>OX439394.1:11029925-11738320 GCA_949319315.1 Zelleria hepariella
TTTTGGAAAGTTTAAGAAGGGGTAACGATCGCCTAGTGAAGATTAGTTTGTGGGTTTCCTACTTTACTATACAAAGACATGTGTAAGTGTTATCCTTTGCTTAGGTAGGTAGATACTTATGTATACCTACCTTACCTAGGTAGATATGAGTTAACCTTCTGGGATAAAATCTCTCATTGTACTCTAGGTATTAATAAGGTCTGTATTTTTGATTTCAGATTAGGTAGATACCATGCTAAGGCCTTTGCATTATTAGGTACCTACCTACTCATTGCAGGTATTACCAAGGAGGTATAATTAAAACATAGCACCAAGCGGCATCTCGACTCACACTAGAAACCTAGATTAGATTGTTGGGATGGATGGGATGCCCTTTTTGAGGCAACCTACCCATCTACGTATTACCTGGCAGTGTAGGTGGTGGGTTTGCCCAGCACATCTGAGTTGGATTATCCACACGTGTAAAAATCGCCAGTACAGAGCGGCCCATTCCTCCTTATATCTAGTAGGCACCTTATCTTTTTGAAAAGAAAAAGTTCATAAAAGTGAGTTGAGTCAATTTCCAGATTTTTTAAAAGTAGGTTCCTATCTTACTATTCAAACATGTTAATATGCAAAATTAGTTTTTGGATGTTTTCCTGTAAAAATACATGTCACCAAAATAGCACATGTGAAATAATAAATGGACTTAAATGGGATATCAAGAGCAATAAAAAACCTGTATTGTGAAAAAACTGTTAAATGAGATGCCATGGTACAGTCAGCGACATGCTAGGATAGTTATCCTATGGTAGCTCTTATTGCACGCGGCGTAAGTGCGTCATTCGAACAAAAAGGGATATCTTAGCGTGTCGCTGACTGGTGCAATACTGCTAACTTGGGGAGGTACCTACCTACCTATTAGGAATTTTAAAGTAAAATAAAATGCCGTTTCAAAGCCAGCATAATTAAATCACACCAAATGACCAATTTCCTGCTTTCAATGTTTTATTACCCAAGCCCAGACCTACCTATGAGTCAAAACGCCGGTAAGGTGGCCAAATAGCCATCCTTCTGAGAACATATATTACACTACCTGTCAATACAATGCAACCGGCCACTCTGGCACCATTCTGGGGGTAAAAACCATTGAGACAATTGAGTACCTGCCAAACGAAGTATTAAAGTGTAGAAGGTTCACTTCGGCTCTCAAAATATCTACACTACAAGCAACTTTTATTATAGACTAGCTTTTGCCCGCGACTTCGTCCGCGTGGACCACAGAAAAAGGATATACCTAATGCTTTAAACATTTATAATAAGTTGAAAAAATTCACTCGGGACAGGACTTGAACCCGCAACCTCTCGCATACCGCATGCCAGGTGGCCATCCATCCATCCATTCTTATAAACTTTCGCGTTTATAATAGTAGTAGGAAGTAGGATAGTAGAATAGCACCACTTGTGCGAAATATGGAAAAAAAATCAGCTGTTCCGATATACCTAGGTAACATAATTTCCAAAAGGTATTAAACTCGCATTTAGGTAGGAAGGTACTACCTAAGTCATTGTTGTGTAACTGCATGAACTTGAACTTGTCTTTCTTCGGTCAATAAACGATTTTGTTTTGTATTTGTATTTTGTAATGTGCGTTGTGGTTTGGCAGTAGATATGAAAGATTTACCTACTTACAAAAAAAACAGGTTTACGTAGTTGCGTAGAGATATATAAAGTTTATGCCCTTTCAAACTCCCACTGTCATTGCTCTCGATCAACTGATTTGTGTCTGTTTTCAAAAGTTTCAAATAAATGAAAAAAAAATTTTTTATGACGTTTTGAACAAAATTACCTAGTTACTTACAAAGTTAATGCAGGTCTTAGCTATAGGTACCAAAGTTTTATCCGGTATCCGATGACAGATTCACGAGCGTCTACCTCTCGTCGTTACATTGTCTGCGTGACTAATTCGGAAGGCAAAGTTTTTTGTTCGAAAGTCCGTTATTGGCTTAATCTTATCTTTAGACAATATTGAGAAACTAATTTAAATATTTTTTATTTTGGTCCAGTAGTTTTGTTTTTATGCGCTAAAATGTTTTGTTCCTATGACCGCCAACAGTATGCAGACCGTCGCGTGACGTCATAAAACCGTATCTTTGAAATGTTGTAAAATCCAAACTACTGAACCAAAATAAAAAATATTGAAATTAGTTTCTCAATATTGTCTAAAGAAAGCCAATAACGGACTTTCGAACAAAAAACTTTGCCTTCTGAATTCGCGCCTTCCATTAAGTGGACGTTCTGTCTTCCTTCCCATTTTGTGCGCGCACGCATCCTACGCCTAACAGTAACATGTTGTAAAGACATTTCAAAGGTAAAAAGATACTTTTTTTCTAACTTCATTATTTGCCTTGTAAAGTAGACGGACGTGTGAGGTGAAAAAAGTTTGGCTCGATGGAAAGTCCCCAGCTTGCGTAGCATAAGGCTGGGTTCAAGCGTATTTATGGGTTTATAACTCTGTCTATCCCGCTCAACGTCAAACGAAAGAGTGGGATACATATTATAAACCCATAGATACGCTCTAACCCAGCCTTATGCTACGCTTGCAGGTATGCTAGATAGAGTTTAGAAATAAATCGTTGTAGAGTTTGAGATATTTTCTCTCAAGCATCTGAATTGTGGTTTACATCAATATAATCAGTATTGCGTGATAGGTACACACGACAGCACGTCGACCCTTACACGCTAGCACTCTACTCGGTTACGTTACGGGCTTTACAACAAAAGTGTACACTCTGACGTGCTGTCGTGTGTACACACTATTGATAGGTACCTCTACATAGTAAGAAAGTATGTGGCTATTGCGTAGGTAATGAAATATACCTACGTAATGTCTATTCTATTTTAAAACTTAAACTTTCGTAAGCACTGCATCCCATCCCTCCTCCATGACTAAGACTTCCGGACGAAGTCGAAACATGTCGGCTATCCCGACAAAATAAAAGTAAGTGAAACCGTTAAATCGATAAAAAAATGTCTACTCTACTTAATTATTTCCTTTCATTAATTAATAGGCAGGTTTATTAGGTACTTAGGTATACCTACGTAGGTTCTGCTTCACAGTTTGAAGTAGGTTCATTAAAAGGGAACAAATGTAGATTCCATACATCAGAGCAAATTACAAACGTGTGTTGGTAAGTTATTTGTTCCAAGCGATAAAATCTGACCGGCTAATTGAGTGGACATTACAGACGATATGGGATATTAAACCTTAAACCGTAGGAATAAAGGGGTGGATGTTTGAAAGGGGTCGGGGTGAAAGTGAACTTGTTTCGTTGCATTATTAACATGCCAGTTTTGTAATTTGGTGAAATATTATGGTTTTGACTTAGTTTGTGTTGTGGATGTGGATGATGAATTTTAATATTTTTTTCCGAAATTCAAGTTTTGTTCCTTAGATCACTGTTTTTGAACCGGTGGGTCGCGACCCCCTGGGGGCCGCCATGATATTATTTTTTTATATTTAGTAGTTATCGTTCACTCTTATCGAGTGTATACATACATTTATCTTGCTACTATAAATTCACCCAGAAACAAACCCCAGCTCTCTACATTGTTCCACTCCACCCACCCCTTCCAAAGAACTGGCCGAAAACATGAATGCTAAATTCAAAAGTTTCCCTAAAAAAAGAAAACAAAAGAGGCAAGTAATGCGAACGGTAATGCATGTTGATCTCGACATATGCAGCCGAGGGCATGCGCCAGCCAACCCGGCAAAATGAATATTTCGCCTTACGCCACTTCACAGTCTTGGCTTGGTAGAGATAAACGAGTAATTTCACTTGTTTTACGTGTAAGACAACTCAGGGCCAAGAAAGACAATATAGAACGGTCCTATTAAAAATAAGGGACTCGTTGAACGCATCAATATGAGGACATACACTTTTATTAAGGGTGTAATGCAAAGTCATTATGGATTTCAGGCATTTTGGGACTAAGGCAAAAAAATATATTTTGCCACTATGAAATCAAGGCGTTTTGACATTCGGTCGTTACGGATCGGAGGGAAAAATAACTGTAGATTTATTTTCCGGTTCATAGTGTTCCTCATAAGTACAGTCGGCCACAGTCTCAGATACCCCTTTTTGTTCGATTGGCGCCCTTATGCCGCGCGCGGTAAGAGCTGCCATGGGGTATCTGAGATTGTGGCCGACCGTACCTACCTACTTACATGATATTGGTTTGTATTGATGCGAGAACGATCCCTAGCTTGTATTGATAAGAGAACGATTCCCTAAAGTTTTAAGAACTTATTGTAAACAAAAAAAAACGAAACACACCAGTAAGCCGGCTCAATAGATAATTAGATAGATTAAAAGTATACACACACAGAAACACTCTATACTACAAGACCATTCAAGCCGCGCACAGTAAGGTACAGTCAGCCACACGCTAGGACACACCTTTTTGTTCGATTGGCGTCCTTATGCCACGTGCGGTAAGAGCTACCATGGGGTATCCTAGACCGACCGGACCTACTAAGATAATGGGTTACTTACTCGGTTCTTTTTACTGCATTCTTGGGAAGCGGTAGAGTACTTGTAGAGTAGCGTTTGAATAGAGACTTGCAGTGGCGATTATCTAATTCTAAGAATTTACGTCGAACGTTTGATAGAAACCTCTGGATATTTAACGGACCATCTAATACCATTGATACTTTGTGAAACTAGTTATTGAGACTAACACCAAGTTTCTGGGTTGAGAATTCCGAAGTCAAGAAAAGAACAAAATATAGATTAAAAAAGAAAACACCGAGTATGCAGTAGGTAGTATAATATACGTATATACGGTACAATAGATAGACAGTATGCTGTTGGCTATTTCATATCCTTTAACAAATACCGGACGAATACAGAATGATGGTAGATGGTATGGTACGGACGGAACCCTCTGTGCACGAGTCCGCCTTGCACTTGGACGGTTTTTTGTAACATCTTTATAATGTTCCCTAGCATGTGCTTTAATAATGTGCTTTAGAAAATACAAAAAGTTTTTTGATCGAGCGAGCGAAGCGAGCGAAGTTCTCCGAGTCTACTGGATGGAACAATCCGGCGTTTGTATGTATGTATGAATGTTTGTATGTATGTTTGTAAGTATGAATGTTCGTTCGACGATAACTTGAGTAAATTTGGTCGGATCTTTATGAAATTTGGTAGGCGGGTAAATGAAATTAAAAGAATTTTTAAGTTCGAACATGAGCCAAATCGGTCAGGGGTTGCCGAGATATGGGGTTGTTAAGTTTATATGGGGTCGCGATTTCACAGTTCGGGGCGAACCACTAGTATAACATGTTTGCAATAAAGCTTTAGAGTATTGGCCATTTCATCACCAATAGCCATTTTTTCCAGACAACCTTTCCTATTGGGAACTATAGTTCCCTCTATAAACTTCCACTACGCTGCAGCCCGTCCATGCATGCGATACGATGCTCATATCACAACGACTACACTTCTCCTCGACGTCTGAAGGTTCGGGCAAAAAGAAAACCTGCAACAGCTAGTCGAGGGTATGTTAGGCGAAGGCTTAGAGGGTTCCGTCGTTTGAGAAAGTGACTGAAGCCACGGATAGTTGGTCTATCATTTGTCATAAGGGTTATTTTCTAGAAGTTTTGGCAAATTCGTAAGATTCATGAAAAAATATGACGTCAAAAACATGCAAAAATATCCACGGCAAAAAAAAATTTGGTCTACTTTTTAGTTTAGGAAGTGCCAAAATTTACGAAATTGGCCAAAACTTCTAAATAAAAAAATCAAAATATCCCCGACATTTTAGCTTCAAATAAGCAGACAACGTGTTACAAAACATCCTAACTCTTTTTACAGGGTGTAACCTAGTGGTCAACAGGATGTCAAATCTGTAAAAAAAAGTTGAAAAAAAAAACAATTTTTATTTTATATCCTAAAAATTGAAAAAAAAAAAAAAATTTTTTTTGTTTTTGGTATTAGCTCAAATGTTAAAATATGTTTGTGTGTGTAGGTGCATTTACATAGCTTTGAGTTGTTAAAACATTGTGAAAGTCAATGAAAACAATATTTAGAAAACACTTTTCTCCCGCCACAGCGTTCACATTTTATTAATTTATAAATCAACGGAACGTCATAGAGCAAAAAAAATATTTTGGTTGTGATCCCTATCACCGGGTGCTATTACCCTGTAAAAAGAGTTAGGTACTTTTGTAACACCTTGTATATCATAAACGGCTAAACTGATTTTGGTAAAACATAAAATCTAAGAGCACACGCTAGAAAACATGCTTTAAAAAAAACCGCATCCAAATCGGTTCCTCCGTTTAAGAGCTACTACGGTGCCACAGACAGACACGACAGAACTTGACGTGTTTCAGGGATAAAGCTATTTAGAAATTGCCCTGTAGACGGCAAGAGTAGAATGCTCAGTAATAAATAACCTACATCAGTTTTCGTTAGTTGCTCTAAGGAACCCTAAAAAGAGCGCCCTCCGCCACTTGTCTGGCAAGTTGCTCGCTGCGTCCATTCAGCACTTAGATTAGTTTGGCAAGTTCAAACTTCGCGTGGCCGCCAGGTGTTACTTCACGTTTCTTTACATGTATGTACTTGTAGCTTGTACACACGACTGCACATCAGAGCGTACATTTTTGTTGTAAAGTCGCCCGTAAAGTAACCTAGTAGAGTGCTAGCGTCTAAGGGTTTTATCCTTGATCGAAGGGTACCACACGACAGCACGCAAAGTCGCCCGTAACCTAAGTGAATAGAGTGGCGCGTGTAAGCGTCTAAGCTGTCTTGTGTACTCTATTTTTAAGTCAGTAACTACAGTGTAGGTTGAAAGAGTCCTGTTACCCTCCGCCGCTTAACAAACGTAGTTTAGTTTTAATTTGCAAACGAGACGAGTGTAACAGATGAAAATTAAATTTTGTAGATATCCTCATTAGGGTGTCCCAAAAAATTCAAAGTGGTTTTTTTAAAACGCATACCCTCTTATTTTTTTCGAATGATGTCAAAACAAACGTAAATAAAGTTTGGTGAACTTAGAATCATGGCAACCCGTGCCGACTTGGATCGAAACTTCTCAGTACTACGCACTATGGAGAGCGCGCGCTAAGTATTGATGTGCTTGCAATTGCTGAGTTTTTTGTTAGTGAACGCATTTTTTTTCAAGCATTCTTCATGGCACTAAAGTTACCAAGTTCTATAAAGAGATATTTGTTTTATTGTTGACTTAAAACATCAAATAACGGGTTCAAAACTTCCTTCAAATGGGCAAATTTTGGCAGTATTGTTTTACAATATTAATGAAGTGAATTTATCTGTCAATGACAATGCAAACCTTTCAATTCGCAAATGTATTACCTATTGGGAAAAGGCACGTATCGCTAGATACATAGTTGCGTAAAAAAACTTGTAAGTTTATAAAAAGCCCTACAGGACTTGCAAAAAATGCAAACAAAACAAAAAATATCTTAGCAGCAGCATTAGATAGAGGTCAGCTAAGTATTAGAGATTATATGTGTATCCCAGAGGCTACTATTGAGGCCTTTGAGCAGAATAATGACGAGCTTCCAACAAGACAATCATTAATTCATACGGAGAGACGGAAATAATACGCCGTAAGGTTTAACTAAAGTAGTGTAGTTGGAAAATTAAATTTTCACGGATTTTTCTATTTTGTAGCTTTTTTGTTCGGTGATTCCTGTTCTACGACAATAAAACTGTATTTTGCTGATTATTATAAACAACAGAACAACAATAAATCAGCTGATTATGAGGTTTGGCCAAAAAAATCGTTTTGGTGCAGTACCACTGGTTTTTCCGAGCAAAACACTTTATCAGTTGATTTATTATTATTCACTTGTTTCGAACAATGAAAATAATACTGTTTTAGTGTTGTAAAATAAAAATCATTGAACAAAAATAGCTCAGTTTTGCTACCAAATCGAAAAAAACTGTGAAAAAAATGAATTTCTTACAATTAGCCCACAACACTACTTTAGTTGAACCTTATCGGAAAACCCCTTTTATAAATTGCTTATTTTTGCTTGCCGCCATGTTTTGAAGCTAAAGTCAGCTAAATGACAACAAGCCCTGATGTTTCACTCTTTAAAAAGTTTTGGAAAAACCAGAAAAATATCGATCCTGATAAAATTCAGTGCCATAGAGAAAAACTGCAATAATTGATCTTAAAAGTACTAAAAACTACTATAAATTGATTGTCGTTTATATAATACTATTTTTTGTGTTAGGTACTCACTAAATATACGATTACAAACATTATTGATTTCTTATCTCGAGATAAATATCGAAGTCAAGTATCCGCCCATACAAGCTCAGTACAAATTTTAATTTCTAAACTTTGGCTTCAAGTCGGCACGGGTTATCATTATCCAATCAAGTTAATATTTTGTATTTGAGTTATTAGGGTCAAATAGAAAAAATATAGAGGGTATGCGAATCTGATTTCGCGAAAAAAAAAATCTCCCTTATAGCCTGGGACACCCTAATCCTCATAATACAAACGAGTTTTTTTTTTAAAGAACTGACCCGTACTTGAGGCTTCATACTACTTTAAAAAGAGTAAGTAGTTTGTATGGAAAATTTAAATTAGTGGTATTGATTTCAGTATTTCAATACTTTCAGCGATTTTTTTGACACAACCTAAACTAGAAGTTTGCAAATTAAAATGAAACTGTGAACTTGCACGTCGGGAATATGGCTTTCGGACATCTCATTTCGATGTCTTCCTCATTTATTACCAAGCTTCCCCCCCACAAAAGCGTCCCTCCATGAAAAATATAAGGGTGCCAGAACTCGATCCCAGAACGCCGCCAGGGGCACACATACCTAGTACCAAAAGCATACCAAAAGTTTGATTTTTTGTGTTTACTTTATCTTGGTAAAAACTACCATCATTGGGTTCAGCCCCTCCGAAATCAAAATCCTGGATCCGCCACTGATCCCTCACATACTCAGACAAGCATGTTAACAAGCATAAAGCCTAGTCCACACCGCGCGCCTCAAGCCGGGTCTACACGCGCCGAGGCAAGCGAGGCAATGAATCAGATGTGTATCGGCGGACGTGTGAGAACATACGGCCGAAATAGCCGACTGTAAATATGGGATCGCGTGCGGGGCTTCAGAGGCATGGAGGCTACTAGACATGGCATGGGTATGTTGGTAAGGGGTTAGTTGATAACTACCTATAACCCGTGTCATTAAAGAAAACATTTAGGATGGACTTCAAAACACTCGCCCTCTCGCTCTAATTAATACAGTCAAAGCGAGACAACGCTAGGTTTTTAACTCCGACCTAAATGTTTTCTTTAATGACACGGGTTATACATTTTTTTTGCCTTGTCTGTTGGATGTCCCACTGCTGGGCAAAGGCCTCCCCCCTTTCAGATCAGGTCTTTCGGTCCTGAGCAAACTCTAACCACTCCGGCAGATATTGGTCGAGCCCAAAACTACTAAATAAAAAAAAAAAAAACTCTGATATTTTATAACGATAAAACATAACTAAGAACACTCGCTAGAACCTGCCTTCAATTAAAAAAAACTCATCCAAATCGGTTCACCCATTTAAGAGCTACGGTCTAGGTGCCACAGACAGTCTAACAGATAGACAGACACAGACAGACAGACAAATACACACACATAGCGGTCAAACTTATAACATCCCTCTTTTTTGGTTAGGGGTCAGTAAAAAAACTGATAGAAAAGTGCAATCTACAGGGTGCACTCTAAGTCGGTAGCGGAACTTTAAGTGGGCTATCTACTGATAAATACAAACAACTTGTACTAGGTGGCGAAAAAAATTTAGTGAAAAAAATATCAGCTGTTCCATACAAAAGGTCGACTCAGTACTGCGCCAAATGTATGAAACACCTAGAACAAGTTGTTTGTATTGATGAGTAGACAGCCTACTTAAAGTTCCGCTATCGACTTAGAGTGCACCCTGTAGAAAAAGCGCTAGTAGGAAAAAAGGTTGGAAATGTGATAGGATCTACCATGTGACATCCAAGAGTGTTGTTGACCATCCAATACTATCCATCTATCAACTACTAGCTTTTGCCCGCGACTTCGTCCGCGCAGACTTATTTTTTTCTCGTGAGTTTTTCCGTTGTTTTAATGGTTATTCTGCTATTCGGGGCGGAGAGAAATCCAAAAATCAAAAATCATAAAAATCGGTCCACCCGTTCTCGAGTTATAAATGGTGTAACTAACACGACTTTGTTTTATACAAGGTGTTACAAAAGTACCTAACTCTTTTTACAGGGTGTAACCTACTGTTCAACAGGATGTCAAATCTGTAAAAAAAAGTTGGAAAAACAATTTTTATTTTATAACCTCAAAATTTAAAATTTTTCATATCTTTTTCGTTTTTGTTATTAGTTCAAATTTAAAAATATGTGTGTGCGTGTAGGTGCCTTTCCATAGCTTTGAGTTGTTAAAACATTGTGAAAGTCAATGAAAACAATATTTAAAAAATACTTTTCTCCCGCCACATCGTTCACATTTTATTAATTTAAAAATAAACGGAACGTCATAGAGGAAAAAAATATTTAGGTTGTGATCCCTATCACCGGGTGCTGTTCGGGTCCCTATCACTCTGTAAAAAGAGTCAGGTACTTTTGTAACACCTTGTATATTAATATTATCCCTCTTGCGCACTTCTTTACTTCACTTAGCTCTACGCCCGACCG
This sequence comes from Zelleria hepariella, assembly GCA_949319315.1. Taxonomy (NCBI): domain Eukaryota; kingdom Metazoa; phylum Arthropoda; class Insecta; order Lepidoptera; family Yponomeutidae; genus Zelleria; species Zelleria hepariella. The sequence goes on from OX439394.1 coordinate 11,040,634, forward strand.
GCCCGGCACGGGGCCCCCAAATAAAAGTTAGAACGCGAGCTGATAAGCGCCGAAAATTTCAATGTTCTCCTTTTAGTTTCGTGATGAGTTAACTCTACCGACTCTACTTGCAACGGTATCTAGTTTGTTACGTAGATAGCTCATAGTTAGCGACATTAGGGTGCTTATAAAGTTACACCATGAAGCTGATAATTATGTTCTTTCAGCCCATATCAGAGATATAGGGCTTGAAGAGTGGAGTTTCTCGCGGGTTTTCGCCGCTTCAAGCCGTGTCACTTTTCCTCTTTTTCAAGAGAGAAGCAGCCTCTTTTTCAAGATAGAAAAAGCGGCCCGGACGGACGTCTCTTTTATTACTTCTAGCAAAGGTATGTACTACCTTAGCACAGCGACTGAAAGTGAATCCAGGCCTCCACCTCTTGGTCGTTCAAACAACTTCGAACCACAAGAAAATTATAGGCGTTTGTCCCTAATTGAAATTGTAGATTTCTATACCCTAGCTAGAAAAAGTTTTTCAGATCTATCCGCCTGAGCCTGCTAAAACTGTGAGATACATGAAGATAGATTTCTGTGAATAATAATAACTATCGCTCTCCAGCCCACGAACAAAGCCCACTGCTGAGCATAGACCTCTTCGTTTCAACACCAATCTTCTCAGTCATAGAATGAAGCCAATCTCGACCAAGCAGAATTTAGCAGTATTATAGTTAGTTAGTAGTGGTTAATAGGCAGGCATTTCCGTATCAAGTTTTATGACAAAATAAACCATAACCACCCCTATGAAAGCTTAAACTACCGTCTCTCGTTTAGAAGCCATTCACACGATACACCGCGAGCTAGCGAGTGGGCTGGCGGTTTTAGGGGTCCCCCCCACCTGAAATGATCAAAACGGAACCTTTATTGTAGATTAAATTTTGTTGCCTGTCTATTTTCAGGAACATGATTATAATACAAACTAATGAGACCTCCAAAAACTGCAAGGAAATCATACTTCTACTTCGTTCTTGGTCTCCGCAACTTCTGACTACTTAGAATATACAGATGCTCGTTGCTCCAAGTTGGGACTGCCGAATTTCGCCACGAAGATGTAGTCCCTACCCTAGCCTCAACCATAATTATCCAAAAGAGAGAGAATAGATAAAAATTAAATAATCTTATCTTATCTTATTCATAAAGCAATTACAACTTAAATAGGCGACGGGGCTCTGTACTAAGTCGAAACCTATGTTACAGATATGCCGCACTTCCTCATTACGTATTAAAGATGCTTATAGCTCTAACTAAATATCTTCTAGTACCTAATTGGCACGGAACCCTTAGAGGGCGAGTCAAATACGCTCCTGGCCGTTTTTTTTTCGCCTGTTTTGATATGCTCATGTTCAAATAGTTAAAAGTTTGGGAGGCACCCGTTGTTTTGTGTGTAATAACGACTTTTTGGGTCTGCCAGGCCGCCCGGATTTTCAGAGGAAGTTTTTTGAGTGTTGATGGTTAGACGGTTTTGTTCTATAACGCTGGTGGTAATTTCTGGGAGGTAGTACTCGGTTGGTGTTAACATGATTGAACAGATTTTAAGTGGGCCGTACTTTATTTAGGTAAAATATCCGTAACTTCATAATAAATTACGACGAATTAAATAAGATCATGCCATTATTTGTTTCATTTATTTATTTTATGGTGCTTGAGAATAGACGAATAATATGCCTAAACTAAACTTAAACAGCGAGGGTCGTGGGACAACCTCTTAAAAAAATTTTGGTGGGCATAAAATATTATTTCAACCAAATTATGCTATGGTTTCAGGTGTATCATAAGTAGTTTTCAAAGCACGCGCACACCACACCGTTAGAACAAAACAAGGGCGCTTTTCAGGCCTTTTCCACACACGCGGTAAACCACAGAGCCCCGAATGCCATGTCCCATCCCCATAAACCGGAGTTTAACCATCGAGTTAAGCATCGTTTAACTGCGCCCCGTTGAACACACGAAAATTTCGGAAGTTCAGATAAGACCACCTAATGGATTGGCCGACATAAATGTGACGTCACAACACATATTTCAGCCGTCGCATGTCAGGGGACGACCACCGAAGAATGAGCCGCAAGATGAGTGTAAATCCGAGCATGTGTGAGAAGCAGGAGGTGTCAGGTTAGACTGGTGGTTTGAGCAAGTTTATCAGATAGTTTAAGGGTTACCTTTACGCTATGCGTGGTCCGTCTGGGGCACGCGTTAAGGGAAAGATAACAATCGTGAGCATTAGCATTTTTCGGCAGTCACTTAAGGCTCGGTATAAGACTAACTAGCGCCACCAATGTTAAAAAAATCATATCTTCCTTTAGAAGAAGTTTCTGAAAAAATCCTAAGATGAGCCTATGCGCCATGCTTTTCTAGATTTTTATGTGTAGATACCCTCTTCGAAATTTACTTTTAAGCTAAAAAATTTTCGAAAACCGCCAAAAACGGCCGCTTTTGGCGGTTATCGAAATTTTTTTAGCTTAAGACTAGAAATTGAGTTGGGTACCTACACTTAAAAATCTAGAAAAGCATGGCGCATGAGCTCATCTTACGATTTTATCAGAAACTTCCTCTAAAAAAGATATGATTTTTTTAACATTGGTGGCGTTAGTTAGCCTTATACCGAGCCTTAAGGGCGGTTGTTTTGGGGTCATACACATGTTGGAAGGGTTCACACGCGAACTTTGTGGGGCCATTAAAAGATAATTTCGGGCCGTGATTTGGCGATTAATTTCGGGTGGAAAATGGCCCGTTTGTGGGCCATTGTTTTCTAGGCGGTGCGAGATATCAAAGAATGACTCTATATCAAACTATGAGAGCCCACGGCACAATCAGTTGAGCATAGCTGTTGTGCCTAGGGTCAGAAAGGGGGAAATAGATATGGAGATGGATGAAACCATCCGAAATCCATAGCCCATCCGAAATCCATATCCATAGCCCCAGGAAAAGCTTAGGTACGAATCAAAGAATAATATAAAGCCTAGGAAAAATCTCTTGCGTATACTCGTACTTATTAATCCAGGGTTGTAGAGCGTTTATGCTTCAAGTGTTCCTTAATATTTATGTAGGTACGGTCGGCCACAATCTCAGATACCCCATGGCAGCTCTTATCGCGCGCGGCATAAGGGCGCCAATCGAACAAAAAGGGGTATCTGAGACTGTGGCCGACTGTACTAGGCCCGGCCACGACAATGTTCCTGCATTTAGAACTTGGACTATTTATAGGTCCAGCTTCATCAGCCCCTGTATTCTCCAAAATATCCACCGTAAAAATAACTGTTTTTAAATGTCAAAACAAAGATTGTTCATTTCAATAAGGGCTATTTTCGAGTGTTTTGACGCTCAAAGGTTGAGTGGTTTTTTTACATAAAAGACCCTCAGTTCCAGCAGATAGAGTCGAAAGACGTTATTACGAACCTACCAAGGGGCCAAATGTACCAAACACTCAAAACGATAGTTCACAATATAACTACCGTCGCCCGTGTTCGGCGACACAGATTAATTGATAAGGCTTTAATGAAGCGGTCGGGACTAAACTTTAGTTTACCAACACCATGCTGAGTATGCGTGAACTTGGCCGCTCTTTGTGAAGTTAGAGCAGGTGTTTACGTGTTGTACAGTCGGCCACATGCTAGGATACCCCTTTTTGTTCGATTGGCGCCCTTATGCCGCACGCGGTAAGAGCTGCCATGGGGTATCAGTGAGTGTGGCCGACCGTACGTATTTGAGATATTCATTAGCATGCTTTAGCTAGAGTTAATCCTGCCAGAATACAGATTGATAGAGATCTTTTCACTATCCACAAAATATTATGTAATGCACATACTTACACAAAAAATCTTAAATTAAAAGAACGTAATTAAATTCGCATAATGATAGTTGATCTCTGATAGGAGATGGTACCAAAAGAAGGACTAAATGGTGGTCGTTTCATTTGGAGCATCATCTCCCAGACAACCTTTTGCTGTTCAGGACTGAGGCAGACGGATACTATATTTTCGGCGTGTTACAGAAAAGACAATTTTATCATTAGGGGTTGAGGAGCCCTTTTAGCTCAAAAAGTTTTCCCAGAATATGACCACTACCTACCGATCTACTAACGTGGTACTATTCTGGAAATTAGTTTTTCGAGGAACGGATTAACGCACTCCGTGGTAGATATGATAAGCCAAGATAATACTTGCAGTTACGGTAACTCTATTGTTTAATCCCACGGAGTCGTCTTCGGTTCGATTACAAAAAGAGCTCTAGATTAAATGGTACCCATTCAGAACGTTTGGGTGTTTTCTCTAGGAACAGGCAGCCACATGCTAGGATTCCCCTTTTTGATCGATTGGCGCCCTTATGGGGTATCCTAGACTGTGGCCGAACGTACATATTCAATGTATTTTTATGATCAAATAAAATGCCCTTTTGGCTTATTCTTATTATAGAAGAGTAAAAGTTTGGTAAGCGTAATTTTGTTCTTTTAGTTAGTAGACTCGGGACCCGCTTTTAAAATAAGTGTCGGCAATCACGTGAGGTATGTTGTCGTTTAATATTTACACAGAAGTGGCGGGGTCGGCCCTTAATTGAGTTATAGAGCCTTAATTTGTGTTGCCATTCGAGGCCTTGTAAGTAACCCCATGGGAGCTCTTATCGCGCGCGTTATAAGGGCGTCAATCGAACGAAAACGTGTTGCTGACTGTACCTACGTGGGACGCACTTTATTGTGACGTAGTTTTCAGTAATTGTTACGTTTGACAGGAAGTGCGTTTGATTGATTACTGCTATATTTTACTGGCTTTTGCCCGCAGTGATGGTTTTAGGCTTTGAAGGAGTAATATACTGCGACCGATTGACCAAAATACATGCTTTGCAGCTCCGGGGCTTGCCAAGGAGAGCAAGTAGCCTACTTCTCGGGTGTCCCGAGCGGGGATTGAACCGTTAGCAGTTTTACGAATTGCACGTGGTGGGCGACTTTTCAGCTCTGGCACCTTCCTGGATAGAAGGTAGTGGAGACATGCATGTACGAGCCACTCGCAGAGTACCTACCTGCCTACCGAAGCGCAAGCCGAGGCGGCAAGACCTACCGCAGATAGGTCCTGGCACTCGGTCTCGATCGTTTGCTGGACGTAGTGTGCCCTTTTTATGACCGAAGCCGTCGATAAAAGGGTCACTAAATCTAAAGTAGTGTTGGATGGAGGTGACCAAAATACGGACATTAGGTTATAGACTCTACCAATGCTGCATTCGTATTGTAGGATTGAGGATACGATGTCCCTGTCTGTAGTTGATTTTGTTCTAGGAATCGAAACTTCAACGAATAGAAATCTATACCACTTTCTCACAAATAAAGCTAAATGTTATGACAGCAATCACCTTTGTGCATGAAACATTTTGTATGTATCTAAATAGTCAGCAAAAAATCACCTGTTTGGTCGGCACCTTTGAAGTTCCATATTCCTATGCCATATCATAAAACTATTACAATAGTTTTAGTGAAATTTTCCAAGGTTGTTAAACGTGTCTACCTGTGGGAATAAAGAAGGTACTTTTAAGCGATAGTCGTGTCATAAAAGTGCCTTTCAATTGGACAAAAGGCACTGTCTAAATAGGCGAAGTGCTGTTATAACAGGTATGAAGATGTTAAGTTTTTTTTTAGCAAATTCAATAAGCTTTTAACAAACAAGGGCGTAGTGTTATGGCTTTATGGTTGTCTGTCTGTCGGTCTCTCTTTTTTTAGTACGTAAAGCCAAAGAGCCTTTCGAAAAACCCAAAAACTATTTTGACAACACATTAAACTAGTCAGTGAAAATTTACCTTAGAACATTGGTTTGAACGTTTTTCGCAGAATTTCATGTATTTGTTTTTTTTATGCTATCTACTTAGTAAAAACTTTCTTAAAACCCATTTGCCTAAAAAAACCCTTGCTTGATTTTTTGCGCTACATCCGTTAATCACAAAATTAACACAACAAAGCACTTATCGAACAATTTCCAAAATAAGCTATTTCTCACCCAAAATTACAACACGGAACAGTGTAAACCCATGCGTTAACCCATTTGTCTTAAATGACCCCACTTTACGTAACAAATCATGATTCATTCCCACCGATATATACCCGGTATATTATACCAGGTACCTATATCACGTGAAAACGACCGCTAATGCACTCAGGGTAGAGTGTATATTCGCTCGGCGTGATGAACGAACGGCACGCGACTTTCATACGAGGCAATACACGACAAATGTAAATTAATACGTTCCGATATTAATGCCCCTACAGGGTGTTTAAAAATCGAGTGAGAATTCGTTGACCTTTCCTTAAAGTTATACCCAACACTGGTACTTTTAACTTTTAGATTTTCCTTTTCGATCTATTTTTGGGAGTGGTGGAGCATCTAATATTTATAATATAATCTAGGTTAAGCTTACTTTACATAGTAAGGATAAGTTGCGTCCATAAACTAACTATCGATAATTATTATGAGGAAGTTCTGCATAGGACTGACACGTGACGAGAACTCATGCAAACCATCCAAAAGAATAAGATAAGTTATTTAGGACATTTGCTTAGACAAAAGATACAGACTTCTTCAAATGATTATGTTGGGCAAAATTGAGGGGAGGCATGGGTAGAAGAATACAGTTTTGGCTGCAAAATATCAAAGAATGGACAGGAAATTACCCACTCATTGGGAAGAAACACTTTTGGTTTGTCTCATTAATGTTAGCAGACTAATTTAACACGTGTCTAAATGGGTCTATCCACCTATTAGGCACCACATGTTAAATTAGTCAATTAGTAAATTACAACATATTATTAAGCAATAATATCAATGAAATTCTGTAAGAAACTCCGCGGCTTAGTTTAAAATTACAATACACCAAATGATTTGTATATTTCGTGCATTTTTTCCCACATCGAGCGTTTTAAGGAGCACCCTGTGCCACATGTCTTCGGGCGTAAATTCGGGCGCGCTCGGTGCCAGGCGCCGGGCGCACCCTGTATAATTGCCCGCCTGTCTTCTGTGTCTATACGCCATTACTGAACAACCCGTATAAATTAGCCCGTGAGCTGCAATGACCTAAGTTTGGTACATGATAATGATATAAGTACGTATCTACGGCTGGAAAATGACATAAAGAGGGCTTCTGAGTGAAATTAGTTCACGATTTTTAGCTCCCGAAGTGTTTCGCCGTGTGGGCATATCTCAAACACTATAGATTTTATTAATAAACATTGAAGGACAATTTTGTAGGTAATTTAATGGAGAACATCTTTGCCATTCACGGTCCTCTCGTAATATCAACCGTTCTCGCGAAAAATAAAAAGAAACGTCGATGAGTGACAGAAAAAGAGAAAAAAGGAGAGAAATAATAATTATTGTTCAGGGTGTTTCTACTGCTAGTTCGAAGCGAACACATGAAAGCTACGTTCGTGCCAAGTTTCAGACCTTCTGCCGGCTGGGACCATGTTCCAGGTACGTTTCCGTCGTTTATGAACGGCACTATAAGGCTTTCTCGAGCTTGTATGCTAAGGGGGCAGCCCGTATGCACAATACCTCATCGGTTATCACCCCTCCACCCTTTTTAATTCAAATGATTGTCATGAGCTCACAAAATTTTAATTTCCAACGTTCCCGTCGGACGTGTGCGTTGTGTTGTGAGGGGCACACGAAATTCGTTCAACACATCGCGTGCCGGCGTCGATTAGCTGATACCAATACCATGCTAAACCGTGGATATATGCTGCTTGCCTCAAGTGCATGGAGGCAATACTGTCTTTGCCATAAGGGCACACGGGGCTAGTGCCCAGGGCCCCCATCCTCAGGGGCCCCCGAAAGACCGACAATTTCTCTCACATTTACTCTCAAAACATTTTTGTCGGACACAGTAACAGTGAGCAGTGATAAAATTAGCCTGGCAAACGTGGCATTGTAATGTAAGAAATATTAGGTACTAGCTTTTGCCCGCAACTTCGTCCGCGTGAACTACAGAAAACAGCTGTGTGGTTTACATTGCCCCTAAATGTAATAGCGTGATAATATGTAGCCTATTTTCTAATGTCTAAGCTATCTCCATCCAACCAGCCGTTTCAGCGTGAAAGAGTAACAAACACACTCACTCACTCACTCACAAACTTTCGCCTCTAAAATATAAGTGGGATGTAGTTTCCCTTTTCGCCACAAGAATTTCTAAAATATGTATGAAGCGGTGGAGGCACAATGGGTACACCGTGGCTTGGTTTCCACTCATTGAAGACAGGGCTTGAACCCTCACCTTATGGCTAACCATGCTAGTGCTCTTCTAAATAATTGATACGAGGCAGATTGAAAAGAGAGCGTGAGGTTGAGCCTTACTCTACATTAGTGAGTATGAACTGTTTTTGGGTGCCTTGGTATGTCTGAGTCAAATTAGTTTTCTTTTGCAGGTAGAAGTCTAGAGCCGAACCCTCGTATCTACAAAAATCCTAAAAATCTCAATTTAGCGATTAGGAAATCTGACAGATCGTGATAAGTAATTGTCTAAGGGTCAAATGATAAAATTAGCAAAGATTTCAAATAAAGCCGTGTAATTGTGACATCCACCCGATTTCACGTGCGATTATGTCGCAGTCAATCCGCCAGTAAGTCGAAATTAGATTGTGTCCATATGGGCCGAGTCGGAGTCACTGTTCCGTCACACAGTCCGTCGTCTCACGTCCCGATCGTGGGACAGGCCGCCGCGTAAACTCCGACGAATCGATTGGCGACAGAATCGATTTTTCATAAAACTAACGGGGGCGATTTACATCTCGATTGTTGCGTCGCCATTTGCAATTCGAGAACGTGATAGAAAATGGTTCTATTGCGGCCCATTGAAGCTTCAAGCGGTTTCATAAGGCACGCCGGACGTAACAGCACGAATTCTGTGTACAATTAATAACGTATCCAGCTCTGTTTGACCCTTGGCTGTTCCGGCTTGCTCTAGTTTTTCCTTGGCCGCAGAGGTCTCAGTTACGCTGGTGTCAGTAACACATTGTCGCGGCCGCACGATTTTGCAGTCACTTGGGACGTGACAAGTTACGCGTGGTTGCCGTTTTTATTTCTGCCAATGACGAGTGTTGAGGCGTGGTATGGTCAGCTCGAAAGCGCCACTTTAGCTTTGCTTTCGCTGTGGGTCTTATGCTGCGGGGAGTAGAGGCGGAAATGGCTTGCCGAAGCTGGTGTTTCACTTGTAGGTGTGAGAAATGGTCAGAGTGGGAGTGTGAGTTTTTTTCCTGTTGACAACACACGCCCCCCGTTCGTTTTGTGGCGAAATTCTCAATCGAGCGTCTCGATTACGTTATTCGATTTCTAAATTGATTTCAGTTGCACTGGGGCTGTTATGTCTTTGTTTACGGACACGAAATGCCTTTTAACATGGTGTGAAAACGTAACAAAAAGTTTTTTATAACTTTTTTATTTACACGCGTAACGCCTAGGAGTTTCCCAATTTAAAATCGTGTATCGATGTACATTATTACATCATCTAAATCGATAAATTGGAGATTATAGTCTCGTGGCGTCCATCTTTCAAATATAATAATGGCGTTTAAAATGTGTAACGTAATCCCAAAGAGATATCTTGTAGATTTGATTTGGCTTTGTATTCTTTTCGGCCATTATGAGTATGACCAGCAGATTTGCGCACGCGCCGCGGTCTCCCGCCAAAACGGAGGTCGCTGAACCTTTATCTGTCAGCCTCATCGAGAAATAGTTTTTTTTTGTGGTAGCGCCTTTGTTTGTTTACTTCGTTTTGCCGCCGCTTTTTAGGCTTAAAAGCTCGACTTCCGATCCGTAATAGATCGTTGACTTTATTGGCGGTATATTTTTTCAGTTTCTTTGTAAAAAGAAGATAGCTAAGAACTTCTTGCAAATTTTGCGGTAAAATTACAATGAACAGCCAATTTATGAAATAATTAGGTAGGTTTGCAAAAAAATATAAGTACTATGGCGACGGAAGCTCACATAGAAGTTCATACAAATGATGGCTGACAAGGAGGTCTTTCGTAATTTGATGAACGCAATATTTTAGTTCCTTAGATTTCCGATGTCGGTTCAATAGTTCTGATTACCTACCTATACTTTTAAAAACATTTCTATGATAGGATAGGATAATGACAAACGAGGTAGAGCTGAAGCTACTCGTAATTATAATAATTACATTGCAAACAAAGGCCATTTGTTGTAAAAAAGAAAAAGAACAAGAACTGTCAACATCAATTAGGTTAAAAAAAAATAGAAACCACATGCATGATTCCATAGAACAATCACACACAAAACCAAAAGTCGAGCCGAAAAAAAGCGCAACTCATCCCGCCGGACCGAATTAGTCCAAATTCTATTCGAGGTTTAAAAAAAAGTGGTTAAAATAGTACAATCACGTCAAAAAGAATTGTTTAATAGAGCCAAATCATAAAAATCACACATGCACATGGCGCTTTCTCCATAAAAATACCTGTCACTTTAGTTTTTTTTTTAACCACACGCATGGCCACAGAACAATCATACAAAGAACCGAAAAAAAAGCGCAACTCATCCCGTCGGGCCGAATCGGTCCGATCTCGATTCGAGGCAATATTCGGCGCGGCACGCACGTCGATGTAATAGGCGCTCTATCGATATCGACACATCGCGATGTTGTCGATAACATTCACACGTAGCACACGCTCTGTCAAGAGCGAGGGTTGGGCGGCTACTCGCAATTTGACAGCTGTAGAGCTTTCCCTATAACTCCATCTGAAAATATGTCACAGGCACATACATACTCGTACAGAGCATTTATGTAAAAGGGCGGTATAGATCCTACACAGGCCAATAGTGGCTGCTTTTGACTTTTCACAGGTTTTTGACAGGTTTTATTTACTTATAGGTTCTAGGATCTGGGGTCTAAGTGTAAAAAAAATAGTTGACGGTCCGTTTTTGCTAAAAATCGCATGCAAAACGAAGATAAGTTTTTTTTTTATTGGCGGTTGTCGGCCTTACCCTTCGTCTTAAGCCTATAGTGTGTTTGGTGGTATTCACTAGATATTAACCAGAATTTACTAGATAGATGCTATGATAAAATAAACGTTACTGAAAGGTCTTAACTTGCTGAATATCTGTATTCGTTACTCGTATCAACTTTGAGATTCTGTATGCCCACTTATGCAATAACGCAAAAAAAAAAAATGCTTTATTTGACGACAATTTTAGCCACCTAAAGCCTCCGAAACTTGACAATAACAAACTTTGAATAAAGTATTCCTAGACGCCCAGGTTTCCTCACCACCTGCACTTTCCTGCACTTCATCATCATCATCAGCCTGTTAACACCCATTGCTGAGTAAAGGCCTCTTCATCTACCTCTCACGATCCTGTGCCGGACGTAACCACTGTTTTCCGGCTACTCGGGCTGTGTCTTTGGACTATCTGGCTGGTGGTCTGCCAACCGATCTCTTCCCCTCTCGGGGTCGCCAGACTTTTTCCATCTGCCATCGATCGGTACGTCTCGCCAGGTGTCTTGCCCACTTCAAAGTTTCCTGCATTTGGGAAGTAAAAAATATATTCCGAGTAGACTCTTTCGAGATGCGCGGGCCCGTCTTTGTCGAGTTATCGTGAAGACTATCGATATCGGCCTTTTGTCGATGGCGGTCCTGTCACTCAAACAGTTTGGGAAGTTTTTGTGGGCATGCGCATGTATCTGATCTATGTGGCGGGGCAAGTTTAACTTTCGGCTCTCGGTGAAGTGTCTGGATTCCAAATGGTGGTGTGGTGTAACTTTTCAATTAATTGGATGCTTGTATTTTTATGGGATCGTCCGAATGCAGCTTTTTTTTTTAGGACCGTTATATCTTGAATGTGATCAATAAATTAGGAAGCCTTAAACTTATTTTGACGTTTAAATAAAAAAAATCTTTGACATAGGCAGTATCTACGTAAAACTAAAATCATATACTTATTTAAATGTTTCCTACAAAATGTATAAGCGCATCAAAATTTGAACCCCAACCCAAATATTAAATCTATACGCATGGCCGCCTAATCCCCTACTTGATCGAACCCTAGCCGGCTTATCCTCAAATTAACCGCATCCAAACTTAGCCTGCAACATCGATATATCGATACGATTCGAGGTATTAAGTTGTGTAAAGAGCTCCGCTATCGAGGATCGGCTCTGTATCTATCTATCTATCGGGCTGTAATAAAGTACTGGACGATGACCGCTCAATGCCTCCACTGACAGTTAAGTATTGATGGTTTTTCTTCACATCTTGGCTTACTTTGATTAATCATAGGCATTGGTCCATTACCGAAAAACCTAGGTAACTAAACTGGTTAAGTTTAGTTAGCTCTGCGCGCATTGAGCATGGTTTTCCTTTGGGCCAAGCCGATAAAGATGTAAGAATAGTATGAGGGCGAGGCCCCATTGGTGCGTTGCGCTGCGTTGCGTCGTCGTTGCGGATACATTTGTATCTGTCCATAGCGAAGGCTGAACTGAGACGTAGATGCGACGGCGTGTATATCCTGTTGCGTCGCGACGTCGTGCTTCATCGTAACGCAGATGTGGCATACAATGCGTCGATCCGATGCGACGACGCAACGCAACGCATCGCAACGCACCAATGGGGCCTCGCCCTTAGTTGCCGAGTAAGCTTCACGCTACAGTAACCGTGAGTCGACTCGACGACAACTTTACCTACTTTTACCTACTACATTCTAAAAAACTTGTCCATGGTACACACGACAGCACGACGAGCCTTATACGTTAGCACTATATTCGGTTACGTTACGGGCGACTTTGCAACAAAAGTGTATAGTCTGACGTGCTGTCGTGTGTACTACAGAATGTGACCTACCACGTGTGATTAAAAGTATAACAATTGAGCTAGACACTCCAAGCAAACCAGAAGAGTAGAGTCTTATACAAAGTAGGGCGACGTATAATAGCTATACTAATATTGTATTATCTACTGTGTTCACTGCTGACTCCAACAATTCAATGCCGCCGGGAATTCCCAAATCCCAAACCGCCCCATTGAAGCCGTCAACACTCGAACCCCATAAAAGTCACAGCAAATCGCGCGAACACAAGAATCGCGCAAAAAATCACAAAAGGCGGAACAAACAAAAACATCTCTTGTAGCCCAACCATTGGCCTATTAACTCGAGGGTCCGAGGGGTCAACGCCCGGGAAGCCATTAAAAAGTTCGCGGACAATAGGGAGTAAGGTTTTGAAAATGGAACGTCAATAACCGCTGACCGACCTGCCCCAACGCGCCCTTGACTCGCGGAGATAAAAAGGGGGGTAGATGACCGCTGGGGGTGGGGGCGCCTTTATAGCCCCACTTTTTTAGAGCCCCCCAAACTTTTGAAGTTCACTGTTGCAGCTAGTGAGATTTAAAGCGGCGGGCGGCTAGACATTTTCCTTGTGTATTTTTTTTAGGGAAACTGGCCGGCTGATTTTGTGTTTTAAATATTAAATTGGTTGCTGTTTCAAGACGAAACATTGGTATTTAAAGTGTAGCCTTTTTAGATAAAGAATTGAGTTTCGGTTCAAAGTCGTTCAGCAAAGTATCCTTATGCAATCTCACCATGTAATGCATGCTTAATGCGTGTTAAAAAAAAAAACAGAGATATTATTTTATTTACGCAGCCAACTCTCTATAAAAAGGCCGTATAAATTTACGACGAAAAGTCCTCCTTAAACAGCTTTAAGAGTCTGGCCGGCGTAAAAATAAAACGCCAAATATAATAGAAAAAAAGAAGAAAAGTTGTGACGAACCCGTCAGCTGATCATAAAACTGTCCCCTCCCGCCACCCCGAGCGATGACCTTGTGCCCGCGTCCCCTTACTATTGAGAATTAAAAAAAAGCTCGAGAGGTTAGTAGGGCTTTGCACTTTTTAAAAAGGATGCCCCCGACGGTCCGCTTTGTTGTTGCAACGTTGGGGTTTGATGAAACCGATGTAGGACTGGGTCTTGAAGCTACTCTCTACTATACTATGTATATCAAACTCGAGTAACTGACGTTTAGGTCTTGACTAAGACCCGGTTTCTAAATTAAAAATTTTGCTAAGCAAATACTTAACTATCGTTCTGTCACGCTCTTTTGGGAGAAATCTGCAGAGACAGGACGATACTTACCCATTTGCTTAGCGAATTTCTCAATTCAGAAATCGGCAGTAAGCATTGTTCAAAGTATAGCTTTGTCACATTCATGTGCTTACTGTAATATTTTTGCATTAATTTTATTCTTTGTCATTGATAGTCAAGACTTTAGCGATATGTTCCAAGATGTTCCATATTGGGATTAGACCCCATGTTTATGTTCTCATGTTTATTGAAGTTTTTTATTGTCTGAGCTGCTCTAAGTGTTTTCAACATATACCTCATTGCATCCTCTTTTAAGGAGGCACTGCAGCGCCGAGTGGTCTCTTCACCCATCTAGTTTGGGTGAAGGTGCCACTGGACGCTGTATAAATCATCTCATTACGTAGATGTAAAAGCGTTAGCTTAATGATTTATTACATTTAGTTAGAGTTCTCATTTGTCTGTCATACAAAGCTTTTACATTTCCAGCTATTTTAACTCCCACCAAACTCACCAAACCTCGGTGTTTTCTTTCCGCCGTCCTCAGCCGACCATAAGCCAATCCTATAGGATTGGAAATTCATGTTCATTCACCTCAGCGTCAATCAGAGGCCATTGTCCAGTGTCCATTCAGTGCGCGGTCGCGCGACGATGTCGGCGAGAAATCACGTTGCAGGAAGCGCAGATTTGTTACGGTTTGCATGGCTAAGAAACCTCACCACAGACGCATGGGAAAGTATGTCCAATTCAAAGAAGTATTAGAGTCAACTTTGATTGAAGCTTAAGCGTTAAATGGACAGAAAAACGCTGCTTTGGTGGCGAAGAAAACGCACTTTAATTATATCTTATTTAAAGTAGATTTTCAGTTGGATTTATTGGGAAATGCAAAGAGAAACCTTGCCTTACAACAGAGTGACGTGTTCCTCATAAGTTTAAGGTATACTTTTCGTTGATTGGTGGTCGTGTGATAGTCGTGGAGCCTTTGGAATGGTCTTGTTCACGCGTGGCTGCTGGGGTATGTTCGACGTACAATTTCATAGTTGGACACACTTCAGGGTGGAGTTACACTAAGCATAAACTGCATGGAGTGACACTGTCTCAGACTAGCAAATGACGTAACCATTGGTCCGTCGCAACGTTGTTCTAACTCTTCAGACGAGTCCTGAAATCCTGACAAAATAAACAGACCTCTATACTTTACATTTCAGAAGTTTTTTTTTAGCTAGTTTTTTTTTCATTTGATGTTTGTTTCCATGTAACACCAAATTTGTACTTATTGTAAAATTTTCTAGCAGTCAATGTAAAAAAACATTAAAACTATGGATATACGCGTATGTAATGAATGAATTGAATTTAACTAAACCATATCTGTGGTCTCCTAACTATACCGACTTATACCTAGCGTATCTATGTTGCTAAAGTATGACAGCGCCATCTAGGAATCTTATCTTAACTAAACAAAGAATAATAACTCGAACATGGAAAATGTTCTATAATAATAAGAACATTATTTATTTTCGTCAAATGAGATAATCCGAGGTGTAGAATGTAGAGTTATTTACACTGCCCATTGCCATGCAGTTTTAGGCCGTGCAACACCGATGCAGAGTAATGTAGACACACCTTTATCGTAAGGTTGACCAGATGCGTTCCGACCTGATACTTGCAACGTGCGACGCGACTGGTTGCCGCTCTAAAAAAAAACAAGCGTGTTAAAAAAAGTTTCTCTCGTCACGTTAGTGAAGCGTGATCTTGAAGATTAGTGTTTAGATCGAAATTAACACCTTTTTGCTCGGTTCGTCGTAATTATTTTTAAGGTTGATCTTGTATAGGATTAGGCCTGACTAATCGCCTACAATTTTAAATATTTAGTCTTCTTTTTAACTAACTTTAAAAAAAAGGGGAAGATTATACCTAAAAGTTCGGCTGTATGTATTTTTTTCCTAAGATGCATATTCACAGATTGCTCCGTCAATTGTACCTATAGAGCGATGTTGAAAATTCTTTGTTTGAAAGGGTATACTTCAGAGGTGGTCCTACAAATACTTAAGGCTCGGTATAAGGCTAACTAGCGCCACCAATGATGAAAAAATTATATGTCCCTTCAGAAGAAGTTTCTGACAAAATCCTAAGATGAGCTCATGCGCCATGCTTTTCTAGATTTTTAAGTGTGTACCCAACCCAATTTCTGAGCTAATAAATTTTCGCTACACTTAAAAATCTAGAAAAGCATGGCGCATAGGCTCATCTTAGGATTTTTTCAGAAACTTCCTCTAAAGGAAGATATGATTTTTTTAACATTGGTGGCGCTAGTTAGCCTTATACCGAGCCTTAAATGGTGAAGATCCAAACAAAAAATTCGGAGATGGAGAACGAAACTGAACAACGGACAGCAGCATATCAGTGCAAACTCTAGGAATCAGTGCAATATCTTAATAAGAGTGTAACTTTTCAACAGCGATTGCAAATCATGACCAATGAATTTAAAACATATAAAACAAAAATTAAAACCAACTTCAAGCTCGCACCAAAAATGACAAAGAAAGAAATTTATTTCTAAGTAACTTGCCAAGTTTTTTTTCCGGAATGGTTCCATGAATGACAGGTTACTTAAATGACAGGATTTTTGACTATTTAGCCGTGCCAGCCATCCTCCGTGTGCCAAGTACAACGAGGTTCAGAGGAAAAAAATAGGTAATGGCTGGATAGAACTTTAAAACCTCTTTTCAACCAAAACAATGTTTTTTTTTTCTGCAGCTCGTGTGGCATCCAAGTGTCATCGTCCGCCTGCCAGCCACCTGTCATCGCTTCCCATCGCCCGTAAGTAGCGTTAAATCACCGCGCCTCCGTTGTCCACACCTTGGATTGGAGGTAATTAACTGGGCAGTACCGTTGCGCAGGGAACTAATTGGTAACTTTGATTGAGAAATACCAAAAATTACCGGTTTTACGTGTGCAGGATTTATTAATAGGTCTTATGCCCGATTTCGCCAACTATACTTCATTTTTAAGAACTTCTTTAACTTTCTTAAGAAGTCCTTATCGTAGTTTTTGTTTCTAAAATTACGCTAAGGACTTCTTAAAAAAGTTAAAGAAATGCTTAAAAATTAAGTATAGTTGGTGAAATCGGGCATTAGGAACTGGGATCAAGGTCTTAGGTTCTATTATAATAAAATTATTGTTAAGACTAGGGTTGACAAATTGAAGGTTAGTTTTGCAAAAATAACCCCTTTTTTTTCTTTGCATTGGCGGCGCTAGTTTGCCTTAGCCGCACTCTAAAGTCGTAAGAACAAATAAAACAATCGCAGAACATTTTTTTCGTAGCACATGCGCGCGCGTCGATGTCTTTCCCACGTGTGTAGCGCGGCTACGCGGCCCGGCGTAGCACTCTTGCGCATCTACGCGCTACGAGTGTGTGAAAAATATCGAAGTGCGCGCGCGATTCATTATTTTTATTCGTTTTATTCTCTTATACTTCGATCCTCACTTAGTTCGTTGGTCTTATAAGATAAAAAAATCGTGTGATTTGTTTTGTCTTACGGTGAATAGACTATAAATAAAAAATAATAAAGACAGGACGACTCTTCCACAACGTAAAGAGGTCATTGCCCTGTGTCGTGTCGCGTATAAAAATAGTCGTAATCATGCAATCCCTTGCTAAACAAAGGCGTTCATAATTTGTCTAAAAATACAACACCACAAGTCCCCTGTCAGTTCCACCGCATAGAAAGAATCAGCGGCTCCCAATCAACCGTCCCTATTCATTAGTTCGGCGAACAATCAATATTCATATCCCACGCGAAACGTTCATAACGCGGGGGAGGAAAAAAACCTCCTTGATAGATGATGCCAGCCAGCCGCATTCACAGAACAAAATTAAAAAGAAAACAAGCCATATCACTTAGCGTAGCGCACACAGACGCGAGGTTTTATAAAAAAAAAGAAGAAAATCTACATATCTCTCCGCGTCTTATCTCACAACCCCCTGAGGGTGACAGAGATAGAAAGACGAATGGAACGGCAAGGGAAAGAGACGGCCACGCGTGGAATATGAAAAATTATAATTGCCAACTGTACGTAAATTAACACCGCGCGAATTTGGCGCGCTTTCTCTATCCCCTTCTTTTTTAAATCGCCTCCAAACAAAGGAGAGGGATGGACGCTTTCTCACATTGTGAAAAAATCTACATATGCGCTCACAAATACAATAATGGAAGAAGCAAAAGGAGCGGAAAATCGAACGAAACGGTGCAAAGCGATCCGGAGCTGTTTTTTTTTTCAAATAGTTGCATTTCTGGACGAACGACGACGGGTGCATTATGGATGCGTTCAGAAATAGACGGGTAAGGCTGCATGAAAAAAGATGGCGGGAAAAAAGAATAGTAGATGTGATTTTTTATCACGGTTTACGGAACTCTTTTTACAAATATGGATTCAATATCATAGTTGCACGATATTCGGATTTTTGTTTGTTACTTTTATGCTATTCAATGTTGTAATAAACTTGAATGGTAGTACACTACTAAAACCCAAACCAAATAGGTGTCATAATATTCAATGCCGCAAAGAATTTTGACGAAGAGTTAAAGAGTTTGTAGTACTGATACCTGAACTACCAACCCATATGATGGCTACTCATGGTTACACAATATAATTCCGCTTACTGAATTGTGAGTGTCACATAATAATATGGCTTAAAATCGATTAAGTTGTTGCTGAGCGAAATTTCATTTTGGACATCGGCGGTAAATCTTGGAAATTCCCATTCAAATGATTTGCGGAGTGGCGAACATAATTATTTAAGTTTGAGTTTGAATAGGCATTTTTCCAAGCATCAAAAATAGCACGACGAACTGTCAAAATCAGTCTATTAATCTGTGGTTTCCATATAAACCGCAGATTTAGTTGCGCGATAAATCGCGAATTCCTATATCACAAAATATGTATTATTTTTTAAGCACTAGGTACCTATAATGTGAGATCCTTGGAGTTTCTTTACCATGCTTCTTCTCCAAGAACGATCAGAGCTAGTGAAGCTGGAGAAAAAAAAGTAGCTAGATACTTACTTAGTATTAGATAGTGATAAATGATTTATATACTTTTTTTTACTTTTGATACTACCTATTTTGACGTTCAATGTAAATAATTTATTTATGGCATATTGAATAAAACCTTTTGACTTTGACTTTGAATTAATGTCAAATTTGACACTTGGAAAAATCCCTATTGGACGGCGATCAGTCGGAAAACCAGCAGCCCGATGGTTGGGCGACATTGTTACAGCGGCGGAAAGTCCATGGATGCGGATGGCTAGGGACCGTGAGAGGTGGCGCGAGGGGAAAAGGGCTTATACCCAACAGTGGGCAGAGGTGGGCTGATGATGATGAATCCAAATTGAATCCAGTACAACCAGAGTACCAACAGTTACATAAGTAATTCAAAGGCGCGGCTGCAAAGCAGGTCCGCGAGACAAATCCCAGGAAGGATTGCCGTAGGGGGGCAAAGGGGGCGGGAATTAAAAATTGTTTCGCGCTCGTTCGATAAGGACAACGGAGTTACGCGCCGGGACTGCCGAGCGAGATTGTGCCCGAGCAGGAAAATAGGGGTTTACGGCCAAGATTGATAAAAGTGTCTTATTGACCCTTTTTGCACTGACTTGTCTTCTTTGTTTTTTTCAACTGTCAGAAAAAACACAGATTTTTATATCTTTCTAAAAAATTTGCACACTTTATCCAATTTCATAGTTTGTAATTATTTGGTTAGTTTCTTATTATAACAGTAAAAGTTTATTATTCGTTTATTTATTAAAGTTAGACAATATATTTCTGCCCGAGGAATTTATGTAGAAAACCAACATAAAAATCCTATTTGTTTTTTATTTTTACATAAGCTTGTTATAAAACTTACAGTTTTAACCTTTAAATAATAAACAGCACAACCTAATTTTTTGCTGTTTATTATTTAGAATTTTGTATTGGAATGTCATTGTTTAGAATCCAAAACCCTTAACATTGATTACTTAAATGAGTAAAGAAAGACTACTTCCAAGAATATTTCTTTAAACAAACTGTGGGGTTGTGAATTAATTTCACAGCTAGCTACAGTTTCATAGTAGCTGGAAAGTACACTGAAAGTACACAGCTACAGAGCGGGAAAAATAACGCCCAGTCGAGGACGCGTTCTTTGTTATATGCGAAGAAAGCGCCATACATCCGCCCAACAAAGGAACGCCGCCCTACATACCCAATTTACATAACATCCACCAACCGAGCTACTATATCATCTTATCTACATGCCCACCATATACCTATCTATGTATCTATAGTCTGAAGAACACCGTTCCAAAGAAATAATCCTTCTTACGCACACACGCAAAGGGCTGTTTACACGCACAAAAACAAAAGACGACGCTGGCACACAAAAGAAGAACTTGACAGAAGTAAAGCTAAAGTTCACTGGTTCCAGCAAAAATGGTGGTCGTATTCATCTTGTAGAACCCAGTCCGTAACTATTTTTACCCAATCATTTATTTATGCCATGTGGTGTTCCTACAGTTCCTGCCAATTTGACATCTGAGTTTTTTAAAAACAAAATATCAAACTTCATTTATTTCATGCGAGCTGTCATTTATAGAAAAATCGCAAATTCCTTCACTCAATGTTTTGACCTATAACTAAAACTTAGACTCAATCCGATTGTTTAAATTTTGTTTGACATGCGTGAACTCATCCCCACTACGCAGACTTTAGCTCAAGTTATGCGCCGGGAACAGCACCCCAAAAGCGGAGGCCATTTTGTTGCCAAGATGTGTTGAAGTTGCCAGTTACTCGTATATGTAATTTTAATTTTAGCTTGTAAGAACTATAATTTGGTACCAAATAAACATTTTACTTACTTAATTACTTAAACAGACTGAAGGTATTCTTCTGCGCAGTACCGCGCTGGCGGCGGGCGACACGGGTTGACCTCGCGGCCTTCTCCCGCGTCTTGGAGCCCCCCCCCACGGCAGCGCGTGCAATTAATATGCCGGGCCGGCCGCGCGTAGCCCGACCTGGTGGTCTTGGGACTTGGAGAACTGGGATAGGGAAGGTCTGATAGGTCTGATAGGTCCCAAACTTTATCTATATCTTGGAGCCCCCGGACCATGTAGGTAGCCCGACCTGGTAGTCTTGGGACTTGGAGACCTGATAGGGAAGGTCTGATAGGTCTGATAGGTCCCAAACTTTATCTATATCTTGGAGCCCCCGGACCATGTAGGTAGCCCGACCTGGTAGTCTTGGGACTTGGAGACCTGATAGGGAAGGTCTGATAGGTCTGATAGGTCCCAAACTTTATCTATATCTTGGAGCCCCCGGACCATGTAGGTAGCCCGACCTGGTAGTCTTGGGACTTGGAGACCTGATAGGGAAGGTCTGATAGGTCTTGATAGGTCCCAAGCTTTATATCTTGGAGCCCCCAGACCATGTACGTAGCCCGGCCCTCAGTTTTTGGCAATGAGAGATCTGATAGGGACTCTGATAGGTGTGATAGGGTCTTGTGGCCTCCCCCTTTTGGCAGCGCGTGCAAATGTGGCGGGCCGGCCGCGCATAGCCCGACCTGGTGGTCGTGGGACTTGGAGACCTGATTGGGAGATCGGCCCAGATATCACAGGTGTGATAAGTCCCAAACGTAAAACAATGCGCGAGTAATACTCGTAGGTATTATGCCCACTCTGTGGACGTGGCATTTACTTACTCTTGCATGTGGCTTTACAGCCTCGAGATGCCACAAAGAAACTGTATAAATCATCTGTAATAGAAAAGATGCAATGGCCCTTTGATAATGATGATATGTCAAATCAAAAACAAAACTCTCTACGCCCCGTCTATTAAATTAATTTATTGCAATGCTCTATGTGAAATCTGTAAAATAGTGTTTCTAAGACGACTTTGCTTGCTGACGAATGCACAAGTGAGGCTAATAAAAATCGCATAACTCCTCACATGACATGGAAAAACATATTACGCACGAAACTCTACTATCAAAACGGCTAATTACAAACGATCAAGCTATCCCGGTTGACACGTAACCCGTCCAAGTTTTCTTTTGCGAAAGAAGAGAGAGAATTTTTGATCAATAATTGTCACTGGGCGTACCTCCCTCCCCCTTTGGGCGCGGGGGGAACTTGGGGGGCTAGGAGGAGGGGGTGGGAAGGGGGGCAGCGCGGGGTGTGGGTAATTATGAGTGCGTTTTGTTACCAAGATGATAGGCGCGAAAAATGGCCTGAGCGTGCCCGACGTGTCTCCTCTAGTTTTGAATATTCAGGCGGCTTTCTCGCCTTGATGAAATATTGAGGAGTGAGGTGTAATTTATTCGCTGGTTCCGAACGGATCGCTTCGGTTCGGATATTGAAATTAGGCGACGGGCTAAGAATTGCGAGCGTGGCTCTCTGCCGGCTTGGCCGATAATGCATGTTTGTTAGCGCGGATTGAATGGAGACTTCGGATTGGCTGTCTTCTGGCTGCCCTTCTTCGAGTTAGATTTTATTTCTAAAATTGGGGTTTGCACTGCTTATTTTCTCGACCGATGATCTAAATAATGCTCATGTGCATAAATTCATAACACAATTAAATAAAATAAATGTTTAGAATTCGATTTACTGTTCACTGAGGAAACTTTTCTGACGATGCGACAAAATATGCTTATCAGTAAGAAAAAAGTTTGCAGTGTTACGTTTTTTTTCGTTTAAACAGCTGAATCAAACTTGGCAGGCGTGTTAAAGTGTAAAAAGATATAAAATTAAAACTGAATTTGAATCGAATGATTGGGGTTGAGTCGATGAAGACGAAAAAAAATTTTTTTTTTCAACACATTCATACATTACAGACATCTTGGCTTCCCCGGTTAAAACAAAGCAAGTACCTAATATTTATCAACAAGTAGAGCAGAAAAACCTCGTTTATGCATTGTCTTGGTCAATATAGGGTGATAGGTAAAATTATGCCGATTAGCTCACAACATTTTCCGTCACCGTTAGAAATCCACAAACGCCCGTAGCTTTCGCGGCAAGTTGTTTGCGTATTTATTATTCCAGTTCATACGAGCGCAGGTAGCGCTCTCGACTCTCTCTCGAGTTAATTAGCGATCTAAATGAGCTCTCGCTTAATTCAAGTAAATAGGAAGAATGCGCGCAAACAAGCGATCGCACTTAGCGGGCCGGGCTATGCAAATTCGTGCTTTATTTTCGGTGAACGCGCCCTGTGTGTGAGGAGCTGTGTGGGGGACAGGGGTCGTGTGGAGTAGCCGCGTGTTAGTAACATTTTATTGCAACCACTTTTTTTTCTGAAGCTTGTGTTAGTACCTATTGTATTTCAATCATTAGCGACGTAGAATTAAGGCGTTAAGGCTGGAAGATAGCAGCGTGGAGGGAAATTCAAAATTTTCACAGTTTTTTTAATTTTGTAGCTAGACTGAGCTGTTTTTGTTCAGCGATTTTTCATTCGCGGAAATAACAAAGTATTCTTTTCATTATTGTAAACAATAGAACCAAGAAGGTGACAGAGTGGATACCACGCGACAAGAAGAGAAAGAGGGGAAGACCTAGAAGGAGATGGGTAGACATCTTCCTACAAAACCATGGCCCATGCTGGATGACAAAAGCCAGGGAAAGGAAAAAATTGAGAAAACTGGGGGAGGCCTACGCCAAAAAGGCGACTTCTAACTTTTAATTTAAAATATTAAATTTTAAAAATAAAATAATGAACTTAAATATTTACATAGTCGTAAGATACTTTTTATATATTACTGCATGTTACTTAAGTTAGTAGAATAAAGGCTTTTTTATTTTATTTTATTAAACAATAGAACAACAATAATTCAGCCGATTATGTGTTCTGGTCTACGAAGCAGTGGCACTGCCCAAAAAACTTGTCGTAGACCAGAACACATAATCGGCTGAATTATTGTTGTTCTATTGATTACAATAATGAAAAAAATACTTTGTTATTTCCACGAACGAGAAATCGCTGAACTAAAATAGCTCAGTTTAGTTGCAAAATATAAAAAACTGTGAAAATTTAGAATTTCCCACCACGTTGCTATCATCCCACCTTATAGAGGAACTAAAATGTCAAGCCGCCATATTGCTCTTGACAGTGGTTAGCGTCTTTCCGTGATTGGCTGGCAACATTTTTTAAATTGGCATCAGCGCCATACCTATAACCCGTGTCATTAAAGAAAACATTTAGGACGGAGTTAAAAACCTAGCGTTGTCTCGCTTTGACTGTATTACTTAGAGCGAGAGGGCGAGTGTTTTGAAGTCCATCCTAAATGTTTTCTTTAATGACACGGGTTATACGTGCAAAGTTAACGTGCGCGCACTCTACTCATTCCTCTGTCCGTCTATCTAGGGACAAGCATTGTAAGAAAGCGGGGGTGGTTAATGAATAAAAAAATTCACCATTTTTTTTCGGCTCCCTGATTAGTTACCCTTATAATGAGTAGTGTGTGCATGTGTGCGTGCATTAAGCATGCATGTGTGTTAGGGGGGGCTCTTTTTTAAGTTTGATTTGACAGAAGACAAGGGTTCGCTAGATTAGTGCGTCGTTTGCGGTATTGATCGTACTGATGCTGGGATTTTATTGTTGCTGCGTTGTGAGTTGATGACGTTTTGTAGTTTTGGGGAAGAGATAGGTTGGCGGACCACCAGCCAGATGGTCCGATGACATAGCCCAAGTAGCCGGAAAACAGTGGTTACGTACAGCACAGGATCGTGAGAGGTAGCGTGAGTATGAAGAGGCCTTTACTCAGCAGTGGGTGTTAAAAGGCTGATGATGATGATGATGTAGTTTTGATTTTACATTTACTTTACTACCTTACGAGTATATTCCAGTTGTTCCAATAAGAAGTATTGTAGCGATAATTGAAACATTGTAGCGATAATTGATTTGAAACTCTATAAAAGACAAGAACCGCTGTTTCTAGAATTTCCAAAAAGCTTCGCCACGCTTACGGAAATATCTGTTTCTTCAAAGAAGATACAAAAGTGGTGGAGTTTAGTGCAATGTTTATATCAAAAAATAGAAGTTAAAAACTAAAACCCGACTACTAAAAGGCTTAAAACAAGACCTGCTTATCCTTAAAATAGACTCATAGATAATTAATCGTAGTCGGAGGCCATCGGTTTATCAAATGCGAATGTGGTGTCCTCCGACTACGATTAATTATCTATGAGTCTATTTTAAGGATAAGCAGATCTTGTTTTAAGCCTTTTAGTAGTCGGGTTTTAGTTTTTAACTTCTATTTTTTTTTGGGCTTTTTAGTAAGTCATTTGGACTATCACCCAGAATAGAACCAAGAAGGACAAAAAAAAACACATTTTGGAATTTTTTGTTCTATTTGTTATGTTGACGCTACATGTGTTATACATTTTTGAAAAGGTCTTTTAAAGCCCTTTCATTTGATACCCATGACGATGGTATCCGATAATTTTTATTTTTAGGTCCACCACTTTAGGGCGCAGCACAGCCGCCATCTTGGTTTTTTTCAAAATTAAAATATCCTATGTTACCTGGGTGATTAAGACAAATCCAATGACACCTCATTTGTTGAAATCGGCCGAGTAGTTTAGGCTCTGCGAGGGAACAGATGAACACACAAACATACATACATACATACATACATACATACATACATACATACATACATACATACATACGCTGCTAAAATCATAACCCTCCTTTTTGCTTCGCGTAGTCGGGTAAAAATAAAGCACTGGTGCTTCCTGATTCCTATGCTGACACTTTCTTATAATTTTTAGGCCAATTAAAAATTCTCCAAAATAAAACCTAAAATAACGCATGTTTTCTTGCCATTTTTTCCTCCAAGGGGTCTCACTCGACACACTCGGATAAAAATAAACAATACACCCCCAGAGCAGTGCAACACGCCCGCAAACGACGTGTCAAAGTAATGGTGAACCCCCGAAATCGACTTAGGAGAGACTAGCTCTTGCTCGCTGCTTCGGTTATGTGTTAATCAACATTTAATATTTCCAAGTGGGGACATTTTAAATAGTAGACTCTACAACAAGAAACAGACCTCCGATTCTAGGGTGGTGATTCTATAGACGAGGACTGTTAAATAAAACAGTATTTTTTTCGTTGGAATTTTCGCCGTGACGTAAATTAGTAGAGTGCTCATGTGTAATGGTCGAATCTCAGAAAATCTTTAACAGTAATTTTGACGTTCTCACACGAATAAGAAGAAGAAGTAAAAAAAACAATTTTCTTCATTCTTCCAAACTCGCTCCGATACGACGCAAACAAATTACTTCTATAAAAAAAATAATAATAATAAGATCAGTATTTTTACATTGTTATTTTATAAAATGTATGGGTTTTTTTTTCTTTCCTAGGAATTTATTTCTCATTCTCACTACTTATTGAACGACTTACAAACACGTGCCCTCAACAGCCTCATGATAGTAGACGAGATAAAAAAGAGATGACTGTAAAAGGTTACCTTTGTATTAACTTCATCTGCATTTGAGTTTTGTTTGTTTATTTGATTTCGTTTGAAACAATAGAAACTGGCGCTGTATTCAATATTTTTATTTGAGCGTTGAATGCAATCTTGTTTAAAAAAAAAACGAAAATGCTGTTTGAAGTCTCAATAAAAAAATGTAGGGTACTGTTGATATTTTTCGCATGAGCGTTAGCTAATGAATATTCACGGTCGGCCACAATTAGGATACGTACCTAATCCCAAGGTCCAAGACGGAACCAAATACTATACATGGGTATTATGGGTATTTTCTATTAAATCACGGTTTTACTCACTAGTAATTTGTCGGTGTAGCCGACTAGTTTCGGTTCTCATTCGCAGACCTTCTTAATGGAGAACGAGACGGCCCTCGCGACGCCGCGGCGGCTAGCGACTGGCTAGTCGGCTAGCGGTATTATGGGTGTTAAATTGTAGGTGGCATATGAGAAAATTTTTCTTTTACGTACTCTACATTAGTCGGTTAATGTCAAGTTACAATAGCGGATAGGGCAGATCTGTCTGACGCGCGAGATAGGCGGATAAGTGGCTTCTGTAATTTCATATTCTGTGCTCAAGTATCACATACATAAGACCGTATCTCGAGTAAGTCTCAAGAAAATGGGGACTTCTTATTTCCACCTCTTATTCGTGACGTGTGACCAGTTTGCCAAGACCCGTGACATGTCTTGGGGAGGCTTAAAAGTAAGGGATACCTATAGGCCAAAGTATCTTGGTGATTTTTCAAGGGGCGTACGAGCGAAGACTGACTCAAGTTAAATTAAGAATGTAGAGTTTTGTCGTTTTTTTTCACCCACTTTGTTTGTTGACGGACTTTTTTTGACATTGTGGACTTTGTTCGCCGTAAGAGGAGTTTTTTAATTCCGGAGCTCGGAGGCGTCCGTGTGTGCTCACCTTTACGTGCCTTTGCTTTGAATTTTTTATTTTAGGTGGGTGTGTGCCACAAATAAAATAAAATATGTGTATATGTACGTGAATTATTGGACTAAATTGTTGGTAAAGTTGATTTAGTTGGGTCTCGGACTCGCGGGTCTGAGTTCGATCAGGATTGCGATATTTTGCATAAGATAGGTTATTTACGATTTTTTTTTACTAATCGGGAAACGGTTAAAGGACACCTTAATATCTGGATCTGCCCCATTTCAATCGATTACTTACCCTGCTTACCCCTTTGGAAATTATAGCAGTGAGGGTAGTAATATGTTTCTTGTATGTCATGTGTTAAGTTTTTAATTTAATACAACTGTATAACATGCCTTTTCCTTTACACCTTTTTAATATGCCTGTACCACCCCTAAGCAGTTTTTTTCCCAAGTACACGCAGCATTAAGGGATTTCCTTCGAGGGAAAGGTGTTTTTTTGGGATCAGCCGCTTTGAAGTACATGATGAAAGAATTATTGCATGTATTTTGTTTGCCACCGTGATATTGTGGAGTTTCACGTTTGGGACAGCTTAGCTTTCCTTAGATGTTTTCTTCCTTCGTGACTTTTTTTAGGGTTTTGTACTGTATCCATAAAGAGATAACACCCGTTTAGGACTCTCGTCTCGCCTAGTTTTTTGGATTGTTTCGATTGTGTCTTAAATGATACCTACAGTAATAAGAGGTATGGTGTCCATAGTAAATACCTGGTTACCCACCAGAGAACTGAATGGTTTAATACCAGCTTTAACTTTGGTGTTTATGTTTATTGATATAGAGTTTGTGCGCTTTGTATCGCTATTCAGCAACAGCCCAAGCCGGTGGCCAAACTAAGGGTCTAAATATGGTCATATGGCCAAGCTGCCATTGTTTTTTTTTTGTTCTAGGCCGTTGCGTCTGCACCTTGATCCCTTTTCAACAAGATAGATAAAATACTCGTTATTGTAAATCAAACTAATTATTTTCTTACAGCTAATTAGTGGATATACAATGGGCGGCCTTATTGCTAAAAGCAATCTCTTCCAGACAACCTTTCAACAAGAGACCTATACCTAACTTTCACAACAACGAACCAGCATTTGATCTTTAGATCCCGCCTGTAACACGTACTTTACCTACCCACCGTGAAATGAAAGAAAACGACGGAACGGTCGTAGGAAAACAGTAAAATAATAAGAAAAAAACCCGACGACACAACAAATTAGAGTTCCAGAAGTTTTACTTTGGGTAGAGTACCTAGCATACCCACTTAAACCATCTTACTTTAATATGCGACCTTCACCATTTTGGTAGTACACACGACAGCACGTCGACGCTTACATGCTAGCACTCTACTTGGTTACGTTACTACGGGTGACAACAAAAGTGTATACTCTGACGTGCTGTACGTCGATCTATGTAACATAGATAGATTAAATGAAACCTATGAGAGAATACCTGTGCCATAAAGTGCGGTGGGTCTAAACTGAGAGAGTTTGCCAAACGCGGATTGGCGTTGCCTCAGGTTTCCTTAAGATATTTTCGCTAGGTATCACGATAAAAACGCTGCAAAAAATCTGTTCTCTATTGCTGGAGCATTAATGTTTTTTTTATTAAATTCCATCTAATGTGAGCACTGAGCGTTTCTGTATTTTTCAGCCAGTTTTGTTTTATCAGTAGGTGTCTTAATTTATTTCACTCTTTTGACACTTTTCTAACTCTTTTTACATTGGCTGGATTTTGCACAGAAAAAGAACTCAGGTTTCTTTTTCAAATAACCACAATAAAACTTAATATGGCGATGCATCAGGTTTACTCACGATATTTTCGCTATCCCGATAAAAACGCCTCAAAAAATCTTGTCTCTACTGATGGAGCATAAACCCACAGATTTTATTTATTTCAGAAGTTTTGTGGTCCGATCAGAGCTTTCGTTTTGCTCTTTTGGAAAATAGTAAAAAAGCCCGCCGTGGCATGTGTTTCGCGTTCGTGCCTCCGCTGCTTTGTGTAAATGTAAAAATTTGCCCGAATACCTCGCCGCGACGGAAGCGCGCTTGCACCTACCCACGAGTTAGTAGCTACTGTCTCTCGGGGTTTTAAGATACTTCGGTTATTCAGTTTGGCTTTGAGACTCCAAAACATAGAAAAGATGATTTAGGGTGGCATTAAATAGTCGTCTGAACACCTTACCAGATGACTCGAACACCGTACCGGTGTCGATATTGGATGAGCTTAAAATAAAAATTCGATTCTCCACCATCTGCACACGCAGGATCCTCGAATGCTTTGGTCACATTGCCAGGAAAGACAGTGACAACCTGGAAAAACAGATTTTCACTGGCAAGATCGACGGAAAGCGACCAAGGGGAAGATGCCCTACACGTTGGACCGACCAAGTCCGCTCCACACTCAACACTTCAGCATACGATGCCATACACTTAGCCGCAGATAGGAACAACTGGCGACGCATCGTACGACACGGATTGCTCCGTTTGAATGACCACGACCCTCAGTGATGAGGATACCGACGCAAGGAGGAGGAATAGTCGTCTGAGATCACCTACTTGAGCTCGATCTCTAGTAGGTGAACTCAGAAAAGTCAAATGCTAATGTCAAGCCTTGGCTAATGTCAAACTTGAGTAGCTGTCAGCATATTAATAGACACTATCTTGAGATTGACATTGACATTAGCCAAGGCTTGACATTAGCATTTGACTTTTCTGACATAGACATAGACATATTTATTTGTAAGATAGTTTTTAAATTACACGTCATGTTGTTTGGCATGGATAAATTAAATTAATTATTAACAATCCGTAGTTGCGTATGTCTTTCCATCAATGTATGATTAACATGTTATAGAAAAAATAAAATAAAATAATTCATAGAATTAACAATTAGGAATGGTCATTATACAGGGCGTCCCACGGCTATGCCACATGGAGGGAAAGTACCTTGAATATTGTAGATGGAACATTTTACTGAAAGAAGACATTATTTTAATTTTAAAAACAATTTAAACTGCATTTATAGATATTTAAATAAATACATGGTTGAACCGGGAATCAAACCCGTCACATGAGAAAAATAATTACCCAGTAGCTTTATCATACCGATCGAAAGGCTTCATCATAAGGATTATTTTTTGCATAGTTTCAGAAATAAAAGGAAGACCATGAATTTTAACATTTACTTGGTTGTATGCAACAACGAGCCGTATCCTGAGCCGAAAGACGCGTAAAATTTTGTCCATCGCAATGCGGCTGGCTGATTATATAAAGAAATAATTCAAAAATGTGTTTCATTTTCATACTTTTAATCTTTTGTTACTGTGATTTTCATTGATAAATTGATTAATGTTGCATTAAAAATGTTAAAATTCATGGTCTTCCTTTTATTTCTGACACTAAGTTATTTAGCAAAAAATAATCCTTATCATGAAGCCTTTCGATCGGTATGATAAAACTACAGGGTAATAATTTTTCTCATGTAACGGGTTCGATTCCCGGTTCAACCATGTAATTATTTCAATATCTATGAATGCAGTTTAAATTGTTTTTTTAATTAAAATAATGTCTTCTTTCAGTAAAATGTTCCATCTACAATATTTAAGGTACTTTCCCTCCATGTGGCATAGCCGTGGGACGCCCTGTATAACAAATACAAATGTCAGAAAAATCAATAAAGAATATAGGTAACAAAAAATTGAATAAAAACTTACCAGAAAGTCACATAAAAATTATTATAATATGATAATGTCAAATAATATAATTTATTGGACTACAAGTCGAGTATTTACGTAAGCCACCTACTGAGATCACCTACTTGAGTTAGAGCTTGAGATGACGACTATATATGCCACCCTTATACTGCATCTAGTGGCATCTCCACTCACACTAAATAAGTGAAGGGACTATTTGAAGCTGCGATGCCTGGGGCATCTTTAGTAATAGGCTTGTCCACCACCTATCCTCTTGCTCTACACAGGCAATAATCGCGCAAATTTGCGAGGATTCCACACCCGGATTTTTATTTATAATATTCCACTGATTTTGATCAAATATAATCCTTCTGGAATTATTTGAACCAAAATGAAAAGCAGTTTTTTTAAACCAGTATAAAGTACTTGTTTACTTAATAATTTTTAAGATTTTTTTAACTCACCTATTTATCCTACCCGCTACCCCCTAACCAAACCACATTTTATAAAGAGAGTGTTTGTTACTAAAGTGACCCCTGAAGGTAGAAACGGTAATAAAGAACGCTTTGTACAAGTCTAGGGTATTTTTCACTTATCTAGCGCTTGCTCCTTGTGAAAACTCTGAAAATAAAACTTACCACCAGCACAAAAATGCCATAGGCATTACTCAGTATGTATGACTTCTCTATCTGCATAAATTTTTTGTATGATCAGATTTATTTGGTTCCTTAAGTTTTTTCTAAGTCTGTTTAGCTGCTATTATCGTAACAAATGTGTTTTTTTTTTATAAATTTTTGATGACGGTACCTCATTAAACAGTTACGGCCCACGCACACCACGCTTTTTATGCACTGACGACGCACGTTTTGATGAGTGCGTCCTCTGCGCGTTATCAACGCGTAAGGGTCGTGCGCAAGGTTACAGGGTGTCAGCGGCCTTGCGTTTGCTGAGCGTGCTGACTGCGTTCTGCGTGCGTTGACAGCGCGTTTAAAAACGTGATGTGCAAAGGCCCTTAGTAATAATTCATACATTTAAATTCTTAAATTAAACTTGAATTAATTGGTAAATAAGCTCGTCTATTTAAACTCGAAAACTACAAGTGTTAAATTAAATAGTAGCTACCAAAGCTCCTATACAAATAGAGCTTAACTAACAAGCCTACACTAGTGTTTTATCTAAAACATTCCGATAACTCTTTTTATACTTGATTTAAAGGTAAAAATCGATTAAACAGGGCACTCTTATGGGTAGTGAAACTAAAGCATCAGCCTTCATTGAAGCCTAGTGTGTCAAATCGGGCGTTCGAACCTGTTGTTTTTAGGCCAGGGCTGTCGCAACTATGGCCCGCGGGACGTTTAGTTCCGTTACTTACGAAACCCCAGATGGCTGGAGCGGAGATTCGAGGTTTCCAATGTATGAAAACTTATTTCCACTCTGTTCAACGCCGATTAGGTGAACAACGAGTTTATGGTGTAGGTAGAAGACGAACATTAAACGTTAAACATTAGACATTAAAATAAATATATATTTTTTTATCGGCTCCACTTTGGTAAATGATGCGCTGAAATGCGGCCATAGCTTTGAAATAAATAAAATTATAATAAAGGTTATATTTGCATAGGCTCTTTACTGTGGCCCATTACTACCTCAGGCTTGAACATCCCTGTTTTAGGCCAATCACATCAGTGGCCAGGTGTTTTTATTTAAACCGTTTAATTCAAGTGGTCAACATTAAACAATGGCGATAGTTTTACCGTAACTGCTTTGTGAAATTGTATGTTGCAGTGCAGATACGGGTTGTTTTCTTACAACTTTACCAAAGGGGTTCTATAGTTTGTTGCACCAAGAATTTAACTTGAAATCAAGAAGTACTTAGGTACTGAGTAAGTTTTATAACTCTCGTGTAGGTAACTTATTTTGTAATCTCCAATCAATATGTGTAAATAGTAAATGTAAAATGAGTAAGCCCCGTAAATGGTAGATATTTCAAATAACGAGACGCCTAGTGTAAATACGTGGTTTCCGCTCATCAGACCGTCTATCTTTCTATTACTAGCCCCGACACTTCGAACACAATATTTTTTTACCAGCCTGCGTATGAAACCACAAGGCAGGCAGGTGGGCCCGCGTCCGTGATTCCGGCAATCTCGGGACAGGAAATTTGCGGTCGGACGGGAATAACCCTTCCTCCCGTGCTTGTTAGGCGGACTTGCGTCAGTCAGGGTTAGCCAACTAACTCCGAGTTTATTGGACATTTCCATACAATTATTGACATTAACCTAGAGTTAACTGGCCAACCCTGGTTGGCGCAAGTGCACCTTTAAACGGAGGAGATGGGGCTAAGTGTTGCTGCCGGGGAAATGTCATATTCCCATACGATTTGACCGCAGCCCTGGTGGCACGATGGCGCGACCAACGTCTTTATCGTGCTATTGAGTAGCGATGGATTTGGCTGGGATGGGCGGCATTTGGGAAACTCGTCTTTAAATCAAAGATCCCACAATGTCTGAGGACCAAGACATTTAACTTGTAGTTCGTCCCGAACTGTGAACTCGCGACCACAGTTGCAGATGTGTAACTTTTTGCTAACACCATTCGCGCAGGAGCTTTGCATATAAACTGTACAGTGTACAACCCCATATTTCGGCAACCCCTTGACCGATTTGGCTCATGTTTGAAATTAAAAAAAAAAAAAATTTAATTTACTCACTTACAAAATTTTGCAACGATCCGACTATATTTACTCAAGTTATCGTCGAACGAACATTCATACATAGAAACATACATGCAAGCGCCGAATTGTTTCATGATATTTAGTCATGATAGTTAGTCGATAGCGGGATAAATATTTTTATCGTGGTGTGTCGTGCCGCCGTAATGTGGTTTGGAATAATGGCCCTTGCACACTGGCGTTCATTTTTTTAACTCGCCGTAGATTCCAATAAGAATAACCATGCACCTTCATAAAGCCACGCGTGAGGCGAGTAGATATGTTTACGCTAATAATCCATCCGTTGATCTGCGCATAACCAGCCAGTGTGAGACTGTTTGACTTTTATTGTTGCTACTTTGCCGAGATGTGAGCTTTGCATCTCTTCTTCTCAGCACGTTTCGAGCTTTGACAGCTCGAAAATTTCTAGCTGTCAACAAGAAAATTTAAAAGGAGTAATATCAATATTACTCCTTTTAAATTTTCTTACAATAATTACAGTACAGGTTGGTACAGAAAAGTCCTATTATACTTAGGAGGTCGCTTCACTCATCAATACAAGAAACTTTCACTATTTACCGACTTCAAAAAAGGAGAGGAACTTTTTTCTACGTGAACCGATTTTGATCATTCTTTTTTTGTTTGAAAGGGTGTACTTCCCATGTAAAAAAAAAAAGATGTAGCCTGTACAATTGTACATGTCCCACTAGCTGGGCAAAGGCCTTCTCTCAGAGAGAGAGTTCGAGCTTAATCACCACGCGTGCTCAATGCGGGTTGGCGATTTTTGCGTTGAGGGTATAATGCCTCACACGCTCAGGTTTCCTCACGATGTTTTCCTTCACCGTTAGCGAGTGGTATTGCTACTACAAATTCACAAATGTACGTAACTTTGAAATTAAACAAGTTATAGATACATGCCCGCACCGGGAATCGAACCTAGGACCTTTCACTTCAGAGTCCACTGTTCTACCCACTAGACCACCACCGCTTATTACTTACTTCCCATGTAGTCCCATAAAAAATGGTTAAGATCTGATGAAGAACTTCGGAGATGGAGAACGGGAACTCCTCAACGAACAGCAGCAAATCACTCTAAATCAGTGCTAGGTACCCTTTCACCAGTGACGTCGGTATTTTTTTTATATTTCTTAATTTTGTTTTAACTTCCTTCTTGTAACACGCTGTATAATTATATTTGTAGGTCTTGACATCATATATTATATTCTGTTATACACACTATATTATGTTATATTATTAATAATACGTATTTATGTACTTGTATTTATACATTATGGTTCAATATAAGATATAAGATATGTATCTTTATATATTTTATATATTATATCTAGGGGGGCACCCGTTTTCAATTTTGTTTCTCTGTATTTAACCTTTTTTTTCATTGGATTTGGCGATAGCTATAACAGACTATCCTGTACCTCGAGTAATTATTAAGCCGTGGATATCTATAATTCGCTCTATTAGAATTAAGACTATTTAGAAAAGTTGTATTATTACGCTGGTTGATATTCCTAATAAAGAAAAAAAAACATGTAGAGTATTGTAGACGATTGTACAAGGATACAAAGATCACATCCGAGCAAATGACCTATACTATCGACCGCAAACAATTCTGCCTGTGCTACCCTAATGACGACCAATTTGATGCCTTTTTACTTATTGCTGTTCTAAGAAAAGTGGTGAGGTTTGTGAATGTAAATGTAGAGACCGTATTTACCTACGTCTAGAGTAGTAGCCAGCTACCAATCGTTACATTCATACCGGATACATCTTTGTCGTGAAAAAGCAGTAAATATTTAATTTTTCATCCCCCAGGCTCGGAAAGTATGCTAGTAGTTGGTATCATACAATGAGGCAAAAGTAATTATTGCGCGCTGCGAAATTTTAACGCGCCCTATGGTGTTTAAAAAGAAATAAGAAAAAATTTGAAAAAAATCCCTCCTCCTTTTTTTAAGGCTCCGTATAAGGCTAACTAGCGCCACCAATGTTGAAAAAATCATATCTTCCTTCAGAAGAAGTTTCTAAAAAAATCCTAAGATGAGCTCATGCGCCATGCTTTTCTAGGTTTTTAAGTGTAGGTACCCAACTCAATTTCTAGTCTTAAGCTAAAAAATTTTCGATAACCGCAAAAAACGGCCGCTTTTGGCGGTTATCGAAAATTTTTTAGCTTAAAAGTAAATTTCGAAGAGGGTATCTACACTTAAAAATCTAGAAAAGCATGGCGCATAGGCTCATCTTAGGATTTTTTCAGAAACTTCTTCTAAAGGAAGATAATAATATGATTTTTTTAACATTGGTGGCGCTAGTTAGCCTTATACGGAGCCTTAAGTTAGTAGTAGTAGTAGTAAAAGTAGTAAAAACATTTATTTGTTACCACAGTCACACTTACATAATACATACAATCTTTAGATAAAACACAAATACACGAAAGAAAAATGTTGGTAGGTAGGAACAATAATATAAATATGTGTGCTGCAGTATCGCAAAAAGGCCATAGCTCAGCGTACAATATTTGCTACAGCCAGACAGGCAGAGGCAAATCGCTGATTTTCAGCTATAGCCTTGAGGTGTGGGCGCGATCACGGTGCCCCGTAGCTAACGTGTATAAGTTGGTTAAAAGGTGTGATGGAGAGAGATGACGCTCATTCTAAGCTACAGTTCTAAGCTAGCAGCAGTAGGTAAGTAAGTATACAGTATACAGTAGCCATGCACGTGCCGCCTCCGTCACTTTGCGGTGCAAATTGCTTTAGTGAAGCGTCGCGCGGGTTCCGCAGGACATGGTGACAAATTGACGCTCCTTGGTAAGAAGGTAATATAATAATACAAGACGTTACGGAAAATTCCTCTCAGGCATCATTCACCACATAAGTGCAAGGATCTTATTACACGGCCAAGCACCTGAAATCTTCGACAACATATTAGCTGCCCCCACATCATTACAGTCCACGACTCGCCAGGATACCCCTTTTATGGATGTCGTGACTTATGGTTGCAATAAAGTATTTAGTATTTAGTTCGATTGACGCCCATTTCGTCATTATATTTATGATCCTCTTGTCGGTGCAGCATTCTCCATGAACTTCAGTCAGGCCAGTTACTTCACAGTCTGGTACGTCACGACATCCACCTTCTCTTTAATTTGGTCAATATAGCTTCGCCGTGGCCTTCCTCTACATCTCTTTCCTTATATATTTCCTTCTATAAAATAGGAATTTGTCGTGACGTAGCAAGTGGCCCAACATCTTTCCTCTTCTGCATTCTATCGTCCTCAGTATTGTTCTCTTCTTCTTTACTCTTTCCAGGACTTGCTCATTTGGCACCCATTCCGTCCAAGATATCCTCGCCATTCTCCTCCAATACCACATCTCGAAAGCTTCTAGCCTCTCCCGTTCCATCTGTGTTATCGTCCATATTTCGCACCCATACCATGGGTCATTAATATGGGTCTTTTCCTGATGGTCTTGGATATATTTTTAGATTTTAACATTATCCTTTTTTGTGGAAAGCTTGTTTCGCCATTACAATTCTAGCTTGGATGTCTGCGGTGTTTCTGGAGTCTTCGGTTATTATACTGCCTAAGTATTTGAAATATTGAACTTGCTGTATGGGAGTGACGCACATATTACGTGCAGAGTAGGACGACTAACAGACAGAAGTGGCAGATAACACACAATCTACACCTGTCTAGAAACAAGCAATATTGCACAGAAGTTCTTTCTATACACAGATTCAGGATCAGATGTTTTCCCGACAGACTACGGGTTACCCAGCAGTGAGTACAACTCGCGCTTGACCAGTTTTTCCGCCTTTCCCGCTAAAATTAGCCATCGGCTGGTTATTGGCTAAATTATTCCGCGCCCGTGCCGCGTCGCTAAGTGAATTTCGCGATCGCCTTCCATTCCGCTGGCGACGTACATTCTATTCTGGATAAGAAGTGGCATTATTATTGGTGAAATCTCTAATAAGTTTGTAATACTTAAACCTGAGCGTATGAGGCATTAGGTATAGGTACCCTCAACGCGAAAA
This sequence comes from Zelleria hepariella, assembly GCA_949319315.1. Lineage (NCBI taxonomy): Eukaryota > Metazoa > Arthropoda > Insecta > Lepidoptera > Yponomeutidae > Zelleria > Zelleria hepariella. Next base: position 11,078,612 of record OX439394.1, read on the forward strand.
TCCCCGATCCGCATTGAGCACGCGTGGTGATTATACTCGAACTCTTTCTCTGAGAGAAGGCCTTTACCCAGCTAGTGGGACATGTATAATTATTGTATTATCTTACTGGCCACATCTTACTTTACTTACTCTTACGCTCGACTTAGTTGGCTCCAAACAGGCTCCACACGTATTAAGTACTTTGTACTTTGTATGTCCTGTCGAAGGTAAAAAAAAAACAAATACTTATGCTGTTAAAACCAACTCTATGTTTTAGAACTTAGACGGTCTGATTTTTATGTAGAATACTTTATTTTCTTACAATATGTGAACAACCCAAAACAACCAAATCGTCCGCATGGAATGCTCGCATGTCGCATCCCATTAAAACATAACAAGAATACGGTTTAATAATCGAGCCCCAAATCGCACACTATCACTCCATATCATTTCCTTACACAAAAACCAGTTAAGCCCCTATTCCCAACCATTCTACTTTGATTTATCGAAATGCTCATGTTGCAGGGAATAACATAAGTGAAACCGTTTTAAATGAATACAAAATGTGCAGACCATATGAAATTTCAAATTGTGATATTGAATACCTACCTTTAAATCATAACTCGAAATAAAAACCAGAGTGACCTTAAAATTTTTGTATGGAGCTCAATTTTTCTACGCACATAGACTTTATTCGTTTCGATCAGTTGCTCGTTTCTTCAGCAGATGCAACCAACCCACTTCTGAGAGCTCTCCTTATTCCATCCTGAAGTCTGAAGGTTACAGATACAAAGCTTACAGGTTGCTTACAGTGCTGCTGCAGGGCCCGATATAAATTCGGTGCACCTTTGAGAGCTCAAAGTGTGCTTTCGACACCAAATAGGGAAGCACAACTTCAAAATTAAAGTTTATCCCGCTATCGGGTAGCGGCATCTCGCTTCACGCGGTGAAATAAAGAAAGATAGGCGGTAATGGGATAAAACTTTTATCGTGACATTGTGCTCCCCTAGCAGCGGAAAACATCGTGAGGAAACCCGCGGCTTAGTTGGCTCCGCACGTATTGACTCGTCTTTCCTGTGGCCTAGGCCGACTAAGCTGTCAGGATGGTATAGGTGCTGGGCAAGCCTACTCCATCTAAAACAATGTCCCAGGCACTGCAGCGCCGAGTGGTCTCCTCACCCATCTAATGTGAGTGAAGGTGCCACTGGACGCTGTATAAATCCTCTCATTACGTAGATGCAAAGGCCTTAGTAGCAGCGGATGATGGTATCGAAAGTGCCAGAATCGTTCCGCCGATGAATGAAAACTAGTTGAACATGCCCAGAACCCTTCCGCGCAAACGCAGCGTAATTAATAACGAGAATAGATCTTTACCACCCCAACTTTGCACCTGAAGCACCGAACTATAGTTCCTACCCCGCAGGGTTTAAGGTCCTTGGTTTAACGTTGTCGGCGATAAGATCGGCTAAAGGTTCCGTAGGAACGAGCTGTTGACACGCGCACACGTTTGTTCCGAGGCCTGTTTACATAATGGGATATTATTTTTAACAATATTGACTCAAATCGGCGGTGAGGCACAGTAGCCCCTGAACTCATGGGCCCATTTTTTTAATAATGAAACAAGACCGCAAAAAGTAGAGATTTGTTTTTCAGGCCTTATGACCCTGACAACAGAACAAAGGACATCATCTTCATCATTATTCAATAACCTTAGAAATTTCCAGACACACCAAGTCACAATGGTGTCTGCTTGTCATTTCGGGATTTTATGAGAGGTCTGAAATTTTGGCACCATAATATTTTTTACGAAGCAGTGTTTGCGTAACTAAATAAAGTCAAACTAAAATTTTATCCTAGCGCGGAATAAGCCGATACAAATTGCTAAAACAAACTCGAAACACATCGGCGACCTTACGTGACTCCTTCAGCGAGTTTACACAAACACCATTTTGTACACATTTTACACGAGCAGCCGCTGTCACAAACTAACCTAAATGCGAAGTATCGACTAGAATTTAGAGATTTGACATTTTATAGGAGACTTTCACTATCACATAGGTAGGTATCACATAGGTAGGTATGAACTAACACACCACCGATACAGTAAATGTATGTACTTATTACTTCAGCCTGAGGTATGTACTCGAGTAGAGAAAACTGCATAGTAGCTCGCAGTATGCAAAACTATACCAAAGTCATAATTATACAGGGTGGCCCAAACATAGACGTCAAGCGAGAAAATCTAGATACTGACATTGAGGGCTACCCGAATCACCCCCATTCAGCCATTTTTTGTCGTATAGAAGTTATGACTTTTTATTTTTATTTTTATTTTAGGGTCCCAGATAATTAATCTTTGACCTGTCCCTCTACCCTTGACGCATTTTTCCAATACGGCCGCAATATGGCGTATTTACAAAATTTAATATTTTACAAATTAAGACGCATTTTGTGTTTTTATTGAATTAAACAGCCTTACCTTTGAATAAACATTACAAAGTATTTAAAATCAAAGCATTACTATGCGAATTGAAAGAGAAATTAATAAAAAAAAAAAAAAATATCGCAATAGCGTCAAGGGTAACCCCTCTGACCTGTGACCGAAGTGCGTGGAGAGTGCTGCATCGTTATGAGTCTAAATTGGTAGAGTGGAATTGGTAAGCTTGCACCGACAGAAGCGGTACCTTTGGCATATTATTATTTGTATCAGTGTCGGTAGTTCAAACTTTTAGCTCCGGGACACGTGAAGGCAGGTGTCGGCCAAAACGTGAGGGTAGTTCGATTTAATAATTTGTTTTATAAAGTTTTCGGTCACACTTCGCCCGCAGTCAAATGAGGGGTGAAAGAACGACATACAAAATTGAAGTTACGCTCAATGTTGATGTCAATTGAATGATGTCAATTTCAAACCGACACGAAATAATCTGTTAGATATTATGTTGTCAGCTCGTTTCAACGCTGTTTTGTCAGACTTTTCCGACTGAATGTCCCCCATAGTCCTATTAAGATAGTAAACCACCGAATGCCATTAGATGGCACCAAAGGTGTAGAAGTAAACAAAATAATCTGTTAGATTAATTGAACGAGCGAGCGAAGCGAGCGAATTTCTCCGAATCTACTGGAACAATCCGGCGTTTGTATGTATGTATGTATGTTTGTATGTATGTTTGAATGTATGAATTATTGTTCGACGATAACTTGAGTAAATTTGGTCGGATCGTTATGAAATTTGGCAGGCGGGTAAATGAAAGTTCGAACATGAGCCAAATCGGTCGAGGGGTTGCCGAGATATGGGGCTGTTAAGTTTATATGGGGTCGCGAATTCACAGTTCGGGGCGAACCACTAGTATCTAACAGATTACACAACATAATTGTTTCAACACTGTCTTGACAGACTTTTCCACCCGAATGTCCCCCATAGTGTAAGTAAGACCGCACCTGTCCCCAGGGAGTGAATGTGAGCTGATTTCAATTTATCGGCGCCACCAGTGGGCGGTAGCGGTGATAAGTGTTCAATCTACTTATTGGACTCTGATTGGAATATCAGCGGCTGTCACCCGGCGCACGGACCGTGTTACTTCGTGCTACTAGACTAGGGGAAACGTCGGGCAAAGACCCAGTTCATACTCAAGTCTACTTAGGGGTCAAATAAAGTAGGGTGTATTGTATAATAACGTTTCTTAAACTAGTGGTTCGCCCCGAACTTTGAACTCGTGACCCTATATCTCAGCAACCTCTCGACCAATTTGGCTCATGTTCGAACTTAAAAATTCTCTTTGCCTCGTTTACCCGCCTACCAAATTTCATGACGATCCGACTACATTTACAAAAGTTATCGTCGAACGAACATAGATACATCATACATACATACATACATACAAACATACAAACGCCGGATTGTTCCAGTAGACTTGGAGAACTTCGCTCGCTCGTTGAATAAGAATTCGTTGCTCATTAGTTCTATTTCTCTCGAACTTAAAGAGGTAAATGGACTCTTTAGCTCCACAAACAAAATAGGTATAGCTCTAGAAAGCAGCCTTGATTAGAACCTATTTCCTATTTGCATAACAGTAAAGATTACTGTAATGGCGAGCATGCATTATTACATGTATTAGTAACAGACTCAACTGCTGTAGAAATGATTGTAAATAACCAACTTGAACGTTCAGTGACGACATGCAATAACCACCCTTACGCTAAGGAGCTAGGAGTTAAAGTGTGGCAAGTGTAGTGTTGGTTGAAGCTGGCAGGTTTGTATGCAGATCTGAACGGCTTCTATGCAGAGAATGGCCTGGGTTAAGGAGTTGTAGTAGAGCTGAGCTTGTGTAGATAAGACATGGAGGGCACATGGGGATGGAATAGGTACGAAACTTAGATAAAGTGGTGGTATCCTAGAGGAGTGTGAAGGGAGAGCTCTCGCCAATACAAACTGAAAACGAGAACTAACAGCTTTGCTACCCTTAAATATTTTCAGATTTCGTTGATTTTGGTGTCAATCTCCCCACGCACTCCGGTCACAGGCCACTTCCTTCACTGCTTGGCACCTCACGACATCCAACTTGTCTTTAATTTGTTCGAAATAGCTTCTTCGTGGTCTAGAGGGGTACCTATCTAGACATAGTTTGCCATCTGCCTAGATCTTGACATACCTCTTTCTTCATTCAAATCCCTCTTTCTATATTTTATTTCTTTAACTTCTGGCTTTCTTGTTTAGATTGCAGAAAAACTTAACTAACTGACTAAAGAAAAAGGTAGGCCGAGATTCCTGTCATTGGTCAATCATAATTTCAACATAAAAAGGTTTACTGCGAGAGAAACAATATTCCTTTATATCTCCGTTTCGGTACATATGAGAAGAGATTCAAGCATCGTCGTTCAAAAAAACTCAAACGGAAACCACAGGGGAAAAAAATGCCACCTCTGCTAGATCACTAGCTCTACAAGCTCAGTAGCGCGATACTCAGCGTGACATGTCGGCTGAATGGACACTGCATCGCGACTATTTACATATTTAATGACGTAAACGGGCTTAATGAGGGGCCCGAGATAGCGCGGAGTGTGTTTGTCAATGCAGTGTCAACTGAGTGTCAACACTTTTACTTAGCGCTGGATTAATGATGATGTGAAGGACGGGCTGATTGGAATGGAAGTGCGATGATGGAGTCTTCATATTTGGTACAATTTGACGTATAATGACGTATAATGTAAGTAGCGAGATATATTATTTGGAGATGACGTTCAGGAGATATTTTGATGTTATGTGGTTTGTGTGTGTAAACTACAAAAGAACTTTATATGCTAAATATAATTAATATAGAAAATATAGTCTTTCTGAATGTAATTAATATACACTTCAGTTGACTTGTGTAGTATGAAATTTAAATTTGGCTGAAATGCGTGGTTAAAGTGATTAACAAACATATGTTTCAGTACCTCTTGTAGTATGCTTGCTCCAAATCAGGAGAAAAATACCCATTTCCACAAACAAAATTAATTAATCAACAATATCCAAGCCATCAAAGCAAATAAACAATTTTAATGAGGGCGCCATTCAGCCACATTCACCTCTTGACCAGTGACCGGCGATACCACGCATGCGCAGTAACGAGGCCAGCGCCGATTGTCATTGGTGCACTATTGTCCGCTCTATATGGCGGCGCCACTGTCGCGCCCGCCATTCGGACGTGTCTAAATAAGCATAGATCTATGCGCGCGGCATGGCTTTTTCACTCGCTACTGCATACTTTGACCTGTCTTGCCCCCTTTAGTTAGTGCCTTATTGGAACTCAGCGGGTATATTTAAGGGTCAACTTACAGTGGCCAGTGCGTATGCAGTGGTATTGTCAAAGTTACAGCTTTCTTCGCAGATGTTGACTTAATTAGTAACTGGATATGTGAATGGCATCGCAATGCGCGTTTCTGCTTAGAGTTGTAAGTAAATCTGCGGGGAACATCGTTATTTCGCGAAATATGGCCGGTGGCTACTCGTTTCGGCTTTCATGTTAAACGTTTGCAAAGAGGAGGCTAATTTATGGGCTTATTCTGTTAATGATAGGTTGCATGGACAATTCGGCTGCACAAACTTAAAACACTGAATACGCCATTTTTCAAAAAAATTTTTTTTTGCATTTTCGGATATTCCTTGTTATTTTGCACCTAAATCAAAGACTCTTTTTTACTTATGACCGCTCATTCTACTTACTTTAGGTGCAATAAACACTGAATATCCAAACAAAATAATAAAAAATCAAAAAAGCAAGCTTAGATCACTGAATATCACAATGACCAATTAAGAACACAGAATATCCTTGGATATTCTGGGTTTTATGCTAGTTAATTGGATATTCTGTGTTATTTGTCAGTTCTTCTTATACCACACATGCCTAAAATTAAAGATGCGTTTTTCATCAGAGTAGCATTTAACGAGACATTCGCCTCTTTAAAGAAAAAATCTATGGCCTACTGCATTTTGTGGCACGAGGGCATGGCTGGGAGAGACGCGCCCCAAATAATTGACGCTATAACGACTTTTTTGAGAGAGGAAAGGGATGTTCAAAAATTCGTTATTTGGATGGACAATTGCTGTGCTCAGAACAATGGTTTTTGTTCACTGCTATGGTAAATATTTTAAATTCCAGTATAGTAGGCCATAATCTGCAATCGGTCACTTTCAAATATTTAACCAAAGGCCACACTCATATGAGTGCAGACGGGGTACATGGTAATATAGAAAAACAGATAAGAAAAACGAATTTGTACAATTTCCGTGTAAACGTGTACGATTTTCGTGACCTGATAGAGACAATGAAAAAGGCCAGAAGTAATATCCACCGACTACTAAAAGGCTTAAAACAAGACCTGCTTATCCTTATAATAAACTCATCATAAAATTAATCGTAGTCGGAGGCCATCGGTTTATCAAACGCGAAAGTGGTGTCCTCCGACTACGATTAATTTTATGATGAGTCTATTATAAGGATAAGCAGGTCTTGTTTTAAGCCTTTTAGTAATCGGGTTTTAGTTTTTAACTTCTATTTTTTTTTAGCTGTTTAGTAAGTCATTTTGGACGATCATCCAGAATAGAACCACGGAGGGCAAAAAAAAAAACTCATTTTGGTATTTTTTGTTCTATTTGTTATGTTGACGCTACATGTGTTAGGTATACATTTTTGAAAAGGTCTTTTATAGCCCTTTCATTTGATACCCATGAAGATGGTATCCAATAATTTTTATATTTAGGTCCGCCACTTTAGGGCGCAGCACAGCCGCCATCTTGTTTTTTTTTTCAACATTTAACTATCCTATGTTACCTGGGTGAATAAGACAAATCCAACGACACCTCATTTGTTGAAATCGGCGAAATTGAAAAAGTAGTTTAGGCTCTGCGAGGGAACAGATGAACACACAAACATACACACATACATACATACACACACACACATACATACATACGCTGCTAAAATCATAACCCTACTTTTTGCTTCGCGTAGTCGGGTAAAAAACAATAATAGACAAACTCGTCAAATTAATGCCAACAACCAGAACTTCTTTCTGGAAAAATATAGCTGAAACACAAAATGCAGTTGATTTAGTTGAAGGCGGAGAATACATTTGTGAAAACGGTGAATAAACATTAAAATAGGTATACCTATTAAATTACGTCTTTTATTTTACTCAAAGTAGATAGGTAAGTAGTGGATTTTTCTTGTAGTTCGCTAGATCCTTTGAAGGTCATGTAGAACAAAAACCATTTAAAAACACAGAATAGTACGATTCAGTGTTTTAAGAAGGTTTTTTGTTCTAAGGAGTTACTAAATACCTATAGTTTTTATTAAAATACGTTTTTTTTTAGATTACCTTTTATTTTTCTATATATTACCTTCATGGAAAAATAAAGTCGACCATTTCTCATCTACTATTCAATAGCTAAACGATATATATTTTCGCAAACCTTTTATATTAACAACTACACTAAAAACGTTCTACTGTAAAATTTTATAAATGGTTGATTCAGTGTTTTAAATAAGTGCAGCCGAATTGAGGAGGAAAGAAGTTGTGCTTTACTTTGTTTCCTAATGAGACACAGTCACCATAGTGAATGTATTCAGTTATATGAATCCTTGTACATGTTTTTTTTGATAAAAGAATAAATAGCTATGGTAGAGCCGAGCATGAAGCTCGAATTTTCAATAATCGGTAGTTGGTATGGTTCCCGATGCGCCACGTATTCCAACGAGTTTATCGGAAGAAATATTCAGACCTGGGCCGAGCTTTTGACTGAGTATACAAATAGCCCCGATCCTGCGCTTGAAGTCAATAAAACCACTACAGTACAAACGAGGCTTCTTCTTCTTCTTGGCGTGCCTCTCCAATAATGGAGTTTGGCCGTCAGCTCTTCATATTCTTTCTTGTTCTTTGCCAAGCGAAATAGATGTTAGACGCTGGCTGTCTCCGTCCATTCCTTGATGTTTCTGAGCCACGACTTTCTTCTTCTACCAGCACGCCTCTTCCCCTCAATCTTGCCCATCATGATCACTTGAAAAAGTCGCAGGTAGAAGATAAATCTTCAACCAATCCTGGGGGTTTACCCTTGCCGCCATTGCGTTCATATTGACGTAGTTTTAAAATTAATTTCTCTTTTAGTTCGCATAGTCATTTATATGTATACTTCGTAATGTTTATTCAAAGGTTTTTTTTTTTTTACAATATCAATATGAAATGAGTCTTAATTTGTAAAATATAGAATTTTATTAATTCCACCATATTGAGAAAATTGCGTCAAGGGTAAAGGGGCTTGTCAGGAATCCTTGTCAGTATTGCGTTGAGCAAGACGAGCTAACCTTTGTGAAAACAAAGTAACTTTCGTCTTGTTTCCGCAATGTCCTAAGCCGCGGGTTTGTCCATTTTTTTTCTTCACTGAAGGTACAATACAGTCCACTGAACCAGATGTATGGAGCAGCTGATATTTTTTGAGCTTTTACCCTTGGTCCCATAATAAAAGTTGCTTGTATTGATGAGTTAAACGACCCCTTTCAATGTCACAGGACCTTTCTGAACCACCCTGTATAAATGTAAGTTAAAACCTCATAAAATGCGCTCCCGTCAAGCGCATTGTCGTGAGTCGGGCGGAGTTGCCGGCGCACTCGGGAAAACTGAAAACTAATAACATCAATTAGTCGAACTCGCAACCTACCAACGAAACATTGTCTCATGTTGGGATGCTATACGGGTTTACAGGCGTAGACGCTCGCTGTTGAAGGAAATAAGGTTATAATCCGCGCGGGCTCAGAATGGGATAATAGGCCTTTTGGAACTGAACCGAAAATTACAGTTCTCGAGTAGCGTCAGTGAAAAATTTGTTAGTTCTACGTTCTATCATAGGGTTATGAAAGTGAAAATACACTTTTGTGTATTTTCAATTTCTTCAATCAACATTTTTATGAACAGAATCAGAATCAATTATTTTTATTCAATATGCCATAAATAAATTATTTACAGTGAACGTCAAAATATTATCTAAAGTAAAAAAAGGTATATAAATCAGATACTTATATTACTATCTAATACTAAGTATCTAGCTACTTTTTTTCTCCAGCTTCACTAGCTCTGATCGTTCTTGGAGAAGAAGCATGGTAAAGAAACTCCAAGGATCTCGTGCTTAAAAAATAATACATTTTGTAATGCAGGTAGGTACTTAAAAAATAACACATTGGTAAGTGTGGTGATCGTGCGCTGAACAGGTTTAATGCCAGACTTCTTTGTCATTTAGATAATCATCTAAAAATCATGTTTAATGGTTGTAATCTAAAAGGATTAAATGTTATTGCAATAATTGAATAAAACGTGACAAAACTCGAGCAGACACTCACGCGCACAGAAAAGGCGAGCAAGTTTCGACGCGAGTTTGCCATAGACAACTAGAGTTTGCCGACCGCGAGCGTCTCAGTTCCAAAAGGTTTCCATTGCGCTGATTATACTCAAGTATTTGTTGTAAAAAGACTTTATATAGACTGGATAAAGGTTGGAAAATATATCGAAGAGTAGTGGTCAGTAGATCGATGGTACCATTTATAAATATCAATAAAAAGATTTTATGCAATAAGTAACTGTTAGTTATGTCTCTCTGTGAATTTTTCGACTACAAAAATTGTAGGAAGAGGAACCCGTAAGAAAATCTTAAGGAAAACGATCAATGTAGAGCACGTATTTTTATTTTAAATCAACATACATACTGGGTCAAAACAAAACCTGCAAAAAATCAGGTTAAAATTTAAGATTTAAAGATAAAGTTTTTTTTCGTAGTTCTATGGAACCCTACGCTAACTTATGGCCCGACATGATCTTGGCCAATTTTTTTAATTATTTGGTTGTAAGTAACGCACCTCAAAATACTACATCGTTAATTTGCAATGAAAGCCGGGGTAACTCGAACTTTTGCTAATAAATCGCTAGTTTCGTTGGAATTTTCACGAAACCTCCATGTTGCCATTTGAGCATGATTTAGCAAAAGCCTAGGTTTTGCTCGATATAGTTTTTTTTATATACTGGTAGGTAGGTAAGTGCAGTTAGTCAAAACTAAAATTGCCTGCGCATCGACAGCATACCTACTCACACTTTTCTGCTCGTGATTGTCTTTCACGGCCTTCGATAAAGGATAAAACTAGATACAACATAGAACTCTGAAATGAGTCTGGAAAAATAGATGTCCAAACTGCCTTTGGGAGCTTATTTTCTCGTAGTCTATGCAATTAAAGTAAAACTGTACACTAATGCAATAAGGTTGACATTCGAATATTAGACGTATGTTCGAAATGATGTTTCGTATTGTTCTATTGCTGATATCATTTGTTTCTGTGGGGACAAGTTTTTATTGTGATTTTATACGTAATGCGGATTCTATGGGATTTAATTCGGTGTTCACGGCTTAGTACCTTCGATCAAGGTTGGTCACATAGCGATAATGTTTGTTATTAACAAGTGGAAGTTTTTAAGAGCTTATTTTCCTTACCATAAAATCTGCAATTTGGCTCGGACACCAAACGAAGAAGTCTACATCATACTACGCGAACTAACCTAATTATCTCCTCTAATAACTCCCTGGGGTGTAATCACATCCGTGGTCCAATTACCATTATCAACGGGACATCAGAGGCACCGCTGGTCCCATCGGCTTGCCATGTCGAGATGCGATGGGCGGGCACACATCTGCATACGTCGCTATCGCCCCATCTATCGGTAGTCGGTAATCGACAAGTTTCTAATCACTTTTCGCATTCAATCTTAATGAAAATCCGTAGGGGTATGGCTGGCTGGCGTTGTTTTCCTTTTTTTACCAAGGCCCTGACTCGGGTACGGCAGTAGTTTTGAGATATGTTTACGGTTGTTAGGAGAAAAGCAGTTTTGGTCTTGTTACGCTGAACCTATTGCGATTGGGGTGGTACCTGTTCAGAGAGATAAGTTAATTGATTTCCGAACAGATCTTTTTTTTTTCGTCTTTCATTGTAGTTTCCAAGGTACTCGTATTACCCCCAGGATGGTCGTTGTCACATTGTACATGTGTAAGAATTTGAATTTAGAAGTTGAATTTCATTTTTGGGCTTTCTGGGGGCCTTTTTTCGAGAATGTCGATTCAGCGAAACCAAAATATTTTGCATTTGAAATTACCGAGTATCGACCCTGTTATATGGGGTATTGTAGGTGTGTCGTGCATCTCATTCAGTTGGCACTGTCACCAGTTTTTCCACCCTGTAAAACGCTACAATGCCACTCAGTCACAGTAAAAAGTGCTAACATCCGTATTACATAAATCATTAAATCCGTACAAAAACCCAGTAACAAGCCTCCTGGTTACATTTCCTTCATCATCAGCTCATTACAGATACATGGTCTAGCAACATGTTTCCTCTTTCACAACTGTCACTTAGAGACGTCACTATTATGCTCAAGTGTTTTTTTGCCGTTGGCTGATGGCAACTGATTGAAGCTCTAAGGCCCGGTTTCTGAATTGAGAATTTTGCTAAGCAAATACTTTACTATCGTTCTGTCACGCTCTTTTGTGAGTAATCTGCAGAGACAGGACGATACTTACCCATTTGCTTAGCGAATTTCTCAATTCAGAAACCGGCGGTGACTTATTTTATAGGGCGAGTACGGTGAAAGCATACCGCTCGTTTGACGCACTTATGTCGCACGGATTAAAGGCTTCTATAGGGTATCCTATCTTGTTGTTGGCAGTCTGCAGCGCCAAGTAGTATCTTCATCCATCTAGCTAGTGTGATTGAAGGTGCCACTGTATAAATCATCTCATTACGTAGATGCAAAGGCCAGTTTTATAGCAGGCGTAGATGTTGGCAGTCAATACTTGCGGAGCCAACTAAGCCGCATGGATATTGTTTTTCCTGTGGGCTATGCTGACGAACTCAAAATCCAAAAACGCTTATCTATTTTAAGCCAAGAAAAGACCCCCAGCTTCTTTGGACACATAATGTGGTCGCCCAGGTTTAGTCTAGAGAAGCTCATAATACTAGGGCAGGTGAAAGGCAAACGCGCCAGGGGTAGGGCGTCAACCAGATGGTCTGGTGCGATAAGGGCTGCGGCTGGAGGAAGCATTCACCGGGCAGTTCATATGACGGAAGACCGCTCCCAATGGAAGCGAGAACGACATGGTCGCGATCCTCAGCCATGAGGAATCGATTAAGACGAAGAAGAAGATGGCCAACGAACTATTAGTTTCGTTGTAAGTGCTCAGCAAGCCTACTCCATCTCATCATTTCCAGGCACTGCAGCATCTGAGTGATCACTTCACCACAAGGTGCCATTGGACGCTGTATAAATCAATTCGTGACAAGTTCGATGTAGTAGGTACTTATATCTCGGAAGAGACGACTCTGGTCTTCACATCCCGATTATGGCCTTAATGACAGACAGACCGACAATCTTACCGCGCAGTGATCTGAAACAGTGCGCACCAAGGACTGAAATCACTGCCGTTATTGTGAAAAGAATAACATCCCGGGCAGGGCTGTTTAAGTTTTCGGTCCCGGGGGCCAACTCTCGGAAATGACTATAACGCCCGATTTGCCCGACATTTTAATCTCATGCCAACCTCATTACAACCAATCACGTGCCGCTAATTTTAATTAATCTTCAATTAATCACTGTTTACATGTGATCGCTCTTGCAGAAATCGGGCGTGTAACTGACGAAGAAAGGGATTAACTTCGACATTCCCGACATTCGCCTTTTGACATGTTTGTGGGGCATAACAGGGTAAATATTGGCGGACAATTTGACGGTGAGGTATTTTCTACGAAGGTCAAGGTTTCAAAGATCAGGTTCTGTGTACACAGAAAAACTAATACTTGTAAAATATTTTGCTGTACCTACTTCGATTTACCACTATCAATATAAAAACGCAATGTGGCTCTACAGTAACTATAGGGATCAAAATATAAGCTTTTTTAGTCGTTAATATGACATGGTGAAAGGGAAGACCTTTTCCCAGTGGTCAAACACCATACTAGGCCTTATGCTACGTCAAAAAAAAAACACGTCGCGGACCGTAGCTTAGATACCCCTGTACTTGAGTTGAAATGTTATGTAAGGCTACGAAGAGTCATTTTAGCTCTATTATTGAGCGAGCGAAGTTCTCCGAGTCTACTTGAACAATCCGGCGTTTGTATGTACGTATGTATGTATGTATGTATGTTTGTATGTATATATGAATGATCGTTCGACGATAACTTGAGTAAATTTAGTCAGATCGTCATGAAATTTGGTAATCAGGTAAATGTGGCCAAGAGAATTTTTAAGTTCGAACATGAGCTAAATCGGTCGAGGGGTTGCTGAGATATGGGGTCGCGAGTTCATAGTTCGGGGCGAACCACTAGTTCTAATAGTTGTGATATAGAGATAGGTAATTTTAGTTGTTTGTCTAGATATGGGCTTACTCTATTAAAATTCAGTCGATTTGGATGTATTCCACTCGGTTTCCACTGATTACTCCATGCATTAATGAAACATAACACGTTGCGTGCGGCGAGACAATGCAGAGCCGTAGTAAAGAATCAATAAGACTAAAACCGTGTTAAATCAACATTCTGGCGAAGCGAGCTAAAGACAAACGAAGCCTTGAATTTATGGTCGCGTTTCGACATAGACTTATTAACGTCTAGAGTTTCAGCGTGCAAATGACGCGGTATTTTTCAGTGTCGCCGCCCGCCATCCGCGTTTCGGAGCGGGGCGCTGCGCTTTTGTTTTTCTTTCTTTTTTGTATTATGCCAGTCACGGTGATATCTGAAACTTTTTGCTTATTTTTTTTTGTTGGTGGCCATGTGTGAAAAGTGAAATATTGTGATTGAAAGGTAAACTTTTTTGTTCATCATTTTGACGGTACTTAAATTTGTATTATGCCAGTCACGGTGATATCTGAAACTTTTTGCTTATTTTTTTGTTGTTGTTGGTGGCCATGTGTAAAAAGTTAAGTATTGTGATTGAAAGGTAAACTTTTTTGTTCAGCATTTTAACAGTACTTATCTATCTAGCTAGGTTTATCTACGATTTTATTTTAGGAGCTTCCTAACTCTACGAATCAAAAGCCTAATTTTATTAGGGACGCACCCGCAGCCGAAAAAGGCGCGAAACACACGCGATATAAAAAATGGCGGGCGTTGCGATCTGAATGCGTGAGTTATTGTCCTTTAAGGGAAAATAATACTTGGAACACCTTCGAAAAATAATACGGGAACACCCACCAGTCCTCACATAATTGTGTTTGAATTATGGGCGAGGAAATGTGGAAAGCTTTTGTTATATTCGGAGTGTTTTATTTCTCGAATAGGGATTTAAAGCTGTAAGCTTTTAAAAGTGTCGCTTTCTTTTCGTGAAAACATTCCGAACTAACCAGACTGCTACTACTATTTTGAAAATCGACCTTTACATATAAAGCCTGTACCTATGATTTGATTATTTTTTTTCTCTTTATAGCACGATATTTTATATTCTATCAATGATGATAAAGATGACTTCTATCTACAACGTGTTACAAAACATCCTAACTCTTTTTACAGGGTGTAATCTACTGGTCAACAAGATCTAAATTCTGTAAAAAAAAGTTGGAAAAATAAATTTTTATTTTATAACCTCAAAATTTTAAAAATTTCATAACTTTTTGGTTTTTGTATTAGCTCAAATTTAAAAATATGTTTGTGTGTGTAGGTGCAATTGCATAGCTTTGAGTTGTTAAAACATTGTAAAAGTCAATGAAAACAATATTAAAAAAATACTTTTCTCCCGCCACAGCGTTCACATTTTATTAATTTAAAAATCAACGGAACGTCATAGAGCAAAAATAAAATTTAGGTTGTGATCCCTATCACCGGGTGCTATTACCATGTAAAAAGAGTTAGCATCTTTTGTAACACCTTGTATAATATACATACAGCTGCACATTTTTGATTTCAGGACCGCTAGGTGAACGTATTGTTGAAAAGATGACAATTTCTTTCTACAAACCTTTGTAGAGGCATAAAAACACAGTCATGTCCTCCATGTCAAATTGGTTAGTAAAGTAGAATCTTGTCTTGAAAACAGCTCAAAACATGGCAGGTTAGAAAACAAAACCCTCACTTGTAGAGTTTTTGTAAAATCTGTAAATAAAACTGTAGAAATTGTTCTCAAGACACCATTGCACATGTCATAAAACTAAACGGCGATAATCCAATAAGTCCACTATACAAATAATCTCTCATGTCCCATACCAAACCCTTAGCACTAAACTTAAGAGCTGAATAAAACGCATACATTACGATATCAATAAGCAATATTTATCTCACACTGTGTATTTGTGGCAATAAAATTGTTGCTACACTCATGTATTTAGCAAGTGGCTTTATTTCGACGTTTGCACAGCAAAAGAGGGCAAGTAAAAAAAAATACTTTGTGTATTATCATAGATAGAGCAATGTGCTCACAATGTTAAGTCCCTTTTCCTGATTAATAAAACTATGTTATGATAAATTATGTCACCTTGTATTATCTATATAATAATCTATGTATATTACCCTCATAATTATAGGGATCAATAGACAACAGCTCTTTCAAAACAACACAAGTAAAAGTATTACAACAAAATCCACGAGACCACTGTCGATTTCACAAAAAAGCCGCTTACACCGTTTCGCCTCCCGACTCCCAAGTACCGTTTCTCTCTCGGGTGCAATAGTAACATTCTATTAGAGCCCTATCTGTAATAATATCTATATAATAAAATGAAACGGTGCGCCCGATACAAAGTTCCACTTATGAGGCCACAATATCGCTTTCGCATATCGGAATTGCTAATATAGGGAGTGAATGAGTCCACTCCCAAGCGACTCGGTTAGATTGCAAATGGCGTTTTAGGTATAATATTTAACAGCTCTCTTAATTAAGTATCTACTTTCGTTTAATTACATTTGTTAATTCGCTATATGTATAAAACTACTTGCTACGTGTCTGAGGACCATAGCCTGGAAAAACAAATTATGACGGGAAAGGTGGAGGAAAAGAGAGCTCGAGGCAGACCACCCGCTGGATGGACGGATATTATAACCAAAGCCACGCAAAAACACCTGCACAAACTGATCCACATCGCGAGTGATAGAGCGCAATGGAGAACTCTACTCTCTGCCAACTTCAATGATGGTCACGATCCCCAGCATTGAGGGAACTACTGAATGGATGGACGTGTATGAAAATCAGTGCTCCCCGGTATCACAAGGTCCCGGGCAGCAAAAACGGAGACCCTTACTTTTGTCTCATTTTCCTTTACACCACCTGTGATTTTTCTTTATCTTACAACCACGGAGCTCTCTCTCTCTTTTAAAAATGACTCTTAACTTCACATTTATGTAAAGCTGAAAATAAACACCCTGTGCCTACATAACGTCAATTACTTGGCACTGTCTCTCACACAAAAGTATCTGAACAAACTATCGTGAAATGTGCTCCTCAAAGATCTCACAGCATTCGAAAATACTCACTCAGCATTCAAATCCCTGATGTAGAGACGGGTGCATAATTATATAAGTCCTTAGGAGTCCTTAGTTCGTCGACCCTAGAATTAACATCAGGTGGTCGTCTTCTACTATCCGCGTGACCGTGCCGTAGCTAATGTGACATTCTGCTAATGTGAAAAATAGTGACACATAAATCGCGAACGTGACATTATGCATCGAGAGGGTAGTACTCGTAGGTGCCGGTTTTGACTTGGCACTCTTGTCCCGTGTGTCTTCTCCGGAGGCATCAGCCCCCGGGTCTTGGGTGTGCTCTCATGGCGGTGTTGTCAGTGGGGCTTCGGGCTGGGCCTTAGCCTGTAACGCAATGGTGCCAAAATGGCTCCCATTTCACGGCTTCATTTAAGACTTATTAATGCTGTCGGTCGGTCCTTTTAATGTTTTTGTAGTATAGCAAAGAATATTCTGATTTTAATTCTAGAGGATTAGTTGTCTGGTTGTTGGAGAAAAACGAGGAAACCTCGGTTTTGTCCTTCTGTTGGGACGCCATCGACACGCCATTGCTTTACAGGCTAAGGCCCCAGCCCGAAGTCCGACTGACAACACCGCCATGAGAGCACACCCAAGACCCGGGGGCTGATGCCTCCGGAGAAGACGCACGGGACAAGAGTGCCAAGTCAAAACCAGCACCTACGAGTACTACCCTCTCGATGCATAATGTCACGTTCGCGATTTATATGTGTCACTATTTTTCACATTAGCAGAATGTCACATTAGCTACGGCACGGTCACGCGGATAGTAGAAGACAACCACCTGCTGCGGACGTAGCATGACTTTTATCGAGGCTGATTTATCCAACAAAATGGCGGTTTATCAGCATTTTTGACGTCTATTATGGGTTGTATATCGCACTCGACGAGAGCAGATGTTTTTGCT
The DNA here is from genome assembly GCA_949319315.1 of Zelleria hepariella. NCBI lineage: Eukaryota > Metazoa > Arthropoda > Insecta > Lepidoptera > Yponomeutidae > Zelleria > Zelleria hepariella. The sequence goes on from OX439394.1 coordinate 11,096,522, forward strand.
TGGCTTTGGTTATAATATCCGTCCATCCAGCGGGTGGTCTGCCTCGAGCTCTCTTTCCCTCCACCTTTCCCGTCATAATTTGTTTTTCCAGGCTATGGTCCTCAGACACGTAGCAAGTAGTTTTATACATATAGCGAATTAACAAATGTCTATAGTGGGTTATATATCGCTCTCGACGATATATAACCCACTATAGACGTCAAAAATGCTGATAAACCGCCATTTTGTTGGATAAATCCGCCTCGATAAAAGTCATGCTACCTCCGCTGGAGTCTCGCAGACGGGACGAGACGGGAGCAGGCCTCATGAATGTGGCACGGCGCGGTGCGCGGGCGCAGGACTTATTAGCGCGACAGTGGCGCCCGCGGACAATCGACCTGCCGATGACGCCCTGAATTAATGGACTATCCGTGTATCGCCTGCTCTCCTAGTCCTAGCGAGCGTTTAGTGAAATGGGGCGAGTGATCTCGGCTCTTGCACGACTTAGATAGACGTAGATAGATATTTTTTTATTGTACACCTTATAAACATACATTATTATTGGTACGGAAATCCTTATGGATGCCTTATTGAACGAGCGAGCGAAGTTCTTCGAGTCTACTGGAACAATCCGGCGTTTGTATGTATGTATGTATGTTTGTATGTATGAATGTTCGTTCGACGATAACTTGAGTAAATTTGGTCGGATCGTTATAAAATTTGACAGGCGGGTAAAAAGAATTAAAAGAATTTTTAAGTTCGAACATGAGCTAAATCGGTTGCGGGGTTGCCGATATATAGGGTTTTACAGTTTATATGGAAAGCGCGCGCGCGCCTGCGCGAATGGAGTTAGCAAAGTTACACGTCATATGTAACTGGGGTCGCGAGTTCATAGTTCGGGGCGAACCACTAGTGGTACCTTAGTTAGGAAGTCTTGGCCATAAGTTTCTCATACCTACCTCGTTATGTTAGGCTTTTGCAGTGTCAACTTGGTTATCATATCATTAAAACGGTTGCCCAAGCCCCGGGCACGACTTTCGTACGTGCATGTGTGGTGCTGGTGCCCAATTTAGCCGGTATTAAGATATAATAAAGATCGTGCATCGTGACAGCGCCCAGCCTTTTAGCTAATGCCTCGACATTCTTGGGCTTGTGGGTTAGTTTAGTGCCCTTTTTTTGCGGACGTATTTTGCTTGTAGAGCGCTCTAGCAATGTTTATCACGACATACATAATAATATCGCGTCATAAGAGAAAATCTGTATTTGTTATTCTAGTATCCCACCAAAAACATTCTGTAAAAAACTAACCAGGTCTCGATGGAGCTACTTGTTTATCTCTAAAAAGTAATGAAATCTAGACAAAGTCGTGCCAAGTCTAAGGTTCCTTACTGCGATTTATTTATTATTATAGTTAATGTTGTGAGACTTGGCCGTTGAAGGGTACACAAGCGGTTCTGGCGACAGATTGGTGCAATGGTGTCATGGAGCACCTGCGTCATGGTGCGGTTTTGTACCCTTGGGTACCCTTCAACTGCCAAGTCTCACAACATTAACTATAATAATAAATAAATCGCAGTAAGGAACCTTAGACTTGGCACGACTTTGTCTAGATTTCATTACTTTTTAGAGATAAACAAGTAGCTCCATCGAGACCTGGTTAGTTTTTTACAGAATGTTTTTGGTGGGATTTCACTTCTTTTTGTAGAAACGTGGAGAAATGTACGTTTTGTAGAAATGTACTTTATTAAATCATATGATAAGTTATAAATAAATAATAATGTCACATTACTTAAGTTATGGAAGAGCGGGGCTCCCTGGCACAGGTATTTTATACTTAAAAGGGAGTCCCAACAAAAGTGTAATTTAGAAATAAGTATGATGGCGTAAAATAAATATTTTGTATTTTTGTATTTTTGTGGGCATATTGATTAATTTTATTAGATTTTCTGATTTGACACAGTTTTTTTATTTGTGTAATGTTCGAGTAGAATAAAGTTAATCGTTCGACTATTTCTTCTTGTTAACTTGTAAGTACTACAGGGTGCACTCTAAGTCGATAGCGGAACTTAAAGTGGGCTATCTACTGATCATTACAAACAACTTGTACTAGGTGGCGAAAAAAACGGAGTGAAAAAAATATCAGCGGTTCCATACAAAAGGTCGACTCAGTACTGCGCCAAATGTATGAAACAGCTGATATTTTATTCGCTCCATTTTTGTCGCCACCTCATACAAGTGTTTTGTATTGATCAGTAGACAGCCTACTTAAAGTTCCGCTATCGACTTAGAGTGCACCCTGTAGTGGTTCGCCCCGAACTGTGAACTCGCGACCCCATATAAACTTAACAACCCCATATCTCGGCAACCCCTCGACCGATTTGGCTCATGTTTGAACCTAAAAATTCTTTTAATTTTATTTACCCGCCTACCAAATTTCATAACGATCCGACCAAATTTACTAAAGTTATCGTCGAACTTTCATACATACAACCATACATACATACATACAAACATACAAACGCCGGATCGTTCCAGTAGACTCGGAGAACTTCGCTCGCTCGTTCAACTAGTGGTTCACCCCTGAAAATTTTTATGAACATTATGAATGTTCGTTCGACGATAACTTGAGTAAATTTAGTCGGATCGTTATGAAATTTGGCAAGCGGGTAAATGAAATTAAAAGAATTTTTAAGTTCGAACATGAGCCAAATCGGTCGAGGGGTTACCGAGATATGGGGTTTATATAAGGTCGCGAGTTCACAGTTCGGGGCGAACCACTAGTATAGTTTTCCCTTTATGTGGCCATTAAACCCTAACTCTGTACCAAATTTCAGCTCTCTGTGTTTATGGGAAGTACTAGTTCTATTTTGATGATCATGAGTGAGTGTGTGTCATAAATGCGAAACTTTTCTTTCGCTTAACTTCGGAACTAAATGACCTACAGACTTGAAATTTTGGATTTTGAGTATGTGAATATAACTCACTAGATGACGAAAATTTTTGCGTTCTCGTCTTATCCAGAGGTTCTCAAATAGGGGGCTGAAAATGCGGCGAAATGGTTCCAGTAAAGGATGGTACGGCAGTGTTTGCTTCGCGCTCGACCTGGCGGGGGCACTGCCGTGCCCCCAGATTTATTTATTACAGCCCATGAATGGCGTTTACTGTTGGGCATAGGCCTCTTCCCTGTCACACAAACCAACGCGGAGGTCGCATATCAGTCTAACACTATTTTATTTCGACCGATCGATATACATACAGGGTGTTAAAAGACCGCCAACAGAGCCGAAAGGTACACATACTAGAAACCAAAACGAAGTACTTTTTTGATAAATTACTGCTGGGAAATAATTTTGGTTTTTTAGGTTATAATTTTGGAAAATATTTTATCGCGCAATGAAAGTGTAACGCAGACAATTCATATTGCGCAAGCGTTGACATAAAGTTAGGCTACTTACGCCCGAGCTGCCGATGTTTAGAATACATTGCGGGTTGCAATTTCAGCGTCGTTTTTTGTAAGAAATACTCAAAATTTTGATATGTTTCCTTGAGAAGAAATGTTAAGGACTTGATACTGAACACATTTCTTCAAAAAAAAGTTTTTGAAAAGTCCGACTTTGAACCTCATTATCTCGGAAACCGTTGATTTCCCAGGAATAGTTCCTTGGGCAAAAATGATCCTTATGATGAGGACAATACGTGGTTTTCCGCTTTGTTGGCGGTCTTTTAACACCCTGTATATTCGAACCAAAATAAAATCCATCTTTAGAAAAATTAAGTCCGAAGGTTTACCCCCACTGATCAGTCGGAAATTCCGAATTATGCTATCGTATGTGCCAACTTTCGTTGACGCAACGCCGGCAATTCGGCGTATACTTTTTGACCGTTTTGGTAGAAAGACATTCGATAATACCGACATAGCATAGGGTCAGAAGTTTAACACATTCGAGAAATTGTGGCTAGCAAGCTAACGGTGAAGGAAAACATCGTGGAGGAAACAGGAGCGTCTGAGGCATAATGACCTCAACGGGAAAATCGCTGATCCACAGTGGGCACAAGTCGCATATGAATAGTCAGAGGGTATTATCTCAAAAAAGTGAGTTTCGAGAAAAAGCGTTTTGAATATTTGAAAATTCGTAACATTTGATGCAGGCCACATATTGATAACTTTTTGTATTTGCGTTGTAGGTTGACTCTTTCTCTGCATGATTGATGAAAAAAATAGAGTTGAAAAGAAGTAGTTTAATAGTTATACTGTTTTTCCTGACACTCTATCAAGATAATACTGTATAGCCTGACAAAATTAAATTAATTTGTATTTATTACTCTATAGCCAGATTTTTTTAGCAATTCTAATGTATTATTTCAAAATAATACTGGTCTTTTTACCTGAATTTGAAAATTTTTTTTTTTAAAGTGTATTAAAATAAATTAAACATCATGAAAGCAGACTTTTGTTATCATTAAATGAAGTTTTCTTAAGTAATCATCAAGTAAATAACAAAATAAGTCACAATCTTCCCAACAAACAAAAATTGGTATACATACTTGAGTATTTCAGTCTTCAATAAAGTACTTAAACTAATACAATCTAATTTAGTTATAGGTAATTTTATAAATTTATTTCAAATAAACTACTTCCTCTGTGCTATTTACTTTAAGAAAAAGTTATTAAAGGTAGTCGTTTGTAATTAAAAATCTAGAAACAATCAATAATTCTGGCGAGGAAATGTAGAAGCGATGCACAATCAGTAATTTTAGACCTGGAATAGCTGACACAAAATTGTTAGCCAATTGATTTTGAACTCAATTTATCGAAGTGCGAGCTTAGAGAGAACCTCCCTGACGAAGAAAGACATGACTTGGCCTCACATTTTTACTGACTTATCACTGTGCCTCCTAAGATCTCTAGTACAGGACATTCCTAAGAAAGATTTAATTCATCAAATTCGATGAATTTGGCAAATATGACAGAATTATGTGTGTGAATTTGTAGTAGCAATTATCTCTCGCTGACTGTGAAGGCAAACATTGTGAGGAAACCTGAGCGTATGAGGCATTATACCAAAAATCTCCAATCCGCATCCTAGCTAGTGGGACATGTACAATAGGGATTTTTCCAAGTGTCAAATTTGACCGCGATTCGCGAATTATCGCGCAACTAAATCTGTGGTTTGTATGGAAACCACAGATTAATAGACAGATTTTGACAGTTATTCGGGCTATTTTTGATGCCTGGAAAAAACCCCATTGTACAGGCTACATCTTACTTTTTTTCTTACTCATAAATCTTGTACGTATTACGCTGTTCAACATTGAGGCAAAATTATTAGATAAACCTTATAAGCAGTCCTAAATTGCCCTTAAGAGGATAGACCCAGACCAAATTGTCGATCCGTCACGGTGGCTTGGGCATAAGAAAGCCTTCAAGCATCGCGCTGCCAGCGTTCCGGTCCTCAGTCTACAGCACGATCGACCTAATCGGCCAGGAGCGCTTGGCCAGACACGGCAGGTCCAAGCCAGGATCTGCGGCTGAATCTGTTCCGTGCCCCTGCCAAGCCTAGCCTAGCATGGCATAGCCAGAGACAATGGCAATAGGCCTGGGTGACGCTCATTGTGGCGGTCGCTGGTTTGGGACACTACGTAAGTCGACATAGTAGCACAGTCTCTTATAAAAGCGGCCTCCTGCCGCACCGGCGGCGGCGTTGGTGCGGCTACAGCATAGGGGTACAAGAGGCACAAATATGCAGTCCTGGTACAGATATTTGCGTCCTTCGGCGTAGAGACCCTCAGGGACCAGTTGCGCAAAAACTCTCTTAAGAGATTTCGTTGTGCCTGATTGACGTCTCGAGAGAACAGAGGGCTGGTGCTTACCAAGGGCAAAGGCTGAGCCTCGCCATCCAGTGAGGCAAGGCCGCCAGCCTACCCTACCGAGCGACGTTGGCGATCTGGCTCAAATATTTTACCTATTTTAGGTTATTGTTAAGTTAGCAATGCAAAAGTCGGTGATGTGGCATAATATCCGGGGAACTTAGAGGCAGAAATTCTCCAGATGGACGATAAGTGGGGTCGGCTTATTCAGCATCACAGTCTTCTTACGCAATTTCCAGGTTTTCAGCACTATTATCTACTTTGATAGCTGGATTGGCGGCAAAAATCACCTTCCTTGCACAAGAATTTAGAATTTATTATCGGTCAAAACGGTATTATTCGGTTTACAACAAAAAAATATTACAAAAAAAACTGGACAGAGAGTAGTATCTAGAAGAAACCGATGGCAATATGGTATTAAGTCAATATAAAACCAACATATTAAAAAAGTTGTGAAAAAAAATCGGGCTATAGAGTACTAGTGGTTCGCCCCGAACTATGAACTCGCGACCCCATATAAACCTAATAATAATAATAACCCCCGTGTGGTAATTGGACCAACCCCTACAGTCTTTGCTCTTGATTTTCCACTCGTTTTTCAAGATTTTCAGATTTTTCTTCTAGCATTTTTAGTTTTTCGCCAAACATTCTTTGAATGTTTTCTGTAACTTGTTCGCCGCTTTTTCTTATTTCAAGTTTTTGTGCCTCTAGATCATTTTCGATTTTTTGTAGTTTATCTAGTATTTCTTCCATTTTAAGTTTTGTATAGGACTCTCTTGTAGTTTTGAAGTAAAGCGACCTCTATTGTTGAGCATAAGGACTTTTTGGTTTATAATTTTGAACACTAGATGGCTCTGATAAAAAATGTTTTGTCACGCCCTCTGTTAGGAAGTAGAATAACAATTTTTTTTTAAATAGATGGCGCTGTTTTGTATTTTCTAATGGTGTACTTTGGACCTTAGCAATTAGCAAAATTTTTGGATTTATTGGATTAAAATAGAGTTCTTGTTACGGATTATTTCGCGACCCGTAAAAGTTTATTTTTATTGTTTCCACTGAGTTTTACGTCCGATATCCACAATATTGTTTCCAAACAGAATTTGTATTTATAGTTCACTTTTGTTAGTTTTTATCACTGCTTTCACTGTTTACTGATTAGATTTACGTTTTTATCACTTTTAAAATCACTGTTTAGCACTATTTTATTGTTACTGAGAGGCAGCAGTGGCGCCCTCTCTCATCCCATATAAACTTAACAACCCCATATCTCGGCAACCCCTCGACCGATTTGGCTCATGTTCGAACTTAAAAATTCTTTTAATTTCATTTACCTGCCTACCAAATTTCATGACGATCCGACAAAAATTACTCAAGTTATCGTCGAACGAACATTCATACATACAAACATACAAACATACAAACATACAAACATACAAACATACAAACATACATACATACATACATACATACAAACGCCGGATTGTTCCAGTAGACTCGGAGAACTTCGCTCGCTTCGCTCGCTCGTTCAATTAAGTCAAAATAATACAATTGACAAATTATTCAAAATAGGCTAAAGAGTATTAACTAAAAGATAATACGCTCTAGACTGCTCACATTTTAACATTTTATAGTAATTATTGACACAGCACCTGTCATAACTTGAAATAACACGAGTGACCCGTCAATTTCGGGCGGCGCTTAGCGGCTAACTAAAATGTGACAGTCTTGCCTGTTCGAATGCATCGCAAACCAAATTGGAAGACAGTCGTAAAGCTCCGTTTCTCGGCTTTAAATGAACCTACAGATATGGCTGTCTTGCCAGATTGTAGAGAAAAAAAATGCGAACTCGAATCCGTCGTAAAAAAAATTTTGCATTTTCCGAGATAATACCCTCTGACTATTCATGTGCGAAGTGTTGATTCGGCCCGAACTCTCTCTTTGAGAGAAGGTTTGCCCTGATAGGGAATAGAATAGAATAGAAGAATTTATTTACAAGAAACATGGTATTACAATATTGTAAAGATGGTATTAAAATATAATAAAAAGGGCAGCATGTTCTACCTTCTGTGGTGGGTAAATATTTGAGGTGGGTACATAATTTATTATTTTAAAGAACAAACAAATTAAAAACTACAAATAAACTTAACGATTTAAAAGCTCTGCATTTTTAACATATAGTATAAGGGTGTAGGTAGGTGTACTTGTACACTACAGGCTACATCGCTTTACTGCTAAAACGGCAGGATTTCTAAGCAAAAAACTTAGACTTGCGTCTTTTTTAGCCGATATTCTCAAGAGTAACGCCCACGAGTGAGCTTTAGATATAACTTTCGCAACCAAAAAGCGCTTGGCTCATTAAACATTGGCACGGTCAGTAATAAACACTTGTAATAAGCTTGTTAGAGCCAATATCGATCCGATCTAGAGCCGAGATGCTATCTGCCATCGGTAGGAAATAGCTACGTATCTGGGCTTCTCACGTCTTACGTGTGATGACACCATGCGTTGGCATTTTGGCGAACTAACTTTAGTATTTTTTTCTTAGCACTATTTTTTTTCGAAATGCCCAACATTATATCACTATTCGTACCACAAATTGTATTCGTTACGTTAATTATTTCCTTCATTTGTAGAACCTCGGTGGTATTTTAGGCTCTGCGAGTGGAGGGAGCTGATGAGCACACAAACAGCTGAATTAATAACCCTTCCTTTTGGTTCGTGTAGTCGGGTAAACATAGGTTTTGCACATCTCACTCCTCGCTACTGTGAGCTCGTCAGTGTGAACACTTTTGTTGCGTCTTACACGCTAGCACTCTACTCGGTTACGTTATGGGCTACTTTACAACAAAAGTGTACACACTGATGAGCTCACAGTAGCGAGGAGGGAGATGTGCAAAACCTATGTTTACCCGACTACACGAACCAAAAGGAAGGGTTATTAATTCAGCTTCGACCCTTAGGGTCGAAGAGCTGCCTTGTGTACCTACCGACAATGAAACGTTTGACGCCCATAGTTCGCCAGAACAGACGGTCACCCTACCAACACGTCGCTATCAGCGTTCCAGCTTACCAACACGTGCATTACATTCATTAAGCAGCTTAATTAGAGGCAGCGGCCAGCTCGTTAGTTATGACACACCACAGGCTAGCAGGCCGACGTCTGCGAAATTGGATCAGCTTATCGGTAAACCTTTGGTGTGGATACTTTGAGACATGGAGAGAGGATGGAGGATGAGAGACTGAAGAAACCCAGCTGACATCATCATGCTTATGTACTTACTAAGCTGGCTCAGATCCACAAAGGTTCTGATGATCTTGGTCTACTTTACAGTAGATTTCCATTTGTCTTTCTCTGGCCCTTGCCTTTCATCCCGCCCCTTGCACACCTTGCAACCCTTTCACCCCTTGCTTTTCATATTTGCCCTTCCTTCTGAGGTTTTCTTCGATGCAGTCAGTCCAGCGCTTTTTTGCCTCTTGGTCTCTCCTGTTGTGGTTTCCATGTGGTGTATCTTTGCAACTCTGGTTTCTGGCTTTCTCTGCAGGTAACCGGCCCATCAAAGACGTTGCGACTTACAGAACCTGACGATGGTCTCTCGTTCTACATATAAGAGCATCCAGCTCATGGTTTATACGAGACCGATATATGCCATCTAACATCATCATCCTCATCCAATATGTTTGTTACCTACTTTCCAAGGGTCGCCACTCTACCACATATTTCTATCCTCCCATACCTTCAACTGATATTATCATCAATCAGCTCCAGACAGTCTGTCGAAAGAATTGTCAGTTCATTTGTGGTCTTTCTCTATTTGAGAAGGCCCTTTTCCTCAGTTATCAGTTTATAAGTAGAAGGGCTCTCCTGTTTATCGCCACAATGATTTAACTTTGATTTATGTCGACCACCTTGATTCTTTGAAGGATATCATAGCTTATTGGATATTTTATTATGATTTCATTTGTGATACGATCTTCTTCTTAGGGTGCCTCTCCGACTCAGCGGTCAGCTCCACATATTTCTCTTTGTTTTTCGCTGCAGCACTCCCGATTCCACAATCTATCCCCTAAGGTATTACTTGGGTGCCTTGTTACTACGATATACGTCGCTATGTTCTTCTAATCAGCTGCAAGGCTCGTGTGCGCAATGTCTATCTTTACCAGTAAGGCACTCGGCCTAAGTATCCCATTCGAGGTCGTGAAGCTATAATTTAGCTTCCCACCTTATCCGTCGCGTCGATTTCTCCAAAAGACATGCGTCGTGACCGTTAGCGGTAAGTGGACATGTGGAGTTGCGCGAGCGCAGCCGAGTGGCGCTGCCTCCGTATCATTACCGCTGACATGTCAGTTCCGCGTTTATGGCTCATTTTGTTGTTATTACTGTGCCAGGGAGCTTTTATTTTCGCCCAGTTGCGTTGTAGGCGCGGGGTTGGTAGATTTAAAAGCGCTATAGCGATAGAATTGTTTTTTTAAAATATCTGACACCACGAAAGAAGATGGCGCCGGTACGGGTGGTGACAAATTAGAGTGTACGGCTTTTATTATTGCCGTAAGTACCTATTAGCACCATCACCAATGACCATTTCTCAACTGATATTTTTTCGAGATTTTGCATTTGGCCCCATAGTCATTTTCTTCTTTTCGTGTCGATGTTTCTTGCTATACTGTTATACGTACATTTGTGAATTTTTCGTAGCAATACCACTCGCTAACACTGTAAAGCAAAACATAGTGAGGAAACCTGAGCGTATGAGGCATTTGAGCACGCGTGGTGACTCTCTCTCTGACAGAAGGCCTTTGCCCAGCTAGTGGGACATGTACTGTCGACCACAGTCACAGATACCCCATGGCAGCTCGTACCGCGCGCGGCATAAGGGCGCCAATCGAACAAAAAGGGGTATCCTAGCGTGTGGCCGATTGTACATGTCAATTGTACAGGCTAAATCTTACTTTTTTTATACAAGGTGTTACAAAAGTACCTAACTCTTTTTACAGGGTAAAAGCACCCGGTGATAGGGATCACAACCTAAATTTTTTTTTTGCTCCATGCTTCCTTTAATTTTTAAATTAATAAAATGTGAACGCTGTGGCGGGAGAAAAGTATTTTTTAAATATAGTTTTCAGTGACTTTCAGTATGTTTTAACAACTCAAAGTTATGTAAATACACCTACACACACAAACATGTTTAAAAATTTGAGCTAACACCAAAAACAAAAAAAATTATGTTTTTTTTTAAATTTTGAGGTTATAAAATAAAAATTGTTTTTTTCAACTTTTTTTACAGATTTGACATCCTGTTGACTACTGGGTTACACCCTGTAAAAAGAGTAAGGATGTTTTGTAACACGTTGATAAGTGATCGTCTCTACAGCGCTATAGTAGCTCTCTGTCCAGTTTAAAGTGACCGCTTGGTATTTAGACAATCGAAAGGAAGCCAGCCGGGAGTGGCCGATAGTGCAGACATAATACTGACCGCCCGCTGCCTTTGTGCCGATCTCCGGCCAGATTTGTATTACACTTGGCCGGATTATAATAGCAGTTTAGGAATAGCTGTCATATAATGTGGAAGAAAAAGACGTGAAGAAACCCGCTGTTATACCTAGCTTGCTTAAAAATAAACAAAATAAAATTTGAAAAACATCAAATTACTAATTCAATTTGAAAGATAACTTAATTAGTGTGAAGTGAATACAACTTCCACTTTGCTGTTACATCTTGACATGGAACCCGAAATTATGTGACGTGAAAATTATGTTTTCTATGATTTTTTGTGGAGGTGCCTTTCTCAGTCACTAGGCTCAAGCAAAAAAATAAAAATATTTTACAGGAATCCTTTCTTTTGCGTCTGACCCTGATCACAACCTTTGCTGATGGTACCTGTAGTTACCTTGACGATGCGTTGTCTTTTCCCAGTCTCAGACCTACCTAGGAGTCTAGGAGGTTCCTATAGCCAGCTGAATATGGACAGAGTAAAAGACAAAGTAGTATGTGGAGTACTTACTATGCTATAAAACTAACTACACTAATGTAGACAGCATTGGTAGAGCGTCATTGGTACTTTTACTCTCACGATGTTTTCGTCACGGTTAGCGAATAGTATGAGTCTTGCTCCTACTAAGTTACAAATGTACACACGACAGCACGTCAGACTGTACACTTTTGTTGTAAAGTCGCCCGTAACGTAACCGAGTAGAGTGCTAGCGTATATGCGTCTACTTGTTGTCGTGTGTACGTAGGTCACTTTGAAATAAACTAAAGTCATAGGTACGGACGGCGTCTAGGATAGGATACACCATGGTAGCTCTTACCGCGCGCGGCATAAGGGTGAACAAAAAGGGGTATCCTAGCGTGTGGCCGATTGTACATGCCTACACTGGGATTCGAACCTGGGACCTCACGCTTGTGTGTCCAACCTTCTGCCCACTAGGCCACCGCCGTATACCACTGGAATGAAAGTCCTATCACTTGTTAGCAGAGTACCTACCTGCCCGTACAGTGCATTTGAAAGCATTTCGGACTGAACAGTTTGCTTGTAAAGTCACCCGTAACGTGTCGGAGTAGAGTGCCGTCGTGTAAAGGTCGACGTGCTGTCGAGTGTACCCTAGAGAGGTGCTAGCGTGGTGATAAAGCCGCGTCCGCTGGAGGCCGTGGGCGTGCGGTAGCGCCCACTGCGCCGGCGCAGGACAATGTACCGTAAGTGTGCGACTATACAGGGTGTCCTGCTCCTTAAACATTTTAACTAATTATGTTATGGATGGTCACTAACAAAGCTTGGAAAAAAACTGAGAGCAATGGACCTAGGCAAGTCGAGCTTAATCACCACGCGTGCTCAATGCGGACTGGCGATTTTCGCTTTAAAAGATCAAAAGATTGAAACTCAATAAACTAGTGGTTCGCCCCGAACTACGAACTCGCGACCCCATATCTCAGCAACCCCTCGACCGATTTGGCTCATGTTCGAACTTAAAAATTCTCTTTGCCTCATTTACCCGCCTACCAAATTTCATGACGATACGACTAAATTTACTCAAGTTATCGTCGAACGAACATTCATACATACAAACATACAAACATACAAACATACAAACATACAAACATACAAACATACAAACATACAAACATACAAACATACAAACATACAAACATACAAACATACATACATACATACAAACGCCGGATTGTTCCAGTAGACTCGGAGAACTTCGCTCGCTTCGCTCGCTCGTTCAATTATGTTAAGGATAGTCACTAACAAAGCTTGGAAAAAAACTGAGAGCAATGGACCTTGGACCAATGGCTTCCCATAGCACAGGGAATCCTAGTTTGGGAGCCAGGACATTGTCACCTGCAACCTTTGTTTAACCAATAAAACTATTTCATTTCATTTCATTTCATTTCATTAATATTATCAATAAATAATGTCTATGTCTATGTCTATGTCATTTCGAGCTTAATCACCACGCGTGCTCAATGTGGATGGGCGATTTTCGCTTTATAAGATCAAAAGATTGAAACTCAATAAACTAGTGGTTCGCCCCGAACTACGAACTCGCGACCCCATATCTCAGCAACCCCTCAACCGATTTGGCTCATCTTCGAACTTAAAAAATCTCTTTGCCTGATTTACCCGCCTACCAAATTGCATAATGATCCGACTAACTTTACTCAAGTTATCGTCGAACGAACATTCATACATACAAACATACAAACATACATACATACATACATACATACAAACGCTGGATTGTTCCAGTAGACTCGGAGAACTTCGCTCGCTTCGCTCGCTCGTTCAATTATGTTAAGGATGGTCACTAACAAAGCTTGGAAAAAAACTGAGAGCAATGGATCTAGGCATTTCGAGCTTAATCACCACGCGTGCTCAATGTGGATGGGCGATTTTCGCTTTAAAAGATCAAAAGATTGAAACTCAATAAACTAGTGGTTCGCCCCGAACTACAAACTCGCGACCCAATATCTCAGCAACCCCTCGACCGATTTGGCTCATGTTCGAACTTAAAAATTATCTTTGCCTCATTTACCCGTGTACCAAATTACATGACGATCCGACTAAATTTACTCAAGCTATCGTCGAACGAAAATTCATACATACATACATACATACATGTGAGTCAAGCCTACTCCATCTAAAACAATGTCCCAGGCACTGCAGCGCCGAGTGGTCTCTTCACCCATCTAGTGTGAGTGAAGGTGCCACTGGACGCTGTATAAATCATCTCATTACGTAGATGCAAAGGCCTTAGTTTTTCTGTGAGTAACGAGCTGAAGAGTTAGTTAAACTTAATTACCTATTCTGCAATTCTAGGACACCCTATAGCCGGATGGAATCGCGGTGGTTCTATTGCGCGTTTTATAGGGTACCGGGTAACACCTGATTATCTGTCGGTACAATGTACTGCCATTGCTACCGGCCGATTGAACGACCGCTTTTTATTATTATTCCAAGTAGGTACTCCCCGAGAATCCAAGGTCCATGTGGTGTAGAGTAAACTTTTGAATCGTTGGGTATTATGGTCACACATACTGGCAGGAAGTTTGGACAAAATGGTAAGCCGCCCAAAGTGCCTCTGATATGGGTTTTTGAGTCGTTTTAAAAGAACAAATTCAAAGCAGTTCATAGATGGCGCTCAGAGGCGTGGCCATAGAAGAACCGGTACGCGACTGTCAAAAAATGTTCGAAAAAATAAATTGGTTAGGAAATGCACATAATATCTACACAAGAAGTAAGGAACGCCAACAAATGTTAATACCAAAAAGTAAAACAAAAAATTTCCAAGGCTCCTTCAAATACGCCTCAGCCAAAATATGGAACAATATACCCCCTCCACTACAACAACTCATGTCCTACATTAATTTTAAAAATAAAATGAAAGCACATTTATTACAGCAACAAAAACACGAGGCTTTGTACACATATCGTGACCGAGTGGTATGAACTACTATATACACCCATAAAAAAACCATACGTATATTATTAAACCCACATACGTACTACATACACAAACTATACATATACACAATTTTTTAAATAGCTAAGTTTACATACATTTAAATGTAAAAACTAAAAGAGGTCATGCAGAAATACATATATATTTTTAATGAGTTCTATAAATTATAACTAAGAATTGTCATTGGATGTGAAAATAACTACAAGGAAAATGCAACTACTTGTAAAATAATAAGTTTATAATTTTAGTTTTTTAGTACCTAATAAGTAAGTCACTTATTCCTCAAATAGTGAGGTTTATTATCTAAATACCTATTTCTACGCGCTATGCGCTCTCTCTATTTCAACTAGTTATAATCCTACTTATATTATAAATGCGAAAGTTTGTGAGTGAGTGAGTGTGTTTGTTACCTTATAACGCTGAATCCGCTGGACGGATTTGGATGAAATTTGGAATGTAGATAGCTGAGACATCAGAATAACATATAGGTTACATAATATTACGCTTTGGTGCTTAGGAGCAAAATAAACACACAAAGATTATCATATAGTGGCTATTTGTATAAAAGTGAACGACACAACCATTTACCAAAGACCCTCTGTCATCACGTAGCGTTGAGCTATTTACTTTCGTAAATCCATCGAAAACTGAACAACGGTGAATTTTAATGCACCAAACAGGCCCAAATGTGCCGCAAAACTCAAACGATGAACAACAGTGAAGAAGTTGTTTTTAATTATCGCTGTCATCCGTCACTGTCACAAAAATGGTATATCAACAAAGCAATAAAGGAAAAATCTACAAGTTTAATTACTCAAAACAGGCAAAACACATAAGTTCAGTGATAGCTACTTACAATCTGAAAGAGCCAATAAATCCTTACTTTAAAAACTCTGCATCCAGCAGTTTTATCAAAGCTCTGTACAAAGTTGCGGTTGCATCCTGAGATCTTTTGGCCAGACGAGATGGGACGTCCGTTGAGTGCATTGCTGATTGCTGGTTATTCAGGGAAGAATAGGATGCACCAGACCTCGAAGAAAAATAAAGATAGGTACGATGTTCTGACCAAAAAATCTGCTGTGAGTACTGTGCAAGTGTAGAGTCCCGAGCGACCATAGACGCATAACATCAGCCATTGATGGTGTAACATTAGTACCATGATCGCTTTATTTCCATTAAGTAAGTACCTAGGACTGGACACTGGACAGGTGCACTTTTACATAATATCATAGTCGCCTATTCATTGTTGACAACTCTGATAGGCTTTCCACATACTTCAGACTGACGAGAAGATTGGAGCATGTGAAAATCCCTGAACTGCCTGCGTGGTGGTGTTGCCCGCATGAAAGATATGTGAGAAATAGAGCCAGAAGAGGTGTTTTGTGCCAATCTTAAACCATACCGACAACTTCGCGTCGTCATACCTGTCCTGATGCTCCACAGTGCAACTTATCGGATTTCCTGGAGGCGACCCCAGCGCGACGTGTGTGTGTGACACTTTCAACACGAAAGAAGAATAAGACCGTCGATTCAAAACGGTTGTTTCAGACTATGGTATCGTAGATGCTAAGAAGGCGCGTTGGGTGTTTCAGAAGAGCAGCTCATAGAAAAAAACACTATTCAATGTGATAGAAATAATATGGTTAAGTATCTCCTGATATTATCTCATATTTTCTGGTGTCAGAACCCAATTATTATGATCGTTCTCTTTGAAATGGTATGATGCAAAATAAAAAATAAAATACAATTTCTTAAAGTTTTTCTCTGTTAAGTAACTTTGTGCCTATAATACGAGTAGGTGACGCTAACTAGCTCTGTTGGAGATCTTTTACAGTTTTATTGAATGCCCGAGATATGTTGAGACCTGTGACGTACTGCAGCGAATGCTGATAAATATTCATTCACCAAACAGCGCAAGCAAACGAGATGTACTTGGGTATCAAACTACGCATTAGGGCTTTCTAACATCGGTAGAGGCAGTGTCCACAACGATCACAAAGGCCACAAAGGCACGAAGACTTGGGGCGAGACCAACTGAACAGAGATAACCCAGACTGAAAGTTTGCAATAAGGAGTAGCAGATTAGCGGACTCAAAATAATAGAATAGGGCTAAAAAGAAAAGATAATCTTTGAGTGAAATGTAGGTAACCCGCGTTAAATCAGTTAGGCCCGGTTTCTGAGTTGAGAATTTTACTAAGCACATACTTACGTATCGCTCTGTCACGCTCTTTTGAGAGAAATCTGCAGAGACAGGACGATACTTACCCATTTGCTTAGCCAAATTCTCAACTCAGAAACCGGGCCTTAGACGCCTATAACAGTAGGTAGGTATCTGCATCTTTGCTCCGTTCAGGTTGGAAGCAGATAACAACGCGTGGTCCACGGGAGCGAAATCTCGGGCCAACACTTTGATAGTGCAGGGGGTGTGTTTTAAGTACATCGTACCTACTAGGTGGTAAAAAATATGCTAGGTACAATTTGCAAAATCACCACGTTTATCCTTTTTCTTTTAGCCACGTGAATGAAGTCGTGGGCACTAACTATCAACACTAATATAAAGAGGAAAAGTTCTCATCCGATTATAAAAATTCCTTCAATAATGAGAAGTTACGTTATTGCTGAGTGCTATAGGCTATGTTTTATTGTGATAACGGGAAAAAAACTAAGTCTGCGCGGACGAAGTCGCGGGCAAAAGCTAGTTACTTATACGGGGGACATGCTGAAAATCAGCGTCGATCGCAAAACATAATAAGTACCTACCTACTTAATATGTTTCCGACGACAAATGCTGAGCTTGGGACCCATTGCCAAATCATCGAACCTTAATTCTACTATCTTTATCTTTTTTTGTATATTTTAAAATCTACTGTGTGTAATGTTTAATTTTAAAACAATCTAGATTATTTATTTTTGGCAATAAAGCACTATTCACTTTCACTTTCTATTCACTTTCACTTTCAGTAGACTTCGCTGAGTCTGGGAAAAATATTTTTTTGGTCCGGTCGCGGTTGAAAGTTAGATTTTTTCGACTTTGAAAGTTTAAATGTATGGGTTGAGTCATTTCTTTTTTTTCTACAAGGCTGAGAGTTTTTAGGCTGCCTTTTTAGTCTCCGCTGATCACGAAATCACTATTTATTACTAGCCAAATGCGGTAGAAATATTGTTTTTTATAACCTAGAAAGTGTGAATTTTTGGGTTATAAAACTCAAACTTTCAACCACGCTCGGCCAAAAAACAAATATTTTCTTATTCAACGGAGTCTCAACAACTAAACTAGAAGTTTCTAGCCTTGTACGACAAAAAAAATATACTGAACCCATACATTTAAACTTTCAAAGTCGAAAAAATCTAACTTTCAACCGCGACCGGACCAAAAAAATTTTTTTCCCAGACTCAGCGAAGTCTACTCTATCAGCCTACCAACTCCTAGCCTTGTACGAAAAAATATCTCGATTGGTCACCAGCTCTCCAACCTTATCTATGAAGTGTTTTGAATTTGTGCTTTGATCACTCTAAGGGGGCAAAAGCAGAAAGGGGGCAAGACCCGAACAGACCAGTTAAAGCTTGTATTTACATCAATGTAGAAGATTTTATTTATTTGCCTGTGCCTGTGAGCGATGAGATGACTCAGACTCGGATAATCTTTCAGTTTCATAAACTTTAAGTATTTTTTTTGCCATGTCTGACGTCTATTTTGGAGGTCAATCTGCTTTAGAGCTTTTCTGGGATGTGACATTTCTGAGCGTTTGGCTTATACCCTAACTTTGCGACGCTTGATATTATAATCAAATGGTGAATTATTAGGATTTCCATAACTCTACGTCCTTGGAAATCTTCTTAGGCCAGAAAATATTTTCTTCTTGGGTGGCATTAATAGTCGTCATCTCAAGCTTGTAGGTGATCTCAAAAAACTAAAATATAGTAGTAGTAATGTCAAGCCTTGGCTAATGTCAAGCTTGAGTAGCTATCAGCATATTAATAGACACTATCTTGAGCTTGAAATTGACATTAGCCAAGGTCGCCGGTCGGTGATTTTGTTTTCACCCACTTGAGCTCGAGCTTGAGATAACGACTATTAAGCCCTTAGGCTTCGGTTTATGAAGACTTGGACCTGCTACGGTTCTAAGCACCGAACTAAATCCCATAGAATCTGCATTACGTATAAAATCACAATAAAAACTTGTCCCCACAGAAACAAATGATATCAGCAATAGAACAATACGAAACATCATTTCGACCTTACGTCTAATATTCGAATGTCAACCTTATTGCATTAGTGTACAGTTTTACTTTAATTGCATAGACTACGAGCAAATAAGCTCCCAAAGGCAGTTTGGGCATCTATTTTTCCAGACACATTTCAGAGTTCTATGTTGTATCTAGGTTTATCCTTGATCGAAGGTCCTTGGTCTTGCTTGCAAGACTTATTATTTCAAGGATATAACACCTTATGCTTCCTTCCCAGAGCTCAAGTAGGTATCCCGCGCCACTCGCCTACCGGCGGAATAGCAGCCACTCGGAGAATTATCATAACATTTTGAGTAACGAACGTGTCACCTGTCTGTTGACAGGGCACTACACTGACGAAGCAATCTACAGAGTTGCAACCTGGACATAAGCCATGGCAAGCAGGATTTGACGAGCGAAGGCGAATTCATTCCTAGTAGTTCGAATGGTTCTACTATTTGAACTAGCGAGATTTTTTTTTTTCCGTTCTACCTTTATCAAAAAATTAAATAGTCGAACTACTAGCTTTCATTAGTTTTTATTTCTGGATAAAAATAATCCTTGAATAAAAAATACACCAAAATTACTTCCTAATATACTTCCTGAAAATAGGTAGTTTATTGCACTTAGATATGATCAAAATAAAATTAAAAAAAAAACAATTTAGAAAAATAAAAATGTTGGCCTTAGACTGAAGATTGTTGTTGGCTTTGGACTGAAAATTGGATGCAAAAACGTGTAGAACTAACGAACAAATCACCCTGCCTGCGTCCATGCAAACATGATGCGAACTTATACAGAAAATTTTGGATATACTGGGTGTTAAAAGACCGCCAACAGAGCGGGAAACCACGTATTGTCCTCATTATAAGGAACATTTTTGCCCAAGGAACTATGCCTGGGAAATCAACGGTTTCCGAGATATTGAGGTTCAAAGTCAGACTTTTCAAAACTTTTTTTTTGCATAAATGTATTTAGTATCAAGTACTTAACATTTCTTCTCAAGAAGCCATATCAAAATTTTGAATATTTCTTACAAAAAATGACGTTAAAATTGCAACCCGCAATGTATTCTAAACATCGGCACCTCAAGTATAAGTAGTATAAACTTATGCCAACGCTTGCGTAATATGACTTCCGTGTGTTACACGTATATTGCGCAATAAAATATTTTTCAAAATTATAACCTAAAAAACCAAAATCATTTCCCAGCAATAATTTATCGAAAAAGTACTTTGTTTTGGTATCTAGTATGCGTGCCTTTCGGGTCTGTCGGCGGTCTTTTAACACCCTGTATTTCACAGCAAATTTATACTCTTTATATCTAAGACCACCTTAGGCCCTCTAGGGAAAAGTATTTGCAGTAGGTAGCGCGGCTGCTATCCGTTGGAGGTTTTCCATATTTTTGCCGGTAATCTATGCCCGCCGTGTCCGCCGGTATTTTGTGTTGATTCATTGGATCAACATCAGCACCAGCTTGTTTGCTTAGATTGTTATTTATCGCACAGGGCTAAGGCTTTGGACACATTTGCGGAGAAGAAAATAATAATAACAATTTGGTGTCTAAACTACCATCTATCTATACTTCACTTTTTTACGCAACACAATAAAAAAATTCTGTAGAAGATACTATGACAAACTATTCTAATATTTCTTTCTATCTCCTCATTCATATTATTTTAGGCACACAAATTTTGTAAGTAATTTTATTATTCTGTGCCGGGAAAGTGGTTATTAATTGTTTAATTTAATTAGGTATGTAATTATTATATTGTTATAGTATTTTTGTGTTTTTTTTGTCGGAAAAAATACAAAAGCGCTGTTATAGAGGCGTATTTAGGTATAGCACAGAATGTATGTGCTTGCTGTTTTATTATATAGTTTTCGGCTTAGTTTTCCGGCCTTAGCCCTACGTCGTACGCGGTGATGTGGATACGCCCTAACCTCGTGCCCAGGAATGAGTATGTATGTGGGTTAGTATTATTTGTGTACACGCCAGATCGACCTGTCGACAGCCTAGTATGAGTTAGTGACTGAGCCAATGTCTAAATTATTGCTTCTCTATGCATACGAGTGTGCCGGAGCTGTGTATGGTAAGGGTTACCATCCGCTCGGATTTTCCTAATCTTTTTGTCTTTTCTAGGACTTATGTCCACTGGTGTCAACCAGAGTTACTGCCGGTTTCTGAATTGAGAAATTCGCTAAGCAAATGGGTAAGTATCGTCCTGTCTCTGCAGATTTCTCACAAAAGAGCGTGACAGATAACTATAGTAAAGTATTTGCTTAGCAAAATTCTCAATTCAGAAAACGGGCCATAGGCCCGTTTGCTTAGCAAAATTCTCAACTCAGAAACCGGGCCTTAGCCAGTTAACTCTGAGTTAACGTAAATTTTTTTATGGATATGTCAAATTAACTCGGAGTCAGTTGGCTAACCCTGACTGATGCAAGTCCGCCTTAGTAACTTGGATCAATCTTCTTCTTGAAGTGCCTCTCCATCACTGGAGGTTGGCAGTCAGCTCCCTGCACTGCTCTCTGTTCATGGCTGTCCTGAATAATTGTTCCACGGTTTTGATGCCGGTCCATTCCTTTATATTACACAGCCATGTCATTTTCCTCCTTCCTGGCCTTCTTTTCCCCTCTATTTTGCCCGAAACTTGGATCAATAGAAATATGCATCACATCTCTGGAAATAGACTTCTTCTAAAATTTTATATTGTTGGCGATTTCCTGTATTTTTTTTCATCTAGTCGTGGTCCGCCGGATCTGATGCCGGATGTCATCCGTCCAACGCTTCTGATGCGGGCACTTGGAATGCATTTTGGTCCGGTTTTGTAACGACCTAGAGGTCCTTTTCCATTCTTATTAGAAGAGCATCGTAAGATTATTTCACAAACTACGGCGACAGACAGTGATTCTACGTTTGACAGGGCAAAATATGGACCAATTCTCGAAAATGTCGGACACTCACTTAACAAACGAAACTGCTATACTGCCGATTTGTGAATTGAGAAAATCGCTAAGCAAGCACTTAAGTATCATTCCGTCTCTGCAGATTTGTTACAAAAGAACGTGACAGAATGATACTTAAGTATTTACTTAGTAAAAATCTCAATTCAGAAACCGGAAAAGTTATGGAACTTTAGACTTCCCTTTGCTTTGCTTATTGAAATATTATTTGGTTTTTATTTTAATGTTTTGCATTTTAAGTAATTAGATTCTGAACTGCAGGGAGTCCTTTTTCGCACATGTCCGGTTCTTCATCAGGGCGTTTTCGATTTCCAAAATGGTAACCCTATGTGTGTTGAAACCTCTCGTTAGTGCGAATGGAAAGTCGGACTGATGTATGGATAGCAGTAGTTTGATCAAGTGGAGTGAGTTTTTTAAGGGCTAAGGGTTTTTGCCGCGACCTAGTCCACTGGCTTTCATAACAAGTCATACCGTACTCTTAAAAGGTTGAGTAATAGAAACTGCTATCTAGCACTAAACTCTCATTTGTACTCAAATTTCACAAGTCAGTGCGATTAAGAATAATTCAGTAGGTAATAATTTTATTAAATGTAAACTCTACATTTTTAAGGCGAAATAGGACGCACAACTAGCGCCGCCAATGAAAAAAATAAACATATCTTCTTTTTGGATGCGTTTTTTACTAAAAACGCTCCTTCGATTTCTCTAGGATCTGGAATCCAAACCTTAGGTCCTAAAAATAGTTAATCCTCGTGTTGAGAAATCCAGGAGCGTTTTTTGCTAAAAGACTCGTTGTTTGCAAAAAAATGGTATTCTATATTTTCTTCTTGGAGGTGTATTTGAGACCTCTTTTTGGAGCACTTTGAGATCAACTCGTGTAAAGGGTCTAGCGTGATGTCCAAAACCTAGCATGTTTATTCGAGATAGCTGACAGTTCTCTTAACCAGCAAATCCAGCATGATGTGCGAAGAAGATCAACAGTGAGAGAGAGAACTGTATCGAGCACTGTCGATCTCGGTATGGTCTTTCATGTGAGAGGTTCTGAAGGGTACATTACCACTCATATCTAAAGTACCTTTCCCTAACCAAGAAAATCATCATCGTCATCACCTTGTTGACACCCACTGTTGAGTAAAGGCCTCTTCATGCTCACGCCACCGCTCAAGATCCTGGGCCATACGCAACCACTGCTTTCCGGCTACTTTGTGCCGGTTTCTCATTTGAGAAATTTATAAGCAAATAGTAGGTAAGTATCGTTTTATCTCTGCAGATTTCTCACAAAAGAGCGCGACAGAGCGATACGTAAGTATTTGCTTAGTAAAATACTCAATTCAGAAACCGGGCCTTTGAGCCTTTGAAGTGGAAGTGAGCTGGGACACTTGGCGCACCGATGGTACAGTCGGCCACAGGCTAGGATACTCCTTTTTGTTCGATTGGCGCCCTTATGCCCCGCGCGGTAACAGCTGCCTAGATGGACGAAGTCCATTGTGGAATGATATCGAGGTCGCCAGACCTCGAGAGGGGAAGAGATCGGTTGGAAGACAACCAGCCAGATGCTCCGATGACATGGCCCAAGTAACCAAGAAAATAATGCCAGTAAAATAAAATTTCTATGAAATATCATCAGCCTGTCTTTAACACACGTACAACTTCTAATTTTTAATTATTTGTTCCTAACTTTTCTTCACCAAGCGCGCGCGGGCTGGCCGTTTAGGCGAATAGAAATTCTAACTTATTATTTATGCAAACAGCAAGCGATGGCATGCAAATACTACACCCACGATGCAAAGACAGTAGTGTGAAGCGATACCATCGCCACTGGATACTGTAGAGGTCGCCAGTGTATGTTGGTAGATCTGTAGATTCGGCTTGAGTGGAACTAGTAAATGGTGCTTAGTATACAGGGTGTTAAAATACCGCCAACAGACCTGAAAGGTACGCATACTGGACACCAAAACAAAGTAATTTTTCGATAAATTATTGCTGGGAAAAGATTTTGGTTTTTTAGGTTATAATTTTGGAAAATATTTTATCACGCAATGGATGTGTTACGCAGAGGAGTCATATTGCGCAAGCGTTGACATAAACTTTTGTTTAGACATGCGCGAAACAGTGCACTTCGAAGTCATGATATATTTCATGACATTTCATACCGCGTGATATTACCTTATATCATGGCACCAAACATGCCACATGACATCATGGTATTTCTTCATTGTAGACATGAAACATGACATCATGATATTTCTTCATTGCAGACATGAAACATGACATCATGGTATTTCTTCATTGCAGACATGAAACATGACATCATGGTATTTCTTCATTGCAGACATGAAACATGACATCATGGTATTTCAGCACACTTTCATTGCAGTACGTACAGTGTGCTGAAATGCCATGTGTCATGTTTCATGTCATCTAGTATAATGAAATGCTATGTGCCATGCTTTATTCTCTCGTGTAATGTGTAATATTTCATGACACCGTTGTGTAATATGTCTTTTGTAATATTACAAGCATTACCTACGCATGTCTACTTTTGTTACTTACGCTCGAGGTGCCGATGTTAAGAATTCATAACGTCATTTTATGTAATAAATATAAAAAAAAAAATATGGCTTCTTGAGAAGAAATGTTAAGTACTAGATCAGTGGTTCTTAACCTTTTTTGGACCACGGACCACATTGATAAATTTTTTCTTAGTGCGGACCACCAGATCCAAGGTACATCGTGTTTCACATGAAATCGTTTCACCTGACCTAAAGTATGTAAGTAATTTGTTGCTGTCCTATGGTACCCCAGAGGTACAAAGGGCCTTTACAAGATCACGCCACGCCTTCCTGTCCTCAGCAACGCTTCTGGTTTCGCTCCAGCTCAGCCCAACGGCTCGCAGCTCGCCTTCAACTGTACGCTGCCATGTGTGAACGGGGCGTCCACGTCTTCTCCTGCCCCCTCGCGGCTGCCAGTCGAAAGCAAAGTTTGCACTGTTGCTCTGACCCCTTCGGATTGTGTGCCCGATCCATCTCCATTTTCGCAAGGAGATTTCTTGCCCTATGGGGGATTGGTGGCACTTCACCCATAGCTCTTCATTTCGGATGGTGTTCGGCCAGTATATGCGGAGGATCGACCTTAAGGACTTATTGACGAACACTTGCAGTTGGTTCGTCAGACCCTTAAGTAATTTGAATACAGGAAATTAATATGAGTCGGTTTTGGAACAATACACGCGAAAAGTCACCAATTTTACTGAAATTATTATGGAGATTTAATTGGCAGACGATAGGAATGCGCGCGCAGCGCGCCCGAAAATTCACCGATTTTACCCTTTTTAAGCCGCAAGATGGCAAAATCATCTTGCGGCTTAAAAAGGGTATTAGCGTGTGTAGGGTGCGTGAAAAATGCGCGCGCAGCGCGCCCGAAGATTCACGGTTTTTTCTCTTTTTAATTATATGTCGAAGATTTATCTAGCTATTATTTGAACAAACGTACCCAGCGCGGCTGAAAATTAACTTATTTAAGTCTTAAATTTCATAATGGAGAATTCCTTTGTTTTGAAAAGAACACACGCGCGCAGTGCCTTTGAAAATTCACTGATTTTAACCTAAATATAGTCTACGTACGGTTTGACATGGGCTAACGACATTATAATATGAGTGAGCACTGATTACTCGACTTTTAAGGGTTTTGACAATACAATTTATTATTTTTTGCCTATTGAACTGAAGACCGCAACGTTACATCGGAGCCTGTAAGTAGTAAGAGCGCGCGCTAGCGCGCACGAAAATTTCAGTCATTTTATTCATTGAGAACTTATTCAAACATGACTTTCAAAATGAACATTAAAATTTTATGACAACTATCGCTATGTGCGCTGGACTGCAGGACCCTCCCGCGGACCACTAGCGAGGCCTTCGCGGACCACCTGTGGTCCGCGGACCATAGGTTAAGAACCACTGTACTAGATACTGAGAAAACTGCAAAAAAAATAATATGAAAAGTCCGACTTTGAACTTTATTATCTCGGAAACCGTTGATTTCCCAAGCATAGTTCCTTGGGCAAAAATGTTCATTATGATGAGGACACTACGTGGTTTCCCGCTTTGTTGGCGGTCTTTTAACACCCTGTATTGTTCATCGAATTATCATCGAACTAGAGTTCCAACTACATATTTCAAATCAGTCAATTAGTTTTTACTCCAGCATTTCCATAAACATACCATCTTTCTAACTTTAGATAAACCTACTAAACCTACTTGCTTTGCTTCCCAAGCCACAGCAAGATCAAAGCCTCACTAGCATACGTACACTCGTTCGATCTGCAATTAAATTGAAATCTGTCGATACGTCGTTATGGGGAGGAAGCATTAAATAAACTTCATACATACCGAGTGTGTGCACTTACAATAAATACTGCAGTCTCTAATTGCGCCCTTCGCTTACCTGACACTCAATCTGGGGCTAGGAATATAAACTAGATGTCTAGGAGCTGTTGGTGACTGTCGCACAGTCGGTCGATGATTTTCGAATGTTGTTGACGCCGTGTTTTACTGTAAATAATGATTGTGACTTGATAGCCGTGATCCAATGAGGCATTTTCCGGCGGGCTCCATGCCACATGCCACATGTTATAACAAACGCCAGCCCGCGGAGTGCTCAGCAACTAAAGATGCGGTGATCAATGAGTAACAATGTTAATTTTTAAAATAAATTTTGCCACTTTCGAGTATCTAAAATCAACCGATATTGTGTTGTTTGTAATTACAAATAATAATGATCTAATTCTGGTATAAAATGGGTTTCACCCGGCAAATATCTACATACCTAGTCATAGAATTTAGGGAACGAAAAGAGGGCAAGAATGGGCAAGACTAGTCTAGGGTGTAAGAAGCGGGCACTCGCCTTTATACCTATCCTATTAGGGGAACGTTTTAGCAGTGGCGCGTAATATCATAACGAATTGCTCGGTTTTCAGGTTTGTGTGATTATTTTGATCGATAATCGTCCCCACACAAGGTGCCTGATAGGTTTTAGGTATCTACCAATCAACATACCTCGGCCTAGGCCAAGTCACGTGTAGATGAAATGGGAAAGATAAGATCAGCCCTAACTCACAGGTCTAATTATAGAAATAGCATGCATCTTCTCGTTACCCACTTGTACCGGTCACCGGTACTAAAACCGGGCCAGATAAATCTCCGTCTGGGCTAGCGGTCTAATTAATTTCCATATGAATAAACATGCGGGTATTAACAGCTTTCTTTAATCAAAACTTTGTTATTTATACGTTCCGTCGGGAACCGGTGGAGTCGGCCGGCTAGGGCGGCCTATTTGCATATGGGGATGTTTATTGGCAGCTTCGCTGGGCATTTGTTGCAAATGCGTAATGGGCGTCCGTGCTTCGGAAGGCACGTTAAACCGTTGGTCACGGTTGTTGTTGATTAATATGTCAGAGGCTCTTTGGGCGGCCTAAAAACTGTGACACCAGATAAGAGGTGGCCCTATCTCATATATCCTGTCTAATGGGCAAAACTTCAGTCACAGGTACCAACAGCATGATGGCATCTAGCCGACCTTGTTTAAGGCTGGAAGATAGTAGCGTGGCGGGAAATTCAAAATGTTCACACACGCAAGCTAAACAGAGCTATTTTTGTTCAGCGAAATTTCGTTCGCGGCAATAACATAGTATTATTTTCATTATTGTAAACAACAGAACAAAAATAATTCAGCCGATTATGTGTTCTGGTCTACGACAAGGTTTTTGGGCAGTGCCACTGCTTCGTAGACCAGAACACATAATCGGCTGAATTATTGTTGTTCTGCTGTTTACAATAATGAAAAGAATACTATGTTATTGCCGCGAACGAAAAATCGCTGAACAAAAATAGCTCAGTTTAGCTATAAAAAGTAAAAAACTGTGAAAATTTTGAATTTCCCGCCACGTGGCTATCGCCCCACCTTAAAGAAGTTTAAAGAAAGCCACGGCACTACACCTACTCAACAGTAGTACGTCGTCTGGCCTAGCATGAAGGAAGGACATTATGACATTGACGGCTTGATTCGAGGAAAGATAATAATAGAAAGGGGGATACTTTCGGAAGATCGTGCCAATGTGGATCTACACAGATACCATCGGACCTTCTGTCGATGCTAGTGAACTTAAGTTTGATGTAGAGCGGGATAATAATTTTTTAATTTTAATTTTCAAAGTTCTTTATTTTTCCTAAAAGTACATTACAGATCTCAGAAACACTCTGACTGAGGTGGTATTTCTTATATATCTAAGTAATTTTTTTGCCTAGAGGCTATATAAAACATTTACAATATTAATTTAAGTTTTTCAATACAAGTAATATAAATCTAAGATAGTCTCAGATGACCCGCAACATCCCTTCAGCACCGAGCCATCGCCAATCGTCACTACCCATGGGGAAAATTTCAATTGGGCAATATCTCGATCAGCTGGAAGGATGGTGCAAGTCAGCTCAGATACCTACCTAATTTTTATTCTAAGTAACTTTTTCTTAGTGTAAGTTACTTATATACGACTCATAACCACTAACATGTAGAGCGGGATAGCTAGAGTTATAAACCCATGGATACGCTCTAACCCAGCCTTTACGCGAGCTGGACGTGTAGCAGATTTGGCAATAGCAATGTTATTTCATGATGCAGCGCCGTCCTCGTCTACAGGGTGTTAAAATACCGCCAACAGACCCGAAAGCCACGCATACTAGACACCAAAACAAAGTACTTTTTCGATAAATTATTGCTGGGAAATGATTTTGGTTTTTTAGGTTATACCTAATTTTGAAAAATATTTTATCACCTTTAAGACGTGTAACGCACAGAATATTGCGCAAGCGTAGGTATAAGTTTACTTAAGCTTGAAGTGCCGATGTTTAGAATACATTGCGGGTTGCAATTTTAACGTCGTTTCTTGTAAGAAATATTCATAATTTTGACATGGATTCTTTAGAAGGTATGTTAAGAACTAGATACCGAATACATTTCTGCAAAAAAGAAGTTTTGAAAAGTCCGACTTTGAACCTCTTTATCTCGGAGACCGTTGATGAGGATAATACGTGGTTTCCCGCTTTGTTGGCGGTCTTTTAACACCCTGTAAATCGTATAGTCGACATGGCTTGCCGACGGTAGATTTATCACTTCGACATGCGTTAATTAGTGTCAAGGACGCCAAGGCAGCATAGGAGAGATTCTGCTGTCTTTTATGCAGATTTTGGACATGGAACTGTCAAGGCATTCTTGTTGGCAGTTGTGTTGCTGAACAATCTAACTACTTGCCTGACTGGTCTAGAATCACTCGTACTAACGATACCTCACAATCGACAGTGAGAGTGATTTTGAGTAAGAGCTCTCAATTTTTCAGCAACACTTTCGTCATCAGGCAACACTTTAAATTAAGGGCCATTTATAGGCGCAACTATGAAATGGCATAGTGAATAGCCCGCGCGCAGAGAAAAATGCACAAAATCGATTCCTGTATCAAATACACTAAACAAATTGAAAATGTTCACATATCAAACCCTAGGATTAGGTGAGACCTATCTAAAACAGCCAGTTTCGTGTGGACATTCATATACGTTGTGAAGATATTTTGCTTGAAAAAAAATTGGCGGCGCACTTTTTTTCAAGCAAAATATCTTGTAATCTGTTATGGATATCAAAATGAAACTGGCTGTGTTAGATAGGTCTCAACTAATTCTAGGGTTTGATATGTGAAGATTTTCGATTTGTTTAGTGTATTTGATACAGGAATCGATTTTGTGCATATTTCTTTGCGCGCGGGCTAATTCATTATTATTAGAACCTACGGTTTAGATCCCAGATCCTAGAACCTACGTAGGTTCCTATTCGTAGGTTCTAGGATCCGGATCTATGAGATCTATTAATTTTAAACTCGTATGTTCAGAGATCTATTAATCCGTTTTCAGTGAAATCAGTTCAAAAGTGCAGCCCCGTGTGTGCAAACAAACACTTAGCACTTTCACCGGCACGCAACGGGCCAGCGGACCGGTCCGGGTTCGATTCCCGATAGCAGTGAGACTGTTAATGAGAATACAAACTAATTGATTTATTGCCGCCTGCTGATTGTGGACTAGATCTCCTATAAATTAGTTGGAGGTGGAAATGCGGAGATATGTTTTATTGCTACTTAGCCTAGATTTTACTCTAGTCGATGTCGACCAATCGTACTTCACTTATTTGAGTGCTGTAGATAAATACATTATTCAAAACTCGTAGAAAAAAAACTTTGGTTATACAGCTAGATAGTGCTGATAGCAAGATGGTTAAAGTTGGCGCAAGCCGGCCTTTACGTACTCATTACATGCTATCGAAGAAAAGAGTTTAGATTTAGAACAAGCAAGTTTCGATTTGACGTAGGGAACACATACAAATTCATTTCATTTCATTTCATTTCATTTCACGCTGTTTGGCTGAAAGAAGCTATTTAATTACTGGAGAAAATCGTTTCTAGGATGTAAAATTAAGAGATCTTCTATAAACGAAATTGCAAGGACGGCAGCTTGAAACACATCTACCTACGTCGAAGTACGTAAGTAGCTGTGCTGTGTGCCTGAAAAGCCAGAAGCTAAAACAACAAGTTTAAATTTAAACAATATTGACTAATGACCGTCGGAAGCTAAAGGCTTTTAATTACAGATCGTCTTATGTTTCCCTCTCTTCCTGAAGACAATACAATGGGGTATCATATTACTCGGCTAAGATAAAATGTTGATAAGATTGGAAGATGGTGGGGAAATGTATGCGGGGTTTATTCTTTCTCTATTTGTCCCTATTTGTTTTGGTTGGATTGTCTGGGAGTCGTAGATGGACATTGTTGGGTGTAAACTGGGATCTCGTAATGGTGACAAGGATAGAAGTCTCGTTCAACTACCTAGGCTACGACTGCTACGGAACAATCACATGATACTTTAGTGGGGAGTTATCTTACTCATTGATTCAACAGCTTATAAGAAGTTATCAGAGAAAATAAATCGCTATAATATATTTGTAGGGAAGTGCAAGTGGAATTCGGCATTTTTGGTGCACGTTCCAATAAATAATGTTTGAAATATGGCTGATATTTTCGACACTATTTCATATTTGACCCAAAACCGATTCCATTTCAATAAGTCATCTATCAATATGAACTTCGGGCATTATGATGATGATAGTGGTCAAAGGTGGTCAAAGCAATATCACAATACCGAAATGCTATTGAAACTGGACGAAAGCATTATGAAACAAATCCACATTCAACGTCGGTTTAAGCAAGCGACGTAGCGAGAAGCAAATAAGTAATAAGCCGCGTTTAAAGATAAGTCCATCAAAGCAGCAATTACTCATTGCAAGTAATTAACTTTTGCGCTGCAATAAATTGGTGAACAAAACAATAATGGAGGATAAACGCGAAATGCTAGAGAGTACATTGGGCTTCGGGATGAAAACGAAGTTCTTTGCATCTACGTCACGAGATGAATTTTACAGCGTCCAGGCACCTTCACTCACAGACACTAGATATGATTGAATTGACCAGTCTGCACTCTGCAGTGCCTAGGACAGGTTCAGGATAAAATACGCATTGTACGACAATTTCTCTAGCCGTCTAATAGAAGTTCTGGGTTCGAAATCCGGTAAACAGGATTGATAAAGCTATTATTTGCATAATTAAAAGGCACACAAACATAGTGAAACTATGAAAACCATCGGCATATAGAAACTGACAAATGTATGTCACTTTTCGAACTCTTTATCTCAATACCCAATACTTTATTGCAACCATAAGTGTACTTATAAGATCTTGAATAACATTGTTACATGTGAGGAACTCTATGGACCCTGTCGGGCTTCTTCTACCCAATACCTACGTTTGACCTACGTTATAACCGTGACAAAGTAAATCTATCAAAATATCTTGGTAGCTTTATTGTATTCGAAACGGGTCGAATCGCGATTGGTTTTTAGGCAAATTAATTACCTTATTTATCCCGACGTTTCGGCCGCGTTATAGCTGCCGTGGTCGCGGCACAGAACACCTATACCCAAGAAGAATGCCAACACCATAGAAAAAAAAAGCGACAAATTTCATACCTAGCTGCGCCATCTCGAATGCAACCCATAACAACTTTGTAGCAGCGGGCTTGGCGGGAAATTCAAATTTGTGGCGGGGTTCACAGGAACCGATAAAAATCCTTGGCAGGTCATATGGAATACAAACTTTTACCAAAAGCAGCTCGCTTTTGGCAAAAGTTTGCATTCCATACGACCATGTTTTGGGTACCTACGAAAAAGCAATACAATAACATTCTAGTTTTAGCAAC
Organism: Zelleria hepariella; assembly: GCA_949319315.1. NCBI lineage: Eukaryota > Metazoa > Arthropoda > Insecta > Lepidoptera > Yponomeutidae > Zelleria > Zelleria hepariella. The sequence goes on from OX439394.1 coordinate 11,128,871, forward strand.
ATTTATTTGATGTTAGATGTATCTTTTTAAATTGTAAACTTCTGAGATAATGTAGCCACCATGACACTCGGCCGGTCACCTCTTCGCAGCTGTGAACAGCTACCTCAAGGTCATCATCTTCAATTCGGTGAAATCTTCAGACACCAACAACTGAAACAGAAAATAAATAAAAATAAGCTTTATGAGGAGAAAAAATCAGGCTACATCTGCCACAAAAAAAGTGCATACATCTTCTATAAAAATAAAATTTAATGTTTGTATATTGGTTCTCTATCCGTTCCTAAACCATTGATCAGATTGTGATGAAACTTAGGCACACATGAACTCGTCCAATGAGTAAAAACTAGTGAAATACTTTGAAAAGGTTGAAATACTTTGACTTAAGAATTTATGGTTGAGAGGAAAATGTTTGAAGAATATGGGAGAATGCTAGAATGAGCTAACCTTAGGAGCGGCGGGCTGCTCACTTATAAGTGTGGAAATAGATGGATCTTCTTTTTCCCCAAACTGTCGATGATCTGAAAAATTTTTTGGTTAGAAAAGTTTGATGATTTATTGCTTTGAAATACATGTTGGTGAAAAAGTATACTTACTGTAATTGACGATTTGGTACACATTTGAAGTGGCATTAAGCAATACTGCAATCCGGCTTACTCCCACAATGATAACACTTTATTCTCTCGTGCATCTTTGAGAAAAGTACCTATCTTTTCATCTTTGAGATACCACTATTGCACCAAATCTTGTACTTCACAATGACTTTGTTGTAATTCACAATGAATTTGTACTTGACACACGGGTGGTGCAGTATGGAAATAAACTTTGATGAACCAACAAAACTTAAAGTTAGGAAAAAGTTCGACTTTTTGCACACTGACTTGTTGTTGCCTTGTTTGACTCCATTTTGTTTTTCTGTCACGTGGTGATTCGGCTAGTTTGAAAATCACAGATAAGTATGGAGTTGGGTAAAAGTAATCTATTCTATGCTAACGCTTTAAAAAATAAAGTGTTTTGACAGATATTGCGAAGGCTTCTGATTGGTGGTTCCCTGTGGCCCTTTTTTCTAACCAATCAGGAACTGTCGCTGACGCGCCATACAAAGTCGACCAACCCTGGGTCGCGGGTGGACTGGAGCGGAGAGTGTTTTAATTATTGTGGTGACAGTTGGGAAACTACCCTCACATCATTCTTGGTAGCTTGTAGAACAGGGTAACATTGATTGTGTAGGTACTAAAATTCTTTTTGCAAGGCGTCATGGGCGGGAATGTGGTAAAAAGCGAGTCTCAAAATGTAGAAAAAACTGACGGACGGCGTAGGCTTAGTAAGTGTGGACTTATTTTTGGTGTGTGTATCAATGAGGTTGGAAATTTGCGTCGACAGTTACTTGACTCGGTAGCTCAATTGGTAGAGCGCCTGCACGGTATGCATGAGGTTGCGGGTTCAAGTCCTGTTCAGAGCGAATTTATTAACCTTATAAAAATCTTTATAGTGGACTTAAGATTTTCGGTACGGGACCCTAAAAAGGCTAATGGGGAAGAAATGAATACTCTATGGCTACTATTACTGACCTAAGTACCAAGAGTGGACAACACAGACTATTTAAAACTTAAACTTTCGTAAGCACTGCACAAATTGATATAGATTTAAGGCTCTGGGCATAGTGAATCGCCCGCGCGCAAAAAAAAATGCACAAAATCGATTCCTGTATCAAATACACTAAACAAATCGAAAATGTTCACATATCAAACCCTAGAATTAGGTGAGACCTATCTAAAACAGCCAGTTTCGTGTTGACATTTATAAACGTTTTGAAGATATTTTGCTTGAAAAAAAAAATAGGTTGCGCACTTTTTTTCAAGCAAAATATCTTGCAATCTGTTATGGAAATGGCTGTGTTAGATAGGTCTCAACTAATTCTAGGTTTTGACATGTGAATATTTTCGTATTTTTTTGTGTATTTGATACAGGAATCGATTGTGTGCATTTTTCTTTGCGCGCGGGCTAATTCACTATGCCCACATACTTTTCACTTACGTTACTAAACATGTCGGCTACTCCGACAAAATAAAAGTAAGTGAAACCGTTAAATCGATATAAAAACACAGACTAGCTCATTTCCTCCCTTGCCCTCCTGTACTTTGGTCGCAGCTACTGGTGGCATAAATCGAATGTTGGCATATGAATGCGGCGGCTTAATACGTTGTCCGGGGATCGAACCCGGGCCGGCGTAAATCCTGCGCTCACCTCGTGGACGCTTTGTCTCTTCAGTGTGGAGATAGTGTCTGCTTGGTTTATCTCCACTAGTATATACGTAGAGGCGGAATTGAATTAAAATCAAGATAGAGGTAATGTTTATTAGTACAACTGTTTGGTTTTGGTGTAATTATGTATTTTTGTTTGCATAACAAGTAGTTTTTGTCGTTGTTGTACTGGCAACATTACCCCCACTGCTGGGGCTGCGGTTGGCAGCATTTTGGGCTTCCAACCGTCTGTTCGTTACAATACTTTGTCGAGGCAACAGTAACTTTTCGAATTTATCGCCATTTTGCATCCTCTCGTTGTTATCGCGGTCCATTGTGTGCCAGCCCAACAAATAGGAGGTGCCATAGAGAACCTAGAAGGACGTGCCAGTTCCAGGTCGTCGTCAGGTCAGCTACGCTACTAAAGGTGGGCGGTTCGCGAAAGGTAAATCGGTCGAGGAGCTGGAAGCAACGTCCTACCGAGGTACGCCGACCTCTGTCCCCCTTCGCCATCGGATCTGGTAAGTCCTTGTGATTCCCTAACTTTCATTCTTGAAGACACATCAGTGATCTATCGGCAACCTTCGTAATTCGTAATACAGTCCACTTTTAATTTCTCGCGCCCCCACGAAATCCCCGAAGTAAAACATTGGTTCTTCGCGCCGGATCATTATTGTACGGTGACCTTTTTCGTTTCGTCGATTTCGTGGGTTTTCTCGTTGTTTCTTGCTAAGTCATTCTCGTTTTCCTTTGTTCTCTCGTCGTTTATTTTTTCGTACAAATATTGTCGGTACATTACTTTTGTGTTTTCGAGAATGCAGGTAGTGGTACTTTCTTTTCGTTGTGTTGGCTACAGTGTTGAGTAAAATTTTATTGTCTATGTTCAGCTGTCACTTTGACATTTCTTTTATCGATTCATCGATTCCATTAATCGATTCAGATAGAACAACACTATTTGAGTGAACGAAATCGGTCAAAAATTATTTCGTCTGTGAACTTTTACTTTTTTTTTTGTTTGAATTGTATTTTAAATCTGTGTTGCCTACTCTGCACTATCTGTCAGTCACTGTTGAAGTAAACAAAACAACAATATAATATTGTCGGATGCAAAATTAATCTAGTTATTAGCATTTTTACGCCTGAACCTTACATTACGTCTTATCTGCTACAATGGGAAACGAAGATGCGTCTGCCCCTGATGTAAATCGAATTGCGAGGGACTACGCGCTCTTGCGTATAGAGATAATAGAGGCTGGTGAAGTAGAAGGTTACACCGATCTAGATTTGCGCGATATTGTTAGTGACTTTCACACCGCGCAACAAAAACTGCTTGCCGTCGTAGGAAAGGCCGACTGGAAGGTGGAATGTGAGGCTTCATACATTTTTGAAAGAAGAATTTCCTCTGTCAAGGCTAGAATTCTGTCGTTGGCCCAGACTAAACAGGAAAAGCCTGTCGAAAACTTAGGTGGTAGTGCTTGTGCGAGGTTGCCAAAGATATCGATCAAGACATTTGATGGGGGAGTGGATAATTGGGTATCTTTCATCCAGTTGTATGACTCAATGATTCACTCTCGTGATAGCTTGGCTGACGTGGAGAAGCTTCATTATCTCCTGTCATGTGTTCAAGGTACAGCATATGATCTGATTAAGAATTTCCCGCTAACCAACGAAAGTTACAAGTTGGCTTATAATGCTCTCGTTAAAAACTATAACAGGAAATGGCAGATAGCTACAACCTATTATGACAAAATGGTCGAGTGTGCACCTGCAAGGGGAGGGTCAGATGCTGGGTTAGAGCGGTTGTCTAGAACCTTCTCGGAAAATATAGCGATCTTGGAGCGTTTTGGCCTACCTGACAGCAACTTCATGCTTGTCCATCTGCTATGGTCCAAGTTGGACGCTGGGACCAAGAGAGCGTTCCAGATGGAGCATAATTCCGGTGACATCCCAAATCTGGGAGACTTGCAAGAGTTTGTAGAGAAAAGCTATCGTGCCGTGAACGCGACCCAAAGCATATCGGGTCCATCTACAAATCGGCTGGCTCCAGTAAGGGCCAAGCAGCCGAATCCTCCCTCGAGGGCGGCATTTGTTGTATCGTCGGTCAGCTGCCCTCACTGTTCTGGTCCGCATGGTCTCGCGGGCTGTCAAGAGTTCCTTAATTTGGACCCACAAGCCAAATTTCACGTTGTCAAGGAACAAAATTTGTGCATTCTTTGTTTCTCTCCAGCTCACACGGTGAGGAATTGTCGTAGCCAACGTTGTAGTGAGTGCAACTGCTCGCATCACTCTTTGCTACATTTTGGGGGCAAGGAAAAGCAGGCCATGAAGGTTCAGCAAAATCGAGACATCGTGCTCACTTCAGTAGGTCAACACGGGAATAGCGGTGTCCTATTTTCAACAGCTGTTTTATTGGCTAAAGCTAGGGGAGGTAGTCACCAGCGGGTTCGAGTCCTGCTCGACTGCGCCAGTGCCTGTAATTTCATTACAAAATCCTGTGCTGACCGACTGGGATTACAGTTGCAGACTAGTGCATCAACGGTGAGTGGCATCGGGCACACAGTTGCAGAGCCTCGCGCGATTGTCACCATTGAACTGGCACCGCGCGGAGGTGGAGCGAACGGCCATATCACTGCGGAGGCATACGTGCTGCCTTCAATATGTGCAGCGCAGCCACATCGACCGGTCGACTACTCACAGTGGGTGCACACAAAGAATTTATCGCTCGCTGATCCTGATTTCGCGCTCCCGGCACCTGTCGACCTGCTTCTGAATGCTGACATTTTCGCTTCGTCGTTGTTACCGGGCCTCCTCAAGGGCAGTCCAGGTCAGCCAATCGCATTGAAAACAGTGTTCGGTTGGATCCTCATGGGTGGTTTCGAACCCAGTCTGGTTCACCATCCTCGTTCGTTAAGTTCTAACGATCATTGTCTATTTGTTACGAACCTCTCGTTGGACAACTCCATCCGTCGTTTTTGGGAATTAGAGAGTATTGTCGCTGCGAACGAAGAACGGTCGTTGTCGAAGGAGGATCAGCAGTGCGAGAAGTATTTCGCAGCAAATCATCGTCGAAATGAGGAGGGCAGATTTATTGTGCCTCTACCTTTCGTAGACCCATGTAGAAAACCAACGTTTTCCAACTCCCGAGCCATTGCGCTCAAAAGATACGCACATTTAGAAGGAAAACTCCGAGCTAATCCGGAGTTAAAAAGGGCGTACGTTGCTTTTATGGACGATTACGCTGCGTGTCACCATATGGAGGAGGCAGATGCGCCCACTGAGGACACAGGACACTTCTATTACATTCCCCATCATGGCATCCTGCGGCCCGATTCGGTGAGCACTCCGCTCCGGGTCGTGTTCGACGCAAGCGCCAAGGATTCGCGGGGGGTGTCATTGAATGATACCTTGTTCGCTGGCCAAAAGCTGCAGGCGAACATTTTCGATGTGCTCCTCCGGTTTCGCTGGCACGCAGTGGTCTTTACAGGTGATATAAAACAAATGTATCGACAGATTCTTGTCCCTGACGAGGACGCAGAATATCAGCGCATACTCTGGCGCCCATCCTCTGTCGATCCTGTACGTGACTACAAGTTACGGACAGTAACATATGGCGTATCCTCCGCTCCGTTTCAAGCCTTACGAACTATTGCCCAACTCGCTGAAGACTCGACGTCGCTCTTTTCTGCTGGGTCTGCAATCTTGTCGCGTGACATCTACGTTGATGACGTGGTGTCCGGGGCAGACTCGGTTGAACAGGCGGTTGCAATCAAAGCAGAACTCACTAATATCCTGAGTTCGGGTGGATTCTACCTGAGGAAGTGGGCGTCTAACTCTGAGGAGTTCTTCGCGGAGGTCCCCATTGAGGACCTATATACGGATCGTTTTAAGGACTTCTCAGAGACCAGTGACGTGTCCATCAAGATCCTGGGTCTGCGCTGGCTGCCTCAAGTAGACTCCTTTTCTTTCAAGGTGCAGGCGGAGGAGAGGAGGAGCACCAAACGCAGTATCCTGTCGGATATATCTAGAATTTATGATCCCATCGGATTTCTGGCCCCAGTAACTTTTCTTGCCAAATTCTTGATTCAGACATTGTGGACGGCCGGTGTTGGATGGGATGATGACGTCCCTGACAGCATCGAGTCGGAGTGGGGGAAATTCAAAGCACAGTTGTCGTTCCTCGCCACTCTATCTATCCCGCGCCGAATGGTCCGAACTTCCGGGTCCACAGAATATCACGGATTCTGCGACGCATCTGAGCGCGGATTCTGTGCAGTTATCTACTGTAGGTCTGTAGATGCGGAGGGCTTCTGCACTGTCACCATTTGCTGTGCCAAGTCCAAGGTCGCTCCCCTGCGCAGGCTATCCATCCCACGCCTCGAGCTGCAAGCCGCCGTTCTGCTGGCCAATTTAATGTCGTCTGTGAAAAGGGCGCTTCAGCCTTTTGTGCCCAGTTTTGGCGTCGTCGCGTGGTCAGATTCCACTGTCGCCCTGGCGTGGATAAAGTCGTGTCCATCCAGGTGGCAGACCTTCGTGGCCAATCGGGTCAGCCACATTCAGGATCATATCGCCCCTGAATGTTGGCGCCACGTGCCCACGTCGGACAACCCGGCTGATTTGGGTTCCCGGGGTCTATTGCCTAGAGAAATCGTGGACAGAGAGCTTTGGTGGGAGGGCCCATCATGGCTATCGCAGCCTCCTGAACATTGGCCACAATCCTCGCTATCGGTGGACCAGGAGACGCTGCTGCCCGAAGCCAGGCTGGTCAGCCTGGTGGTATCAAGTGAACCAGACCTTCTTGGTTCGCTGCTTCACACATTTTCGTCGCTGTGGAAGATCCAGCGAATACTGGCCTACCTCTTTCGGTTCATCCGCAACGCCAAGGACGGGTCGAGCAGGCTCGATGGTGCTCTCGATTCTGCAGAGCTTCACCGAGCCCTCTTGGCGTTGGTCCGATATGTTCAGGGCCAAGCTTTCTCGGAGGAGTTACAACTCGTTCGTGGTCAAAGACCCAACTCGCTGCCGAAAGCATTTCGAAAATTATCGCCTTTCTTAGACGATGCCGGTCTTTTGAGGGTGGGCGGCCGTCTTGTCAATGCGTCCGTTGCCTTTGATGTTAAGCACCCATTACTGTTGCCGCGACATCATAGGTTGACGACACTCATTATAGACGCGTATCATCAGCGGTACATGCATCCCGGCGTGCAAACCTTGCAAAACTTACTGGCCCAGTCGTTTTGGATATTGTCACCGAAACGCGCCATACGAACAGTTGTTTCGGGCTGCATGAAATGTTATCGCGTAAGCCCGCGCCCGGCGCCGGCTCCCATTATGGGAAATCTGCCAACTTGTCGAATAGGCTCACTTAAGCCTTTCTCCAACGCCGCTATTGATTTTGGAGGTCCTTTCGATATCGCTCTGGGCAGAGGCCGTGGTGCGCGCACGTTCAAGGCCTACATATGCGTATTCGTGTGCACTAGCACCAAGGCTATCCACTTGGAACTGGCGTCTGAGCTGTCCACAGACGCTTTTCTAGCTGCTCTCAGGCGGTTTGTCGCACGTCGCGGTCGCTGCAGCCGCCTACTTTCTGATCAGGGACGTAACTTTGTCGGGGCTAGCAACTACCTGGATACATTAATGAAGCAAGCGTCAGAAAAGGAGGAGATTCGCTTCTCATTTAGCCCTCCCGGCAGCCCTCATTTCAACGGGTTAGCTGAGGCAGGCATCAAGTCTGTAAAGACGCATCTGTCGCGCGTCATAGGAGGTCAGAGGCTCACGTATGAGGAATTTCAAACAATCCTTGTGCAAATTGAGGCGATGTTAAACTCTCGCCCCCTTACGCCTCTAAGCTCCGATCCTGGTGACCTCAGTGTGCTGACTCCGGGGCATTTTTTGACTTTGGAGCCCATTTCGGCTCTTCCTGAAGAGAATTTCTTAACTCAACATGTGAGTCCCCTCCAACGCTGGAAACTGCTCCAGAAGATGCACCAGGACTTTTGGGCACGGTGGCGTGCTGAGTACATCCATACGCTGCAACAGCGGACAAAATGGACTAAGTCACAGCCTGCCATTTTATCCGTGGGCACATTGGTAATAATTGTCGACGAGCAGTGCAACCCGATGAAGTGGAAAATGGGTCGCATCGAACATTTACATCCAGGGGCCGACGGCATCTGTCGCGTAGTCACCGTCAAAACCGCAACTGGGCGTTATCAGCGACCAGTAGTGAAACTCTGCCCTCTTCCCATCACCCCCTAGATTGTCTCGCCATGTTCATACTTTAGCTTACTTTAATTTATATTTTATTTAAATTTTTCTCGTAAATTCTGTCGCATTTAGGTGGGCGGAATGTTTGGTTTTGGTGTAATTATGTATTTTTGTTTGCATAACAAGTAGTTTTTGTCGTTGTTGTACTGGCAACATTACCCCCACTGCTGGGGCTGCGGTTGGCAGCATTTTGGGCTTCCAACCGTCTGTTCGTTACAATACTTTGTCGAGGCAACAGTAACTTTTCGAATTTATCGCCATTTTGCATCCTCTCGTTGTTATCGCGGTCCATTGTGTGCCGGCCCAACAAATAGGAGGTGCCATAGAGAACCTAGAAGGACGTGCCAGTTCCAGGTCGTCGTCAGGTCAGCTACGCTACTAAAGGTGGGCGGTTCGCGAAAGGTAAATCGGTCGAGGAGCTGGAAGCAACGTCCTACCGAGGTACGCCGACCTCTGTCCCCCTTCGCCATCGGATCTGGTAAGTCCTTGTGATTCCCTAACTTTCATTCTTGAAGACACATCAGTGATCTATCGGCAACCTTCGTAATTCGTAATACAGTCCACTTTTAATTTCTCGCGCCCCCACGAAATCCCCGAAGTAAAACAACAACAATATTAATTAGTTTCGGATTTATTATTTCGAATGCTTAAAGCATATTTATTTTGTTTTAGCGAAAAAAATTATCAACGTTTGGCAGAGGTCTCTGCTTATCCCACCATGACTGTGTTGTTATGTTATTTTTATACAGGGTATAATGAATAATTTAAGCATGACGACGGTGTTGTTAAACTCATTAATACAATCAACTTTTATTTGATACAGTCGATATGAAATTGATAACTTATTATTTTCGAAGGACCGTTTGAAAATTATAAATTATCCTTAGATGAAAACAAAAAAGGGAAGATACGGCACATTCTTACTAGCAGCCGTGAAAAAATGGGCTCGAACGCACTCATGCACATAAACTCACACAGCTTTAACTCGGTGAATAAGCGATACGCTAAACCAACAAGCCCGAGCGAGACAAGAACAGTCTCCAACCGGTCAGTGTCCAACCGGCGACTGAATGAAAGTGAGTCCATGGACTCAGTTTTGCAGGACCACGCCGTATGGGTGAGTGCCGTATCTTCCCTTTTTCGTTTTCATCTAAGAAATTATCCGATATTTTCCAACCACGATGGATATTAATAATTATCCAACAAGCCAGCATCAACCTAGCCGACAGCTACATCGAAGTCGCGTAGGCCCGAGGCGAACGGAAACACGTATTCCACACACACTACCTTTAATAGTTTCCAACCTAACCATTTTATAATCAGCCTGGGTCTAATCATAATATTTACCCCCATACCTAGCCATGTCACCCAACCATTTACCTCATTATGCTATCTATCTATCTGAAATCTTCATCAGGCATGCCCACCTATGGATAAGTGCATATTACCAGTCTACACTAATGGCGAATGGATTATTTCATTATAATTATGCTTATGGGAACATTTCGTATTAGAATAATAAATGTTAGGCAGTAGGTTTGATGGAATGATTAGGCGGCTTATTCTGGGTAGGTAGGGACGATACGGAGGCGTTCGATAGATAAAAAGAAAGAAAGAAAAAAGAAATAGTTATTTGTTATGCAAGAATACAAAATTATTGTTTGCGGCGAGTGCTTGTATTGAAAACCGAGCTAGCGAAGGTTTCTAAAATTGAGCCACGAGCGTAGCGAGTGATTCAAAAAAAGAAACCCGAGCGTAGCGAGGTATTCAGAAGCTCGAGACGCAAATAATATTGCATTCGTGCGAAACACAAAACTTTTCATCTCACAGAAGCGAGGAAAAGTTTTTTGCAACGTAACCAAGTAAAGGTTACTTACTTTTAACCTCTTACGGTCTTCTTAACCGTAACCTCTTACGATAATTCTGGCACTTTCAGAGATATAGCATAGAAGTTCCGCTCTTTGGTCATACAAGGTGTGGCTGAAGAGTCAAAGGGCTGGTAGAGTCAAAGGGCTGGTAGAGTCAAAGGGCTGGTAGAGTCAGACGCCTTATTCTGTACAAAAAACCGCACATTTTTACGCGTCAAATCGATTTATTTAAACGAAAATGGCCCTCAATGAAATTAACTCAATTTTTTTATATTGAAAAACGGGATTACTTATGGTGCTTAATTTTAGAGAGTACAAACACAGATCTCCAACATATAATTTCTAGAAGACTCCACAGAATACGCCCTTACAACCTGTAGCACTCAACAGCAGCCAGTAGGCGAAGACTGTATCACTTACGCCTAATGAAAACGCTTCCAGTACAGTACAGTCAGTGAGACAAGCTGTTATAAGTGGCCAGCGCATACACTAGAACTCATAATCTGTTCCTAACGAATGCTTTGTCAGCCTCAAAGGGAAAAATAGCCAAGATGATTGCTAACCTCCGATAGGAGACGGCGCTACAAGAAAAAGAACGAATGTTCAGCCATTTTCACATTGCACTCGAAAGCTTCAGTGCTAACCAAAAGCCTGAAAAAAAGTACTTAAGAAAAAAAACTTTGTGATTTTTCGGGCGTACAACTGATTGTGTCTAGTCTATGTAGGTAGAGTCATACAGGAAAATAAACATATTTGCCTCAAACCAAAGTCTTTTTATCGAATGATTCGAAATCTATTAATAATACAGAGGCCGAAAAGGTAGAAGACTGAGGGTTCCGCAGATCCTAAATCCAGCCCTGAAAAGAAGAATGGGCTACCTTCGGACGTTAGCCCCTAGAAAATAAAAAAAATCGCATAGCCACCTCTGTCGCTAACCGTACCATTTGCATAGCGTTCAGATAACATACAGGAGTCAATGTGACATGGGTGCATTTGTATGGCCTCTTAAGGTTTGAAGTGGAAACCCGTGACCCAGTGGACAGGAAGCGGATTCTTGCGAGGAGGGTGGCAGGTTCTGAGCTTATTTCATGTTGGCGAAATGCATTACAAGCATGTAAGTTGGCATAAACACTTTAAAGAGAGCCCTGCATAACATAAAGCGATGTTAGTTAAAAGTTTCAAAAGCAAAAAGTTTCTTTTTTTTTCTCTAGGTTCTTGTAAAAAGTATGTCTTGTAACTCTTATGTGTCGAGGTTGGGTAATGGTTATGTTGTAAACACTGGCAAAAAAAAATACAATCACTCTCGTGGAGTTGTGGGGTTGCTCCTTCCTACTTACCTTTCATAACAGTTTTTTTTTCTTTGTTGACTTCATAACAACATTCATAGAATCTGTTAAATAACAATAATTCGAAACTTTTTGTTAAGAAGGCATGAAGGAACTCTTCAGAAAAGTTTCGTTGCTTGGACAAGGGCTCGTAAGGAAGCTTGGCGTTTTAGAGGTTTGAAGATTTCACACTCCATGAAATTATTTACATAATAGAATCTTTGATTGCACAGTGCATTGAATATAGAACTTGTTTATCAGGCAAAAAAAAACTAGAGAATGTCTACAAATTATTTGCCTTGCCAGCCTTCCTTTCTGTACCTAGAGTTTATTATGTAGAGTTGGTACCAGTTGCAATTTAAGTTTATTTGACAGTCGAACAGTCTACTTTAACGGGCATTCCAAAGTTGACATCTTCTTTGCATGTATTGTACGCTCTATTTGTTGGATTTCAATGCGGTTTTCAAAGATAACCTTAGATATTATCAGGGATGTCGTGCATTAAAATTAAGTTATTCCACTCTTTGCACCAAGTAGAACCCCAAGTTCTCAAGATTTAAGACGCATTAAGAATTGAAGTCGATTACTTCGACAGTGCCCCAGTACTGCGCATGTCGGGTTGATTTGAATAATTGCGCGGCGCGCTTCACGCTGACGCTTGCGCAGATCGCAGCAGACAGATACTGGGCACTCGGGCGAGTATGTCGGTATGTGTAGAGTGGATTGTGTATGTCGGAGGAATGCTGCTGGCATGAGCTGTGAAGGGTCGGATAGCAGCTAACCCGCTGTATCGAATCACTAGTTAGAGAGAATTTGACAGTAAATTATTATTACTTTTTGTTTTTTCTAAAGCACTAACCCGTACTAGTGAATAATTTAAATATTTATAATAAGTTGAAAAAATTCACTCGGGACAGGAAGTTGCGGGTTCAAGTCCCGTCCCAAGTGAATTTTTTCAACTTATTATAAATGTTTAAAGTAAATTATTATCTATATTTCATTTCGTATTTAAAGTGGAGTCACTTTGCAGATTAAATGTATAAAATATCTCTCCAACTCCTCACCAATTTTTTAATTGCTTTTTTCCTGAAACACGTCAACTTCGAATTGTAATTTCGAACAACTTTTGGTATAGCTCGATACTTTTTATTTATTTAACGTTTCTTATTCTTCAAATGTGTGCATTTCTACCATTTCAGATTTTCAGCGCTGCCTGCGCGGCGCGCTTTCGTGCCCCTCCACTTTCTATCACCTTTCCAGCCTCTCCTGTTCATATTTGTTGCACTGCACCAAAAAAAAAACTCCATATTTTTTTTTATTCGTACAGCAACGAAAGTCGTAGAACAAATTTGTTGGAAATCACATTTAGAAGTTGGGGTGTTTGAGGAAAAAAGCTATTAAAAAATTGCCCTGTAGGTATATCTGTATCATGAATCTAAACTTGTTAATCGACCGACATGCGGGCCGTATCAAGGCAATTACGTATCAGAAGCGTGAGGTGTACTGTATTGTATAAAACAAACTTCATTGTCAACATTCGCGCCTTGCTGCGGTCTGTTAAGGGGATGTGCCCTCGTGAGTTTTCGTAAGACAACTTTAGGTGTTACAAAGGTCCTGATGATGATGATGTCCTCCACGACGTATCCGTCGTCGGCGACCCTCAAAGATTTCTTGCGTGAGCTCTGATATGGCTGGAGAAGTCGAGTTTTGTCTTGAAGACTCGGTCGCAGGTGTCACAATACAGTTGCCCAATAGAGTTGTACGTGTAGTTGTACGTGGGCTTAGGGCGGGTCTTTCGATGTTGACGTTTGGCTTCGAGATCTTTTAGCCTAGACAAAAGGTCCTAAGGGTGGCATAAATAGTCGTCAGCTCAAGCTCGAGCTAAAGTAGGTGATCTCAGAAAACAAAAATGCTAATGTCAAGCCTTGGCTAATGTCAAGCTTGAGTAGCTGTCAGCATATTAATAGACACTAGCTTGAGCATGACATTGACATTAGCCAAGGCCTCAAAATATGGTTTTCATTATTTATCGAAATGTCATCCTGTTGACCAGTAGGTAAAAAAAAAGAGTTAGGACCTTTTGTAACACGTTGTATGTAGTTGTTAGGTACCTAAACTAAAGCTTACTACTCATGGGCTTGCTTGAATGAATGTCCCGATCAGTTTTGGGCCTCATTTAATAGCGAGAAGACAAAAGCATTGTGCCTTAACAACGCACTGCCAGTTCTCTCAGTTTACACTTAATTAAGGAATTAGTTCCTAGGTGTGGCTGAATTTGTACTATCAGCCACTACTGCACTTAGCCTGGGGCGTTCCAATTTGACCTTTATATCCAGCCACGTAAGGTTACAGCAATATGAGCATAGGTTACGAAACGAGACATTAGCCAAGGCCTCAAAATATGGTTTTCATTATTTATCGAAATGTCATCCTGTTGACCAGTAGGTAAAAAAAAAGAGTTAGGACCTTTTGTAACACGTTGTATGTAGTTGTTAGGTACCTAAACTAAAGCTTACTACTCATGGGCTTGCTTGAATGAATGTCCCGATCAGTTTTGGGCCTCATTTAATAGCGAGAAGACAAAAGCATTGTGCCTTAACAACGCACTGCCAGTTCTCTCAGTTTACACTTAATTAAGGAATTAGTTCCTAGGTGTGGCTGAATTTGTACTATCAGCCACTACTGCACTTAGCCTGGGGCGTTCCAATTTGACCTTTATATCCAGCCACGTAAGGTTACAGCAATATGAGCATAGGTTACGAAACGAGACCCTTGGTACAATTAAACTTCACTGTTTATGCTTCGATAAAACTACATACTCAAGAAAACAACATAAACTTAATTTTGCACCTAGCGATAGAAATGCTCTACTGTCTCTCTGTAGTAGGATGCGCAGTACCACTTTCGCGCCCGACTTTGACTACGCTACCAAACAATAAAATTAAGTACTCTCCAAAGAGCTTTAATTTGACACCAGTTTCATCCGGGTTGGACGATGTAAAATTTTACATCATGTGTCAACTATCAGTGGGCCCAAGTTTCATACTAAAGTGCCTATGGTCCTTTAAGGCTGGAAGATAGCAGCGCGGCGGGAAATTCAAAATTTTCACAACAATAATAACAGTGTTCTGGTGTATAACCCGTGCCATTAAAGAAACGATATATAAATGGCGGACACTCTCGCGCCCTCTCGCTTTAATCATATCTCCGTCTATACTCACACGTAACGTTAGCAAAGTCATTTCAGGCAGTCCTGATTAGTCACCTACGCATGGCTAATAAAACACGCCAAAATACGTCCGCCTCTTATTGATTTTTTAATGTCTGTCGAGTTATTTCAATATCTGGGGGCACGGCAGTGCCCCCGCCAGGTCGAGCGCGAAGCAAACACTGCCGTACCATCCTTTACTGGAACCATTTCGCCGCATTTTCAGGCCCCTATTTGAGAACCTCTGGATAAGACCAGAACGCGGAAATTTTCGTCATCTAGTAAGCTATAATCACATACTTAAAATCCAAAATTTCAAGTCTGTAGGTCATTTAGTTCCGAAGTTAAGCGAAAGCAAAGTTTCGCATTTATGACACACACTCACTCACTCACTCACTCACTCACTCACTCACTCACTCACTCATGATCATCATAATAGAACTAGTACTTCCCATAAACTCAGAGAGCTGAAATTTGGTACAGAGTTAGGGTTGAATGGCCACATAAAGGGAAAACTATAAAAACTAGGATAATCGAAGATCTGGAGTACCTGGTGACCCTGATTAGAAAACACAAGAGCCCTAATAGAACTAGTACTTCCCATAAACTCAGAGAGCTGAAATTTGGTACAGAGTTAGGGTTTAATGGGCACATAAAGGGGAAACTATAAAAACTAGGATAATCGAAGATCTGGAGTACCTGGTGACCCTGATTAGAAAACACAAGAGCCCTAATAGAACTAGTACTTCCCATAAACTCAGAGAGCTGAAATTTGGTACAGAGTTAGGGTTTATTGGGCACATAAAGGGACAACTATAAAAACTAGGATAATCGAAGATCTGGAGTACCTGGTGACCCTGATTAGAAAACACAAGAGCCCTAATAGAACTAGTACTTCCCATAAACTCAGAGAGCTGAAATTTGGTACAGAGTTAGGGTTTAATGGCCGCATAAAGGGAAAACTATAAAAACTAGGATAATCGAAGATCTGGACTACCTGGTGACCCTGATTAGAAAACACAAGAGCCCTAATAGAACTAGTACTTCCCATAAACTTAGAGAGCTGAAATTTGGTACAGAGTTAGGGTTTAATGGGCACATAAAGGGGAAACTATAAAAACTAGGATAATCGAAGATCTGGAGTACCTGGTGACCCTGATTAGAAAACACAAGAGCCCTAATAGAACTAGTACTACCCATAAACTCAGAGAGCTGAAATTTGGTACAGAGTTAGGGTTTATTGGGCACATAAAGGGACAACTATAAAAACTAGGATAATCGAAGATCTGGAGTACCTGGTGACCCTGATTAGAAAACACAAGAGCCCTAATAGAACTAGTACTTCCCATAAACTCAGAGAGCTGAAATTTGGTACAGAGTTAGGGTTTAATGGCCGCATAAAGGGAAAACTATAAAAACTAGGATAATCGAAGATCTGGACTACCTGGTGACCCTGATTAGAAAACACAAGAGCCCTAATAGAACTAGTACTTCCCATAAACTCAGAGAGCTGAAATTTGGTACAGAGTTAGGGTTTAATGGCCACATAAAGGGAAAACTATAAAAACTAGGATAATCGAAGATCTGGAGTACCTGGTGACCCTGATTAGAAAACACAAGAGCCCAACCAAACTATTATAGATCGACATATACCGCCCTTACAAAAAATATTCAACTTGGTGGGCCGCTTCATTTGATGTCAAAAATCTAAGGTCTGGAGTATCTGATGAAGAACCCTCAGCTGGTATCAGCTTTATTAGAGATATTATGGTAATGCCCCTTCTACTATTGGTACATAAAACAATCGACTGTCATTGCAATAATCCAGCGTAGTGGGACACATCTTCATTTAATCTAGCCTATAGCGTCCCAATAGTGGTTCGCTCCGAACTATGAACTCACGACCTCAGTTACAGATGTATAACTTTGCTTACGCCATTCGTGCAGGCGAGCGCGCGCTTTGCATTTAAACTATACAACCCCATATCTCGGCAACCCATTGACCGATTTGGCTCATGTTCGAATTTAAAAATTCTTTTAATTTGGTTTACCCGCCTATCAAATTTCATAACGATCCGACCAAATTTACTCAAGTTATCGTCGAACAAACATTCATACATACAAACGCCGGATTGTTCCAGCAGACTCGGAGGACTTCGCTCGCTTCGCTCGCTCGTTCAACAAGAAATAGTCCGACGATTAACTTTATTCTACTCGAACGTTACACAAATTTAAAAACTGTGTCAAATAAGAAAATCTAATAAAATTAATCAATATGCCCTCGTTCCTACAAAAAGAAGTGAAATCCCACCAAAAACATTCTGTAAAAACTAGCCAGGTCTCGATGGATCTGCTTGTTTATCTCTAAAAAAGTAATGAAATCTAGACAAAGTCGTGCCAAGTCTAAGGTTCCTTACTGCGATTTCTTTATTATTATAGTTAATGTTGTGAGACATGGCTGTTGAAGGGTACACAAGGGTACAAAACCAGGTGCTCCATGACACCTTTGCACCAATCTGTCGCCAGAACCGCTTGTGTACCCTTCAACGGCCAAGTCTCACAACATTAACTATAATAATAAAGAAATCGCAGTAAGGAACCTTAGACTTGGCACGACTTTGTCTAGATTTCATTACTTTTTTAGAGATAAACAAGCAGATCCATCGAGACCTGGCTAGTTTTTACAGAATGTTTTTGGTGGGATTGTAGTTTACGTTAAGTGTTGTTATTTGTTGAGGTTTGTATTATTTACTACGTTTTAATATTTTTGATCTCATTTTCATAAAGATTGTTGTTTAATCACAAACCCAACGTAGAACAATTACCTAATCAATAAAGAAAGCATCGTAAAACCATTTTTCCTAACCAAACGTGTAAGAAAGTTTTAGGTATGAACCGAAATCGTATTTTCGTAACTAATTTTTCAGACCTTACCATAGGTACCCGCCGCCATTTTCATATCGTTTCTCTATTGGCACGGCTTATACGAAGCAGTGGCACTGCCCAAAAAACTTGTCGTAGACCAGAACACATAATTGGCTGAATTATTGATGTTTTGTTGTTTACAATAATGAAAAGAATACTATGTTATTGCCGCGAACGAAAAATCGCTGAACAAAAATAGCTCAGTTTAGCTACAAAATGTAAAAACCTGTGAAAATTTTGAATTTCCCGCCACGTTGCTATCGTCCACCCTTAAGGCTACTTTGTATTGTAAAAAAACGAAAAAAAACGACCCGGGCCGGATATCGAGCGTCGAGCGCAGTGCAGAAATTCTCTGAGGGTGCAAGTTCTATTGCGGCCCACTGTATTCCGATACAAGATACCGTAGTGTTTGCCCGCGACATCGTTAACCCCAGTTTCGCAACTATCCGATTATTATCTGTGTGTTAACAACATGTGGTCGTTTTAGTTAACGAGTTCAGTTGCACTTTCTATGGTAAAAGGAGTTTGTGTGATGAATGGGATTGTAATACTCGAGTTTGAACATTGTATTGACTAGTTTTTCCTGTGTGAAGCTGCCAGGATGGTATAGGTGCTGGGCAAGCCTATACTCCATCTAAAACAATGTCCCAGGCACTGCAGCGACGAGTGGTATCTTCACCCATCTCGTGTGAGTGAAGGTGCTACTGGACGCTGTAAAAATCATCTCATTACGTAGATGCAAAGGCCTTTGTTTTTTTTTAGTTTGAGCATTTTGATTTTACACGATTATCTACGCCAACGGTTTCCTCACGATGTGGACTAAGCCATGGCATAGGCTAAACATTTACCCCAGGCACTTCGGCTTCTGAATGGTCACTAAATCCGTCCAGTGTGAGTGGGAGTGTCTTAAACTGTTCAAATCTTAGATATGACGTAGATGTAAGAGCAAGCGTACACTAGGCTACCCGTGGCTACCACTAAACGTGACTACTAGTATTTTTTAAAATAAGCCTGAGCGTATGAGGCATTATACCCTCGACGCAAAAATCGCCAACCCGCATTGAGCACGCGTCTCTCTGTGAGAAGGCCTTTGCCCAGCTAGTGGGACATGTACGGTCGGCTAGAATCTCAGATACCCCATGGCAGCACTTACCGCGCGCGGCATAAGGGCGCCAATCGAACAAAAAGGGGTATCTGAGACTGTGGCCGACTGTACAAGTCAAGCACAGGCCACAGCTTACTTCTTACTAACAGAAATGTCATCCACCTACTGGAGGTAAAAAGAATTAACACGTTGTATAGTGCCAACCGCTCATATGTATAGGTAACCGATACCTCTGCGTAGGGTTACCAGATGACATGAATTTTCCTGACATGTCCGGAATTTCAGCCAAGTGTCAGGGAAAAAGGGAAAGTTATACAATGTCAGGATTTTTTCAAGGAAAGACGTAAATACACAAGTACAAATTTTATTACATATTAACTAGTGGTTCGCCCCGAACTATGAACTCGCGACCCCATATAAACTTAACAACCCCATATCTCGGCAACCCTTCGACCGATTTGGCTCATGTTCGAACTTAAAATTTTTTTTAATTACATTTACCCGCCTTCCAAATTTCAAAACGATCCGACCAAAATTACTCAAGTTATCGTCGAACGAACATTCATACATACATACAAACATACATAAGTACATACATACATACAAACATACAAACACCGGATTGTTCAAGTAGACTCGGAGAACTTCGCTCGCTTCGCTCGCTCGTTCAATTAAATTATTTTTTCATTTTGTTTCATTTCACATTGAATGTTTTCTTGTTAATGTAACTTGTTCGCCGCTTTATCTTATTTCAAGTTTTTGTGCCTCTAGATCATTTTGGACATTTTTGTAGTTTATCTAGTATTTCTTCCATTTTAATATAGGATATGTATAGGATTCTCTTGTAGTTTTGAAGTAAAGCGACCTCTATTGTTGCATAGAAGGACTTTTTGGTTTATAATTTTGAACACTAGATGGCTCTGATAAACAAACTTTAGTCACGCCCTCTGTTAGGAAGTAGAATAACAATATATGTATGTATATTTTTTTTAAATAGATGGCGCTGTTTTGAATTTTCTACCTTAGCAATTAGCAAAATTTTTGGTTATTTTTGGATTTATTGGATTAAAATAGAGTTCTTGTTACGGATTATTTCGTGACCCGTAAAAGTTTATTTTTATTGTTTCCACTGAGTTTTACGTCCGATATCCACAATATTGTTTCCAAACAGAATTTGTATTTATAGTTCACTTTTGTTAGTTTTTATCACTGGTTTCACTGTTTACTGATTAGATTTGCGTTTTTATCACTTTTAAAATCACTTTTTAGCACTATTTTAATGTTACTGAGAGGCAGCAGTGGCGCCCTCTCTCATCCCATATAACCTCAACAACCCCATATCTCGGCAACCCCTCGACCGATTTGGCTCATGTTCGAACTTAAAAATTCTCTTTGCCTCATTTACCTGCCTACCGAATTTCATGACGATCCGACTTAATTTACTCAAGTTATCGTCGAACGAACATTCATACATACATACATACATACATACATACATACATACATACATACATACATACATACATACATACATACATACATACATACATACATACATACAAACGCCGGATTGTTCTAGTAGACTCGGAGAACTTCGCTCGCTTCGCTCGCTCGTTCAATTATTGGAAAAATAAAAAAAAAGTGAATAAATGAACCTTTAATGTGATGATTTTCATATTTGTTGTTACCGGATACTGCTTCTAATAACTGTTGCTCATTTAGTATAATTTTATGAAATTCTACACATGTAGTGGTTTTGAAATTAAACTGTACTAAAAGTAGATCTGTAACTGAAAGCTGCAAGCACATCACGCACGGGCGATTCTAGCTAGAGCGCCATCTACTTACAATGTCAGGAATTTTATTGGAAAATCAGGAACGATTTCAGGAAATCAAATTAAAGGATCTGGTAACCCTACCTCTGCGGGACTCCTGCGCATAGTAGCGCGAGTTATGGAGTGTATTATACCTGCGGGTTGCGGGTGGACACGCGAGCTGTCGCTGCCTGGGTATTGCAGCATGTATGGGGGGCTAGGAATAGGTCGATAGGATGGGGAATGAGCTGGCTAAGACTCGACTAGAAGTCGACACAACATCACATCCTTTAACTTGTCTTGAAACGTCTCATAATCACCGCGCCGTAATGGGTTTTGGTGATCAAATATACAAAGCGCGAAAGCGGTCAGGGCGAGCCCTGTAAAATGTATCCTGGCGCCCTGGACTATTTATGGCGCTCGGCCGCGCGCCCGAGGCGCACCAAATAACGATTCTTATGCACGTAAAAATGTTCAGCGGCCAATTTTGCGTTTCTGAAGGCCTACACTACATAAGCCCAGCGCAATGTGTGAATCAAAACTAGTAAGTTAAAGCGTTTTTATGATAACTGGGGCGAAAACTTTTCAAAACTTTGCTTTGGCACTTTTCACGCAGTTGGTGGGATTTTCGCCGATACATTCTGAATACTTGGGCGGGACATTTCATTCGGCGAGATGACGGACGATGGACAATCTATGCTCTGTTTTATTCTATTCTACATCCAGGAAAAGTGGCAGGAAAAGACTGGATGGGAAAAGCCCAAGACCGTAAAGAATGGAGTGCAATGGAAGAGACCTACACTCAGCATTGGGTGGCTGTACGTAGGTTGAAGAAGAAGAAGAGATCCAGGAAGTCGGCCGGGAAGCAGTGGACATGGCTGGCAGGGGAGCGGGGAGGTTTACATCAGGAAGAAGAGGCCTATGCCGAACAGTGGGCGACATTCGTGGGCTGGATAGATAGATAGATAGATTCCAAACACTTAATTGAAAGTCGCCGTGTCTGCCCTCGTCCGTGCCCGCTGCGGGCCCCAATCAGACAATGGTAGATTTAGCGGCGACCCAGGCGACTACCGCGGCAGTTACGCCATCCTACGCACCTTGCTGTCTCCTGTCGCGATGGGCGAGGTCCTGTTTGACTAGCTTCTTCTTCTCTCGTGCAGAAATTTATTCTTCTAAAGGCCCGATGCGTCCAATACTCAAAATGGAGTGGTAGCATTCCTAACTCCGCTCGCCAATGTAGAAAATGGTGTCCATTTTAAAGACGGCGTCCAAGAATTGATTTCCAATCTGATGTAAATCCATCACGCTATTCCAACTGGACGTAGTGCGTCTAGATGGACCGTTATATTAGTGCGGAAAACGCTCGCTTCGCCATTTGGATGCTGTCCTACCCGCCCGTGAATCCTCAAAATGGAGTCCATCACAGACCGCAGAGACGGTGGCATAAATCGTATTTAGTGTTTACAACAGCACGGTTGTTGGTCAAGGCCTTAAGTCTGTAACGCAATGGTGTATCGATGGCGACCCAGTAGAAGGACAAAACCGGGGTTTCTTCGTTTTTCTCCTACAACCAGCGAACCAATCCTTTAGAATTAGAATCAGAAGATTCTTTGCTGTACTACAAAACGTTAAAAGGACCGACAGCATTAAGTAGGTAGGTAATCAGGACAGCATTAATAAATCGTAATTGAAGCCGTCAACTGGGACCCCATTTTGGCACCATTGCGTTACAGACTCAGGCCCCAGGTCAACCTGTTATTTTTTTTCTTTCTCACATTATCTTACTACAGAGTCCCGACGGGTTCATGGCCAAAAGCTACGGGCTACATTCGAGATATTGCCTCGGCACGATATGTTCAATTGGACAGACGCCTCTTGGCATTAGTGTTTCTAGTGTGTAGTGTATTCATTCTAGCGTAACTGGCTCTGGGCTAGATATTGAAATATCGCGGTGTTACCGAGAGCACTTAAAGTTCTGATTGGGTACAGTTAGAGTGTAACAATATATCGTTGATTCAAGATTAGGTACTGCGTAAGCCTATTACAGCTAACACAATACGATTGTGAATATCAATACGAATATTTACTAATATCAGGGTTAATTTGGATTTTTGGCGGGAAAACCTCGCCGTATACAATCCGCCATATTATACTCTAGGTTCCAATACTTTCATACTAATCCAGCCACTAATTTAGCTTTAAATCGTCGGTCCAGCATAATAAGCGAATGCGAGAAAATATATTTTATCTTAGACATTTGCATATACATAATTCTGATTCTGATTCATAATGAGATGATTTATACAGTGTCCAGTGGCACCTTCACTCACACTAGATACCGCAGTGCCCATTGAAAGTTGTTTTTGTTAATGTTGAGGTTATTATGCAAGTGATATGATTTTCACGGAATTTCTCAATCAGGTGAACCTAGAGGAAAGGTGAAATAAATTTCGAACTCCATCACACTCCATCAGCCTTGAATCTACATGCCAATGAATATACAAATGCCTGCATAAATAACAGTACGCTTATATGTTATGTTGCAGATACAACGGTCTCGGTGTCTTTCTATCAAGTGACCATGTGTATGTATTCTCTAAAATTAAGCATCATAAATAGTCCTGGTTTTTAAATGTCAAAAAAAACTTATCCCACCAAAACATTTTCGTGTAAAAAAAATGTTGTCAAGACGAGACCATACACTTCGCACTGTAAAAAAGCTATCAGATCTCATGAAGAGTCAAGCTTCCAACTCTACACGCCCTAACCCTACAAGTCCTAACTTCACAAACTCTACACCTTAGTCAAAATATGTGTCTGGCTGGCCCCTTAGTGGCAATTTTTTCTACACTATGTTCCTTCTTACCGGAAAAATGTGGTTGCGTCTGGCACAAGATCCTGAGAGGTCTTTACTCAGCAGTGGGTGTTAACAGCAGTGGCGGATCCAGGATTTTGGTTTGGGAGGGGCTTGAACCTAATGAGGGTAGGTTTTAACAAGAACAAAAACAAAAAAGAACAAAAAAGCATGTACACATTTTGGTATGCTTTTGGCTACTCTGTGTGCCCGGCCCGGTGGCGTTTTGCAATCGAGTTCTGTGTTCTGGGACCCTATGAGTCCATTTAGAACGCAGAACTTTTTTTCTTGGAGGGACACATTTGGGTGGGAGGGCTTGTGCCCATTAGCCCCCCCTCTAAATACTGGTTAGGCTGGTGATATAAAAAAACTTAGGCACAAGCGAGTCCCCCATTTCCACCACCTACGACTGCGACAAAATCGTAGATATTGGAATTCAGAGCGCCCAGCGATATATGAGTGCGTGGCGCGAGGGCGCCGGGATCTCGCCTGAGTAATGCGCTGGGGGCGCGTGCGCTGATTTATTTATAGCGCTAACTGTAGCGCGCATAACGCTGATTAATGTCTGGGGAAAGCGTGTGTGAGCCTAAGTTAAGTTACTGTCGCTTTGGCTGGGGTTTCGGAGTACGAAATGAAGATTTTTCTTCTCTATTTCTTACGCGTACCTACAAAGTGTTGAAGGTACACAATGCACTTGCAAGTGCCAAACAAATGTCTAAGAGGAAATAACAGTGAAGGAGGAGACCCTTTTTAAAATTATGAATTGAGTACCTTATGGTGTAAGATTTCGTTCACCTACCTAGTTAAAAAACAAAATAGTGTTGGACTATTGGGCCGATTCTTTTCTAATAAAACAATCTTCAATCAGCACTTAGAACAGCGAAAATTTAGTCTACCTACACTCTACAATACTCTAAAATAAATAAAAAGATAAATATAAAGAATATTACAAATCTTACTTTCCCAGTAAACATTTCACAAGCAATCCATCTAGTTAGCGGACTAGCCCGCAGCCACGAGTCCACGACCAATCAAACCACCATCCAATCTCATCTGCAAGTCTCGGACGCACGCATAAAGGGACCAGAATAGCAACGTCAGCGCAGCGGTTATCAGATCACACGTCGCGTCGGTTGCATGCGCGCGCGCAGAGCGCTCGCGGTAGCATGCGGAGTCGGAGGCTAATGAGAAATTGTGTTTGTTCACCATCATAGGCGGACATCGAAACGGGTCGGCAGAGATATTATGTTCGGCCAGCTGTCGATTGCTGGTTAAGTGTAGGATAGGTTTGTAGAGACGATAGAGGTGGGTCAGTAGGGGTCTAAAATGTTTTATATTTTCACTTACTTTTATTATTGACGGGATGTTTCGACCTCGTCCAGAAAAGCAAAAAACGAAAGCGCACCGCGCTCTAAAATGGTAAAAGTGCAATCTGGGGGCACGGCAGTGCCCCCGCCAGGTCGAGCGCGAAGCAAACACTGCCGTACCATCCTTTACTGCAACCATTTCGCCGCATTTTCAGGCCCCTATTTGAGAACCTCTGGATAAGACCAGAACGCAGAAATTTTCGTCATCCAGTAAGCTATAAACACATACTTAAAATCCAAAATATCAAGTCTGTAGGTCATTTAGTTCCGAAGTTAAGCGAAAGCAAAGTTTCGCATTTATGACACACACTCACTCACTCACTCATGATCATCAAAATAGAACTAGTACATCCCATAAACTCAGAGAGCTGAAATTTGGTACAGAGTTAGGGTTTAATGGCCATATAAAGGGGAAACTATAAAAACTAGGATAATCGAAGATCTGGAGTACCTGGTGACCCTGATTAGAAAACATAAGAGCCCAACTAAACTATCAGAGATCGACATATACCGGCTTTACAAAAAATATTCAACTTGGTGGGTCGCTTCATTTGATGTCAAAAATCGAAGGTCTGAAGTATCTGATGAAGAAACCTCAGCTGGTCTCAGCTTTATTAGAGATATGGTAATGCCCCTTCTACTATTGGTACATAAAAGAAATCGCAGTAAGGAACCTTAGACTTGGCACGACTTTGTCTAGATTTCATTACTTTTTTTTAGAGATTTAAACAAGCAGCTCCATCGAGACCTGGCTAGTTTTTTACAGAATGTTTTTGGTGGGATTTAATTAACATCGAACGATTCTATAAAAGTCTAAAAGAAGTAAATATTGACATCTCTTGACGTGTTTCAGAAATAAATCTAATTAAAATTTACGTTGTATTTCAGTTTTTAAAAAGTAGATTTATAAAATAAAGATAGTGCTACGAAAAAGATTATGGTTACTAATTTAACTCAATTCTATTCGGTACATTATCTCAGTAACTCACGCGGCTTGCCAGCCTCCTTACTGACCTGAAGCCTAAGGGAATAGGTTCGATTTCCGGCGAGCGTATGTTGTGCTGCTGTTACAATGCATGTTACCAATCCGCAGGTATACTGCTAGAAAGTGCTTTGCATTTACGTACTAGTGACTGCTTCATCTGTGGACTTGGAAAGAGAAAACTTTAAAAGCATTCTTTTTTTAATTTTGGTTTGATGCCAAAATTACCTTGTAAATTTTTTCTATACCGCGACGACGACGACGTACGGACATCGCTGACCTACTCAAAACGCGCGCGCGATGTGGCGCCCGATATTGCGAGTGCGTATAAATAGGACACAATTTAATTATTTTTGGGTATTTTTTACTGGGTAGCATTAAAGTGGTAACAGAGTTTTTAGGCTGCCCAAAGGGCCTGACATGGCTTAACGATTACGATTTAAGTGTTCACTGATACTATTCAAAATGTATCTGTGCTAAGCGAAATTTGACAGCCTGTAAACGCCATCTATGAACTGCTCTGAATTTGTTCTTTAAAAACGGCTCATTAGAAATGGGCATTTAGAAAAAAAAGTTATGCACAAGACCACAGCTGCAGTACCCAGTACAGTAGAAAGCTATAAGGGTGCGGTGTCGGTATCTGATCGAGAGCGCGCGGCAGCAGTGTAGACTAGACATCCTGCGTGCAGTGTGTTCTGTCCACCTTTAATGATATGAACACTTGTTACACTTGTTACACGGGCTACAATGTCTGCTAGTAGCAGTGAAACTGGGGCCTTAGCCTGTAACACAATGGCGTGTCAATAGCGTCCTAGGTAGAATGACAAAACCGGGATTTTTTTGTTGTTCTCCTACAACCAGCGAACTAATCCTCTAGAATTAGACTCATAATATTCTTTGCTGTACTACAATAACATTAAAAGGACCGACACTGGACCGACAGCATTAATAAATCGTAATTAAAACCGTCAACCGGTAGCCCATTTTGGCACCATTGTGTTACAGGCTAAGGGCCCTGTACATTGCATATGAGGGCAGATTAGAGCGCTTGAGTGCGTTTACACACGCTGTTTTGCTCGCACTGTTTTTGCTTGAATTTGTTTGAAGCGTCTTAAAACTAGTGGTTTTCCCCGAACTCTGAACTCGCGACCCCATAACTCAGCAACCCCTCGACCGAATTGGCTCATGTTCGAACTTAAAAATTCTCTGTGTCTCATTTACCCACCTACCAAATTTCATGACGATCCGAATAATTTACTCAAGTTATCGTCGAACGAACATTCATACATACATACATACATACAAACATACAAACGCCGGATTGTTCCAGTAGACTCGGAGAACTTCGCTCGCTCGTTCAATAAATGAAAATAGGTAATAGCAACATTTTTATCAGTGTCGTACGTGCAGTGAAACAGTACATTGCATAAAAGGGTAGATTAGAGCAGTCCATTTTTCTCGTACTGTTTTTGCTACATATTTGTTCGATGGCAATTCAAATTAAATGAAAATAGGTTATAGCTAGGTTAATTTTTAACAGAGCATTTTGTTGGAAATTATGAGGTACATTAGCTTTTATAATATTTTCTTAGGCTTGCACGAGCACTATGTAGATCGGTTCCGACCCGCACGGGTTTGTCTGTACCGGAAACCTGTTTCTTTATGTAAGCACCCAAAGTTATAGGTACATGCTCGCACCGGGAATGTACCGGAAACCTGTTTCTTTATGTAAGCACCCAAAGTTATAGGTACATGCTCGCACCGGGAATCGCGTGAATCCAGTGAAGGAAAACATCGTGAGGAAACCCGCGGCTTAGTTAGCTCCGCACGTACATATTGACATATTTTTTACAAAAATTTTCGGTGGGATAGGCCGACTACTTTGTTTAGGTGCTAGGCAAGCCTACTCCATCTGCAGCGCCCGAGTGGTCACTTCACTCCTCTAGTGTGAGTGAAGGCGCTACTGGACGCTGTATAAATCATCTCATTACGTTGGCCAAAAGTGGCATCGCAAACACTCATAAGATGGGTGCAATTGCTCAGACAAACGAACAAAAAAAAGCACCCATAAAGACCATCAACCACACAACAACGAAACAACTTACGGCCAATGGCCATATTCATAATCCGACTTTGTATCAGCTAATCCACAGTAGCGCTTAAATCAACTCCACAATGACACGGCAACATAACCGCTAAGGAATCTGCAGACCCATTTGAGTTCCACACCTTATTCAATGAACTCTACATACATTCACGGTAAGATAAGGCCCATAATATCACATTACAAATAGTCCTCCTCGAGTGTTAGTCAGGATGGCTGGGTCACGACTCTAGGTTTACGAAAAAGTTGTATCGGTGGAAAATAAGCATTACAGTACTCCCAAATTAATAATGTGAATACAGATCTTCGCTAGTGGGCGTTATCCCACACAAAATACATAATTTTACTAAATTATGCATGAAGTAAATGCATTTTACCACTCAATAAAGATATCGAGCTCCCGAAATACGACCGTTTCCGAACAGTAACGAAAAACACTATGCGCATTATTAATTTGGGAGTACTGTACATCCTACAAACAGAAACGATGACAAACAAGCCAAAAATTCGCACAAACCTTGACCTGTTGGGCAAGTGTCTTCTCTAGTTACTAAAAATGCGTAAATAAATCAACTTCGGTGCCATTCATCGTAAAATATGGGTAGGTGTTCTAATTTGATGTCAAATGACTAATGTCATTATAGAGAGTCACAAAGAAGGAAAGAGAGAGAGAGATTTTGCCGCGTTTGCCTAACACCTTGCCCATTTCAAGTATTGTGGCATGCTCTATAAAATTAAAATCCAGTATGGTCCCGCTATCTAGACGCACACGCCTCTTACAAGCTGCTTGTATCCTTCCTACGCACTCCACAGCACCTGTGACGTCACTACAATGGCCGCTGACAACGGCCAATAAACTTAGCTTAACCTGTTCGATATTTATAGATCACACACCTTTCACGTCTTACAGGATTTTCACCCCTAACGCAAGCTAATAGAGGCGATAGTAAAGCCAGGCTTGTTAAAATGTTTGGTGCAAAATATTCTCTTGATTGGCTTTACATGCTGTATTGCATAACTTGCAAATGTTCGCGTAATTTAGAAACTGGCCAGTTAGTCTAGGGACAATTAAAAAGAAAATGCCTCGTTATTCTTGGGTACTAAAGAAAATAAGAAAGAAGCAAAACACAAGGATGCCAAAAAAGCGGCCAGTATACGAACGAACTACAAACAGTTTTTATAGCATTCAAAAGCCTGAAACTGTTAGAGAAGAAAAAAATAAAACATCAGAAAGCGAAAGCCAACGGTAAGATGCCGTAAAGGTGGCCAGTACCGCGAATGACGGATGAACCGCAAAGAGTTTTCAAATAAATAACCCTCGGGAACGCCGAGTGAGCCGATCGGTTACGTTGGTCGATTTGTGACTCCGCTCCAGAACGGAATGTAGACGTCCACGTAAATATGTGGCAGCGGCCTGTGAGATGTGACGCATACGCACGCTACAGCTGATAAAGGGCGGTGTATAATGGATCATTATTTTGAGACAGTAATATTTTGTGGCCTTAAGGTGAAATACGTCTCACAACTAGCGCCGCCAATGGAAAAAAAATCATATCTTTTTTTTGGATGCGTTTTTAGCAAAAAACGCTCCTGCGATTCCTCAACGCGAGGCTTAACTATTTTTAGGACCTAAGGTTTGGATTCCAGATCCTAGAACTTGAGAATGCAATCGATTCTCGCCAAAAGTGGCCACTTTTGGCGAGAATCGATTGCGTTCGTAGGAAATCCAATCCTGGAATCCAAACCTTAGGTCCTAAAAATAGTTAAGCCTCGCGTTGAGGAATCGCAGGAGCGTTTTTTGCTAAAAACGCATCCAAAAAAAAGATATGATTTTTTTTCCATTGGCGGCGCTAGTTGTGAGACGTACGTCGTCTTAATACTTGGCGAACTATCAGAGTATTGCAATCTGTGATATACATACTTAAATGTAGAGCAAAAGACAAAGATTGACGATGACAAAAAAAAACTGCGTTGAAATCGGTGTTTTCTATTCCGGGGAAACGACACATACAACCTGATAGATAGAGCCTTTATAAATACATAATTCATACATTTTGCAAAAAACTTGTTTATTTTAATAAACAAGATTTTTACGAAAGTTTCGGTAAGTAAACATAATATATTTATGACTGTTTGTGTCTCTCAACAATCGATCAGCATTCCAAAACCTACCTCAACCTAAACAACCCTTTACATAAATCCTCCGGGCTGAAAAGCCGCACCTAAACTCATAGCCTTAAAGGGCCAAAATCCCCTGGCAAGCCTCCGGGGCTGCCGTCCCACATGTCGCCCGTCTGTCAGCGCTGATGTGTGTGCGGCTCGCGTTGCAAACTCCATTAGAGAAGCGGAATTATGTCCTCTGTCGTGTTGCGAGCCTTCTCCGTGGGGTCTGGGCATCGGGGTGACTGTTATGGCCCTTTTGATCGGAGTTATGGCGAAAGATTGGCACAGAAACTAATGGAAAACTTACAATTTGAACGCGCTCCATGTCAGAAATTACTTGCAAGATTTTGATGACAGTAACATTGTTTCATAGTCTATAGTTTTGCACAACGAACAAGTTTTTAAACATCACGCTGTGACAATTAGGGGCAGAGCAGTAGCTGGTAATACTTTGAATAAAGCGCGTTGCTTACTCCATTACCGGAATTATGTCCTCTGTCGTGTTGCGAGCCTTCTTCGTGGGGTCTGGGCATCAGGGCGACTGTTACGGCCCTTTTGATCGGAGTTATGGCGAAATATTGGCACAGAACTTAAACGCGCTCTATGTCAGAATGTATTTGCAGGATTTTGGTGAAAGTATTATGATTAGATAGATTATACTTTTGCG
Organism: Zelleria hepariella; assembly: GCA_949319315.1. NCBI lineage: Eukaryota > Metazoa > Arthropoda > Insecta > Lepidoptera > Yponomeutidae > Zelleria > Zelleria hepariella. The sequence goes on from OX439394.1 coordinate 11,159,757, forward strand.
GAGTACACAAGTTTTCAAACGTCACGCTGCGTCAATTAGGGACAGAGAAATAGCTGATAATACTTTGAATGAAGAAAATTATACTGGTGAAATGGAATTATGTCAATTCGAAGTGCAGCAGCATTCTTTAAATGCAGTGCTTATAGCATAAAATCGGTGCATATAGCAGCATCTACATAATTTATTTATGGCTTATTGAATAAAACCTTTTGACTTTGACTTTTGACTTTCATGTGCATGAAATGCTTGCAAAAGTTTTTTCAGAGGAGAGTTTGTACAAAAGTCTACACCTACCTAGCTTAAACATGTAAGGTTGGCTTATTTCTAATACTAATAATGGAAACTTTGCGCTACATTCTCCACGGCGGCCACAAAGTTTCAATTACCTTTCTTAACAATATAAATTAGTTAATTTGCACGATAAATATGTAACATAAAACCAGTTGCGTAGCCACCACTGCCATAATTAGTTCCAAATTGAAACATCTAAAGTAGAAGCTTTCTATCGAAACTGTTAACTAAAATGGGGTTGGTTGTTGGTTTGTTGGTTCAGTTTATTATCGCCCGCTCTTGTATCTCTGACATAACATAATATTCCAAAAGGTCAACTAAATTTATTTGATACCATATTTTGCTCTATATTCCTCGTCCAGTATTATTATTATCATAATTTGAATTTTTATTAGTGCAGTGTCACTGCTGGTATCCCTCTCAACAGAATACTTAGCTTCATGATGAAACTGATCAAACTTCACGCGACCAAAGTCGGAGGCTTTAGCTAGTCAGTTATAATTTTCTCGCTCGCTATTATATTAACACGAAAAGGAATATCTCAGCGCCGCCCACTCTCGGCAAACAAGCGATATAGTCATAATTTCAGCAACTCGGCAAATAATTAAGGTGGAATTTGAAATATCTAAAGGGCCGTGCTGGAGACCCACGTCGGGAGGTCTTGAGTTCGATTCCGGGTCTTGAAAACTATGTTTGGACTGCTCTCCTTCCAGCCACTCTACGAGTGCGCACCGCGACTTCTTTTGCGGCGCGAAAAGACTTCGACGTGAAATAGGTAACAAAAGCTAACCCTCAAGTATTTATACTGTACTACGTGACAAGTATTTGTAGACTTAAGTCGCGCTTCGCGAAAAGACATGACACTAACATGACTTCCCGTAAAAAGAAGAAGTATAATCCGTGCGGGATCAGAATGGGATAATACCTTTTGGAACTGAGACGATCGCGGTCCGCCTGTCAGCTGTAGCGTCAGCATTTCGGCAAACTCTAGTTGTCTATGACAAACCCGCGTCGAAACTTGCTTGTGTTTTCTGTGCGCGTGGGTGTCTGCTCGAGTTTTATCACGTTTTATTCAATTAATGCAATAACATTTAATCCTTTTAGATTACAACCATTAAAAAAAATTGTGTATTTTCAATTTCATAACCCTATGATAGAACATAGAACTGACAAATTTTTTACTGATGCTACTCGAGAACTGTCATTTTCTGCATTATTGTATTCGAAACGGGTCGAATCGCGATTGGTTTTTAGGCAAATTAATTACCTTATTTATCAGTTCCAAAAGGTATTATCCCATTCTGATACCGCACGGATTATATCTCGCGGGATAAAAGTCGCGTCGCGGCATGGCATCCTAGCCTGCCCACATGGTGGTGGGGTCAGCCTTCCTAATTAGACTATGATTGCATAATTTGATATGATTTATTGTTGTGTGTGACTTTCGAAACAAACCGGATGATTTATTTGTCTCTGAAAAGCGGAAAATGCCAGACTCTACGCGAGATTTTTCACGAAAAACTTGTTTAGGTTCTTAAGGCGCTGGGCATAGTGAATTAACCCGCGCACAAAAAAAATGCACAAAAACGATTCCTGTATCAAATACACTAAAAAATCAAAAATCAAATCCTAGAAATAGGTGAGACCTATCTAAAACAGCCATTTTCGTGTTGACATTCATAAAAGTATTGAAGATATTTTGCTAGCAAAAAAATAGGCGACGCACTTTTTTTCATACAAAATATCTTGCAATCTGTTTCGGATATCAACATGAAACTGGCTGTGTTAGATAGGTCTCAACTAATTCTAGGGTTTGATATGCGAACATTTTCGTTTTTTTTTAGTGTATTTGATACAGGAATCGTTTTTGTGCATTTTTTTTGCGCGCGGGCTAATTCACTATGCCCAGCGCCTTAAAACCTCGCTTTATGATTGTGTAAACGCACCGCCACAGAACACCTATACCCAAGCGCACCACTGTCCTATACTTAGATTTTTTAAGAAAAAAATTTAATGTTACCTGTGTCGAATTTATACTGTAGGAAGTTTACGGTAGGTATGTAGTTTGGTTTATGGAAGTGAAAAGAAATCGTCAAATTGCTAGATACTTTTGCTGACTGTACTAGGTACTTATAGACCACAGGCGACTATTGGCAATCAAGTAGCGAATAGTAATCGTGCGTACATTACTTTACGAAGCTTGATTTCCGAAGGACAGCCATGGCGCTACAATAACCTTTAAAACAATAACATGGACCGGTCATACACAGTGTGTAGTAATACTAAAATGTAAATGGCGTGGCCCGGACTTAGGTACTAACATTGCAATATCCAAGAGTGAAATCTTATTATATCATCTGAGAATGTAGGGAGCTCGCGGCTAGTGCTACATTAAGGTGCAACCTGCATTAAGGTTAGGGGCACACTGAGAACTTTAGTTAGGACACAAAACATTAGTCCATGATTACCTAGTCTATGAAAACCATTGCGTATTTTGTTAAAAGTAAATTGACTAAAGACGACTAAACTTAAAAAAAATAAGTAAAAAACGTAAAAATCTGTTTTGTTTTCTGGCTGTTACGAAAGGGAATAAAAAACCTCGATTTGGTAGATTTTATTAAGGTTTTGGTATTCTGCGCGAGTTGCATTTTTTATTTCGTCGCTGTAGAATGATAACCTCGTATGTCCAGAGAACCAAACTTTACAGGAAACGAAAAAAATGATTCATTTCGTCAATGTTTAAAATATTAATAAATGTTGAAAATGTTTAAAATATTAATAGATGGCATTAGTAGTCATACAATTGTGTTCAAAGGTTCGCCACATTATGAAATACGTGGTTTTCATTCAATTTCTAAAAAGAAAAAAAAAATGATTTTTTTGACTTACGAGGTTATCATTCTACAGCGACGATTTGCTTTCTAGTTCATATTTGGTTTTATTCGTATTGATCAGGGCCTCTATTATCTAAAAATTCCACTCAACCTCCGAACGTCAAAACACTCGAAAATAGCCCTTATTGAAATGAACAATCTTTATTTTGACATTTAAAAACCGTATTTTACGGTGGATATTTTAGATAATACAGGGGCAGATCCTCTTTTATTTGTTTTTCCTTTTGAGGGACAAAGAAAATGTTCGTTCAATAAACGGTTGATGCGTTAGGCTTACTTCATGAGCTGATTTATACAACGTCCAGTGCAACCTTCCTCACACTAGATGGATGAAATGACCACTCGGATGCTACAGTGCCTGGGACATTGTTTTAGATGGAGTAGGCTTGCCCAGCATGAGTTTGTTTATTTTCAAGTTACTTTCATTTGTGAATTTGTAGCCTAAAGCGCTTGGTGTACCCCTAAACGTAAGCGAAGTGTTGGTAACACCATATGCAGAGAACAATATACACCTCCTGGGTAAAGAGAGATTATGTACTGGCACCGGAGCGGATTAAACTAACTGTACTTACTCTCTAACAGGGAAAATGTACACGTTATTATTATTTGAGAGAAAGTTGCAACATGCTACATGCTGCAAGTACTCTGAATTCATAAGCTCTAGTCTGATTTATTTATTTATTCACATCTCAATTTCAGATGTAAGTATGATTTGTTGCTTTTTACAGTTGTTTCTTTTCCTTTCTTCTTGGTCCTTTGAAGAGTGGTCTGGGAGAAGTCGCTTTCAGCCATCTGCGGAATAGAAAAAAACTTAGGTTACATAATTTTGTTTGCGTAAGGGTATATTTACCTATCTGTCCATACCTAACCTAACAATACCTACCTACCTCTAACACCAGCAAACGTAGCATAAGGTTGGGTTAGAGCGTATCTATGGGTTTATAACTATACAACGTGTTACAAAACATCCTAACTCGTTTTACAGGGTGTAACCTACTGGTTAATATGATATCAATTCTGTAAAAAAAAGTTTATTTTATTTTATTTTATAACCTCAAAATTGATTTTTTTTTACAACTTTTTTGTTTTTGGTGTTAGCTCAAATTTTAAAATATGTATGTATGCGTATGTGCATTTGCATAGGTTTGAGTTGTTAAAATATTGTGAAAGTCAATGGTAAAAATATTTAAAAAATACTTTTCTCCCGGCACAGCGTTCACATTTTATTAATTTAAAAATCAACGGAACGTCATACAGCTAAAAAAATATTTAGGTTGTGATCCCTATCACCGGGTGCTACTACCCTGTAAAAAGAGTTAGTATCTTTTGTAACACCTTGTATGTATCTCACTCTTTCGTTTGACGTAGAGCGGGATAGACAGAGTTATAAACCCATAGATACGCACTAACCCAGTCTTATGCTAGGCTTGCAGCAAGTACCGCCAACATAGAACAATTCTAAAAACAAAAGATTTGTGGTTTGGTTATGGTATTTCGTAATAACCAGCGAACCGAAAAAAACAGTAAGGCGAACTTGCGTCAGTCAGGGTTAGCCAACTACCTAACTCTGAGTTAATTTGACATTTCCATACAATTATTGACGTTAACTCAGAGTTAACTGGCTAACCATGGTTGACGCAAGTGGACCTAAGTAAGTAGTAACGTTTTTCGTCGCTGTAAACTTCCGGTGAGATGTTATTCGATTTTTTAAATTTCGATACCAAATTATACAAGAAAAGTGTCCGAACGGCATAACCCCATCACACTCATTATCGAATACCACTACTACCATTATTACGATTATTTATTTTAGTACTAAGAAAACTCTGATCCTCCTTAAATCACAGGAAAGCCCAGGGTCCTGGGCCCAAAAAACTAAAAACTAAGGCCTTTGCATCTACGTTATGCGATGATTTATACAGCGTCCAGTGACACCTTCACTCACACTGATTGGGTGAGGAGACCACTCGGCGCTGCTGTGCCTGGGACATTGTTTTAGATGTAGTAGACTTGCCATGCACCTATACCATCCAGACAGCTTCGTCGACCTAGTCCACAAGAAAAACAAGTTAATACGTGTGGTGTGGAGCCATGATTAGTTAATCCGCGCGTTTCCTCACGATGTTTTCCTTCAGGGTTAGCGAGTGGTTTTGCTACTTCAAATTCACAAAATATGTGCGTAACTTTGAAAAGAAACAAAGTCATAGGTACGAGCCGGGAATCGAACCTGGGTCTCTCGCTTCAGAGTCCAATATACCACCACTAGGCCACCACCGCTTTACCGCGGTTTGTCCACCCTGGACGATAGCAAGGTGGCGGGAAATTCAAAATTTTCACAGATTTTTACATTTTGTAGCTAAACTGAACTATTTTTGTTCAGCGATTTTTCGTTCGCGAGAACAAAACCGTATTCTTTTCATTATTGTAAACAACAGAACAACAATAATTCAGCCGATTATGTGTTCAGCGGAGGTAGCATGACTTTTATCGAGACGGATTTATCCAACAAAATGGCGGTTTATCAGCATTTTTGACGTCTATAGTGGGTTATATATCGCTCTCGACGATATATAACCCAATAGAGACGTCAAAAATGCTGATAAACCGTCATTTCGTTGGATAAATCCGCCTCGATAAAAGTCATGCTACGGGGACTGGTCTACGAAGCAGTGGTATTGCCCAAAAAACTTGTCGTAGACCAGAACACATAATTGGCTGAATTATTGTTGTTTTGTTGTTTACAATAATGAAAAGAATACTGTTTTATTGCCGCGAACGAAAAATCGCTGAACAAAAATAGCTCAGTTTAGCTACAAAATGTAAAAAACTGTGAAAATTTTGAATTTCCCGCCACGCTGCTATCTTCCAGCCTTAAACAGCCCATAACGAGGCAGTAACTCTTCATCCAGGCGAGGCTATTAGGTCCGGTCGGGACAAGCGCAAGCACTATTGTTTACGGGCAGGAAGCATCATTGGCTAGGACCTGATGGTATCGCCCAAAGGCAGCGGGTGATATATTTCTCGCGTGAGGCGACCGAGGTGGCCCAGCCGAGATGTCAGTGCCCTGCGATTATTTTTTGTTTTTTTGCGGACTAGTTCGGTTGCCAGTGTCTTGCTCACCAGAATTAAATGTCACAAAACAAAACAAAAGAAATCTCTGAACTAGTGCCACACCTGAACTGAAACATTCGTAAGCACTGGACATTTTGGGATAGCCTAGTTTCGGTTCTCATACGAGGTAAGTGAAACCGTTTGCAAAATATTTAAAAAGAAATCTTCATAGTATTGTCCTGTATATGTAGCTTTCGTTTGTTTTGTGCTTTATGCTTTTTTCGTTAGCGCGCCAATTTTTCACATAAGAATAAATTACTTGATAATGACCCGTTTTCAGCACAAATTCACATAGCCTTTCATACAGTCGTGGCCATAGAAGAACTGGAATACGGCTGTCAAAATGAATCTGTGCCAAGCGAAATTTGACAGGGGTATTCCGGTTCTTCTAAGGCCACGCCTGTAAACGCCATCTATGAACTGCGTTGAATTTTTTGTTTGAAAACGGCTCATTATTTTTCGGGACTAGGGTTTTGCACCTAGTAAGTAAGTAAGTAAGTAAGTAAGATATTTATTCACAAGATAAAACCTAATAAACTATATAAAAATTTGGATCTTGGAGTCAATCGTAATTGCAGATTACAATCAAGAAATGTAGCTTTTGTCATGGCTTTCACAGCCGGTTTGCCAAACGAGAGATAAGAAGAAACGCCTGCGCAGCGCCGCCTTACGAATAAGAGTGATATTTCCTCAGCGAGCGTCAAGATATCGGCGCATGCTAATACGGCGAGAAATTGACACCAATTGTCAATGGTCTCTACGACCGATAAGCGCGGAATAAGCACTAAAAGGCTGCCCTGTTAGGGCCAGTTAACCTAACTTGGGCCATAAAATTCACAGGCATCTGGGCCAGCAGGGCCCGGCCAATGTCGGCTTGGAATTTTGCACCGTTCGATTTTTAATCTAAGAAATAATGTTTCAAAACATACGTAAGAAGAATAAGCAAAGATACCAATTTGTTACCATCCTTGTTTTGACATCCATCACAACGTAACAAGTGACCAAATAATCTCATTTCGAAGAAGCTTTAGGGCTGGAATCCACCAGAAGCCAGAATATATCCTCGGTGTATTCTGAGATGACTGTGTCAAATGTCTGAAAACATTTGCTTTGGTGAATTCCACAAACGAAAATATCAACTTAGCCAGGTTTCTCCAACACGACCAACGCCGTACACACTGTGCAATGCCGCAGGTCTCTGACAGTTGTAACACAGTACTCGTACCAGGTGGACTCGGTTTTTTTAGGATGCCAGGACGAGTAGGGATGGGGAAGCGAATCAGCCGGTTATGCAACCTGAGGCCAATATAGGAGAGTGGAAGATCAGGATATATGCGTAGTGGGTTCTTATGAGGAAATGATCCGTGATGGTGGATTCTCTTGGTTAAAAATTGGCCGTCGAGTTCGGTTGCAGCCACTTCATTGTAGTATGTCGTAATACAACAAGTGGCTCTAAGGCCGAATGTATTTATGACTCTAATCGTGTGATTAATACGTCTTTGCCGGTGTCGGCGTCCAATGAAATATATGTAGAGGCACGGAGGTGTTATCCGGGAACGATTTGTCTGAGTATTTAAGTATGGTATTTATTGGATTTAGTTCTGCATCTGCGTGTAAAGAAACCTGAGACCTAAAGCTCTGTAAACAGGGCCTGAGTTAGCAGCGCTAGGTTTCAAATAAATGGAAGGGGTACTGACAATGTCCTTCGAACATAGGTTGTTTGTTCCAAAAATCATTTCTGTATGACACATGAATAGGCTATTGGGCCAAAGAGAGTTGACAGAAAAATTACAAGATTTGAATCTCGAGCCTCAGATAATGTCAAGATTCGATGGTCGTAAGGGTGGCAGAAAAGCTACTCAAGTTTGACATTAGCCAAGGCTTGACATAAGCATCTGACTGTTCTAAGTTCACCTACTTGATATCGAGCTCAAGACGGTGATCTCAGACGACTATTAATACCACCCTTAGGTTGGCATTAAATAGTCGTCAGCTCAAGCTTTAGCTCAACTAGGTGATCTCAGAAAACAATATCACCGACTTAAGCTAGTGTCTATTAAATTGCTGACAGCTACTCAAGTTCGAGTTTGTGACCGAGGCAGAGCTTGAGATGCCACTCTTAATACCACCCTTAATGTGGGCATTGAAGTTATGTTTGCATTATTCTGACTAACACCTATGCAGGGTGTTAAAAGACCGCCAACAGACCCGAAAGGTACGCATACCTACTAGACACCAAAATAAAGTACTTTTTCGATAAATTTTTGCTGGGAAATGATTTTGGTTTTTTAGGTTATAATTTTGGAAAATATTTTATCACGCGATGGAAGTGTAACGCAGAGAAGTCATATTGCGCAAGCGTTGACATATTTTTTTGTTACTTCGCTCGAGGTGCCGATGTTAAGAATACATTGCGGGTTGCAATTGTAACGTCATTTTATGCAGGAAATATTTAAAATTTTGATATGGCTTCTTGAAAAGAAATGTTAAGTACTAGACACTGAGCAAATTTCTGCAAAAAAAAAAACGTTTGAAAAGTCCGACTTTGAACCTCATTATCTCGGAAACCGTTGATTTCCCAGGCATAGTTCCTTGGGCAAAAATGTTCGATAAGATGAGGACAATACGTGGTTTCCCGCTTTGTTGGCGGTCTTTTAACACCCTGTAGTGTGTGTGTGAGGACGTTGAATAATCTCGTCATAAAACAGTCGGTACAAACGAAGCCACCAAGTCATACGGTCACGAACACGAACAAGACCAAAAATGATAATAACATCGTAATAACACAATACCTCCGACACCAAAAACAATTTGCGACGAAAATGATGTCAAGCCTAATCAAAGGCTAGGTAAATGATTATGACGAAAATTTTGTTAAATTATAATACAGGAGCACAGAAATATGTCTAATTCTAGAGACGAGACCCGCTGGATGTTTTTCTATTAGCACTTTTGTGGTTTTAGGCCGCGACTGTAGAGCCTAGCTGAGAGTCTATCAACGGAAATAAAAACTTTGTCCTTTGCACTATTAATGTTAGATTATAAATGTATCAATAGTGAACCAGGAAGTGAACAGTCTTGGGATGAGCATATACCTTGAGCATCAACTAGAACGGAAAACTGTTTTAAGAGCTCTATGTGCCTGATTAGGGATGACAGGAACGCATCTCCAACCATACTAGATGGATGAAGTGACCAATTAAACGCTGGAGTGCCTGGGACATATTATGTCGTTCCTGTCATCCCTAATCAGGCACATAGAGCTCTCAAAAGAGTTCAAATAAATATAACATATCCTGTATACTAGACATATTATGTTATATCTATTTGAACTCCCAAATTCCTAAACTAGGCAGAGCCTGTATCTTAGGACTTGGGGCTCCTTCTTATATTGTGTTATAAACTAGACGTGTTTTATTATTCGTTTGTAAGTAAATTTTGTTTCGATGCGTCAAACGAGCGAACACTAGCTGGATCAAGATATCAGGAATGCTTGCCCGCATTTGTAAAACCCTATCAGTTTAGTCGGCCTACTTAGTCCACAATGAAGACGAGGTCAATTCGTAAGTCACCTTACGATATTTTACTTTACAGTCGCTCACAGCCTAGTTGTACTAGCCGTTCTTAATCGATTGGCAAAGTTAAGCAACAACGGCCGCGGTCAGTCCATGGATGGGTGACCGCTAGTGGCAATAATATCTGAGCGCTTCCATGCTTCGGAAGGCACGTTAAACCGTTGGTCCCGGTTGTTGTTGATTAATAACAATCGTTAAGCCATGTCAGAGACCCCTTGGGTGGCCTAAAAACTCTGACACCAGGGGTGGCCACTACCTCATACGATTACCTACCCAGTTGCTAGTACAAATTCACAAATCCCAGTACCTACCGGGATTCCATCTTGGAACCTCACGCTTGTAAGCAACGGTTCTACCCACTAGGTAACCAGTTACCACCAACTGTCAAAGGCGGGTAATAATATTATTAAAATGAAAACCTGTCTCAGTCTATGTCTGCAGAATACTACAAACAAGCGACCACGTGGGCGAATGCTAGTCGGAAATATTAACTAAGACAGGTGACAAGGGACGCAGAGAATGCTTGGGCTAGTTGGTTTGTGGTGCATGTGGTTTAGAATGACTTACTGAACTTTTAGGTCGATTCGGCGAAATATATTTACCGTGCAGCGAACTTTTTTTCAGTTAGCTGTTGCTGTATGGTCGAGCACTACATGATGATGAGCTCAAAGTGAGCAGATCATGAAATGCTCGAGCACTAAGTACATGATAAGCTCAATTCTGAAATTCGATGCAGAATTGCAGTATGTAGCAGTTTTCTATGCGCCGGGCCGAGGTCGCTACAAGAGCTTCTGAAGTCACTCGATTCGCCAACAGAAGCGGCTTTGGGGCTATCGTGGCAATCGATCGTGAAAGACAGATCACACACGTTCCATCCGCTCCACACTCCCGCCACCTGACGCCAGCAAAGCCTCACCGCCAGCTAGGACGACATTCCGCGCGGACCGCAGCGCTCGCGCACCGAGATTAATCACAATTATGTGACAGCGCAGCTCGCGACGCACGACTTGGCAGCTTGGCACCCACCACTCCCGCGCAGTGTGTGATGGGGAATTGGAGCGGGTGAGGTCATGCGGAATCTTAGATGAAGTTAATTGGATTTTAAAATAATAGCAAGGTACAATTTTCCGTGACGAATGGTTTCAATAACAGGTTCAAAGATAGAGCTAATTTCATCCCGCTCTAAAAGTGAACATCTGCATCATGCAATAAGCGAACGTCTCAATCCTGGTCCAAAGACGATGAGAAACCTGGTTTAAGGGTGCCAGGCCGTGGTTTGCAACTATTGAGGGCTTCATCTCTTTTCAACCAAACGCGCCAACTTGATCGCCCTGGGGGTGATCGAGGGCTTGTGTTTACTTTTTGCTAAATATAAATATATATATATGTATATAGAGCACACTTGCTTGAATGCTTTATAATTCTGTTTAAAGACTCCTTCAGACGGAAACTGTTTGTCAATCCTCGTCCTGCCAAAGCTGCGAAACGAAACAAAGAGCTTGTTCATGTTCAAGCCACTCGTGCAAGCAAGTGCAGTTTCCAACATAAAACCGCGTTGCCTTTTAAAAGTACAATCTCATAATCGACTGCATACCCTCGGCCCGTCGTGTGCGCGAGAGTGGATCGTGCGTCCCGTGACGTGTGTATTTATAGGCGCCGGCGCAGGCGTCCGGACATGGGCCCGAGCGCGAATGTGACCCACATGCTTCAAGTGCTGGTCTGCTGGAACGAATTTGGGAGCTACGAAAGCCTTTTTGCACTAAGCTGTGTTGAACAATTGGACAGATATAGCGGAGGTCACAAGGTTACTGTATAATTGAACGAGCGAGCGAAGTTCTCCGAGTCTACTGGAACAATCCGGCGTTTGTATGTATGTATGTATGAATGTTCGTTCGACGATAAGTTGAGTAAATTTAGTCGGATCGTCATGAAATTTGGTAGGCAGGTAAATAAGGCAAAGATAATTTTTAAGTTTGAACATGAGCCAAATCGGTCGAGGGGTTGCTGAGATATGGGGTCGCGAGTTTATAGTTCTGGGCGAACCACTAGTCTAAGAGACTTGATATTAGGTTGAGAGCTGGTGACCGATTGAGATATTTTTTCTTAAAAGGCTGGGAGGAGATATTGAAGGTATAAACTGAAGGAGGTTGGTACAGATAGCTTGAAAGAAGAGATTTCCACGTCTGCTCAAATTATTGAACGAGCGAGCGAAGCGAGAGAAGTTCTCCGAGTCTACTGGAACAGTCCGGCGTTTGTATGTTTGTATGTCTGTATGAATGTTCGTTCGACGATAATTTGAGTAAAAGTCGGATCGTCATGAAATTTGGTAGGCGGGTAAATAAAAAAAAAAATTTAAGTTCGAACATGAGCCATGTCGAATATGGGGCCGAGATATGGGGTCGTGAGTTCACAGCTCGGGGCGAACCACTAGTTAGACAAATTCAGAATACAGAGCGTTCTAGCGTTGTTTTGAGCGTGCATAAAACTTCAAACTCAAAGCAACAGGCATTCGATTTCCATTAGGGCTTGCAAATATTCGAACATTTTTGGTTTTCGAATATTCGAATATTTTTCGGGTATTATTCGAATATTCGAACTTTATTCGAATATCCGAACTTTGATCGAATAATTAAAAAAAAAGTAAAAGCTGTTATACAGGGTGTCCCAAAAATACTGTCAAGCGGCAGTCCATAGATAGAGCACCCCTAGGGGTACCCGAATCACCACTGTTCATTCATATTTCGTGGAAATTTTCCAAAGAATGTCAAAGAAACTACAAACAGGATGAATTTCATCTAAAAATTCGCAGCATAGAGCCTTTCCCGACGCTATTGGCGATCACGAGCCGCGTGTCCGCTTATTAACGCTACAGGGGCGATATATCACGCGCCCTCATACGGACGTCGCCGCGCGATGTATAGACGCGATTGCAGAGAGCTGCGGGCCCAGAGACGGCAAACTTGGCAAAGTCTTGAAGAAAATGAAAACATTGTGTGTATGCGATGGGCGAGATTGTCAGAGCAGCTACCACGAGTGCTTACTGATACTGTCACTGAAAGTGATAAGTTGGATAAACAACCTTACTACTATAGTATTAGGATACATGACAGACGTCCGGCAGACGTCCGGCACAGCTTTTTCGCACTCGTGGTAGGTACTCTGGAAACGAGGTGCCGGTAGAAGAAAATCTTGGACGAAAAACAGAAAAATTAACAGGAGTCGCTAGAATGAAGAGCTGATGGCCAAGCACTTCATACTGGCCAATCCTGTTATTTTTTTATGGCAAACAGTAATAGCGGAGAGGCACCAAAAGAAGAAGAGGAAGAAACATTTAAGTTGGTTGGTTTTCACCTAGGAGGCACTCAGGGCGCTACGCACTCGAACTTCTTCCTCGGCCGCTCAACTTCGATTCCTGCGTTCGGCCTTTGGCCTTGGCAAGGCCGAGCCGCAAGTCCTTGCAGATTTTGGAGTGTCAGAGCTTCACTCTGGCTGGACCCGGCAAACGGACAAAAACAGCTGGCCCGCTTCCCAGCGTCGCTACCCAGGGTCCTCAGACTTCAGACAGTCAACACGAAACTGGCTGTTTTAGATAGGTCTCACCTAATTCTAGGGTTTGATATGTGGACATTTTCGATTTGTTTAGTATATTTGATACAGGACTCGATTTTGTGCATTTTTCTTGGCGCGCGGGCTATTCACTATGCACCGCGCCTTAAAGTACCTTTCTGAAGCCCGCTCTGCCATTTCTAACCCAACCTCAGCCTATGGCCACCAGATAGATTTCTATAGCATTGTAGAGCAAGTAGGAAGAGATTTATTTATAGTGGCCGGGGCTGCCGATTTATCTCGGCATCGTGCCGGCCGTCCAGCTATCGGCCGAGGGTCTGCCTGATTCGGACCTGCGCCTGCGTCGAGGTCCATGTGGAATGGACGGAGTGGGAGACGTGAATCAAGGCGTGTCCTAGCGTTGCTGCAGGTTCGCGTTTGAATTTTTTCAAATGGTTCAGTTTTAACTTATTTTTAATGGACTTGCGTGGCGGTCTTTATTTGAGAGAAGGACTTTACCCGGCTAGTGAGAGAAGTGCTCAGTGGCGTAGCTACATAGGGGCAAGGAGGGGCAATGTCCTGGGGCCCCAAAGCCCCCTCGGACCCTGACACCAAACCATATTGAACTAGCTAAAAATTCTCTGAGGAAACATTTAAGAGTTAATTTCTCCGTTTCAGACAGATTTTTTTATATAATACCTATCCATATTTTGACTTGATAAAACCAAACAGGTACGTTGGGGCCCCAGTTTGTTTTTTGCCCCAGGGCTCCTAGTTACCTAGCTACGCCACTGCATGTGCACTAATACATAGAGGTAGTACCTATAATGCGTGCGGGATGAGAATGGGATGGAACCTTGTCAAAGTCAATCGAAAACATACTGTATTTTACTTTGACAAGGTTGCATCGACGACGTGAGTGCTTACTGCGCGCGTCTCAGTTCCAAAAGGTCGCATCCCATTCTGATCCCGCGCGCATTATACACATACGGGTACTTATTTTGGCCGGTTTGAACTATCTAAACCAGAAAAGTGACAAACGAAGACACGACACTGCGTATAAATTAATTGCAGTTATTCGTACATGATGCCTCATTATGTAGGTGGTTATGTTGAGACTGGCCACGGCGTCGCGAGGGCCGTCTCAGCTCCATGATTAAGGTCTCCGAATGAGAACCGAAACTAGTCGGCTACACCGACATAATACAAGTAAGTTTAACCGTTTACGAAACACAAAATGTGCAGTGCTTACGAAAGTTTAAGTGGTTATGTTGGTGCGAAAAAATTTTTGACCATGTGAAATACCTTCTTCATTAGAAGGCACACACAAGCAACGATTAGTCCATTTCATAATCAGTAGAACCCTGCGGCTAAGTTTCTAATAGCCACCGAGTAACGTATGACGTGACAAGCATATTGATTGGAACACATCAATATAATACTCCATCAATATTAATATTCCTTTCGAGTAACCAGGACCAATTACCACGCATGTAAGTTAGTTCCAGCCATTAGAGTAAAATACATAAAGATAGGCTTTTTCCCTTTTAAACGTTGAATTACGTCTTCATGCGGTGGGCTTGATGCATTTTCCATATTTACAGAAAGTAGCGGGGTAAAGTAGTTCATAATGGAGACGAGACTTGATGCGAGTGGTTTGCTTAAGGCTGGAAGATAGCAGCGTGGCGGGAAATTCAAAATTTTCACAGTTTTTTACACTTTGTAGCTAAACTGAGCTATTTTTGTTCAGCGATTTTTCGTTCGCGGCAATAACATAGTATTATTTTCATTATTGTAAACAACAGAACAACTATAATTCAGCCGATTATGTGTTCTGGTCTACGACAAGTTTTTTGGGCAGTGCAACTGCTTCGTAGACCAGAACACATAATCGGCTGAATTATTGTTGTTCTGTTGTTTACAA
This sequence comes from Zelleria hepariella, assembly GCA_949319315.1. Lineage (NCBI taxonomy): Eukaryota > Metazoa > Arthropoda > Insecta > Lepidoptera > Yponomeutidae > Zelleria > Zelleria hepariella. The sequence goes on from OX439394.1 coordinate 11,175,098, forward strand.
TAATGAAAAGAATACTTTGTTATTTCCGCGAACGAAAAATCGCTGAACAAAAATAGCTCAGTTTAGCTACAAATGGTAAAAAACTGTGAAAAATTTGAATTTCCCGCCACGTTGCTATCGTCTACCCTTAAACTTTCACATTCAAAACAAGCGGAACAAATTAATATAAAACTAAATAAAAATAAAAATAAAATGACTTCACTGGTGAAACTGGTACACTGTTATTAAGCTATTGCACTGAATCCGAGTGATTTGCTGCTGTCCATTGAGGAGTTCTGTTCTCCGTCTCCAAAGTTCTTCATCAGATCTTTACCATTTTTTATGGGACCACATGGGAAGTAAACCCTTTCGAACCAAAAAAGGATCATCAAAATCGGTTTAGGTAGAAAAAGTTCTGCTGTAACACACATAAAAAACATTGGTCGAATTGAGTACCTCCTCCTTTTTAAAGTCGGTTAAAAAGAAAAAAAAATCGCTTATTTTGTGATGCCAAACTGCAAGTTTGCTACACAAAAAAAAACGCATAAAAGAAAATAAAATCTGTTACACAAGTATAGCTATTGACAGTCCGTCTATTCGGCTCGTCAGCGTGGAAAACGGCATTTATTTTCTATGTTCATTTCTATCGTGGAAAAAGGGAATTCCAATTATTATTCCAAACATCATCAAAAATGCGCCGTCAATTTATATGACAATACTCAAAATGTTTGCTAACGTCGATCCTGACACAATATTGAAAATCAGCGTCGAGGGTAGAGGAGCTTTATGGTGTATGGCCAACCTGCTTGGCCCTAGGTTCAATAACCAGTGCGCTAGTGTGTTTGGCACGCAGCGGGCCCTATCTTAACACAACGTGACTGGTGTACCGTTTCTATTAAAATGCCTCTTTGCTTCCGTGGGTAAGGTTTAACTTATTACTTGTATTGGATGGAGCTTGCTGGGTTGCCTATGTTTTCAAATACTTGTACTGATGTAAATTTTGTCAAATCCAATTCTGTACTGGTACCACGAGTGCTTACTGTCAATGTCACTGAAAGTGACAAGTTGCATAAACAACCTTACTACTATAGTATTAGGATACATGACAGACGTCCGGCGGACGTCCGGCACAGCTTTTTCGCACTCGTGGTAGCTATACTGGTAACTTACCTTCACTTAGTAACAATGAAGTTCTAAAATTTGCCTGGACAGTTACTTGGCTCGGTAGCTCAATTCGGTACGCAAAGTTTTTTGTTCGATAGTCCGTTATTGGCTTAATATTATCTTTAGACAATATCGAGAAACTAATTTCAATATTTTTTATTATAATGTATGAAGCATTATACCCTCAACGCAAAAATCGCCAACCCGCATTGAGCACGCGTGGTGATTAAGCTCGAACTCTCTCTCTGAGAGAAGGCCTTTGCCCAGCTAGTGGGACATGTACAATTGTACAGGCTACATCTTACTTTTTTTTTTTTACTTTATAATGTTTCCTGGCACGGGTTAGTGCTTTAGAAAAAACAAAAAATATCCTCAAATACTCCTATATAATAATCTATGTAAATAATTCGTTTGGTGTACGGTCGCTACAGTCACAGATACCCCATGGCAGCTCTTACCACGCGCGCCATAAGGGCGCCAATCAAACAAAAAGGGGTATCGCAGCGTGCGGCCGATTGTACTATAAAGAGTATTCTATCAATATTTCTATCTATCTTGATAGTAAAATTAATAACAAAGGGTAAAACTAACTCTACTCTTGAATTTTCCATGTACATACTTCCCACATTACATTTCATCCTCCATCTAATATGAATATTTCTTCCATAGTCTCAAATAGCATATTCAATGAATGGACGCCTCTGTTTATCCCTCCGGGGATATGGACACGATGTAGGAATAGAGCAGTCGGATAAATCGGGCGTGTCCTAGAAATAATTAGGTACCCGCTCCGTCGGAAAACGCGAGTTATACGTAGGAAGCGCTAAGTTATGCAACATCGGGCGTGGCCAGTCTATGGATGGGTAACCGCTAGTGGCAATAACATCTGAGCGTGATTTTCCGTGCTTTGGAAGGCAAACCGCTGAGACCAGGGGTGGTCAATACAAGTCTAAGTACGACTGTCCATTGAAAAAAAAAAAAAACACATTGATGCTAGTCCTAAAAACCAGTTTATTTGCGGATAATATAAATAAACATATTTTTTTCACCAAATAATACGTATTATTTGTCGAAACAAAAAAAGGTTTTAATTTTGATTATTCGAAAAAAACAAATTATTATTTCGATAAGAGCTATTTTCCGCAAGTTAGCCGCGTTTGAGATCTAGCCAGTTGCTAGTTCTCAAAACGGTTTTTTAAACAGAATAAGCACACTGAGCGGTCGTAAACGTACCGAGATTCGAGGCGTGTAGCTGCAAGGCGCGCGTTTCGGCCGTTTCTAAGGAGATAAAATACTGCCTTTACTGTGAGTTAGACGTGAGGGCATGCTCAAATCTGCAGTGTTGTGGCGAGTTAATTGCTTATTAATTCCCGTGGTAGCTGGCGCAGTTTAACGGTAATTATTGACCGCACTCATGATCGGGCACGCCCTCTGAAATGTTGAGAACATGCCGCTTTTGCCCCACGGTCATACAGAACTCACTTGGTAGAGGATAACATAACCTAGGCACAACGAGCGACGCCAATGGAAAAAACATCTTTCTTTTTGTACATTTGTGAATTTGTAGTAGCAATACCACTCGCTGACGGTGAAGGAAAAACATCGTAAGGAAACCTGAGCGTATGAGGCATTATACCCTCAACGCAAAAATCGCCAACCCGCATTGAGCACGCGTGGTGATAAAGCTCGAACTCTCTCTCTGAGAGAAGGCATTTGCCCAGCTAGAGGGACATGTACAGGCTACATCTTACTTCTTTTCGGATGCGTTTTTTGCTAAAAACGAAACGTCAATTTTTAGGGCCTAAGGTTTAGATTCCAGATCCTATAACCTAAGTGTTCTACGTTGGAATCTAAACCTTAGGTCCTAAAAATAGAGCCTAGGGATTATCATTTAACGTTTCGTTTTTAGCAAAAAGAAGATATGTTTTTTTTCCATTGGCGGCGCTAGTTATGCCTAGGTTATCATCTTAGCGGTTAGTTCAATACGCCACGAAAAAAGAGACTTGAGACATCATTTGGTTTGATATGCGCAGTGACACGTGATTTATAGGTCTCTTTAGCGACATCAGGTAAGGTCTGAGTGCGGAACATCGGGGCGGCAAAAGAGGAGCGGAAAGCGTGTTACAGATGGATTCAATCTAATGGACATTCAATCTAATGGCGTCTGAGAAGTTAGCGATAAGTCGTGTCACAATAACACATTGGCTCTCACTCGTCTCATCGCTACGCTCTTAGCCCATGCGTCTTCTTCGTCTATCGTTTCTTCTTGGCGAGGTGGTTAGTGAAACTCCAAACCGCTGGAGTCATGCAGCTCCCGCAGATACCGACATTGGGTCATAGGGACTCTGGAAAGGTGAGACTTGACTGTGTACCGGTCCATCTAAACCGCGGGTTTTCTCATGATGCATACCTTTAATGCCGCAAAGGTAATGAGCAAATGGAAACCACAGCAGAAGAGACCGAGAGGCAGGCCCAAAAAACGTTGGATTGACTGCATAGAAGAAGACCTCAGGAAGATGAGTAAATACACCAACCGGCGAAAAGAGGCAAGGGCCAGAGATAGATGGAGATCTACTGTGGAGGAGGCCAAGCCTCACAAAGGGTTGTAGCGCCAAAGGAAGTAAGAAGAAGTAAGCATACCTTTACTGTAAGCGAGGGGTTTTCGACTACGAATTCACGAATCGTACGTAACTTGGAAAATAGACTTAAGCCAATTATAGACAACAGTGGACTTTTCACGATGGAAGTCGTTATTTTTTTAATGTTGTATTATTGCAATCAATTTGAGCGTAGCCTACCAATAAAACAGTAACTACAGAATAGATAGACTTTAAAGCAAAGTGGGACTTCTCCACTACCTTCGCCACGACTTAGGTGCTAAAACCGGACCTGTAGCTCCCATACCGATCAGATAAAGGCAAAACAAGTTGTGTCCGCCACTGTACCGACCCAATCGGCACGCGGCTATCGTCAAGCTAGAGAATAATACAAAATTAAGAAAAAAAAAAAAAAAAAGGGTTCCGTACCTTTATCTACAACGTGTTACAAAAGATACTAACTCTTTTTACTGGGTGTAACCTGCTGGTCAACATAATGACAAATCTGCAAAAAAAAACTTGAAAAACACAACTTTTTTTTTTATAACCTCAAAATTGTAATCAAAACTTGTTTGTTTTTGGATTTAGCTCCAATTAAAAAATATGGTTGTTTGCTTAGCTGTATTTTGATAGCTTCAGGCTGTTAAAACATAGTGAAAGTCTATGGAAACAGAATTTTAAAAATACTTTTCTCCCGTCACAGCGCTTACATTTTAATTATTTAAAAATCAACGGAACGTCATAGAGCTAAAAAAATATTTTGGTTGTGATCCCTATCATCATGTACCATGACCCTGTAAAAAGAGTTGGCATCTTTTGTAGCACCTTGTATAAAAACGGCAAAAATAAATCACGTTTGTATCATAGGGGCTTAAATGGGTTTTTTTTTTTGTGTGTGTTATTATATCGGCAACATAAATACCTACATCATCTGTGAAAATTTCAACTGTCTAACTTAACGGTTCATGTGATACAGCCTGGTGACAGTCGGCAGCGGAGTCTTAGTAATAGGGTCCCGTGTGGTTACCTTTTGGGTACGGAACCCTAAAAAAACGACTTCGCTGGTGAAAAAGTACACTGTTGTTATGTTATTGCACTGATTCAGAGTGATTTGCTCTAGATTTGCTGCTGCCCGTTGAGGAGTTCCGTTCTCCATCTCCGAAGTTCTTCATCAGATCTTCACCATTCTTCTATGGGACCACATGAGAATACTCTACACATGAGAAGTATAAAGGTACACACCTTTTCACCAGTGAAGTTGGTTTTTAGGGTTCCGTACCCAAAGGGTAAAGGACCCTATTACTAAGACTCCGCTGTCCGTCCGTCTTTTCACAGATTATGTATTTCTGTTGCCGCTATAAAAAACAATTACTAAAAAACTAAATAAAATAAATATTTAAGGGGGCTCCCATACAACAAACGTGATTTTTTTTGCCGTTTTTATAGATAGTGGTACGATACCCTTCATGCGCGAGTGCGACACCGGCCGGTTTTTTTTAATAGAGTTATTTTTTTAAGTTCACATCTGTTCTGTTCATGCAATAAACTCCCAACACCCAGAGTTGTAACACACCAAGGTTATTCATCAAACAAAATCCTCGCTTAAGGCGAGTGTACATTCGCCAATAAAACCCAAGGCCAATTACACACTGGCTACCATAATGCCCGCTCTACATGTGTACCGGGATTGTCTAGAATAGTCTAGATTTATGGACGGCTTATTATGAACACGGCCTTCAAAGTAGTCTAGGACCATCTGGACTATCAAGATTTATCTCACTAAAATCTTGTTATACTAGTATTTCCGCACAAAATAACTAAGTACAACAATTTTTATTGCTTTCTCCTAAGCGTTTTTACGCTTGCCTAAAACCTAAATAAAAACCTAGACGCGTCGATACGGTACCCGAAAGTACCTTTATAAAGCAATTTATAATTTTGAAAAAAAAAAAAACTAGCCGTATACAATTGAATGTACAATTGAATGAAACATTTAAAAATTTAAAACAGAAGTGTAAAATGTCAAGGTTTTAAATAGTAGCCTTCATAGCTAGATAGTCGAGTCAATTGACTGAACATACATAAATCGATATCATATTCAATATTTGATACTTTACTTTACTCTACTCAATACTTAACCATAAGTTGGCGTGCAAGTTGGTCCGAAGCTGCCAGTTTTCTGCCCCTGGGCCTCTATTGAATCGGTGCCCCTGATTCACACAGACTGTCCGATTGCACAGTGTGCACTATGCTTAATGAGAACGCGCTATTCGGCTTCTAGTGCCCTAGTGTGGAGGTGCCTTAACGGGAAATGCGCAGGTTGTAAGTTATGGCTATTGAGTTAGAGTTTGGACTCTCAATTAATAGGGTCCAGTCCTGGTTAATTTAAAAACGTTTTTGTATCATTGGTGCAGAAAATGGAAACAATTTTTCATCTGAATTATTCCGTCACATGGGCGTAAGGTAAAATAAATATTCACTGTTCATTACTTTTCTGTTATTACAAGTTCTGTTTAGTAACGAAACGGCCAAGCCACATATTTTGACTAAGGTGTAGAGTTTGTGAAGTTAGGGCGTGTAGAGTTAAAAGCTTGGCTCTACATGAGATCTGATAGGTTTTTGACAGTGCGAGGTGTATGGTCTCGTCTTGGCAACATTTTTTACATGAAAATGTTGTTGGTGGTCTATTTTTCAGTTTCAGACAGCTATCTAAATATCGAGATTTTCCGCCTTTTCTCTTCAGATTTTTGAACGCATTAACACTCAACGCACCTGTCACTCAAATCATGCGAAAACCTCAGCGTGGCAGCCCTGTCACGCGTGGCGACGATCATCCATCATTCAGCCACTTTTTCTTAGACATCTGCAGCTTTTTATATTAGAGGAAAACCTTCACACCTTGGGAATAAGGTTGGAAACTGCATAAAAGACCCACATGATTTTTTCGTCGGAAATATTGCGCAACATGCGTGGCACTTGAGGCTTTGCGGCCAAGATATAAAATTGCTTGTTGCTTGAGGCTTCAGGATATAGCAGCCTTCTTTTCATGACTCCTAAACCAGTTCGCATAAGGGCTAAAGTGGCTTGTTTCAAGTGCCCACATAACTTTGCAACTGGATTTTTTCTAGGGTTGTCGAAACGTGAAATTGCGGTAACTTAATTTTGTCGCGTAAGATTGACGTGTTTAGCGGAGATGTTGTGAGGATATATAGGGTGTTTATGGGTTGGAGGATAATGTGTGGAAGATCGGTGGCTACGGCCGATTGGGATAAATAGGTTAAGGGGGCTAACTTGGTAATAGACAAGGATTAACTTCTTTAAAACTTTTGGGTTTGTGGAAAAAATAATAGGCAATATGAAATCAATATCGAATTGATACAGAAATAGGCAAATCTTATTTTTTTATAATTGTAGAGTATTGACATGCGATTTATTAGGTACTTACAGTCGGCCACACGCTGGGATATGCATTTTTGTTCGAATGGCAATCTTATGCCGCGCGCAGTAAGTGCTGCCATGGGGTATCTGTGGCTGAGGCTGACCGTACCTATGTGAGTGTGCGTTGCTATTTCCGCTTTTTCGGTGTTTTCTCAAGACACGCGAGCGAGCCCAGCCGAGCGCAAAAACTAGTACCTATTTTTGCACCGTTTTGTAAAATGTAGGTCAATAAAAAGCTTAGTGATCCCAAACCACATTCAGATCTCGGCTTCTTTCAAAACCCGTTTCCACGAACATAGTAAACAGCTCGCTAAACAAATATAGGAAAACAAAAATTGCATACTTTCCTACGCGGCAGAGGGGCCCAGGTTCTACTCCGTGATAGCATGTATAGCTACAGGCTAGGATACCCCTTTTTGTTCGATTGTCGCCCTTATGCCGCGCGCGGTAAGAGCTATCATGGGTCCTGTGGCCGACCGTATCTACGACAGTTATTAAAGTTACGTACCTATGTAAAGTATTTATTTATTTTATTTATTGGGAAGCATAACAGTTGTAAATTACACTTATAAACAGATTTTCGACTATGTTGTTCATTAACCAATAAAATATTTCCACCAATAATCTATAACAAATATAGCGTACATATAAGTAGGTACATAAGAAGCCATCAATTACCCTATTGCATTACAATTTGACAAAATCAAAGGCCTAGTTAACTAATTCACTCTGATTACAGGACGCAAACAAAACAATTAGGTTTCTTTCGAAAAGACAGACGAAGTGGCAAGCGTCCTACATAGACTCTACACAAATGAGTAAAGGCGCAAGCACACCGATGGCACCTATAACTACACTCCTTCGGTATTGATTAAAAAAGCAACATAAATTAGCGAATTCGAGGGTGGTGGCGCCCCCTTCCCTGTTGTCAAAAAAGTTTTATAAGTGTTTATGTGTACGTGTGGCGCGCCTCCCCCCCGGGCGCCTCCCGCACCCCCGCGCTCGCCTGCTTGACACCCTTTCGCGTATACCCACATTCGTACACCCTTTGCACTGCCGCCGGCGGAGTTGGAGCTTCGAGTCATTAGTGTGATTTCTTGGGTTTTTCGGTTCAGAAAGAGTTTGAGTTAATGCATTTAAAACTAAATAACAAAGATAATCATAATTTTGCTCAATATCACAATTATCTTGTAATAGAATATCAGGTAAGTTTTTTTACGCAATGAGCTAAGGTATAGACCCAATCATACATAAAAAAAAGTTTTATATAAACGCATTAATGTATTGTAAACACATTGTAAATCTAGAGTTTGGGATTCGGAAAAGTAATCAGTATAATAATACTTTATCCAAGCAAGGAACCGCAAAAAAACTCCTGAAAAGCTATCGAAACTATAACCTACTTATAAGCAGTCCACAAATTTTCCAATTATCCTTACTTAAAAATAACTTTAGTAAATAAACGCAACAATTCAATAAAATTTAAATGTAGAGTCTGCGATCCGGAAAAAGGAAAAATTAATAGCAATCAGTGTACTCAACACAGGCTCCCAATAAAAGCCATGAAACCGTAAACAAACTGCTGAAAACCTAAAAAGCTACTTACGACTATCTATCACCAACGAACATCCACTTTTCCAATTTTCCGCTTGCGCCAACTCTTCCAGCGTCTGTGCGCTGACATACAAGTACATGTAAATTAAACACCACCGCACACAGGCACGCACACAAATAAAAACGGCAAAGAAACACCCGAGAGGAAGAATGTATTAAGAAAGCGAGAGAGGGACGGGCTACTAATTAACACCCCTTGCGCGAGCGAGAGGGGGACATCTCGACACGCTAATTAAGAATACGAGAAGAAAGACGCGTTTTATGTACGAATTTTCCTCTTTCGTCTGTGTGCGTGTATTTTATGTATGTATTGAACGATTTTCCAGTGAAGTCTCGCGTAATACATAGGGTGTTGTGTGACGGAATTATTAACTCATTATGTGAAGAGTTACCTAGTACATAGGGGCTTATTTACTCGGTAATTGAAAGCGGTTTTGTTGATAGCCGATGTAGTATTTAGCTCGTGGTTTGCCAATATTTTGTTTATTTATTTATTTACTTATTCGGGTCCGTTTTGTGAGAAAACTTTCGCGTTCTTTTGTGATGTTGTGGCTTTGGTCATTAGGGAGTGAATAATAGTATTCAAAACTTATCATATTTTTTAAGGAGGTCAAATGTTTGAAATTGTTTGTTTATAAAACCGAAAAACAATTCATAAAAAAAGGACTGTGGTTGTTGTTAATAAGTACGAATAATCTAAATAAAATCTAGAGACACAAGTTTCCCGCGCATTTCTAAAAGTAACAAGGAAGTAATCCTTAGTGACTTTCGAAAAGTTGAGACATCCAAAGCCTTGAGTCAGTGAAGTTGTAATACATTATTGTACTTATCTCAATCTGACATCTTTACAAAAAAATACTTTTCGCCATAGGCTCAGAATTTTAGAATCCAGAAAACAAAATAAAAAATTATTATAGTCTGTTTCTATTGGTACATTTAAAATGACTCTCTACACGTAATTTCTAGGACTACTAAAAGATAATATACAGCACAGGTCATCGAACCTACAACCTACAGTATCGCCTTTAATGATCGCCTGAAACGACCGACAAAACCTTATCTCGAGACGTCTTACGTTTATTTGTTTTAAGCTTTCATTGCGGACGAATGAAACAAAGTCCGAACCGCCTCCGAGGAAAAACGACGTAACACCAAAAAAAATTTTTTCGTATTTAAACTTTAAGTAAAATGGCCGTAAGTGTTTTTTTTTTAAATTTTTAAATTTCTATTAGGATGTTTTTCTAAAGGGGAAAAGACGTCTGTCCTCCTCGGGTGAAAAACGTTCGAAGAAAGCAAAGAATGGCGGAAGAAAAGGGGAAGACACAGCAAGATACGTCTGAGTCCTGTGATGAATTAAATTTTTAGGGGGTGTTTTGCCTCTTACGTGGGGGAGCGCTCCCTTAAACTTGAGGCGACTTCATCAGTGCGTTCTTTTAATTCGTTTTAATTATTATTATTCTTACTTTTACTTTGGCGGTTTAGTGAGATAAGGTGTTTGGGCTTTTGCTTTTGTTTTGTTCTTCGTTTGGTATTTCGAAGATAAAATGGCGTTAAATTTTTGTATTTTAATGAAAATCTATTGCACGAACGCAAATTGCAATTAATCAATGGTGAATGAAAATTAAATAACGTTCAGTTTCAAAATTGGTTTACGCCACGGTATCCCCAAAACAAATAGAGCGTAATTTACAAAGCAACAAAAGCAAACATAAGAAAGAACCAAACGTAATGAATGACACGACGGGGCGTCCACATGCAAAGCTCAGTAGAGAATGCACACGCACGATCCTTAAAAAAAAAAAGAATCGATACGAACCCGGAAAACAAAAGACTACCGACCCCTTACTAGAAAATTTAAAAATCGATCCCAAGAAGAAGTGTCATTAGGAACCCCCGAAATTAAAAACTCCATGCGTGTGCGAAATTCGAAATTTGAATAGATGCATACGTGTGTGCCGGATGTGTGCTTGTGTGCATGCGGAGGGCTAATGAACTATTTGTAATTTTCGTCAGGGTGTGTTGCGTGGGTGAACTTTATTTTTAGTGATAGGAAAATTGGTGCTGGCAATTTTTGGGGTTTTGTTGTCATAGTTTTGTAACTACACTGATGTTCCGAGGACAGTTGATTTTCATGTTTAGGAATATATTTTTTGTGACCCAAAAAGACCAATTACAACAATAAAACTAAATATTATTATTTCTTTTTTTCTTATCAAAAAATCTTATGCTATATCGTATGCTAAGTTTCTCATTAAGTATTTTTCTCCAACCAAAAAAGATACGACAAAATATGTCAATTTAAAAGTAACGTTAGTGTTTCATACATCGAACCATAACACCAAATTACGATTTACAATTACAACCACCACCCTGCTAAAGTAGGTGACGAAAAGATTAGCATCAGAACCAGCCACAGAAAAAAAAACAACATTAATTTAACGCATATTTAATGCCCAACAATTAAATCGCGAACGGTTCACACTTTTATTGGCAATAAACTGCACGCAACGCGCAAGTGCCCGACGAAATTACGCATCGGGGCAAATAGATGTATAGGAACATGTATAAATTATGCATCAGGGCAAATACATGTATAGGAGAATATACAGGGCGTCCCACGGCTACGCCACATGGAGGGAAAGTACCTTGAATACCGAAACCGGGAAACGAATCCATTACATGAAAAAAATAATTATCCTTTAGTTTTATCATACCGATCGAAAGGCTTCATCATAAGAATAATTTTTTGCTAAATAACATAGAGTCAGAAATTAAAGGAAGCCTTTCGATCGGTATGATAAAGCTACAGAGTAATAATTTTTCTCATGTAACGGGTTCGATTCCCGGTTTAACCATGTAACTATTTAAATATCTATGAATGCAGTTTAAATTGTTTTTTAAATTCAAATAATGTCTTCTTTCCGTAAAATGTTCCATCTACAATATTTAAAGTACTTTCCCTCCATGTGGCAAAGCCGTGGGACGCCCTGTATAAATTTTCCAAACGATATTCGTCTTTTGGTTCTGTTCATTGGAACTGGGCTTCATACAAAATCTCTCATGGTCCTTTGGCACGCCCTTGGAGTAGTCTGGCAGTGGATGATTCTCGACCAATGAAAAACTATGACATCATCAGCTTGGCGCTGAAAATACATCATCGCTTGACGCTGAAGATACAATACAAGACATCAAATCAATCTTGATGCTCATCTCAAAAGGGTTTGCTTGTCGGGATGCTGATGGACTGATCGATGCCTAGTACCTACGTAATTTTAGGGCGTCCTCTTATCAGTGTTCTAATGAAAAACCACGAAAAAACATGACTTATTTAAATGACTGTCCTTATAAGCTGAGATGATGAAACAGTGCTGCTTAGGGGCCAGACACACAGAAAGACATAGCACGAAGATACGGCGTGGACGCCGCGTTACTGTCATGTCACTGTCATACAAAATGTATAGGAGCGACGCGTCGCAACACTCGCAACACACATAGAAGAGACGGGCTGCGGACAAATCAAAACGTCAGGTCAGTACAAAACGTTTCGTGTGTCACTTCATCCATCTGTTGTCAGTGGAGCTCTTCTTACCTATCTACAACATGCTCTAACTTTAAAACAAGACCCATACGGCAACGTCACTCGAACTATGCAGCCTTAGAGCTCTACATATCAAGAATGGATCCAAAGGCCTAAGTTTAATTTAAAATTTGGTCAAAAGAAGGAAAGACAATTGTCTCAAATGACACAAGCACCCCAAAACAAGACAAGTGTGAGTGCGTGTATCTAACTCCAACACGCGTGTGTGCGGGCGGCGATGAGTTTTTAAAGTTTTTAAGGGTTCGCCGAAGATTGCGTGCCTTGATTACGGCCGGTCCCCCTCCCTAAAGGGCACGGGGGGTCTCTCCCCCGCCTCCACACACGAGGCCCGAAAACACACCGCTGCCCTCCCTTTTTTAAGAAGGGAAAATTAAAAGTAAGAGCCAAGATTGAGACGTCTTGGTCGTTTTAAGACTTTGGAACTTCCGGTGGGAAATCTTCGTTCAGATTTTTTGTATTTGGTTGAAGTTAGATAGATAGATAGAAAGAATATTCTTTATTGTACACAAAAACGAATTAATTACAGAGAATTAGATGAAGTTAGTGGAAGGCTTACAAACTGTATGCAGGTGCAGCCGGCTGGCTTTCCTTAATTATTTAGTGAACATTTCACCGTTTTGGTATTGGCGATTCAACGTCTACGATTTCCTTTTCTGCATGAAAACGCATCCAAAATCGGCGTATAATTTTATTGCAGTTTCGGTAAAATTTCGACTCAGTGTAACACCCATTTCATGGATGGATACGACGGAAGCTACACAAAAACAACTGCGCGAATTATTGCGCATCGCGAGTAATAGAACTCAAAGGAGACTCCTGCTCTCTACCATTTTCAAGCGATGGCCACGATCCTCACTATTGAGGAAAAAACTCCAAACATTCTCGATGAAAAGTATCAAGATCCAGCACTTCAGCAACATTTCGCAAACGACATGTGCGCGCGAAGGACAGACATCGCTCGCTCATTCATTTACCAAGAGTTTTGGCTCGATATCGAACAAACGAATGATGTTATTATTTTTAGAAACATTCCTGCTCTGTGGTTCGTTATCTTTTCTTATGAAAGTTGGTTTTTGAGTCGTAAGTCTGTGTAGTAGTAATGGTAAGCTGGATAATGTCAACAACATGCGACCTATTTACGGTGCTTGGCGTTTATTATGATGAAATATGCAGGCCTCATTTTTAAATTATAGCTACGAGTATGTTATAAAAGAGGAGGTTGTGGGCAAGCATATATATTCTATTTAAATGTCCTAGGCACTAAGCGACTGAAATGACTTAGAATACGTATTTTGAAAAACATGCAGCGCCCAGAGTGGCACCCCCAACGCCATGGAGGCACTCCACTCACAAAAAAAACCTACGTGATACTGGCACATTAATTGATTCCCAATAGCACCAGAAAAATAAAACAAACCTAACAAAGTCGACCCAACTTCCACATCAGTCAAAATTAAAGAATAAAAACACGCCTCCATCTAACTGCGTGGAGCCTTACCTAATTATCGGCGCGGGAGGGACTTTGCATAAGAAAGTATTGCGAGCTGCTTGCGTTTTACGACGCGTGTCGTCGGGGTGTTGGCCCCCCTGGCTGGACCCGTTAGACCTCCTAGGTTTGACCTTGGGTAAATGGTGAACCCGGAAGTGGAGATGGAATGACACACAATTGGAAGGGGTCAGGGCAACAGCGCAAAATTTGCTTTCGACTGGCAGCCGCGTGGAAGCGTAGAGAAGACATCATCACATCACCCTAGCAGTGAACCATGGAAAGCGAGCTGCGAGCCTGTGGGCTGTGCTGGGGCGACGCCAGAAGATTTGCTGAGGACAGGAAGGCGTGGCGTGACCTAGTAAGGGTCCTCTGTAACTCTGGGGTACCATAGGACAGCAAAAACAATATTGACTCTGAGCAAATAGAGGTGGGTAGCGCGATAGGTTGCAACATTTTTATATTCCAGTAGATATGGGTGGTTGTTTCTGCTACTCATAAGTTGGTTTTGCACAGAGGACTTCACTGTCGGTCACATCAAAGTCTTAAGAAGAGGCGTCAGAAATAATACACCAAATCCAGGGCACCAAAAAGTCAGTGACCTACTTCCCTGCACATTTAAATAAATAGGCCGAGACCCACGGCCCTACAGGTCTCAACCCCACCCCTACCCCCACCACTAGCAGGCAGGGGCCAGATAAAAAATCTCTCATTTCCCTAATTCGTTTATCGGGACGCCGCGGCTTTGTCTCGGATCGATGCTGACGCGCGAATGAGCGCGCGACGTGACTACGTGTGTACCGGGCTTTAGCTTTACTTGAAATGCGTGTTGATGCGTCCGATGCGGGGTGGGGTGGCGTTCTTTTCTTGGCGTTTGGGCAGGTGTAAAAAAAATCGTAGTGAGGCCTTTGCATCTAAGCAGAGGATTTTTACAGCTTCCAGTAGTTTACTCAGACTACAGGGTGCACTCTAAGTCGATAGCGGAACTTTAAGTAGGCTGTCTACTGATCACGACAAACAACTTGTACGAGGTGGCGACAAATATGGAGCAAAAAAAAATTTGCTGTTCCATACAAAAGGTCGACTCAGTACTGCGCCAAATGTATGAAACAGCTGATATTTTTTTCGTTCCATTTTTTTCGCCACCTAGTACAAGTTGGTTGTAGTGATCAGTAGACAGCCTACTTAAAGTTCCGCTATCGACTTAGAGTGCACCCTGTAGATGTGAATGAGTGGTTTTGTAGATGGTAGACGTATGGAGTGGACAGGTGTAATATTACGTCCTTTCTAATGAGGTTACTATCTTCACTTGATACGTGTATCCAAAGTCGCCGATGGTATAATATTGTGTCTTTTTATGGTACTTACCTACCTACAATATTCTTACATTTCGACTACTGCTTTCGGATGAGACTTTGTCATCGTGTCGATGCAAAGGGATGCTGCCTTTTGTTGTTTTTTGGAGGTTTTTGAACTTATTATTTTGCACGTCATTTTACTATAGTCTCCTCAATTTTTCAAAACAAATCAAGGTAGATTTAAGGGATAAGATAGAAAAACCGTGCTCAAAAAAAAAAGTCACTTAAAATAAAAATAAAATCTCACCTAAGTCACCATTTGCAGTTCTATGTGATTTTTTTTTTCTCATCGAGAAGCATTTAAGTACTTCTTCATTTCCCCCGCAATATCACAATTGCTTGTCAAGCTAAGCCAACTTTCCTTGCCACAAATTCACATCTAAACCTCCAACGCATGTCCTAAGGCACTTTGTCACTTGGCGCAATCAAACGCGCTTTCAGCGCGCTGCCTCCAAAAGAGATGAATACAGAAAGGCCACTCCCCATAACAGATCCACTGCGCTATCGAAGGGAACTTCTCCTTACACGGTCTGCGGCCCAGTCAATAGCTGCGGTTTTACCGGTAAATATTCCAAAACTGACGTTTACCGACTGAATGCTGGTAAGATTCCGAAACTAAAGATTACTAGGTAGGAGAATTCGGACTTTTACTGATGAGACTTGCTTTACCAGTAAATCCTAAGATTCGCCGCAGTTCGAGCTTTCGCAACATTAGATATATCCTTTCTTAGTTGCGTATTTTACTATAATAGGATCAGGTTAGGTCAGGTTAGGTTACGTTATCGTATGAGGTAGTGGCCACCCCTGGTGTCAGAGTTTTTAGGCCGCCCAAAGGGCCTCTGACATGGCTTACCGATGATCAACAACAGCCGTGACCAACGGCTTAACGTACTTTCCGAAGCACGGAAGCGCTCAAATATTATTGCCACTAGCGGTCAGGTTCTACGCATTGCCACCTGAGACTCGAGATGAGATCCCCAACATAGACAACCTTCGTTCGACTTCGGATGGCTAGCAACGATCAAGTCCTAAGACGACGCCGACCTTCTGTACCATAATTCTAAGGTGCCTGTCGCCAATGTGTGATTAATGCGTGTCTTAATTACTAAGTTATCGTTTCGCTCACGAAGGGGGCGATACATGTGTTCCAGCCTTTAATTTATTGACTTTTGAGTCGTTCGCTGTGTTTTTCGGGGGTGCGCCTGATTGCTTAAGTTTTTAATGCGTTTGCGTGTAAGTAGGTATTGGTTTCGATGTGTGACTCAGATTTTATCAGGGCTAGGAATAATTACAGTGCAAAAAGTTTAAGACTGAAAATAATGGATTGCATTGTAAGGGCCGTAGACTTTGAATTGAAGTGCAAGAAGAAGAGAAGAAGAAGAAAAAAAGTTCTTGGGCCTAAGTCTTGACAGGGAGTTGAATCTTTATCACCACGATTAGCTAATCATTTAATCAGGAAGATTCGCTTTCCACCAAAGCGGAGATGGGCGGAAGAGATGTATTTTCGAAGTTGAGCGAGCTTTTAAACGTATGAACGAACACATCGCCTACTCATCCATGTTGGACGATACGGACTTTATTCTATCTCAGTCATAATCAAATACTCGCCAAAGCACTACGATTCTTAGGTTCCTACTTTCGCTCTAAGATAAAGAAAAAAAAAAGAAACAAAAGAGCACACCTCCGAAACCAATTTCGCTCGGGCATATTATTAAAAAGAAGCGTGAACTTTGTCCCGCGTCGGATCGCAAAGGGCAGATCGATGCTTGTCAAACAATAAATGTCACGTCCACTCCCCCCCGTACGGGGAGAGGTGTGAAGCGTGCCCTAATTTCTTTACTGGCTTCTTGATAAGGCTCGCCGCACACGAGCGACGCTCTGCAGCCACAAAGCGCCCAGTCTTCGTAAATTTCTTTGAAATCGCCACATACGGTTGACGCCACGCTTACCGTATTTTATACGAAGTCGTCTCTACAGGGCGCCGCTTCGAGAGGCGGCCACCAATCGCTTCATATTGCTGCCACCACTAGGTTGGTGTGGACACCACCACTCCCTTCGTGTTGCCGCCACCACTAACTTCTTGTGGACACCACAACGTCTCAAGAAGACCGACACCACTTGCTTCGCATGGCCGCCATCAACTACAAAACGCAGGCACTCGCTCGCTACCCTACGAATTAACTTTTCACAGTTCGAAAATAGTAGTGGCAACCTGCCACCTGTGCTGTGTCTACCACAGACCACAAGTGGCTTTCGCTGCTTAGTAGTGGCATCGAACGTCAGGCGGCGTTTAGTTGCCCGTGTGCGGCGTGACAATAAAAAACCCAAAGGTGTGTACTGGCTGAAACTGGCGGCTGGCACGAAAGAAAAAAGTTAGATATTTGAAAAAGGAATGGGTGACAAAGGAGGTGAGGAGATTGGAATTCTATTTAAAAATTGTATCTGGCAAAGAAGGTGGCCGGTACGTATGGCATTTCTTACACAAAGATTACATTTCATCGTTTAGAATAAAATAGGTATTTAGGTACTTATCGTAAATTATTTACACTTAATTGCACAAAAAAAGGAAATGAAAATAACTTAAATAACCAAAAGTATGATTTTTTACTTCGTAAACGGTTAAACTTACTTGTATTATGTCGGTGTAGCCGACTAGTTTCGGTTCGCATTCGGAAACCTTAATGACGCATAATTAATTCAATCTGGGTACTAACGAATTGTTACTACGACTCTCCATTGACTCTACCAAGTATGTATGAAAAAAACTATAAAATATGCATCGTAGCCAAATTCGTAAATATTTTTGTATTTTTTTCCCTTCACACCTTCTCAAAAGGCTGCGTGTTACAAGGGCCCCCGTTTAGCACTTCTTTAACGCTCCCACTTGCCGATACAATCGGGGCCCCGGGGCGTGGCGCCGTGTTTTCACACACTTGCCATTCAATTCGATGATTTGGCGCTTCTTTTCGCAGGCGCGGCTTAGGCGGCGGTTGCAGTTCGAGCTATACTTTTTGGCAGATTCAAGGGCCAGTCCGTGTTGCTTGAAATGGGGTTTCTTGACCCTTTTTGAGCATGAATGCTAAGGGGGCATAAAATCACCTGATTTTGGACGCTCTAAATCGCTCTGTGTAAATCAATGTTACTAACAGTAGGTTAAACTTAGGTTAAATTATTTATTACTAACATCTTGTACTGCAACGTGTTTTATGATCCTCGTAGTTGATCGAAATAAATTGAATTATTATTATTATTATAAAACCCGGGTCGTAAGTTTCAACATTAAACTGGCATTTAGGCCGGCGACATACAGACGGAATTTTTCCGTAACGGAAACACGAATTGGGATTCCGAACGCAGCAAAAGTATACAAATCTACGAAAATTCCGGACGGAAAAACCGTATGTGTATTGTATGGTCTATAGACTTGTATGCAGTCACTGCGTTCGGAATCCGATTTGTTTTTTTCCGTCCGGAATTCCGTCTGTATGTGGCTGGCCTAAGAACCTTTTTAGGACCACTACTATCATCAGTGTGCTTATTCTAGTCATCAAAACAGGTTTGTTTGCGAAAAAAAAAAAAAGATTGTTGTTTCGATATTTTCCCGAAAATAAAACGGGTTTGATGACTATAGCAACTGACCTGTTTTTTTTACAGAAAAAGCTCACAGAAGCCTATGACGTTCCAAAGATCCAGTGGAATGTAATTTATAGTAGGTATTGATTTATCGACACACCATTTTTTTTAATTTATCTTTCTCAGCATTATAGCTTCCAGTGGACTGTCGGTGTATTAAAAACCGATGCCTCATCTTCGAACATCCCTGCCTGTGTGTTGTGTGGGGGATCGATGAGTCGATGAGACATTTATTGTTTCCTGAAGCTTCCACATCCGCCCGCAAGCAAATTGGATAATCTGTGTGCGCGATTTAAAAACTTGACTCTCTGTTCACTGCCTCTAGGTGTGAAGTATTTAAAAATGGGCGTAAAAAGTATATAAAAAAAAACCAAAAGGTTAGACAGATCTTATATTAGTCCATTGCTTAAGACTTTATACAGTGGCATCTCCACTTACACATAAGGCTACTGATCACTACAAACAACTTTTACTTGGTGGCAAAATAAAATTGAGCGAAAAAAATATCAGCTGTTCCATACATTTTCGATTGCACTGTGAAGTGAATACATACGCGGACGCTGCAGTACGGGACATGTTTTTACCACAGCTCAGGGTTTTTTATGCTTTTTCCTATATTTTGTGCAGTCCAAACATTACAAACAGTGTTAGTAATGATTGTTATGTAAATAAAAAATTCAGTGCTATTATGGGTTATCGCAGCGTGTCGCTGACCGCACAGCCACTCAAATCACTGTGTGTAGGACCTTTGAAAATGGCCAAAACTTCAAAACAAGCTCCGGAAATCACGCAATCTTCACAGCGCCTCGCAGGTATACGATTAGTGTAAGAAACGAAGGGGTGGACCCCAACATTAATTAATCCTTTCCCCTTACTTTGCAGTATGTTAGAGTACCTTAAATTAGACTTATTTTACTAATCGTCCAAAATAGAAGTATAACCGAAGTATTTTTTTTTTACCTAAACTCTTAAATCGGTGATATCTCGTTGGGAAAAAATGCTCCGTCAAAACTTTCTTCATCAAAAATAGTGTAATATTGTATGGGAACAATAAGTGAAATATCTAAAAACTACCCCTACCACGAATACCATATTTTTATTAAAATGCGTTTTTTTGTATTAACTTGCACTGGAAAAAATGCTCAGTCATATTTTTTCTTTGAAATGCCATTGTTTTGCCGTTTTTTACTTACAACATGAAAATCCAAGTCATAACCCATGTAATTATATTTTATTCAGAAATTGACTTTTAAATAGCAGGGAAAAAATTCTCTGTCCTATGTCTTTATAGATTTAATTACATAATTTTTGTTCCTTTCCAAATCCTAAATATCCACAAAATTAAGCTGCGCAATTCAGGGTAAAAAAAATATTTCAAATAAATATTATCGTGGCGCCGTACCCATTCTACTGGTGAACCCTCTATCGCTTTGCAACGCGTAGCGATAGAGACCAACCACTATCATCATGCTTTATGTATAATTTTTGTACCCATTCTACTGGTGACCCCTATATCGCTTTGCAGCGCGTAGCGATAGAGGCTAACCACTATCATCATACTTAATGTATTATTTTTGTACCAATTCTACTGGTGACCTCTCTATCGCTTTGCAACGCGTAGCGATAGAGACCAACCACGTTCTTGCAAAATACGAATATCTGTACAGGTGATAATGTGTCGATGCGTGCGTTTGCTTGTACGGTTAGCATAATACATTTTGTCATAACATGATACTAATATAATATTATAGTGTTTACTGATATGTTTTTGGGAAATACTGAAGAGAAATAAGGAAATTTATTTACAAATTGATTTATTATACATTTAATCGTCTTCATATAAAAAATCATAGTTTTATTTTTTTGTTTCTTCATGGGTGATGTAAACATGGCGGAAGAAGACCGAAATTTATTTTCTTCTCTCAAAATTGTTGTTACAGTGTGTCGTTACACGTCGCATACGCGGTACGTTTTCTTATATTAGCCAGAGGACTCAAATCACAATTGTCATGATTGTAAGTCTTCATAAAATTTTATTCTTCCTGAAGAAAATGAAACACTTGCGATAATTGCTTGTCCCTAGAAACAATAAACAATAATACTCATAATAAAATGGTACTCAAAAAAACTAGTAATAAATAAAATACCTCGCTCTTAATAACTTTGTGCTTTATATCGGAATCTGTCATGCTGACCGTACTTCTTGACCGTCGCAGACAGAGATGGGCACGTACCCGGGTATATACCCACCTGTGGGTATTTACCCGATATGTACCCGGTAAATACCCGTATGCACCCATTTGCTGGGTACATTCAATTTGTGATTTCAAGTATAATGAAAATTATTAAAATGAAAAACAAAGTATGCAAATCAGTTCTAAACCATGTTCCCTACGCAAAGTACGTCTTAGTATTTTTTCGTTGAACGCATATTTACAAAGTTATGCATGTTTTTGTGATTTCTTTGTATGAAAACGAATATTCATAAGGACATTTGTCTCATATTTTTATAGAATTAACAACCGGTATGTTTAAAAAGTACTTTTTCATACTTTGTATGACTAATAAAATAGGATTTAATAGGAATTTAACAATAATTATTATTGATTTGGAACCAAATGTCAAAAATTTATATTTACATTGAAATGGTAAACAATACACTGATGAAGTCAGGTCATTTCGGTCTAATTAAAATGCGAAGACGGGTTAAGCAAATAACAAAAGTTTATAATCATAAAGAATGGTTTTATGTTTGTTCTTCCCGAACAAAGAATAACTAAAACTTTTTAAATTCGTTTATTTTATTTTGCAAATGGCATTGTGCTCAAAATGCTATACGGTGAAATATAAGTCGTCTAGCCACCTCATTACGTCCGAGTCAGCCTCATCGACACCGCCGCCTTGGATGGCGAACAGCGGGTAGTCGTAGTTGATGTGGGACATCGTCTGAACCCGCCCGCACACGCAACTGGGGTCCGACCCACAGTTACATTTTGTGTATTTAGCTCCGCACACCTTCCCCGTAAGACCCGGAATCTATTTATTTGAGTCCAGTGCTTTCTGGGAAGATGGAAACCTGGCACACGGATATCTGGCTCGGACTCGAGATGCTTGTTAGGCAGGTCCACAGATGTCCACTGATCCCGCCGTTTCTCTATCAGCTTTCTGTCGTCCTGCAAGAGTTCGTGGGCCTGCATGGCATGGCAAAAGATCTCTCTGATGGTAGGCGAAGATCACTGCGGGTTGCCTGAAGATAAGGTACTAGTGGCAGGTGCGGCATATTGTTGATCTTATCATACTGCATTCAGATCATTAATTATCTTCACAGACGTGACGGGAATATGTATGTTCCTAATGGCGATATGTTCCTAATGGCGCTGTTCAGTTCAACGTCAACCAGGTCAGTATAATGGCCAGCCTACACTGGCTCGGGCCGCACTATGGACAAGGGCTAGTGTTCATATGCGCAGTGTATCCGCTTTGCAGCCCCATGTTATCGCTGAAAGTTTCCGTATCAGGTTGCAGCTGTTTGATACCATTTTCTTTATTTTCTTGAGGGGGGCTTTAAAAGTGGAAGTTCTGTCTAGAGTTACTCCAAGAAAGCCTGGGTTAGGTCGTGCTTCATTGCAGAAACTGCGTCAGTTCACCACCATCTTCATCTACTAGCTTGCCTATTGTTGCGGTAAAAGGAGCAGCTCACAGTTTTACATGGGTTAGGTTTAAGTCCACAGTCGATGAAATAGCGCTCAAACTTTGCAACGGCTTTCTGAACCAGTGTTGTCGCTTTGTCCAGCTTCGAAGCTTGTGCTGTGATGGCAATGTCGTCGCCTACATAAATGATCACTCGGAGACTTTTGGTATGTAACTGACGTAGACGTTGATAAGCGTAGGCGCCAGGACTAAGCCCTGCGTAACACTATTGTTCAGAGTTTGGCGTTTGAAAGGAGGTCGTCATAAAGACGATACGTGCGTTGCATTAAAAAAAAAAAACGTGTTTGTAGGGTAGTCCCTGACTGTCCCTGTTTCCAGACATGTTCCAGAGAGTTTCAAATGCTGAGCTGAGATCCACCAATACCGCCACTGTTTTGAGTTTCTTTTGGAATCCTGCTTCGATGTTAGAAGTTAGTACAAGCACTTGGTCAAAGCAACCCTCAATTTTGGTGGAATTTTGACTGAACCGGGGTTGCATCAGAGAATTGCAACCATCTTGCCATACCTGCAGGCCCATGAACTCTTGCAGGACGACAGAACGCTGATGGAGAAATGGCGGGATCGGTGGACATCTGTGGACCTGCCTAACAAGCATGTCGAGTCCGAGCCAGATATCCGTGTGCCAGGTTTCCATCTTCCCAGAAAGCACTGGACTCAAATAAATAGATTCCGGGTCTTACGGGGAAGGTGTGCGGAGCTAAATACACAAACTGTAATTGTGGGTCGGACCCAAGTTGCGTGTGCGGGCGAGTTCAGACAGACGATGTTCCACATCAACTACGACTACCCGCGGTTCGCCATCCAAGGCGGCGGTGTAGATGAGGCCGACTCGGACGTAATGAGGTTACATTTCACCGTATAGCATTTTGAGCACAATGCCATTATTTGCAAAATGAAATAAACGAATTTAATAAGTTTTAGTTATTCTTTGTTCGGGAAGAACAAACATAAAACCATACTTTATAATTATATTTTTTGGTTATTTGCAACACTTAACCCGTCTTCGCATTTTAATTAGACCGAAATGACATGACTTCTTCAGTATTATTGTCTACAGTTTCAATGTAAATATCAATTTTTGACACTTGGTTCCTAATCGATAATAATTATTGTTAAATTCATATTAAAAAGTATTATATTAGTCACACAAAGTATGACAAAGTAATTTTTAAACATACCGGTTGTTAATTCTATAAAAATATAAGACAAATGTCCTTATGAATAATCGTTTTCATACAAAGAAATCACAAAAACATGCATAACTTTGTAAATATGCGTTCAACGAAAAATTACTAAGACGTACTTTGTGTAGGAAACATGGTTTAGAACTGATTGGCATACTTTCTTGTTAATTTTTAGTCACAAATTGTATATACCCAGCAAATGGGTGCATACGGGTATTTACCGGGTATATACCCAATGTACCCGGTAAATACCCAAATGGGTAGATTGGGTATATACCCACCGCCCATCTCTGGTCGCAGAGACAGACAAAGGCGCTCGTTCAGCCGCACACACACAGCCACATTCCGTTCCGCGTAAGCATACGCCATCTAACGCACACATAGCCCCATCCAGAGGTGTGCCGTAGGTATATTGGAGCGGTTGCCGATGCGCCCGGCCGTGGATGATTTCATTCATTCAAGTTGTGACCTGTGTTTTCTATTTAAAGAACTTATTGTTTTTTTTATGACACAACTCGTGGGAGTTGTCCTTTTAACTTTAAATAATAAGCTAGTAAGTGGTTACTAGCTTATTATTTAAAGTTTAAAGGAAGATTATAATATGATGTATAGCCGTAAATGAATTTTCTTCACTTTTTTTTTCACTACTGCACTAAATACTAAAAACCAACTAAAATAACGAATGAACAAGGGAGGCTATATTTTACTTGGTAAGTATTTGACCGTGCAGCAACATAACAAGCGGCCGTGCGCCCGTGCCTCCCGCCCGCCGCCGCGCGCCGCCGGATCCGCGACAGCCCTCGTCGTTTGAGCATGAGTAGGCTATTATCCGTCGCGGGGGCCGAAGATTACCTTTATTTATCTGTATTGTGACCCAAGTGTAGGTACACACGACAGCACGTCAAAGTGTACACTTTTGTTGCAAAGTCGCCGGTAATGTAAGTGAATAGAGTGCACGCATGTAAGCGTCTATGTGCTGTCGTATGTACAACTGACTTGAACGGGCGCGCGCTCGCTACTTTGTGCAACTGACTACTCCGCACTGTCGACTCTTTCAAGCGAAAACGCGCTACCAAATCTTTGTTAACGCGCTAGAACATTTAAATAGAAGATAGATCGTGAAAAGGGGACGGTTGATGAGAAAAAAATTGCGCCTACTGATGTATTGTCGTATTTCGGCACAATAATAAAAGAGAGTTCATAGGTCATACATAACTCATAATAAGACAAAGAGTTAAAATAAACAAATAGAAAGAAACGAAACATTTTCATTTGTGTTATATTTTTAAATAATTTTAAGTCACACTTTCTCAACCTTTCTTGTTTAATTCTTAGTAAAATCACATAATAAAAATAAAAAAATATGATAAAAGTAAGAAAAATGCGCTAGATCCAGCGCCAAATGCGCTAAGTTAGCAACAAACAGGCAACCGCGCGCACTCACACATTGACACGTCGGCCACAATCTCAGATACCCCATGGCAGCTCAATCCTCCATGGTGCCAATCGAACAAAAAGAGGTTTCTGAGACTATGGCTGACTGTATGAATGTTCGTTCGACGATACCTTGAGTTTTGCTCGGATCGTTATGAAAGGCAGGCGGCTAAATGCTAAAAGAACAAAATTACTTGTGGTTCGCCCCGAAATGAATTATTTTTGCCTCATTTACCCGCCTGCCAAATTTCATAATGATTCCACTAAATTTACTCAAGTTATCATCTAACGAACATTCATACATACATACACACATACATACAAAAATACATGCAAACATACATACAAACATACATACAAACATACAAACAAAAATACATACAAACATACATACAAACGCCGGATTATTCCAGTAGACTCGGAGAACTTCGCTCGCTCGTTCAATTGTCACCAAATTTCATAGCGTTCCGATTAACTACCACAAGTTATCGTTGAACAAACTTGAACATTCATACATATACATAGAAACGCCGGATGTTTCGATACGAATCCGATAAAAAAATTTAAGAAGAAAATTTGTGGGGTAGATGAAGAAAAAGAACGTATCGTTTTATGAGTGGCCGTAACCGGTATAAAGGTCCAGTATAGCCTGACCCTGCATTTCCTGGCAATTAAGCATTAGGCAAGACCATTATACACTGGACAATATTTCTAAATAAAGGAATGTAGAAATTAGCCACAGACTTAGGCTTATACAGAGATGGCGGGGTGTTCACTTCGTTATTGTAAAAATGTTTTCGGTTATATCGTACAATCGTATAGACTCTGAAATCTTCGCTTGCGCTTGCACTTCATAGTTTTTTTAGGGTTCCGTACCTCAAAAGGGTAAAACGGAACCATTTTGCACAAAAAACTGCTCACCTGTCAAACAGTGTAAGGATATTTTAATAACAATAACATCTCCACTAGTTTTATAGGTAGGTAACGTTATTAACAACTGATACTTACCCATTTTTTATAATAGTTTATTGCACAGTACATATCGCACTTGACCAGTATCATTCTATTTAGATTTAAATATTGTAATTAATTTTATTGAAGGCCTAGTTTAATGAAAAAAAGAGATTATTCTAAAATCGACGTTGTCTATGGTAAGCAACTTATCCCACTACTTTAGCTGGAAACTTCGCTGACGTGAAATTAGCCAATCGTCCATGGAGTGTGGATTTCGATTCTCGATGTTGCCACCTTAGTGAAATTACCACAAGGTCTGGTATTTTGGACCCCCTGAATGATGTGCAAAAATCAATCAAGTGGTGAATAGACATATTATTTCTGGTATGGTAAGGGGACTGCAGTTAGCCATACATACAAAACAATGTCATTGTTAAGAAAATTCAACACCTATAATAACAGGAATTAGAAAAATAATAAAAAAGTACATACGGGGTAAAAAAAGTCACGTATTTTTAACTTTAAAAATATAATATTGCGCTTTCACCAAAGTCATAGAGCAAAGTTGTTGTAAATCACATTTAGAAGTTTACGTATTTCAGGAATAAAGCTATTTAAAAATGATTTTGTCTAAGTAGTAAGGTCGATCGATAAGTAAGGCAATTTTCGACCATAAAATTGTATGTAATGCAAAATGCACATAATTTATAACAAAATATGGGCTTTCGCGCATTTTATGATGGTTTGAAAATGATCGGGGTTTTAGTGAAATCCTAGTGGTTTGACGGATTCAGTTTGGTGGCAGAGGAAAAAATGTTATTGTTGGCAATACCAAGGTGAAGCATTCACATTCACACGCTACGGAGGTGACGCAGCATTCAATTATTGACCATTGGCGAAGTTTCGCGCGTGCTGTTATCCGCTTGCTGACACGTCTGCACTAACGGACATTATTCAATTTTATTCGACCAGCCTTTTTATATTTTCACAATTTTGAAGAATATAGCAGGATAGTATTACTAAATTCAGTGAAGATACAACCCATGGAATAGCGGACTCACCCAGATTTGGTAAGTGAGAACAAAAATATTTTACACGATTGTTTATCTGGCTTTTACCTTCTAATAGCACTTACCTGTGCACTTTATTTCATGTCTGTCACCAGCGTTTAAAACGTTTTCTTTTGTCTTGACTTAGTTACGCACAATGTCATGAAAATTTTAAATGTAACGTCATATTACCTCATAAAAATTGCAAAATTCTTGAATTTTCTCAATTTGCGCTTCCAATCTTCACCTTTCACAGCGTTGATTCATCTGCCTATCGAAGTTTGACAAGTGTATAAAATTATTACAATAGATCAGATAAAAAAAAAGATATATTATTTATGCTTAGCTTAGACTACGAAATACAACATGCGTGCAAACTAAGAATTAAAATAACAATGCTATTTCTACATGTTTAGAAATACACATCGATAATTAGAAAAACAATAATTTTATAAATGCATTAAATTAATTTTAACACAATATGAATTAAATAATGAATTGATTGAAATTTAAGTATAATTTAAATATTATTAATCAGAACAATCTTAATAAAATTATTATTAATTATAAAAAAACCCATCTAGGTGGGTTTGGGCAGTAAATGTAGATAGTAGTATACTTGCAATGTTGAGAGTGTAGTGTAGTGTGTAACAGGGTGTGTGTGTGAGGGTTTTGAAGAGAAAGTTAGTCTCAAGTTTTATTTTAAGATATTGTCTATGTGTTTTTAAAAACTCCTGGAGACACGTGGAAGATATCAGTATTAGAAAATTTCTTGTTATATGTACCTACTAGGCAACTTTTAGGTAACTGTGTTCTAATGCTAGCTTTTTCTTCCAGGGTTCAAAGTTCAAAGTCCGATTATTGACTGACTGAGTGCTGATACATTCGATTGGTCGTTATGGAAGAATTTTGTATTTTTTGCAACCAAAGCATCAGCAGCTCCAACACCGTGACGGTGAAACAAAAAGGAGTTGAATCGATAAGGAGATGCAGTATAAAAAGAGGCGATGGGTTAAATCATAAGCTGGAAGGAATAGAAGAATTACTCACACATGTCTCTTGCAGAAAAGCATACATAAACGAGAATATGATTAAATCATATTTGAAAAAGAGAAAACTAGAATCACAGGAGCAATTTTCAGACTTTGATTTCAATTTGAAATGCATTTTCTGTAATCGGGATGTAGCTGATAAATCTAATAAAGTAAGTGTGTTATGAACAAACTTACCTATCGGGTGCTTCTTCATCCTGTTTACCATACTCTTATCAATAACCATTTGATTAGTATAATTTTCTTCACCATACATTAAGAATTAATCATTTATTTTTGTGTATTCTAGGATCCGGTACGAACTATTCAATTTGCGCAAACAAAGCAAACAATCGAAAATCATGCATTAAAACGACAGGACACTGTTGCAGAAACCGTAAGTGAAACTTGACTCCCCAAAATTATCTCCTATTTTATCATTGACCTACTTAAAAATAAAAGTATGTAATATGGTTTTTTGCCTACAGGGCATTTTAACTATCGTTGAAAAATACTTTAATTCTAGCATTTAATTTTATAGATTAGACTTTACAAGTTTTGTTTTTTATGTTTGTAACTTTCTTTATTAAAAAAAAAACAACCTAGTAGTGTAGTTACCTAGCTAGCATGCAATGACCCAAAATAGCACATAATTGTTTTCCCATGGTTATTATGAAAATTGAAAGTGATTAGTTATAATTAAATGTGATATTTTATATTTAATACATGACAGTTTTGATGAATTTATAAAGAAAATAATAATGAATCATCTCATTATGTAGATGCAAAGGCCTTTATATAATACATAGTCATTATATTTTTCATTATTGACACTTCACTTTCAATTTTTCACAGATAATGCAGCGCATTCAAAATGTTGATTTGGTGGCTGTTCAAGCAAAGTACCACCGATCATGCTATGATACGTATAGATATCCATCTACATCAAGTGGAGAAAGCCCTCGTAAACGTGGACGACCTGAAAGTGATATAGTCCTAAGGGCCATGAATGAAATTTACACATTTATACAAAGTCATAACGAAGAATGTCAATTTACGATGACTGATTTCAAAGGCGCTATATCGGGTGAGTGTCCTGACGACAGGACAATTATTAAAAAAGTTACAGAAAAATATGGTGATCAAGTTGTTGTCTCCAGTTCGACGGGAAAACCTACACTTTTCTGTTTTGGAAAGGACTTTTATAAAATCCTTCACGATGCTTGGTATTCAGCCAGATGTACAGATGCTAAAGAAGAAAGGCTTAGGATCGTACGTACAGCTGCAAATATCATATTAGAAGATATTAGAACTACACCCTATGACATGACACAATACCCATCGCCAGATCGGTTTGTTGAAGCTGCCAAAGATGATATACCAAAAAGTTTAAATGCGTTATTAGAACAACTTATAGTAAATGATAAAAAAGATACTGCGGCCGCCTCCCGAAAATCTATAGCCATTGCACATGCTATCATAACCGCTTGTAGGCCGCGTTCATTTACATCTTCTTTATTACTTGGTATCGCAGCATTAATTGATCAAAAATATGCAGCAAAATCTCTGATTCAATTACTGGCATCTTTAGGTTTCTCCTTGTCTTATCACGAAGCCAATCTTTTTAAAATTTCTGCAATAGCTCACAATTGTCACACTGCAAATGAAAACCCCAGTTTTTTACAATACGTATTTGATAATGCAGACCATAATATTCGTACAATCGATGGACACAATACGTTTCATGTGATGGGCGGAATCAAATGTCATACGCCACCAGTGAAAAAGAACGAGACCGGTGGTATTTTACGCCAAACGCATATACCGCCGTCTTTTGTCGTTGGAAATTTCGGAAACGTACCGCTTGATTATCCTGCAAGTGTTGGAAAAAATGGGCTGAAACTGATTTTGGTGCCAAATTTTTCAGATGATCCAGAAATAACACATATTTCCACACCATGGACAGAAATGTTATGGTTGTTTTCTAAGAAACAAGGGTATGAGTATGAATCAAATGAACTTAAAAACAGGTTGAGTTTTAAATATGAGTTTCAAACTTCAGAAATAATACCTCTCCCATTCATTAACAACCCTCCATCGCAGTATGAGACCATATACACTTCAATGCTTCTTGCAGTTGATAATTCAAAGGCTAACATGCACCACTCTACGATCATAACCTTTGATCAGCCTTTGTATCAAAAGGCAAAAGAAATTACAAGTTCATCCCAAGACCCCCGCTTGAAATATGTTGTCATCAGGCTAGGAGGCTTTCACACGCTTATGAGCTACATGGGATCTATTGGCTTTATTATGAACGGCAGTGGAATAAAAGAGTTGTGGTGTACAGTTTATGCACCTGCATCTGCCGATATGATGTTAACTGGGCACGCGTACTCCCGTGCTGTGCGAGCTAATACATTAACACATTTATCGTTAGCCAAACATATTTTAGACGAGGCTAAATAGGATGACGAAGAATTTCTAGTCCTGGAAGATAAAGTTTTGAATAACAGTACTGCAGATCTAACTACTGCAGAAGAATTTATGCCCTTAGTGCAAAAGTTTGATGACACATTGGAAAAAATCGCTACAAATGGCCCTACTGCAAAATTGTGGGTGTTGTATTTCAAAATGGTTACGTTACTAAAGCAGTTCATTGAAGCTGAAAGATCTGGAAACTGGGCATTACATTTAAAAACTTTAAAAAAAATGTTACCCTTTTTCCATTCTGCTGGCCATTTTTCATATTCAAAGTCCGCCACATTGTATCTGCAGGATATGGAAAATTTGCAAAACGTGCTCACTGCTGATGAATATCACAAATTTACTGAACAAGGTTGTTTCACTATACGAAGAAACAACAATTTCTGGTGTGGCACTTGGAGTGATATGGTTATCGAGCAGTCACTCATGCGGACAATGAAGAGCTCAGGAGGTTTAACTCATGGGAGAGGATTGACCGACAGTGTCCTGGCTAAATGGATCTTGGCATCTCCGATATTGAGTAATGTCACCGCTTCCGTTGAAGAATTTTCAGGTCATAAAGGCTTTTCATCTAGTGAACAACATATATCTTCACATGGTTCCAATGCCCGGACGAAACGGGATTTAAATGATGTAGAAAAATTTGATCAATGGTTTAAACACCACAATCCTTTTCCAAAGTTAGACAAAGTCATGTCTTTAACTTCGGGCATTACCGGCGATAAACACATTAATTGTCATGAAGCACAGGAAGTTGGACTTAAAATGATGGCAAAGTCCGAAGGCAACAACTTTTGTGATCTATCGTACTCGAGAAAAGATAGAGTCCTTCCATTGGCAACAGTGAGTTCTTCAATAAAAGTCGATAACACACGCATTCCCGTAGAACCTGAGATGCTATTCAGAAGAATAGCCTTCGCCAAAAAATCTCAAGAAGAACTAAAACAATGCTTGCAATATGAATTAGCACCATTTCCGTTATCTTTATTTGATGTTAATGGCATGAGAAAAACGAAAAAGTCCAGTTTTTACGATTTATTCGAACCTATCGAAGATCAAACAGCATTTGAAAATAGTTTTTATGTTATAGACGGTGGTTTTTTTTTACACAAGGTAGTATGGCCGAAAAGTGTAAAATTTTCTGCTGTTTGTGATAATTACGTAAATTATTTAATCAAACATTTTGGACGTAATTGCGTAGTAGTATTTGATGGCTATCCTGATATAGAAGGTATGAGTTTAAAAACCGCAGAACGTCAACGGCGTCTCAACCGTCAAAATATGTGCCCTGACATAGTTTTTAATGAGAATACAATTACTACGGTTGCTCAAGAAAAATTTTTGAGTAATGAAAAGAATAAAAAACGATTCATTGAGCTCTTGACAAAAAAGCTTCAAGACCGTGGCATAGAAGTAAGGCAAAGCATTGAAGATGCAGATTATTTAATAATTAATACTGCTCTAGAAAAAGTCGAAGACTGTGTAGTTGGACAAGTAACAGTAGTTGGAGAAGATATCGACTTACTGGTGATACTTACAGGTGTTGAAGACTGCAGAAAAGATCTTGTATTTTTCATGAAGCCTGGAAAAGGAAAAATAGAAAAAAAGATATATTCTAGTAATTCTTTTATTGAAAAAGACTTGAGTCCACATGTTCTTTTTATACATGCTTTTTCCGGATGTGACACCACTTCAGCAGTTTTTCGACAAGGAAAAAAAAAACTGGCAGACATCTTAAAAAAAAGTGCCAGTTTACAAGAGTGTTGTCGATCTTTTAAAGATCCTAATGCTTGTAAAGAAACAATAACTAAAGCTGGTGAACAAATCATGGCAGCTTTATACACAAATTCACATAGTACCGCAAAAGCACTTGGAGAAATTCGTTACGATTTATTTGCTCGATCGATAACGAAAAGCAAATTCAATCTGGCTTGCCTTCCGCCGACTTCTGGTGCTTGTGAGCAACATGCACTCAGAACTTACTGCCAAGTGCAGTCTTGGCTTGGCACAGAAAAAGAGCCAAAAGATTGGGGTTGGACTTTCGAAGAAAATTTGATTCCAATCCCTACCCTAGACTGTCCCGCACCTCCAGATATACTATCTGTTGTTTCATGCAAATGTAAAAACACATGTGGAAGGAACTGCACATGCAAAAAAGCTGCATTGAATTGTTCCGTTATATGCGGCGACTGC
Organism: Zelleria hepariella; assembly: GCA_949319315.1. Lineage (NCBI taxonomy): Eukaryota > Metazoa > Arthropoda > Insecta > Lepidoptera > Yponomeutidae > Zelleria > Zelleria hepariella. Next base: position 11,208,008 of record OX439394.1, read on the forward strand.
AGCGGTAAGCCTTGTACTGGTGCTATAATTATTGATGAGACTGACGAATTCGAAAATGATACTACATTAGAAAATGCTCTAACTGCTTGTAATAATTCCGGGACATGCGATTCAGACCTTAGTGAATACGATATTGACAAAAATGAGATCTTTGACGATGATAAAGAAAACGAAATTCTAAACATTGAACAGCCAAGTACATCTAAGAAATAAAGTTAAGGTTCAAGGAAAGTAATGTGGCGGGAAAGCCCAAAGTTTCAGTTTTAAATTTTTTTTTCTAAGTCTAAACTGACATAATTATTTTTGTTCAGCAATTTTTGCTTCACGACAGTATAATATATCTGTTTATTTATTCTAAAGAACAGAACGACAACAATTAAACTGATTTGTTTTTTTTTCTCAAAAAATCAGTGGTACTACCCAAAAAAACTAGTACTTTGAGCAAATCTCATAAGCAGCTTAGTTATTGTTGTTTTGTTGTTTATAGTAATGAAAATAATACAGTTTTATTGTCGTAAAACAAAAATCGCTGTATTCAGCTACAAAATTGCTCAAACTGGAAAATTGTGCATTTTCCGCTATTTTCGTTTAACCTTAAGGTGGGACGATTTCTATACCTACAATTTTTTTTTTTCCATGTGTTGAAACTTAATAATTATACATCGAAAATATATGTCTGCATTTATTCACCATTTAAAGCACCAAATTTTTGAATAATTTGCCAAGAGTAGTGTCATATAAATTTTTTGAAGATGGAGTGTCAAAGCTAGGCAAAATTATTTTTCGAACTCATATATTTTTTATTCAACTAAACGAATTTATTGTTTGTTTTATCAATGCGATTGGATAGCATGGTTATTAATAATTATTTCCGTTTTTGTTACCCTATAGAAAATATACGAACACTGTACCTCAATTATATTGTTTTCGGATGTTCATTGTCAAAATTTTCAAACAAATGCTCATAATTTCTGAACGAAGCGACCAGTATTTTTTAAATAATTTTCCAGGTTCCGCTATAACGTAAGCTTTCACCCTGTACCCGCTTGACGTTGAAATTCGGTAAAACCTGTGTAAAGACTACCTATATTAAGGACCCCACATTAAATAAAAATCAAGTAAACAGTCAAAGTGATCATGTTTTCTATTTATTCAAAATAAATTATGAAGGCCCAATGTATTTTTTTTTTAGAATTTTCGACTTTAAGTCCTTGAAAATACAGTTAGAAAGCTTCAATCACATGAAATAGCCAATTGCAGATTTTGTTCTATCAAAAATGTAACCGTGTAAATAATCTATTTTATTGATAAGATACTCAAATCAAGTACCTATACTTCGTATATATTTCGTATTAAGTAATTATGTTTTTTTTTTAGCTTGAATATAATGAGTTTTAGTAGCTCGTGCAAAATATATAGCATATAAACTATTCAACATAATACCTATCTTTAAGTATCGACGCACCACCCTATACTTAAAGATAGGTATTATGTTGAATAGTTTATATGCTATATATTATAAAAAAATATATTTTTGTGTTCACTTAAGTACCAATTGATATTATAAATTAATGTTAGTAGGTATTTCTACTTAAATAAATATAATATTTTACATTAAATACGTACCTTGTTTCATTTAAAACTTTATTTCGCACATTCAAGCAGGTAATATCATATCAGTTAAAAAAAGGAGATTGTTTCTTATGTGGAAGTTGATTAAAGATGAAGATTGTTTTTTATTGTGGAAGTCGAAAAATCAGTACTGCCCATAGAGTAAATCTCGTAATCAGCTGATTAATTGTTGGTTTGTTGTTAGAATCATGAAGTGTTTATACAATGATTCTAGCAAGGCGATCTCATGCTTGTTCATGACTTTCATGACTCACTGACTCTTAATAAAAAATAAAAAAAACCTATAATTACTTTCATTACCTGTACTTAGATTCCCTGGCTCGGGTGAGGCTTTAGAAAAAACAATAAAGTTTCTGTACCTATGGGAAACAAGATAATAATAAACTAAAACTGCGCGGCCTTACCTGCGTTACAGCTTTGTAGCTCTTATCACAAGCGGCTATATGCGAGAATGCGACACGGTGCGTGCAAGTTTAATTTAGGTAGTATTCATGCCTACACGTAGCTAGCGCACGCGAAACTGAACCTAACAAGTAAGCAAATACGAACTGTATTTTTATTTATAACGATTGATTCAAAGCCGGCAACGAATCGCATCCGCGCGCGTTTTCGCCTTCCATTGTCGATAAGTACTACGTAGTCGTTGGTGGTGGGACGGAAATGCTCGTCGTTGCGGTCGGGGGGTGGCACTGAATCCGTCCGGTATGTATTCAGTCAATAAAATAGGTTCAGCTATCGATTTAACTGTAGAATAAATGTGTTCGGCATGATGAAGTTTTTAGATATTTTGGTTTGGTGTGGAAATGTGACCACCAATCATAACAAAAAAATTAAATCGGACGGAGGAATTTTGCGCGCTGAGTTATTAGTGATTTTCAACTGACGCAAGACAAAACCGTGTTATGGTTGGATTTTCTTATCCAGTACGCCGAGTCACATTTAAAACCTAAATGAGGATAAAAACTAGACTGAGGAATTTTCCCGTCGAAATGACGGACAAAAGGAGATTTTTTTTCGAAAAGTGATAGTTCTTCTTGAAGAAAGTTATGGATTTTTTTCAAGCATGACCTAATTATGGGGATAAGTCATTTGGTAAAAAAAAATTGGACGGAGAAATTTTGCTGTCCAACATATCGAGCTATTTGTACTTTTAGGTTTATATACCTAATTCCGGAATGATTTTTTTTTGGACGCTCTGATGGAACATCTTGTATTTATGTGTATTACAACCCTGCAAAGTTTCATTTACGGGAAAATTAATGTTGGGGTCTCCATACAAACAAATCGTAGATTTACTACAGTAGATGACAAACACGCAGAGCTTTTGTGCGATTAAAATATATTCCTTCATAAATTCCACCTGAACACATTATCCCGGTTCATAATCCCGCCTTAAATCCCCACATAATTTAAGGGAAAGGAAAAAATCTACAAGAAAATGTAATAAAGGCGAACCACCCCCATGCGTGAGCCTATAGCCTCGCAACTGCACATGTATACTTAGCAAGTTACACCCTAAATTAATAGCATCCTAACAAAAAAAAAAAGTCCTCCCTATCTTATAAGGGGGTGGAGGGGTGGGTGGTTAATTTGCATATATGGTGTCCCCCTTGGCACCCAAAGGAGAGCGCGGATGTATTTTTAATTTCATTCTTATCCGGGTGCTTAAATCATGAGAGCGGCCATGCGTGCGAGGGGGTAGGGGGTCCTGGGGGGTAAGGACTCATTTCGGGACCCCCCCGCGGCCGTTAGCTTGCGTCATACGTCGCTAACCACGTACAGAGCAAAAAGAAAAGAAATCTTAATAAGTTTGTAAGGGTGCGTTGGAGGAGGGTGGATGCGGCGGCTCATCAACTGATTAGAGCCTGTAGACATCAGACATTAGAAAAATACCCAAAAATCATCAAATTGTGGCTTCCCTTACTATTATACTAACGCTTGCGGCCGCACTCGCTTTATCGGGCGCCTGATAATGCGAGTCGGAGGCTTTAAGGGTGGACGATAGCAACGTGGCGGGAAATTAAAAATTTTCACAGTTTTTTACATTTTGTAGCTAATCCAAGCAATTTTTGTTCAGCGATTTTTCGTTCGCGGCAATAACATAGTATTCTTTTAATTATTGTAAACAACAGAACAACAATAATTCAGCCGATTATGTGTTCTGGTCTAAGAAGCAGTGGCACTGCCCAAAAACCTACTCCATCTAAAACAATGTCCCAGCAGCGTCGAGTGGTCTCTTCATCCATCTACAGCGTGCACTCTAAGTCGATAGCGGAACTTTAAGTAGGCTGTCTACTGATCACAACTTGTACTAGGTGGGGACAAAAAGGGAGTGAAAAAAATATCAGCTGTTCCATACAAAAGGTCGACTCAGTACTGCACCAAATGTATGAAACATCAGATATTTTTTTCGCTCCATTTTTTTCGCCACCTTGTACAAGTTGTTTGTAGTGATGAGTAGACAGCCTACTTAAAGTTCCGCAATCGACTTAGAGTGCACCCTGTAGTGTGAGTGAAGGTGCCACTGGACGCTGTATAAATCATCTCATTACGTAGATTCAAAGGCCTTATAAAAAAAATGGGCGATATGTGGCCTACAGGCGTATCCACACCATTCTTTCCAACAATATTAAGCACCCACCTCCAAAAAACAAGCGTCGTCATTTGGGTGAGCAAATTTCGTGGAAGTTTTCCGCTCTTCCTTCATTTTGCGGTATACGTACGAACCTAGATTTGCTTATATCTGTTATATTTGGACATTCAAGAACGTGTATATGTCATTGTGTGAGTGTGAGTGTTGTGGATTGAAATAATAATGGACAGAATCACAGCTTTCTGGCGTTTCTAATTTGAGCTTGAGCACTTAGTAATGAAAATTGGTCTGAAAATAGCCCACTACGCACATACGCAGTGCTGTTTACTCCATATTCAGCGGGAGACATCGTCGTCCAATATGCACAATACGTTAACCACATACTATACCTACCACGTCCTTAGTTGGCCTAGTTCATAGAAAAGACAAGTGCGGAGACATCTAAGGTGAGCAAGCTTAAACTATGTTGTTGCACCACTGCTGGATCCACGCAGTCACTTCATCCATCTAATGTCAAAGTCAAAAGTTTTTATTCAATATCATCATCATCAGCCTGTTGACGATGATGATGAACCAGTGGTTGCTTCTGGATCGTGAGAGGTGGCGTGAGCATGAAGAGACCTTAATCAGCAGTGGGTGTTAACGTTGATGGTGATGATGATGATGATGATGATGATGAGGATTTTGGACTTTCCGGAATATGCCCCTGCGCTTTTCTAAAAAGGTGTCGCTTCTAGAAAGCCAAATATTGTCTTCATACAGTACCTAAACTACAAAATAGGCCCTCTGTTACTTTTAGTTCTTGGGGCTTGGCACGCTCTGCTTTGTTTTTACGAGCTATCTTTATGATTGCGAATTAGTTTTAAGGTGAATGTGTGTTTGTGTGAATGATAGTTGTTAAGTTAGGGGTACATCTTTCATGATAGAGTTTTGACTTTCCAGTTTGAGTGTTCGTTTGTTTTGGGGTCTTATGTTTAACTCTGATTTGTAAGCGGTTTCGAAGTTTTATTTTCAGGCTTTTTGGTTGGATGGTTAAATAATTTACAGACACGTAGAGAACCGCTAGCCTCTTCGATGGTGATATTAAAAGTTTAAATTTTGGACCATAATCTAATCGACCAATTTTATTTGTATACCTAAACATTCGTAAGCACATTACATTTTGTATTTTGAAACTAGTCGGCTACATCGATACAAATACCTACAAGTTAGTTTAACCATTTACGAAATACAAGACCCATTTTATCACCCTCTTTTTCACCTTTTGGACCAAATCTAGAATACTAGACAAAAGACATTGAAAGGGTAAGAAATCACCAAAAACAATGAAGCTCCAACAACTGGGCGTAATTATGACAAAAATCCAGATAATAAGAATTCAAACAGAAGTTTTCAGAACTCCCGAGTAGAAAGGTAGCGAACTCAAAAACCGCAACTTTACGTACATAATCGCATCAGCGATGCCACAAACTAAATACGAAAGAACGACTGGATATAGAAACAAAAAACCAGAAGCGAGCAGCTGCTTTGATCTTCGGGCCTACCTCTTAGATGCCCCAAGCATTAACACGAGTACCTATGGGTCAAAAGTGATGACAATTTGCAAGTATTAGCAGCAGGGGTGGCCACTACCTCATACGATTACCTATCCAGCAATACCTGATATTTCCCAAAATACTATGGCCTATAATTATTATGGTAATCAACATATGATCTGACCAATAGTAATGGCGAGGCAATGGTAAGGTAATTATGCAATATCAGCCATTGTAGATGGTATTATCAGATGGTACTACATTACATGTAGAGATTGTAGACCACGACCGCTCTGACAAGAGTGTAACGAAAAAGAAGAAATAAAGTTAAAAAAAAACTGAAAAATACCCACGTATTTCCATTTAATTTTCATTTCAATAAACCTTCCATTATACCAACCTACGCTTCTGTAGCATTACAATTTTGCGGCGAAACTCCCGAATTGTTCCCCTTAATTATTGATAGAATGAAACTTTTATCAAAACTTCAAGAGCAGAAGCCAAAAATTATTCGAAAGCAGCGAAACCCTTCATAATGCCTGCGAAAATATTAAAACAAAGCCGAGGTGGCCACCCCGAGCCTCGTGCCCTCCTTCTACGCAGGACAATCTCCTTGTGCCCACATCTATAGAGGGCTGATACAACATCAAATCAAGGGGGCTATTATTAGTCCCTACTTTTTCCGTTCGCAGGCATGAAAAAATACTACGACACACCTGTCAGACAACACTGTTTTTTTTGGAATTTAGATAGCACTTTTATATTTCTTACGAGGTGTATAATTCTTGTGTGATGACGAAGGCCTCCCGTTGTAATTTTACGAATGATGAACAATTATGATGATGGTGTAGGTAGGACTTGTTGAGCAACATAACTGAAGATAGAAATGGGTTTGTTAATTTAGAGGTGTATGTAGAGGTGTAAAAGATTTCCTGAAGTTCTTCCCCTAACAGGGTGAAATCCCGGAAGTTCCACAAAGTTTGAATAAAGTTTTCAAAAGGACGATAATAAAAATTCTTCTTTTTGGATGCGTTTTTTGCTAAATAAGTCGTCAAATGATAATCCCTTGGCTAAACTATTTTTAGGACCTAAGGCCTTGATTCCGAATCCTAGAACCTACGAATAAATCCCGCACAAGAAAAAAACTTTTGACTTATGCGGGATTTATTCGTGTTATTTCAGGAAATCCAAAAAGGAGTAAGTAAGTAAGTAACTCTTTATTGAAGCGCTCACAGCCTAGTTGTACTAGCCGTTCTTAATCGATTGGCAAAGTTAAGCAACAACGGCCGCGGTCAGTCCATGGATGGGTGACCGCTAGTGGCAATAATATCTGAGCACTTCCGTGCTTCGGAAGGCACGTTAAACCGTTGGTCCCGGTTGTTGTTCATTAATAACAATCGTTAAGCCATGTCAGAGACCCTTTGGGTGGCCTAAAAACTCTGACACCAGGGGTGGCCACTACCTCATACGATTACCTACCATTGTACAAAAGAAATCATTTTACATGTTAGTTTAAGAGTTGTAGAATAAAAGTACAAATGGCGGTCTTATCGCTAAAAGCGATTTCTTCCAGACAACCTTTGGATGAACAGGACTGAGAGCGAAAATACAGTAGTAGGAGGTAAGTTTTTTTTCATTGGTGCTTTGACCATCACCATAACAAGTGTAATTTTACTTACTCAGGCATACGCTTGACACAAGTCGTATCGGAAATTGAAGACGCAAGACGAACTCGAAAGATATTGGCCCGGTTTCTGAATTGAGAATTTTACTAAGTAAATACTTAACTATCGTTCTGTCCCGTTCTTTTGTGAGAAATCCGCAGAGGTAGAACGATATTTGAGTGCTTGCTTAGCGAATTTCTCAAATCAGAAACCGGCAGATTATCACATAGATTATCATCTCTATAGAGATCCCTAAGAAATCCACGAAGACGACTCCGGCGGGTGGTACTGGTGATTAATACTACGCATCTCCCTCTCGATGGTTTAATCGTTCGCCGGCAACATTTTTACCCAATTTTTGGGCCCCTTCCACCCACCCCTTTCTTTCGTTAAGATAAATTATCCTGCGATCGGGATAAGAGTGTAGATTCAAATTGCCGCCTTTAAAATTCGAGCCTCTAAATATTTATGCGGGAGTTTTGGCGATTTCGCCTCCGCTGCTCGGTCTACAGCGCTTCACAGCTTAGCTCCTCTTTTGAAAGGGTTAAGGATAAAGATAAACTTTATTTTCTTAATTCTCACTCCACACTTATAGTAAAGTTACATAGAAAAGCACACAGATAATACCATGTCAGGCATACAGAATCAAAGGCTGAAAGGTGCTATTGTTCTTCATACGCACTTTGCAGCCTTTGATTCCTACGCCTCATGTTTTCATGTTCATCCATAGTAAAAGTTACAGGTGGACCTTTACTCTGGGTGGTATTTGGTGGCTAGTCACCAACGCTACTAACTTTACTGTTGTCGGTATATGGTTGGGTTATTAAAATTTTGGGCACCAGAGCCTATAGGTATAATCTCACTTTGGTGAACAAACTTTCGAAATGCATTGGAACCTAATTGAATCGCTACTTTTGAAAACGACCAAAGTAGAATTTTATGAACTTTACAGGAAACCAAAAAAAACTTCCTGTGAATAAAAAACATAGGAAACACACAAACAAAAATATATAATTTTTGTTATCTTAAGTTCTCTACAATTTTGAGGATTTTTTGTAAAACATATTATTCTAATATGACTTACAATAAACTCAAAATACTCAATCGAAAATATTTCGTTTGGTTGTTTTCAAACTAAATGTATGGTTTAGTTAGAAAAAAGCCAATGTAGTCTACTTTGGCTTTTTTCAATCTAAACAAAATACACACTTTGGCTTTTTTCAAATTAAACATTATAATGAAATGTAGAGAAATTGCTTTATTGTGTCTTACATATTTACTCAAACTTAATTCACATCCGTATAGGTAATCAATCAGTAACTTCTTCATCTTCTGCAGTTTTTGTGGGCCATTAAATGATCTCATCCCAAAACTGTTAATGTTCTTCTGGTATACAGGGTGGATTTTTGAGACGGGGCAGTAAGGGCAGGTACCCTAACCGTCTTAGTTACAGGAAAACGTTCTTAGGAGACCTTCCATAACTTTTTGAAATATTATGAACTGCATTAACAGATTTTGGAAAAAAAATTAATCAGCAAAAAAATGCAAAATTACAAAAAAAAAGTTCTGCACTTTTTTATTTTCTTCTCATTATTTTGCGTGTGCCAAACGAAAACTAAATAATTTGACAGAATTTATATTTATATTTATTTAGTTTTCGTTTGGCACACCCAAAATCTCGGTCACAGGGCAAAAACGAGTGCCCTCTTTGTGGGAGAAAATGAAATATCTCATCAAACCTTCCCATGACTGTCAATGACATCAGAAACCTGACCACAGTGTGGTTTTTATTTTGGCCCACACACCCATCCGAAAATAGTTAAAGTTTCTTTACTGTATCTACCTATATCTTGGCGCGAAACGTTCCGTTCTGTTTGAAAATGACCAAACGCTAAGACTTTGGTCATTTTCAAACTAAACTGATTTTTGCGCGGCTCATAACTCTAAGGGGAAATTTCATACTTTAGTGATTTTCACATGAATCGATGCGTTTAGGTGTACTAAGCGATGTGCGATAAAAAAGTTAGTTTCCTAAAAAATATGACTTTGGTCGTTTTCAAATTAATCGATTCAATTATCTTTTTGCTAGCCCCACCTTTAACTGGGAACCTACGTAATAAGCGAGATAACCGTCAAAGCTTCAAATTTTAGAAGAATGATTAGAAGTCAAAGTAGCAACCTTCTGGTTGCTGCTTTGTCCAGCAACCAAAACCAGCAATGGCTAGATTGTTTGAATAAAATCTTCAGCAGCATTTCCAAAGCATAGGTAGGCCAAGAACTCAGCGCTGCCAACTTCCCGAAGAGTGGTGAACATACTCGTAGAAACTGTTTTATTTCCAGGGGATTTCCAGTCATTGTTTTCGTCTCGCTACGCCATTCGTTATTCTTTTGTTTTGCGTGAGTGCAAAATACATTTTGTGTTTTGTTAATTCGCAAGTCAACAGAAGGGCGGGTTTGCCGCGGTTAGCTAGCAGTCAAAGCGGTGAGGCAATCTCAAGAGCTCGTTGCTTCGCAGTGAAAATATGTCTTCTAGGGACACTGTAATCTAGGTCAAAAGTCAATCAAAAGTGGCCGAAAAGGTGAGATATTATGAAAAGAATAACCAACAGACATAATGTAAAGTTAATACAGAGGTTAGGCATTTGCATCTTATATTGTATAGAGGTGATGAGATTATGATGTGTGGATGCGTGCAACGAGAAACTGAGTAGGAGGGCGCGAAGGGGAAAAGGCATACCCAGCAGTGGGCAAAGGCCTGAGAGTCTACCGGCTAAGACGAAGCCGATTACCATTGGCGACAATCGAAGTTCGATTTATGAAAAATGAACAGGGGTGGCAGTAAAATGAACTGGGTGGCAGTACATTTTTCAAAAATCGAACTTCGATTTTCGCCACTGGTAATCGGCTTCATCTTAGCCGGTGGACCCCCTGATAATAATGATGATTATAAGATAATGAGATGATGAGATGGGTAAAGTGACCGCTTAAATGCTAGAAAATACCTATATCCAGAAGTGGGCAAATGTAGGAATGTGGGCTGATATGGGCAGATGCGATGATGGGTCACGAGATGGGTAAAATTACCACTTAGATACTAGCATGTTTGGAGGTGGGCCTCTGTTATTTCTTCTGGTTGGTGGAAAGCTCAGATTGAGGTGTGGCCGTCAAAGGTGGCTTTGATCTCGCTTTAATTATTTCGTTTTGCAACAATTGAGTGGTGGTGTTTGATTAATCGTGCTTGTTTTTGTATTTATTTTGTTTACCTTTCCACTTACGAATGGAGGATTGGACGTCAAGAACTTTGGTATTGTTATAATTACAGCTTTTAAATCAAAGTTATAAGAATTAAAAGAAAACAGTGTTTCGGGGACTTTATTTTCTTTTACAAATCTACATATACTTGTAATATTTGTATGTATTTGGTACCAATTTTAATTAATTGAATTTTATTTCTACACAATTAAGAGGTTGCGGGTTCTAGTCCGTCCAGAGATTTATTTAAGACTAGCTGACCCGGTGAACTTCGTATCACCTGAAATAGTTTGACACTCCGCGTCAAAAATGGCGATTCCGATACAAAATGACCAATTTTTATTTCTTCCGTTTTTCAGCTAATCCTTTAACTTTTCCCATATTTCTTTGCTTTTAAACCTACCCTGAACTATGGTGAACTAAACAAAACAGTAAATATGCAAATCGGTCAAGCCGTTTCTTAGTTTTAGCGAGACTAATGCACGGCGATTAATTTTTATATATATAGATAAAGCTACCCCGTCAACTAGCGCCGCCAATGAAAAAAAAAACATACATTTTACATAACATTTTTGGATGAAACTACAAATAAATCCTGCAAAAAAAATGGCTACTTTTGACTGTGCAAATTTAATAGACCTTACGCTAGTGTGCCATTCCCGTCGCCTTAACCACCAATAAATCTTCTAAACAATTTATAAGTAGACTTATTCATCAACAGTAAAACTAACGTGTTTTCATAATACACGCGCCCTTGCTCAGTACTGGGAAACCAATAAACTTAAACACTTACGCTAACTACTTCCTTCCAAACTTTTCTCCACTTTTCAACGTAACAAATCACATATTCACAAGGCCGCGCCTTGTATAAATACTTGGGGGTTACACTTTTCACGTGCCCAATGTGTGGAAACGTATTCTAAACACGTTTCATTCTATTTGTTTAAGCTTGAATTTTCTTCGTTGTGGTGTTAATTTTTCAAGAGGAACGAGGCACGTTTTACATATTTCCCTTTATGTAACCTGTACAGTGAACATGTCCCACTAGCCTTGCAAATGCCTTCACTCAGAGAGAGAGAGTTTGTGGGCCCACTGCAGATTGGTGAAGCAATAGCAATTATAGTAGGAAGGAATAAGTGAAATATTGTGAGGAAGCCCGATCATCTGAAGCATGATACCCTCTCTCTTACTAAGGGTAAGAATGGATAATACTTGCTTTATATCGATTTAACGTTTTCACTTACTTTTATTTTGTCGGAGTAGCCGACATGTTTCGACTTCGTCCGGAAGTCTTAGTCATGGAGGAGGGATGGACGACGCGTTCGTCTTGGCGTTCATCCGCTCAAAGTGAAACCGTTAAATCGATATAAAAATGTGCAGTGCTTACGAAAGTTTAAGTTTTAATACTTGCTTTCCATTATTCCATGCTTGGTAATAGATATTCTACTTTTTGATTGGTACTTACGAATCTTATGATTGCGTAACTTTAAAGTTTACTTAGTTCGAGGTTCGAGCTTAGGAATTTTGTTTCAACAGTAAAGTTTTACGAAACCTTTTTGCACTATTTTGTGGTCAATATTTTCTTCTTACAATTCAAGCAAAAAACAAACCGTACGTGGTTCACAATCGTCTTAAAAAAGTATTCCATCGACTTCCTACCAACCCCCCATCTAGTTATCCCATTGGGAAAAAAGAAATAAACAACACCATAACGTTTTCCCTCCACTAATGCCCCAGAATCGGGGCAATAACTTTAATGACGTACACACAATCGACCCGAACGGGAGCGCGAAACGGGGCAGTTCTCGAAAGTGGGTTTTCGTTGAAAAATCCGGTCTGGACCACAAAATATGGATATGTACAGAAGACCCACTGAAGATGGGCATACATGGGCCTGATTGACGATTCAGTGATCGGCGATGCATGTGTCAAAAACATGACATATGGTGTGGCGCGAGTGGGAACTGAGTGGACTGTATATGCGGGTGGACTAGGTGGACACCGTTGGTGCTCGTTGGCGAATACCAAGGATTCTCACCTGCGAATGCCGAAGGTCGATCCTGGGTGGACGTCGATGGCGGCGGATGTCAGCGGCGGCGATGCTGTTTATGTAAACTTCCTTGTTATTTATTTCAATTCTGAACTACATATTTTAATGTCGTGTTTTTTGACCCATTATAGCAGCAAAAGATACAACAGATAAAAGTTTATTTGCGCAAATCACAATTTTGGCATTTTGGCATTATGAATGAAAGCCGCCGCAACATCCTGTTACTTTTATCACGTCAAAAATGAACTTCACAGCACTAACACCGGCTTTTCCAGAAGTTTGAAATTTTCTTTGAGTTTTGAGTATAATTATTTGGTAATAACCACTACCAAGCAATTTATCTACCACATTAACCCCCGGGTTTCTCTTATACTAACCGACTTTCAATCGACTATGAACTGCTGTCTTTGTTTGTATGCACTTTTGACAACTGACAGCTGTTATCAGCCGATTCAAAGCCCCAGTTTACGAAGAATCGGGGGATAATATTGTCAAATGAGATTCATTTGCAGTGTGTCTTCTGCATCTTATTCGTCTACACCGGGACCGCGTAGTCCACTTCCTGCCTTTTTTCTCGTTTAAAGTTGACCGCTAATTGGGCAGCCATTGGCCGCAGCTGTATTACCGGTGCAGTGTCGTATTGCCATCGTAACTTGCTCGCGTAGAGTTGTTAGTACACTCAGGGGTTTGATTGTCTAACTTCAACATCTATCACGATCTCTTGCTTAATTAATTCGCTGCTTACGCAGGTCGTTCTGCCACCAGTCGGGTTATGGGTATTGGCCTCCTCAACGATATTCCATTTCGCTGTCTCTGGCCTCCGTTCTCCAAGATGTTTTCTTACCTATTTGCCGTAGATCTACCTCGATACAGCCCTTCCACAGCTTCTTGGGTCTTCCTCTGGGTCTTGTTTGTTATCAAGAAGAGGATAATAGAACAGTAGTGTTTTTTTTATATACAAAAGTGGTCTCCGGTGTCCTCCCTGGATAAAGGCAGCTGAAAAATTAAAATAGGTGTAGAGAAAATTTGGACGATCTCCATTTATAATGCCTTATTTCATTATACAAGCGAGGTAAGTCAAAAATCTAAATTCCGTATGCTTACTAACATACGAGCATACGAGACTATCAAAGCTCGATGTGGTCCATCATGCTAGGAGTACTGCACTAATTAAAATTAATGGCAATTTTAATCAACCTAACTTGGATACGAAATTTAATTCGAGAGACGATGAAATAACAACATCTAAGCACCTCCCGAATTTCGAACCATTAACCCAGAACAATGAAAAAGACAAAACAAATGCGACAAAAGTCCCTTTCATACTTGACCACTTCCTAACTCTTTTCATTCTGATATTAAGTGCGTAGATGCATTGCGTACGAATGTACTCTAATCTATCACCAAAAATAATGATCAGCTATATGCTATAATCTGGGGGCACGGCAGTGCCCCCGCCAGGTCGAGCGCGAAGCAAACACTGCCGTACCATCCTTTACTGGAACCATTTCGCCGCATTTTCAGACCCCTATTTGAGAACCTCTGGATAAGACCAGAACGCAGAAATTTTCGTCATCTAGTAAGCTATAATCACATACTTAAAATCCAAAATTTCAAGTCTGTAGGTCATTTAGTTCCGAAGTTAAGCGAAAGCAAAGTTTCGCATTTATGACACACACTCACTCACTCACTCACTCATGATCATCATAATAGAACTAGTACTTCCCATAAACTCAGAGAGCTGAAATTTGGTACAGAGTTAGGATTGAATGGCCACATAAAGGGAAAACTATAAAAACTAGGATAATCGAAGATCTGGAGTACCTGGTGACCCTGATTAGAAAACACAAGAGCCCTAATAGAACTAGTACTTCCCATAAACTCAGAGAGCTGAAATTTGGTACAGAGTTAGGATTTAATGGGCACATAAAGGGAAAACTATAAAAACTAGGATAATCGAAGATCTGGAGTACCTGGTGACCCTGATTAGAAAACACAAGAGCCCTAATAGAACTAGTACTTCCCATAAACTCAGAGAGCTGAAATTTGGTGCAGAGTTAGGGTTTAATGGGCACATAAAGGGACAACTATAAAACTAGGATAATCGAAGATCTGGAGTACCTGGTGACCTTGATTAGAAAACACAAGAGCCCTAATAGAACTAGTACTTCCCATAAACTCAGAGAGCTAAAATTTGGTACAGAGTTAGGGTTTAATGGGCACATAAAGGGACAACTATAAAAACTAGCATAATCGAAGATCTGGAGTACCTGGTGACCCTGATTAGAAAACACAAGAGCCCAACCAAACTATTATAGATCGACAAATACCGCCCTTACAAAAAATATTCAACTTTGTGGGCCGCTTTATTTGATGTCAAAAATCTAAGGTCTGAAGTATCTGATGAAGAACCCTCAGCTGGTATCAGCTTTATTAGAGATACATATTATGGTAATGCCCCTTCTACTATTGGTACATAAAAAAATCTACTGTCATTGCAAAAATCCAGCGTAGTGGGACACATCTTCATTTAATCTAGCCTATAGCGTCCCACTAGTGGTTCGCTCCGAACTATGAACTCGCGACCTCAGTAATAACAGATGTATAACTTTGCTTACGCCATTCGCGCAGGCGCGCGCGCGCGCCTAGCATTTAAACTATACAACCCCATATCTCGGCAACCCATCGACCGATTTGGCTCATGTTCGAATTTAAAAATTCTTTTAATTTAGTTTACCCGCCTATCAAATTTTATAACGATTCGACCAAATTTACTCAAGTTATCGTCGAACAAACATTCATACATACAAATATACATACAAACGCCGGATTGTTCCAGCAGACTCGGAGGACTTCGCTCGCTCGTTCAACAAGAAATAGTCGGACGATTAACTTTATTCTACTCGAACATTACACAAATTTAAAAACTGTGTCAAATAAGAAAATCTAATAAAATTAATCAATATGCCCTCGTTTCTACAAAAAGAAGTGAAATCCCACCAAAAACATTCTGTAAAAAACTAGCCAGGTCTCGATGGATCTGCTTGTTTATCTCTAAAAAAGTAATGAAATCTAGACAAAGTCGTGCCAAGTCTAAGGTTCCTTACTGCGATTTCTTTATTATTATAGTTAATGTTGTGAGACTTGGCTGTTGGGTACACAAGGGTACAAAACCAGGTGCTCCATGACACCATTGCACCAATCTGTCGCCAGAACCGCTTGTATACCCTTCAACGGCCAAGTCTCACAACATTAACTATAATAATAAAGAAATCGCAGTAAGGAACCTTAGACTTGGCACGACTTTGTCTAGATTTCATTACTTTTTTAGAGATAAACAAGCAGATCCATCGAGACCTGGCTAGTTTTTTACAGAATGTTTTTGGTGGGATATGGACTTTTACAAGATAAGTAACAAAAATGTGTATTGATCCAAAGTTCATATATTGTCCAAAGTTCCAAAAAAAAAAAAAGTATGGTTCTGATATGACGTTATGTTTTACGACGTTATTGACGTAAAAAAATAAAACCTTATCTTTCAGTGTGTCTATGAAGATAAATAAAAATCAAAGGGGCAACGCTGCCACTCAGCAGCTTTTTGGGGACCATGCCTAGTGGCAGCGGTGTAGACGATATAGGTACTTTTTTGTAAATACGTAATTTATTTATGGTAATTTTAGATTTTAATTTAGCTTCTAGTGGTTAATCTTTTGTTTATATTATTATAAAGTATGTACATAATATAAGAAATATATTTTGAATAAATACAAATACAAAAAAGTTATTTTTTCTTCTATGCGTTCTTACAGCATTCACCCGACTGAAATCGAGGAAGGATTCTGAAAAAGTCACGGGCAAAAGCTAGTTTCAAATACCTTCGATCCTCGGAGTACCTACTATCCTCGCGTATCTATATATATAAAAGGCTTAGGTTGACTGACTCATCACGCTACAGCCCAAACGGCTGAACCTATAAGTATGAAATTTGGACAAAAGTTGCGTTATATGGTGGAGGATTCATTTAAGAAGCGATTTTTTTTTATTTAACCCTTAAGTGGGTCAAAATAGGGCTGAAAGTGTGTATGGGAAAAAAATTTTTTTTGGTCTTTTTTTCTTAAATCTTGATTTTTTGTACTTTTTTTTTAAAATGACTTGACACCTATTTCAGATTTTTTCTCATTTCTATGTTCTTAAGGGTTAAAATGGGTGCCAAAGTTTTTAGATTTTTTTCACCAGTTACGATCGATGCTGGAACAAAACAAACAATGAAAATTTGACAATAGTTGTAATTTGTGGACACGCTACGGGTTAAGACAGATTTACTTCAAGTTTAACCCTTAAGGCGGTAAAAATGGGGTCCAAAGTTTGTATGAAAAAAAAATTTTTTTTGTTCGGATTTACTTGCAACTAAGAATTCGTATATTAAATCAAAAATAATTTAACACCTGTTTGAGCTTTTTTCTAATTTTAGCAGTTTAAGGGTTAAACGATGTTGAAATGTATGAATATTTTTCGTGATGTAGTGTCAACGTCGGGCCCAAACCGTTTAAGCTACAACTATGAAATTGAAACTGCAGTAGCGTTTTGTAGCAAAACTACCCACCATGAAGAAAAAAATATAATTTTAACCCTTCAAATGCCCAAACCGGGGTTCAAAGTTTGTATGAAATAAAAATTTTTTTTGGTCCGATTAACTTGAAACTTAGTATTTGTATATTAAATAAGAAACAATTAAACACGTGTTTCAGCGTTTTTCAAAATTCTGCCCACTAAAGGGTTAAAAGGGGTAGAAAAGTTTGAAGATTTTTCCTGATTTAGTATCAATGCCAGGCCTAAACCATTAAAGCTACAATTATGAAATTGAAACTGCAGTAGTGTTTTGTGGCAAAACTACCTACCATGAAGAAAAAAATATAATTTTAACCCTTCAAATGCCCAAACCAGGGTTCAAAGTTTGTATGAAATAAAAAATGATTTTGGTTTGATTTACTTGAAATTAAGTATTAGTATACTAAATCAGAAAAAATTAAACACGTGTTTCAGCGTTTTTCTCATTTCAGCCAATGAAGGGTTAAAATGGGTGGAAACGTTGAAGTTTTTTTCCTGATGTAGTAGCAATGCTGGGCCCAAACCATTGAAGCTACAACTTTCAAATTGAATGTGCAGTTGCATTTCATAGCATTACTACCCACCATCAAGAAAAAAATATAATTTTAACCCTTCAAATGCCCAAACCGGGGTTCAAAGTTTGTATGAAATAAAATTTTTTTTTGGTCCGATTAACTTGAAACTTAGTATTTGTATATTAAATAAGAAACCATTAAACACGTGTTTCAGCGTTTTTCAAAATTCTGCCCACTAAAGGGTTAAAAGGGGTAGAAAAGTTTGAATATTTTTCCTGATTTAGTATCAATGCCAGGCCTAAACCATTAAAGCTACAATTATGAAATTGAAACTGCAGTAGTGTTTTGTGGCAAAACTACCTACCATGAAGAAAAAAATATAATTTTAACCCTTCAAATGCCCAAACCGGGGTTCAAAGTTTGTATGAAATAAAATTTTTTTTTGGTCCGATTAACTTGAAAATTAGTATTTGTATATTAAATAAGAAACAATTAAACACGTGTTTCAGCGTTTTTCAAAATTCTGCCCACTAAAGGGTTAAAAGGGGTAGAAAAGTTTGAAGATTTTTCCTGATGTAGTATCAATGCCAGGCCTAAACCATTAAAGCTACAACTATGAAATTGAAACTGCAGTAGTGTTTTGTGGCAAAACTACCTACCATGAAAAAAAGAATATAATTTTAACCCTTCAAATGCCAAAACCGGGGTTCAAAGTTTGTATGAAATAATATTTTTTTTGTCCGATTTACTTGAAACTAATTATTTGTATACTAAATCAGAAATAATTAAACACGTGTTTCAGCATTTTTCTCATTTCAGCGAATGAAGGGTTAAAATGGGTGGAAACGTTGAAGATTTTTCCCTGATATAGTAGCAATGCTGGGTCCAAACCATTTAAGTTACAACTTTCAAATTTGAACTACTGTTGCGTTTTATAATAATAATAATAATAATAAATTCTTTTATTCCAGCTCTGGGCCATATTTTGTTAGTAGGTACATGTTAATTAAGTTAAGTTAGAAATTTTTGGTAATACATGTTCACTTACAATTCAATCCATTTCATTTCATTATGTAAAAGATAAGATAAATTTAAATTCGATTCATTAAGTAATATAAAATTAAAAATTAAATTGAATGTCAATGTTTAAAACTAAATCACTTAAGTATAAATTAAAATTTTTGGTCAATCCATTATGTAAAAGATAAATTTAAATTCAATTCATTGAGGTAAAAAATTAAATCTATAGTCCATGTTTAAAGTGAAATTAAAATAACATTAATTAATTGCAATGAGGATAATAACAGAAAAATCAATAAATAAAGTACAATAAATTAAGTTAAAATATAAAATTTAAAATTGAATTGATATGTAGGCGAACACACACACACACACACATACACAATTGTTTATTTCGGAGGTAGCTGTAGTCGGGCCCACCTCGCGTGTATGGGACTCCCCGGCCAGTCGTAGACCGCCCTGACCAGAGTGTTGGTGGAGAGGCGCAAGCGCTCGGCAGCGCCCGCGGTCACGTGACGCAGCAGCCCGGTTATAGCAAAACTACCAACCATGACGAAAAAAGTAACAATGTTAACCCTTGAAATGCCCAAACCGGGGTTAAAAGTTTGTATGAAATACATTTTTTTTGTCTGATATACCTACTTGAAACTAAGTATTCGTATGCTAAATCAGAAATAATCAAACATATGTTTCAGCATTTTTCTCATTTCAGCGAATGAAGGGTTAAAATGGGTGGAAACGTTGAATATTTTTCCCTGATGTAGTAGCAATGCTGGGCCCAACTCATTCAAGTTACAACTTTGAAAAACTACAGTTGCGTTTTATAGCAAAACTACCAACCATGAAGAAAAAAGTAATAATGTTAACTCTAAAACGGCCAAAACGGGGTTCAAAATTTGTATGAAATTATCATTTTATTGAATTCAGATTAACTTGAAACTAAGTAGTCGTGTATTAAATCAGAAATAATAATTAAACACATGTTTCAGCATCAAAAAGGGTGGAAACATTTTAAGAGTTTTCCTGATTTAGTATCAATAACAATGCCGGAACCATTAAAGCTACAACTATTCAATGAACATTTAACTACAGTTGCGTTTTATAGCAAATCTACTAAGCATGAAGAAAACAATAATAATGATAAACCTAAAACGGCCAAAAAGGTTCAAAGTATGTTTTTTTTTTGTTGGATTCATTTGATCTTTACCAATTTGGTCACACGCATACACAACACATACACTTCCACGCTGAAACTGCACGACGGATTTGGATGACTTTTGGAATAGAGATAGCTTACAAAAATACACACCCATGACTCTATTCATGCTAATTTGATAATGGTGAAAGATGTACCCAGGCAACTTCTTATAAGTCTTCGCGGACGAAGTCGCGGGCGAAAAGCTAGTCTCTAATAAAAAATAAAAAAACAAAACTAACTCGTCCTTTTGTTGTAGCGAGAGATATTTATTTAACGCCCGTAACGCAGAACAATGGAGAAGAAGGTATGCCGAAAAACGCTCGCGACTCACCTCACCCACCCTTTACAGGACAGGGTGGGAAAAGGGGGGCTCCCGCACCCCACTTAAACCCAAGACCTACCCTTTAAAGATTCCTCGTCCTCTCATTTTTAAGACTTTACAATACCAACACATAGACATACATTCTTCGGGGGGGATCTTAATTTATATTAGGGCCACGCGCAAGTGTCGATGTGTGCGCGGATTCTTAAGCGATTTTCTTTCGGTATAACACTGAGTAGAAGGACCGATTCTTGTGACTAAGCAGGACCTCAAGTCTGTAGTGTATTATCATCATCATCATCAGCCTGTTGACACCCACAGTCACTGCTGAGTATAGGCCTCTTCATGCTCACGCCGCCACCGCTCACGATTCTGTGCCAGACAGACGCAATTACTGTTTTCTGGCTACTTGAGCTATAACATTGGACCATCTGGCCTGTGTCTCTCAACCAATCTCTTCCCCTCTCGAGGTCACCATTCCACAATGGACCATCTACCATCAGTGCTTCTAGCCAGGTGTCCTGCCCTGTTCCACTTCAAAGACGTTATGCGTTTTCCGAGTGTATTATAGTTGTCTGATATTATGAAAGTGGCATGGAAAGAGAGATGTACAGTACTCCCAAATTAATAATGCGCATACATATTAGCGAAGATTGATTACGCCCACTCACGTACAGGGGCCTTAGCCTGTAACACAGTGGCGGGTCAATGGCGTCCCGGCAAAAGGACAAAACCGGGCTCTCCTCGTTTTTCTCCTACAACCAGAGAACTAATCCTCTAGAATTAGAATCAAAATATTATTTGCTGTACTACAAAAACATTAAAAGGACAGACAGCGTTAGCAAATCGTAATTAAAGTCGTCACCTGACAGCCCATTTTGGCACCATTGTGTTACAGGCTAAGGGCCCAGATCTTTTTTTCAATTTGGGAGTACTGTAAGCTCCGAAAGAAATAAAAATAAATTTTGGTCTAAAACGAATACCTCTGCATCTGCCCAGTCGTCAGTCTTTGGTGGCTAAAATGAAGGATAATTCCTCCTCACCGGTGTGTGGGTGAGATTGGATTTTTCCGTGTCTCGATGTAATTACGGGTGCCGATTCATTAGGGATGCAGATGTGGGACAGATGATTTGCGGGTAATGAGGAAGGGCAGTCTGCCTATCTTCATTGTCGGGTTGTATTTTGTGTTGCGAGAGTAAACAAAATGCGTTTCGGACTCGCGTACTGACGATTTCATACAACCTCTGTGATTTGTAGTATTTTAACAAATCTGCTGGTACGGACCCCTTGTTTTAAAGACCCTTGAAATATCCAGATGATATCAAGATTATTCCAAACAAATCCTCCAAATACACCGACGATCAATGAAAAGATAGGAACTTATCAATTCAGGCATCTTACGTCTAATACGAAAATAGCAGCGCAAATAAACTTCGCCAACGAAATATTTTGATTCAGACAACCTCTATACAAACGTTAGCCCGAATTTACGAACGAAAAACCCACCATTAGCCCTGACATGGCATAGTTCAACTATATCGGTAACTTCATAATACAGAGCGCTTATTATTTTTTATGTCGACCATAATTTGTTTTCGGTATTACGTCGAAAGGCGAACGGGTTGGTACCGTATGGTACCGGTGGGCTGGGACATGTCGTGACGTGCATGGCTTTTAATTTTAATTATTGGCATATACCTGAGGGCTGAGTTTGCAATAGTAGCTTAACCGGTGGTTAGGTAAACGCTGCTTTGCTAGAACGTGCCCGCCGCCTTTTTATCAAGCAAGACGTATTTATAGGGGACTCTGTAAAGGTCTTCTTAAACTACACTAAGTACCTGCATTTGTCACTGAGAGAGTCTCCAACATATACTGCCGGTTTCTGATTTGAGAAATTCGCTAAGCGGGCATTTAAATATCATTCTTCCTCTGCGGATTTCTCACAAAAGAACGTGACAGAACGATGGATAAGTGTTTGCTTAGTAGAATTCTCAATTCAGAAACACAGTCTTGGTAACTTATGAGAGTGATCTATTTGGTTACTCAAATATGGGCTACAACATGCCTACAAGTTCGTTAAAGTATATCTACGGCGGAGATTTTGGACGGTTACAATTTAAACAAAAAATCTTTTATTCGTAGTATTTCGCGATTATCGCGCGATTTCCCTAATTATTGAAATTAACTACAAAAACACAAGATTATGCGCAGTTAACGCCGAATGAACAAGACCAACCATTGTATTTCAATAATGCGCTCACAAATTTTCGACTCTAGAGAACTTTTCGCAGCAGCTATAAGTAGAGACCATTTCATTCCTTCAGGATTTTCAATTGTTTTTAGTTCTTACGAAAATAATATTTCGTTTTCTTAACCGTCACTTAAACCATGTTCAGTGGCATCGACCCGCAGTGCTATGCGGTGGTAATAAATGTCATTATGTGGATTCGCTTGCCGTGCGTGTCTATACGAGGGTTAAATTATTGAGCATTTATGCATACAGGCTGTCTTTTACAAGTCGCCAATGAATGCGATGGGGTAGCTCGTTGTTCTTTATTGTCACGAACTGTAATCGAGTTTGTTTGAGTATTCATAGTGAAACCTTCGCTTAGTTTCAGTATTTGTTAGATCTTCGTCTTTTTTCTTCTTCAGTTTTTATCCGTCACCCCTGTCTGGACGTATGCCTCTTCATGTTATTAAACGACTTAAACAAAGTCGGAGGTACTCAATTTGACCCGGATATATTTTTTAAATGTGCGTAGCTCAGTACTTTTTTCTAGGTAAGTATTTTGATGATTCTTTTTTCGTTTGAAAGGATATGCTCCCCGTGTGGTACCATAAAAAAGTGAAGATCTGATGAAGAACTTCGGAGGTGGAGAACAGAAATATTTTTTTACAAGGTTTATCTGCCGCCGTATTCACTCATTTATATTGCTTTAAAAATTAAGATACAAGGCCTTCAGGATTTTTTTACAATGTTGTGGCTTATTACATATTGTTTCTAATGTTTCATCCAGTAATGCATTAAATATATCAGGTAACATATTTTTCCATGTTCGCGTACCGTACCACAAAAGAATATCTACTGCACCGAATAGGTAGAGTTGTTTAGATATAGGTATCTGAGTAAGACACAATATGAGAGTTGATTATTTGTGATTTTAAAAGGAAAACAGGAGTCTTAGATGACTTGTAGATGCTTTACAGAATCCCCATATAGGTGTGGAAAAAATAAAATAAAACTCAAAAATACACTCAGTCCATCCAAGTCCTACACTTCTACAGTATTTAAAATTCACATCTCGTTCTATTGCCCACACATTAATACGTATTAAGGCAAATGCCTCCAATAGTGCCCCCCCCCCATCCCCCCATCACCCCTGCCACCCCCTGTGGACACGTGCCTGGAAGAAAAGTCCCCCTATGTGTGTATTCCCTTCTTTTCAAGGGATTTTTGCGTCGTCTTCTTAATTAATAAAATTGCTCCCCCGTTTCTAATGTTTTTTGCGCTCGGTTTTCTAATAGGGGGACGGTTTCTTAAGATTTTCATTGCAGTTTAGCTACGTATAGTTTGCAACGCGTTTAAATGTATGATGAATATAGAAAGTAGGGACGTTTTTGCAAATAAAAAACAATTCGATAAAATCAATAATTCATTACCTATATCAGGTACCAGCTTCATAAAACTACAATTCATAGTTTATTATGACAATTCGATGTACATTGAGTAGTCGGTTGGTAAGCTAACCTTTTTTTGTAACCTTTCTAATGTCTAAAGGACATCGAACTGTCATAATAAACTATGAATGTTTTATGAAACTGGCACCAGGTAGGTAAGCAAGTACTTCCCAAAATTTAATGCAATATTGAACAGATTTCTTCCGAAAGTGACTATGAGGCCCCCTTTATAAAGGAAAACTGACAGCCCTAATGCGATCAGTCTCCTAATTATTCCCTTGAAATTTCCGAAATTGCCCGCTGGCCGTCCGAAGTTACCTAAAAAGCTGCGGTAACAGGGAAAGAGTTAAAAACTTTGCGGAATATCCAAGATGGCGGTCGGCTCAAGATTCTCTGTTTGTCTCTCAAACATTTTGCTCATTATCCTTTGATTAATTAAAGAAAAGCCCGAATCAATAGTCAGCTAGCCACATTAGATGAAAAAAAAAACTTACATTACAAAGAAAACTTGGAAAATGGCTGCATGAATTGTAACTGGCCACAAATTTTCAAAGAAAAAGAAGTAAAACCTCAAAAACAAAACACTGCAGTGAATTTGAAAAAAGAAAACAGCCAGCAAGACGCACGCAGCCGGAAAAGAAAACAAACCTTCACAGGGATCATCAGAGTCGCCGACGTTTCCGCAAAAAAGTTTTTTACTTTTAAACTAAGGAGTTGCGACCGAAGTTCCTTGAGCGAGAAAAAAGGGAGAAAAAGAAAGTTTGAAGATCTTTTCACGCGTCGACGAGTCGTTCGAAATGAGATAAGGAAGGGTGGCTGGATCAACTTAATGTTTCGGCTGTGATAAGGTTGAAGTGTGATTGTCAGGTTGTGCTAATGATGATGGTGATATGCAAATGCTGTTGGCACAACTGATCGTTGATTTGACAGCACGAAGAAGGGGATTCCACGATTTTTTATTCCCTGCAAGTAATGATTAGAGCATAACCTATTGGAAAACCCTGAATCTCGTAGGAGATACTAACCTTCATCATAATCATCATCATCAGCACCCACTGCTGAGTAAAGGCCTCTTCATGCTCACGTCACCGCTCAAGATTCTGTGCCAGACGCAACTACTGCCTTAAAATTGAATAAAAACGCAATATAAGTAAATAATATGTGAGCCCTAAAAGTAGACTGCTCAAATATACATAATATTTGAGCAGTCTACTTTTAGGGCCGGGAAACACCTGTATTTTCCCACATTTTCACTTTATTTCCGGAATTTGTTTGGTTAGCTAGAAAGTAAGTAAGTAAGTAACTCTTTATTGTAAGAAAGAAAGATATTTGAACGAGCGAGCGAAACGAGCGAAGTTCTCCGAGTCTACTAGAAAAATCCGGCGTTTGTATGTATGTTCGTTCGACGATAACTTGAGTAAATTTGGTCGGATCGTTTTGAAATTTGGTAGGCGGTAAATGAAATTAAAAGAATTTTTAAGTTCGAACATGAGTCAGGGGTTGCCGAGATATGGGGTTGTTAAGTTTATATGGGGTCGCGAGTTCACAGTTCGGGGCGAACCACTAGTTATTCACAAGATAAAACACAGTACAATGATACTGAGAACTAAGCTACTATACAGGGTGTTAAAAGACCGCCAACAAAGCGGGAAACCACGCATTGTCCTCATCATAAGGAACATTTTTGCCCAAAGAACTATGCCTGGGAAATCAACGGTTTCCGAGATAATGAGGTTCAAAGTCGGACTTTTCAAAACTTTTTTATTGCAGAAATGTATTTGGTATTTAGTTCTGAACATAACTTCTAAAGAAGCCACATCAAAAATATGAATATTTCTTACAAAAAACGACGTTAAAATTGCAACCCGCAATGTATTCTAAGCATCGGCACTTCAAGCTTATGTAACATAAACTGATACTTACGCTTGCGCAATATGACTTATGTACGCTACACATCCATTACGTGATAAAATATTTTTCAAAATTATAACCTAAAAAATCAAAATTAATTCCCAGCAATAATTTATCGAAAAAGTACTTTGTTTTGGTGTCTAGTATGCATGGCTTTCGGGTCTGTTGGCGGTCATTTAACACCCGGTATCTACTATCTATCTAGAGGTAGGTATTCGCTCGCCTGAAACACCCTGCGAAGTTTCCAGAAAACCAACCGATCCAACACTTATTTCGGCACCAAATTGCGAACTCATCAGCAAATCACCACTGTTTATTAGCTAAACCCTACCACTCGCAGATAAGGGCCGGAACACACGGGGCTCGCAACGTGATTCGCACATGGAAGGTGCTGCCGCCGCCAGCGCCGGGTGAAGAAGACAGATTGTCTTCGCGGTGAGGAGCTTCTGAAGATGGGCTACGGGAGTGTGGAGAGCGCTTTGGAGTTATTTCTTGGGCTAAATGATTGTTTAATCGTTTCCCACCAGAATTTGCCAGAAAAACTGTGACCGAGCGCAGTTTCCATTACAACACTTTAATAAAAACCTCCGACCCAAAGCTCTTAAACGGTTGAACCAAATTGAAATGGCTTCAAGCAAATATCTCCCTTAGATCCGGTTGAAATGACAGGCGCTTCAAAATTAACGCTAGTGTCCTTTTGGCGACTTAGGTCTATCAGGAAAAACGACTTGTCACTTTCCATACTAACTTTGGTCAACCACAACTAAGAAAACAAAGCAAAGTTCTTCAGATTTTTTATACATTCAGTCCAAAAATATCATACGATTGCCATGAATTTCAGAAAAAAAACATTTCAAATTCTTGATCTTTGTAGGATGCCACGCAACAAATGAATAGATGTAATTTTAGCTACTAATGCACACTTAAAAAAAAATACTTAGAAGCACCAACTCACTGAGCCCGCACAATCTGTCTCCACGTTTTGAAGCGTCGTCTTAAACGCTGCCGAGGACACGCGTGTTCTATCGCACATCTGAGCCCTCCTACCACGGTCGGTTCACCCCACATCACTCGTTCAGTCGCGCCGCAAAATACTTTCGATTTCAGCACCTTATCTGGAGGAATATTGAAATTTTATCTCTGTGTATCTCTGGCTATGTCGAAGGTATTAGGTAGGACAATCAGTTGTTTTTTTACTGTTTTGAGTTTTAGCTTTGTTTGGATGGATTTAGGTAGTTCCTATAACCTTTAGTATAATCTGAAATCTGAAAGTGAAAGTGAAAAAAAAACTTTATTGCCGAGAACACATAAAATAAAATTTAGTATACTTAGAGCTAAGCTTTAGTTAGGCAAATGGACTCATGCTCAGCTGTGTGCCGTCCGGTGACAAGTCATCGGACGGCGCTGATTTTCAGCATGCGCCATGGACATAATATTAATTTAGGTACTTGATGCAGTTTTAAAATTTTTTTAATTATACAAAAAACAAAACAATTATTTTTTTGAGAAAATGAAATAAAATAGAACAACAGAAAGGATTCCAATTCCGAGAAAAAAATCCAAAAAAACAGAAACATAATCAAGGTTGAACAAATGATATTATTATGATACTCATACATATAGATTCTCCTCCGATCAAGGATAAAAAAAAACCCAGCAAAACAGATTATATAGGTAGGCACAACTTATACTAAAGTGTATGTGTGTGTGTGTGTGTGTGTGTGTGTGTGTGAGGGTGTGTGTGGGTGTGTTGTGTATGGGTTTATGTAAAGTTTGGGGGAAGAAGGCATCTGAAGAAAATCTGATAATATGAACCTAGATTACATAATAATTTGACCATAGCCCTAGACCTATAAATGGTAGAAAGGCCTTGTAAGATATCATTGTGCTAATCCACCACCAGTTAGTTATACAGATCCAGACATACTACCAAGAAACTACCAGCCATAGGTTGATAGGCTAGAAAAGTTGTCAGAATTTTCCACCAACGTTCAGAGTTCCGTGGTGCAGGGTCTGATGGATGACCCGTCAGGCCGGTGATGCGTGTGTACCGGTTAGTTAATTGCTCGGACGGTGCCTGCCACCAAATTTGTCATTAGTCTGGTGTGTGTGTGCTTAAGGCTGATGCTACACTATGTGAATATCGCGAGTTAGCTGGGTCCTGACTGGGCGAGCCGCCTTGCGCGGCAGACGTTCGTCCAACGTAAACAGATCTACCGTCACACCTTGTCACGAGGCAGACGCGAGGCCTGGTAACACCAGACGAGCGCTTGCTTCGCGAAAACGCTCGGCCAGTCAGTACCCGGCCAATGATGCTACACTAGACATTATTTTTAGATGGAGTATTCTTGCCCAGTACACCATCCGTTCAGCTTAGTCAGCCCAACCCGTAAGAAAGGCAGGAAAACAAAACAATCAACAAATATCTAAATCCAAATAGTGGAGTGGTGTATTGTATTTGTAGAGCAATTAATTGATATTGGATTAATTTACATTGTGCATTTCACAGACTGTTGTTATTCAACAGTAAAGTTGTTCAATTTCAAAGTATAATTTAAGGCAGTTTTGTATGTGTTCAAAAATGTATAGAAATGCCAAATATTCAATGAAAGGAGCATTTTTCGTACAATAATATTTTTAACTATTGTGGATGATTTATCGGTGCTCAGAGGTATCTCTAGTCACATTAGATGTGAAGTAACCACCAAAAGCGGAGGTTTTTTTTGGGCAACACTACAACAGATACAGAAAGGCGTGTACACATTACGCACGCCTTAGCGAACAATAACCGAATTATAATACTTTCAAAGCGGAATAATTTATTTTTCCCCACCCAAGTACCTTCGTCCTCTACGCTCGCGAGCAATTCCTTCAATTCAGCGATTTCTAAACTTTTTTGACCGAGGCCCGTTCTTTTAATAGCTTGTTTTCAAAGAGCAAAGTCACAATTAATCTGTGCCAAGCGAAACTTGACAGTTGCGTCCCGGTTCTTGTAAAGGTACGCCTATAAGCGCCATCTATAAACTGCTTTGAATTTGTGCTTTGAAAACGACTCATTATGTTTTTTTTTTAGGTGCCATCGTCTATCGGAGATCGACTGCCATTATGGCCACTTTGGCTCGTGACGTTGCACCAAGATTTTGGAGCTATTTTGTTTTTTAGCGGCCACAAGTCTGCTGCGGCTCAAAATAGTTTCTTAATAGATGGGCGATGCTCATGGACTCAAAATTTAAACTGTAACAAAGAAACTGTTCTTTAGTCTGCAAAATTACAGGTTTAAGCCATTGACCTTGGTTATTCCCGCATATAATAATATGTGGGACATAAATGAGCGCCTGAAAAATTGAAAAGCCTTGCTTTTTACTTTATAGAGATCCTTCGCGGGCTCTCTGCGGCATGCTCGCGGACTCTAAGTTGAGAAGCGCTGCCCTAAAGCGTCAGGACCAATTATTTTTCGCTCGTAGAAATTCGAGACTTAACGAAATTTAAATCGCTTACCGCCTTCCCGGGAGCCGCGTAGAGAAAAAGCGCTGCGTATCTTCAAAGGTGGGTACAACCCTTTCGGCCCCGGGCGGGGTGTTGGGGGGGTGTAAGGGGGTGTATACGCACTGTAATATAGAAAACTTGTGTTAGCCCAGTTCCGAGCCTTTGTAACATCATTTCGGTTCTCGCGAAGCTCGGTAGACCGGTCTTGATACTTTTCGGTGTGAATCGGTTTTGTTTTTTCGGATACTAGTTGTAGAAACTTTCGTAGCGAGACTGTCACAAAATGTTAAATTACTGTCAAGAAACATTTCAGAAATAGGTTGCAATAATATTCCATTAAATCGGTATTTTTTAAAGACGTTCTCGTCCTTTTCCGGCTATAAGGTTTTATTTAATCATGATTAGTTTACTTTGGTAATCAAGGTACCAACTGATTGTATCGTCACATTTACTGTACCCTTTTTATAAAACAACATCCTGACATTAAA
Organism: Zelleria hepariella; assembly: GCA_949319315.1. Lineage (NCBI taxonomy): Eukaryota > Metazoa > Arthropoda > Insecta > Lepidoptera > Yponomeutidae > Zelleria > Zelleria hepariella. The sequence goes on from OX439394.1 coordinate 11,237,960, forward strand.
ACACTGAAGATAGAAATGTGAAATTGTTATACAGGGTGTTAAAAGACCGCCAATAGACCCGAAAGACACTCATCCTACACACCAAAACAAAGTACTTTTTCGATAAATTATTGCTGGGAAATGATTTTGGTTTTTTAGGTTATAATTTTAAGAATATTTTATCACGCAATGGACGTGTAACGCACAGAAGTCATAGTGCGCAAACGTAGGTATAAGTTTATGTTACTTAAGCTTCAAGTGCCGATGTTTAGAATACATTGCGGGTTGCAATTTTAACGTCGTTTTTTGTAAGAAATATTCTTAATTTTGATATGGCTTCTTGAGAAGATATGTTAAGAACTAGATACTGAATATATTTCTGCAAAAAAAAAAGTTTTGAATAGTCCGACTTTGAACCTCATTATCTCGGAAACCGTTGATTTCCCAGGCATAGTTCCGTGGGCAAAAATGTTCCTTATTTTGAGGAGAATACGTGGTTTCCCGCTTTGTTGGCGGTCTTTTAACACCCTGTATAACATACTCGGGTGTGAAATAAAAAAGTTAAAAATGTTAAGGATTAGTGTTCTGGCTCCCAAACTAGGGTTCCCTGTGCTATGGGTAGCCAGGCTACTTCTTATGTGTTTTTTTTTATTGTTATAATAAACTTCGCTACGGTATTGAGGTGCACTTAATAAGGATATCCAGAAAATCATCTCTGTGAGAAATGTTTATCATGTACACACGACAGCACGTCGATCTCTACACGATAGCAGTCGGTTACGTTACGGGTGACTTTACAACAAAAGTGTACACTCTGACGTGCCGTCGTGTGTACGACAACAATTCGCAAGTATCAAGACCGCTCCCACGACACCCAGCTTTATAATTTAAGAAGAAGAAACAGGCCATAAGAAATAAATGTAAAGAAAGGGAAGAAACGTTCGGACCCCGAAAGGGTTGAAAACGGGAGTCTTACCCCCACCTCGTATACGTACACAGCAAAATGCATCTGTGTGGGTGTGATTCTCGTTTGTGTGGGTGGAAATTTTTGCTCGCGAGATTTAAATCTTTAGGAGCATGTATTTAAATGGGTTCTTTCGGTTCTTTGTTTCATTAGGAGGGGTGATAGGGGGACGTAGTGAGAGGTTTTCTTTAGGTTTTGTGTTGTCTTGACAAGTATTGATTAGGTGGCGGGGTTATTAAGTTTTGTGTTTTGTTTTTAAGGGTGGTGGAGCATTTGGTTTTATGTTCGAGGTCCTTGGTTCGAATTCCCTTACGCACATCGGATCCTTTGATAATTTTTGCAATTTTTGTTTGTAACTACGCGTATTGTAATAAGAATGAACGCAAGCTCGTGTAAGCGCGCCCAAAAAATCGCAGATTTCTGACAAAAATAACCTTGTACATTTTTTAGACCAGCCATGGAACCCTGACTGGCACATATGCCACGGACCTTAAGAGGTCCATGGATCCCAGGTTCAGAAAGCCTGATTAGTTTCTGTGAAGCGTTTTGAGGCTAGAGCTTGCGGATCTCTGAAAATATATGAATTCTCAAAGGTGGTGGCGTTTGTTAGGTGTTAGTTTCTTGTGCTTGCTCAGACTCGTTACCTTTTGTGAGAGAAGATTTTAGGACGGTTCTGGCTCCTTTGATAGCGTAATCATCCTAATTGGTTACTCATTGTCCTATTGTTCACGTATTTATACTCCTTTTCTCTGAGAAAGAGATATGTGAGATAGTGGAGTCAAGTCCATCAAACGTACACTACAGCACGTAGACGCTTACACGCGTGCACTCCATCCACTTACGTTACGGGTGACTTTGCAACGAAAGTGTAAGCATCTACGTGCTGTCGTGTGTACACTTAACAATTTTTTGATTTATATTTTTATCAACATAGCAATGCATAGGTTTCTTCAAATAATTGGCATGCCATGCAAGTGAATAAACTTACGTAGCTTTAAAATGAAGTCGGTAGTCTTATAAATGGCTAGGTAGGTACATGTCATATCGAGAATCCACTTATCTGCCTAAAAACCCTTGGGCTAAAAACCTTAAAAAATACCAGATTAAAAAGAAACTCAAAGCACGTAGAAACTCAATGCGGCTTATTTTAACAGTCTTAACCCTTCCAGAGTTCCAGCGGCTAGGCATCCCTTTATCGTCACGTAAAAACCCATTTACTTTTAAGGGCCCCACAAAATGGGTCGGGAAGGTCGCAAAAATAACTCCTTGGAGAAAAAAAAACCGATGGCGAATTCCAATGTTACCTACTTCTAAAAAGTTTACTAAAACACATACCTAACTTTCTTAATCACTCTACCAATACTACGATGTTTGTAATTTCGAAAGGATTCAGTTTCTTGTAGTGTCTGGATAGTCGACTAGTTTCGCACTTCATATAGCACAGCTCAAGCCAGATTAATTTGCATTTTTTTTTACTCAATTTACTTTATTGGGGCTTATAGGTCCAAGTTATTGGGCTTAAAGCGTGAAGGAATGTCATGTCATGGTTCAAAAGACCATCATCTAAATCTGATCATTGTTGTCGGAGACAACTCTTTCGGACATTCACGTACACACGCATACACCTTTGACCTACACACACATACAAAAACCAAAAACACAACCATTCAACCATCACAATCCATCACGGGGCAAAAGAAAAAAGCCCCAAAGGAAAAGTGTCGCCTTCAATCGAAATTCAATACCAATTAAAATGTTCACTCCTTTTTTTTCAAATCCTTCCTCTAACCTTTCCCAAGATAGCGTTCAAATTACTGAATATTTCTCCTTATTGAGACGTCCGTAGACTCATTTAAATTAAGCTTTTGAAAAAGTCTCATATCTCCTTTGCCGGGAGCGCTACATCAAAGTGGGGTAGGAAGGGGTAAGGTATTTTTCTCAAGGAGGGACCGGGGGGGTGGCAAAAATGCGTATTGACTCACACATTTATGCGTAAGTAAATATACTGACGCACACAGCGGACGACACTGTATGTAAAACACTTTAAGAAGCGACGAAGAAACGCGAGAAGCTTAGCTGCTACAGGGTGGTGCGGGATTGAAAAATATGGGCGATTAATTAGTGGCAGGTTGGTCGCTTTTGTTTTGATGGGACGGTGTACTAGACAATATTGCTGCTACTGCTATTAAAATTTTTTTGGGGTATAAGAATGACATTGTTCGTTGTTGACGATAATTTTATTCAAGTCAATGATTTACCGCGTGTAACGTAATCTTTGTTTGTACTGACGTTCAAGCAGAATGCAAAATGTTCAAGCAGAAAACTGGCCAGTTGCAATCCAGTATTTTTTTATAAACGGCTTTTACAAAACAAAAAAAGAAGGGGGAGGTTCACTTTTCTTCTTTATTTGTCCGCGTGGCCTTTCCGCTGTCCTTTCTTTGCCAAAACCTTCGCACCTGAAGAAAAAGAAAACCAGCCAGCAATATTTTCCCGCCACACCCTGTAACAATAGCGCTGACGGTCGGCTAAAAAGCGAAAGGGTTGCGGAGACGATCGCCCCCCCTCGCCTCCCTGTCCGCCTTCTTACAACCTTTTTACTGAGGGTGGGCAGCGTAGGGTAGGGAGGCAACAGAGGCAGCAGTCAAGATCGCTGGAATATTTGAGAGTTTACAGTGTTGAGACAGTCTCTAGTCATGGTTGGAAATGGTCGTTTACCAATGGCCACCCACCACTCAAGCAATGATTTACCGGTCAAGCATGAAAAAAAGCAGTTAGATATGGAATGTCACTAAATATAGGCATGCTACTAAGACGTATAAATGAGGCAATCACACAGTAAATCCGTAAATGATGACAATGTTTTGGGTAAGTCTTCATCATCATCATTAATTATCTACTTTTGATGAACGGATATCGGATTTCAAGTGGAAGTGGGCTGCACACCTAACGAGTAACACTGAAGGTAGATGATGGGTAGAGTGCCAACTTAGAGAGAGGAAGACATCAGATGGTAGACAGCCTAAGTAAGCTATGGTTGCGTCTGGCACAGGATCGTGGGAAGTTCCGTGATCATGAAGATACCTTTACTGAGCAGAGGGCTGATGAGGTCATCATCATGGTTGTTTATGCTACTGTGCAACATCTATGACATCCTCTCAGCTTCGCCAGAGCGCTGAGTTGTCCCGCTAATTGCCATTGAATAGCTTCCCAACTTCGCTGGACGACTTCATCTTTCGGTCCGCGACAATCGAAGAACTATTTACACGCAATCTGCATCGCAGATATGCTCCACTTAAAACTCGCTGTGTGTCGCGAAGAATGCGGGCGTCGGAGGGGGTGAGTCGGTGGGAGGGGGGCAGCGCTGGTGACAGGGTGGGATCAAGGGGGCGGCTCTGCTATTCCGGGCCCTGGACCATAGGGGACCTCGCTTTTATTTTCAGACTGAAATCGATGCCTACCATTTTACATTTTTGAAGTGCATAAAGTGAATTTAAGACTGAAATTTTGGGACGCGCTTAAATTGTGCATTTTTCTTACTTAATAGAGGTATGGGTAAAAGTATAGACCTTAAAATTATAGTGGCTCTACTTTTGCACTTAAATTGCGATTGGTTCAAAAATAAATGAAATGGATTTTAATAAATAAACATCGGGCACGTAGGTACTCGCTCATTCTTTTGAGTTCCGTACCCGAAAGTTGCTCTGCTATATCTGCCTCCGTACTCTGTCTGTCTGTCCTACCTTACAAGGGCTCTTTGGAATCGTAATAAGTGGCCAGTTGTTTTGTGCTCACAAATAATCGTCAAGAAACTCGGCCGGCCTCTTTTGCGATGTTCCGCGTCTGGCACCCACTCGTTAATAATTACAACGACGCAAAACTAGGGGGCCCATCATTTCTGCCGCCGGCCCTGGTCCGGGGGGTAATTGCAAAATAAAATTAGCCAGAACGGGTACGTGCTCAATTTGCGCCCGGAGGCTCTGATTTGTTTTGCTCTCTCTCGCGCTTGGCTCTAAAGGTTGCCGCCGACTTGTAATGTGTTACGAGATGACGTAACGCTACTCTAGGCAAGTGTAACAGTAGGCTTGAAGGGCCATACCGTCCTTTCGATGTATGTACCGCTCTAGGAAGTTTAAAATTGTGGGAAAGACCACTGTGTCTAATCTATGCATTGGCCAAGCCTAAGTAAAACATAGACTAACATTAATTTCACTGGCATAAAAAAGCAGACAAATAAAATAGATTGATTTTCAATGGACACCGAAAACTAAGTAGGTATTCAATTTATTTTTTAGGGGTACAATCATACCAACCATCTAATACTGACCGATCAACCTAGACTTAGACCTACTGATTTGATTTAATAATATTATATCATAGTAAAGGTACCTTCCTGTTAGTACTTCAGACTCTAGCGAATCCGTGCATCGTGACAAAGATACTCATTACAATGTCAACATGTCATGTTCATATCACAGTAAGTAGGTGTCTCGATCATAATGTAACTTAGTTACCCTCCTAACTTTCTCGGTGCGTTAAGCTACTCTGTGCCCCGCATTTTCTTAGCCTATATAGTATTGATCAGGGCGTTACGCTCTGCCATATTGTTTCAGGCTTCCAACCATCAAGGCCCGACTTTATTGTTCTATATTAAGTAAGCCAATGTCTTATTCTGTAAGGGTCGAATTGCCAGCCATAAGTTTACTTTTAAATTGAGGTTCTGTACTTGTAAAAACTTTTCAGTCAGCGCCTTAACTAAGGCCTTTGCATCTACACAATGAGATAATTTATACAGCGTCCAGTGGCACCTTCACTCACACTAGATGGGTGAAGAGACCACTCGGCGCTTCAGTGCCTGGAAAATTGGGTGTCAGCGCCTTAGATTACTTACAATTCAGCCTCAAACATGTAATTGAAAGCTGAAAGTAATTCCAATAAACCACGGCAGCTATAACGTTACAAACACGTCTAATTCTTTATGCCATAAAGCGAAAAACACAAAGTACAGTTGGTAGTTTTATTGCTGAAACATTTTCTTTCAGGCAACCTAGGATCGAAAATTACTTGAAGTTGAGGTCACATTTTTTCGTCAAACCTAATCGCTATAGGATACGTTATAATTATGGCCAATTCACGCAGAACCTACGTACCCAGCACCAAATTATGTAATAACTTTTAATTAACATCATTTTATGTATGAGTGTGTGTTGATGTGAGTTTTGACGTATAAATACATGTATTTTCTATCTTCTTCTTTCTTTATAAATCAATCCAAAAACTTACTAAAGGCGGAATGAAGTCCGTAACGGCCAGTGTAGTGCGAGATTTCAGCGCTAAAAAGGCGGACGAAAGTTTCGGCCGGCAAGGCCGGACGCCGCGGAGTCAATGGCTCTTTTTTCCCGCCACACTTTTTCTTCCCTTTCCGGTTGAACTTTTGCTCAAGTTTTTATTTTGAGGAACTTCCGCGGTGTCAGTCCGCCGGGCCGCAATTTTCCGCGGTTTGCGTCAATAATTGCGGCCGCAGGTGCGAATGTTTATTTCGCCCTTTTTCCGCGTTTCCTCGACTCTCTTTTGTCTTATCGGTTCTCGAATATCGAACGGCTGTAGGTTTTTTAACGCTTTATGCGTTTAATTATTGAACTAAAGGCAAAGCCTTTATATGATCCATATATTGAAGGTAAAAGAAAATTCAGCTTTATTTATTTTCGCGCTTCATTGGGTACACACGACAGCACGCCAGACTGAACACTTTTGTTGTAAAGTCGCCCCTAACGTAACTGAGTAGAGTGTAAGCGTCAAGCAAAATAAAAATATAAACGCAGGCCTAAAATTTGCATTTCTGTTTGACGATTTACACCACGTAAAGTGACTATTTGCACGCTGCAGTGCCTGATACATGTTTAGATGAAGTATGCCCATAATGGAAGACTAAAATTTCACACACTTTCAACATCAACTCTACAAGACCGCACGCAAGTACTCCTTACGCAATAGCCTTTTCCCAACCAATAGGTATATGGCACACATCACACACGTAACATGCCCACATCCCTCGAAAGGCAAGCCTATCTTCACCCATTTACCCACAACACGCCCACCGTCGCATACGCCCCCCACTCACTCACATGGCCCAGTTACGAGCATGTGCGTGGGTATGTGTGTCGGTATATGTCACACATGTGGGCGTGTGACGGTCTACTGCGCATGACGGGGCGTGGTCTAACGTTCACGTCACGTACGTATGTACGGCGGAATACGGAGCGGAGTTGTTACGTAGCGGGGTTAGAAAAGGTTGGAGGAAAATCTGTGTGCTGTATTTGGGATTTGGAAATAGGTGTGGAGAGCAGAGGCTTATTTGTGAACGGTTTTTTTCGAGAAAATTTGGCGCAAGCCCCCATTTCCTCAGAAATATTTATCGAAGAAGTTTTTTTAAATAACTTCTCTTCTATAATAATTTCACATACCTACTCTGTTTGTGTCTGTTTTTGATTATTTTGCTTTTGAATAAAGATTTATTTATTTATTGAACGAGCGAGCGAAGCGAGCGAAGTTCTCCGAGTCTACTGGAACAATCCGGCGTTTTTATGTATGTATGTATGTATGTTTGTATGTATGTATGTTTGTATGTTTGTATGTTTGTATTTGAATGTTCGTTCGACGATAACTTGAGTAAATTTGGTCGGATCGTTATGAAATTTGGTAGTCGGGTAAATGAAATTAAAAGAAAAAGTTCGAACATGAGCCAAATCGGTCGAGGGGTTGCCGAGATATGGGGTTGTTAAGTTTAGGTATATGTGGTCGCGAGTTCACAGTTCGGGGCGAACCACTAGTTTATTAAAGTTTATTGAAATCTGAGGCTATTTAGTACAGTGAAAATAAAGGTATAATGATTCTAAATCCTTGAAATATTAAATGTCGTTAAGGTTAGAGGGGCAGGCCTTTTACTTATTTTAGTTAACATATTGTTTTTTCTTACCGTTTTCTTGGGTTAGTCTCAAATTTACTAAGAAAACGGTAAGAAAAACAATATTTTTACTAAGAATAATTTTCTTTACAAAGAAAACGGTAAGAAAAAACAATATGTTTCTAAGTATGAATAAGTTAGTAATGTGCAAGCTTTATGCGTAGATAACATGGACAGTTTGTGTATTTTTATGTCTTGCCCATGAATTGGTACGCGAATAAAATAGTTTTACTAGTGATTCGCCCCGAACTATGAACTCGCGACCCCATATCTCAGCAACCCCTTGACCGATTTGGCTCATGTTCGAACTTAAACATTATCTTTGTCTCATTTACTTTATCTACTAAATTTCATGACGATCCGACAAAATTTACTCAAGTTATCGTCGAACAAACATTCATACATACACACATACCCACATACATACATACATACATACATACAAACATGAAACGCCGAATTGTTCGAGTAGACTTGGAGAATTTCTCTCGCTTCGCTCGCTCGTTCAATGGCCCGTTTTCATTAAAAAAAGTATAGTTCTTTTTTTCTCCACTGATGGCGCTCATAATACGGCAGTCATTTGAAATTTCACCAGTGTTGCCAACGGTACGACAAATTGCCGTATTCTGTAATAATCATAACCAGAAACACAATTCATTGCTTGCAAATTTTATTGCATCAAGTATTTGATGTCAGCATCCTACGACTGCCGTATTTTCTGCGCCATCTAGCAAGCATTTTAAAATCAGCTTTTAACTGTCAGTTGAAAACGGCTCATTATTTTACTCGGTGTATGTATACCCTTACTTACCTCTCGCCTTGATTCTGATTCTGCTATCCTATGGCTAGAGTACGGTGTGTTGAAAAGCGAGCACGCTACCATCGAAGCTGCATGTCGCCAATTTATTCAAGGCAACGACACGGCGCGGGCGTAAACGATAAATGACTTATAATTTATTTTTACTCGAAAAAGGAAGGGTAGGCTCGCAGTAAGTAATTAATGGCCAAATTGGCTATTCCGAGTGTTCGGGAGCCGTAATGAGGTGAGATTGAGATTAAAACTTGAGAAAATGAGCCCCCACCCTAGGATTAATTGGGGAAAAATTAAACTTGTACCTTTTCAACTCGTGTTTTATTTAAATCTGACTCAGAGGCTTACCAGTTGTAGAAATGATATTTTGTGTTAAGTAAAAAGCTATCTTATGTGCTGGGATAATGTTTGAAGCTTCTGTATCAATAATACATTCAGGTCCTATTACTAGCTGGACACAATTGAGCCTTCTCACAGAGAGAGAGTTTCAATTAAAAAAACCGCTTCCAAATCAGTTCACCCGTTTAAGAGCTACGTACGGTACCACAGACACACACACGCACAGACAGGCAGACACACATAGCGATCAAACTTATAACAACTCCTCTTTTTTGGTCCGGGGGTTAAAAACAAGTCTAGAGCCCTCGTTCACGCCGGCGTTTCGTAAACGCGCAACAGCATCGCTACTAACGCGCTTTAGTCGCATTTGCAACGCACTACAGAAGCAAAAGTGAGACTTGATAGATCTTTGGTGTTCTCAATAGCTATGTATGCCAGCGAGACTTGGACCATAAAGAAAAATATGTTGAGACGTATAGATGCATTCGAAATGTGGTGTTGGCGGCGACTGCTATGGATTCCGTGGACAGCGATGAGAACAAATGAGTCTATACGCGAAGAGCTGAAAACCCGCACTCCACTCTCAATCATATTATGTCAACGACGTATCGCAACGTTATTCGGTCACATATCCCGCAGAGGACCTGATAGCCTGGAAAAACAAATTATGACGGGAAAGGTGGAGGGAAAGAGAGCTCGAGGCAGACCACCCGCTAGATGGACGGATATTATAACCAAAGCCACGCAAAAACACCTGCACGAACTGATCCACATCGCGAGTGATAGAGCGCAATGGAGAACTCTTCTGTCTGCCAACTTCAATGATGGTCACAATCCTCAGCATTGAGGGAACCACTGAATGGAATGGACAGAAGCGATGCCAACGCGCTACTAACGCGCTACTGCATCGTGTATCGATGCAAAAAAAGCAACCGTGTCGGACGACATCGGGGAAAGAACGGAGGAAGGGTGGCGCGCGAATCGCGTTTGCATCGCGTCAGAAGCGCGACGGTCGGTATCGCGTTTGCATCCCGATTGTATCGTGGTTACGGTTGGCGAGGGCACACAGCTAGCGTCCGCTAAAAATAGTTAAGCCTCGCGTTGATAACCTAATAAAGAGTTTTTAGCAAAAAGAAGATATGATTTTTTTCCATTGGCAGCGCTAGTTGTGCTTAGGTTGGGGCCTGAACAAAACAAGCCGGCTACCTCGCGGTGCAATGCTAAAGCCTGCCGTACACGGGTAGAGTGAACGGTAGAGTAGAGCGGTAGAGTACTAACTGAGTCATTTAAAAGCAAAGGCAGCAACATCCCTACTACAGGGTGCACTCTAAGTCGATAGCGGAACTTTAAGTGGGCTATCTACTGATCAATACAAACAACTAGTACTAGGTGGCGAAAAAAATGGAGTGAATAAAATATCAGCTGTTCCATACAAAAGGTCGACTCAGCACTGCGCCAAATGTATGAAACAGCAGATATTTTTTTCCCTCCATTTTTGTCGCCACCTAGTACAAGTTGTTTGTATTGATCGGTAGACAGCCTACTTAAAGTTCCGCTATCGACTTAGAGTGCACCCTGTAGTAGTTCGCCCCGAACTATGAACTCGCGACCCCATATCTCAGCAACCCCTCGAACGATTTGGCTCATGTTCGAACTTAAAAATTCTCTTGGCCTCATTTACCTGCCTACCAAATTTCATGACGACCCGACTAAATTTACTCAAGTTATCGTCGAACGCTCGCTTCGCTCGCTCGTTCAACTAATTGGAATGGATGGACTGCCTTTGCTTTTAAATGACTCAGTTAGTACTCAACCGCTCTACTCTACCGTCTACTCTACCCGTGTACGGCAGGCTTAAGCGCACACATGTGACTGTTGACTAATGCCTCTCAGCAGGCAGCCATAAAGCAGCCCACGTGCCGCGGCCGGCATTCTGGTAGTTAGCCTGACGGATGGACTGTCCACGGGAGGCCAGTGGACCTGTGTAGTGTACAGGGGGCTTTGTTTACTTACCAACATTGGCCTACGGTCCCTCAACTATACCTAAAACGGCTGTTTAAGGCGCTGGGCATAGTGAATTAGCCCGCGCGCAAAGAAAAATGCGCAAAATCGATTCATGTATCAAATACACTAAACAAATCGAAAAAGTTCACATATAGGTCAATCAAATAAAAAAAAATCCAGGAATTAATTTTCAGAAAGCTGGATAACATTTTAATACCTTCATTTGGTCCTAAATGAGTTTAATCCGAGTTTGCACGGTCCCAGGAGGTGAGCTCAACTTTTGGGGGCCAAAAAACCGCAAAAGGGTCTAGCAGGCTAAGGGAACAAGATTTGCCCACGAAAGCGATCTGGCTGATTTTTATGGTGGTGCACCGGTTTAAGCCAATGTTACTATGTGCCAAAAATCAGCCATCGATCTTCTTTTGTTTTAGATATATTTGACATAATACCAAATCATCAAGGTATTTTTGAAACGAATATTTTAGGTATTCCACGCAAGCTAGAATAACCAAATAAAATCACGATGAATGAGGATAAAATAAACTCGACAACCCCTCGACGATTTGGCTCATGTTCGAACTTAAAAAATATTTTAATTTCATTTACACACTTACCAAATTTCGCGACGATCCGACTAAATTTACTCAAGTTATCGGACGAACATTCATACATACATACAAACATACATACATACAAGCGCCGGATCGTTCCAGCAGACTCTAAGAACTGAACGAGTGACGTTCAATAACGTATTTCGCGCACGGCTGTAATCGACAGTGATGAACGGAAATCTATTTAACTAGAATCGAGTGAACACAAAAACCCAAAACTACAAAATTAATTCCTCTCCTATATTCTTGCCGCATCACCCTGTGTAAGCAATACGGGACACTTTCAGTGATTAAACTGAATTAACATACAGACGGACAGAGCGCAGTGGCTGCCATAAAACACACGGAGGCATGCAGGCGTACTCCCGTTACACCCACCGCCTTGTGTGCTCTAGTGTTCCACTAACAGGTAGCGGTGGGATGTTGGATTTGCATAGGAGAGAACTGGGCTAGTAGTTTTAGAAGAAAAAAAAATGCAATAGAATATTTACAAACAGTTACAAAATACGCCAAACTGTAGTAAAAGTTTGTTGGCGAAGCGCTCTTACATTTTTTTATTAATTTGATTTAGTTTTTTTGTTAATTGGGATTTAAGGTAAAGTTAACATATTGTGTCTATATTGTGTTCGCAGCATTTCAATTTCAAGCACTCAATACGACGACGCCGTTCCGAATGTACGGCCGAATGCTGGTCTAAACGAAAGAAACGTGTAATGTAGTAATGAGTAAGGTAAAGCGAATTTTGTTTGCCATAAAACACACGAAAGCATGCAGACGCACTCCCGTTACGCCCACCGGCTTGTTTTACTAACAGGTAGCTGTGGAATTTGCATAGAAGTGAACAGTAACTGGGTTGTTATTCATTGGTATACGTGAAATATGCAATGCGATCATGAGGTCTTTTTCATCGTCAATCTTTTTTCTTCTTTGCCTGCGATCGTGTGAGGTACGTGATCAATTTGGCTATATCGTATTCGAAGCTGCCAAACACCGAACTAAATCCCATAGAATCCGCATTACGTATAAAATCACAATAAAAACTTGTCCCCACAGAAACAAATGATATCAGCAATAGAAAAATACGAAACATCATTTCGACCATACGTCTAATATTCGAATGTCAACCTTATTGCATTAGTGTACAGTTTTACTTTAATTGCATAGACTACGAGCAAATAAGCTCCCAAAGGCAATTTGGGCATCTATTTTTCCAGACACATTTCAGAGTTCTATGTTGTATCTAGTTTTATCCTTGATCGAAGCTGCCAAACGAAAGAATGAGTAGGTACCTAGGTACTTTCCTGGAACTGTTCGCGCATGTTTTGTAGCCAGGATATCTTGGGGTCTCCATATTGATTGTCATCATCATTATCATCAATAATTTGGAAATGCTATTGAGTAATAGGAATCATAAACATGAAGTACGCTTTTCTGCGCAATTGTATGCTGTTTTCCTTGTTTATTATTTTTTTGTCGTTCGCTTAAATCTCCTTGCAAGGTCATAAATTTCGTATTCGATGGTTCGATGTGAAAAGTGCATGACAACCAGCCATGAATTTTAGTTTAGACTAATCTAATAAGATTGCTAGACAAAACTGCCTTACGAAAATTTGTACCAACCTACATTATCTATTCGCTATCAAAATTGAGACATCAAATCCCTTTCAAACACAACCACACACACATTACCAAACATCGAAGGCACAGAGAGCGAAATTGTGCAACCGCGTAAAGCGTACAACTATAAATTTGCCCTATTAAAATAATGCTCACAATACTAATCATAGAGCTTGGCCAGATCTGAACCGATAGGAGGTAGATTAGTATCTGGGGAGTGATGAATGGATGCCCTGAGCCACTATATCTTGACGCTGTCCACGTGGAGAAAAGTGGTGTGGAGTCGCTGTTGAAACAATTAATAGACAATTATTATTCCGAAGTTGGAGAAAGTAAAGATACTGATGAGGGTGGTATTCTAGAACGCTACTTAAACTCAGTTCAAACTAGAACGCTTCTTAAACTCTGTTTAAACTCAGTTCAAACTAGAACGCTACTGTTTAAACTCAGTTTAAGTAGAGTTTAGTAGTGTCGACTATCGATAAAACAGTGCAAGTTTTGATTTGAATATCCCTCCCTTCATATCAGAACATGCACTGTTTTATCAACAGTCTGAACTCTGTTTAAACTGAGTTTAAGTAGCGTTCTAGAATACCACCCTGAGTATTTCTTTTTTATTCGGGGTTAGGTTCTAACTAAACGATAATTAGATTTAAATATAAAACTTAGGACGATAATTAGATTAGTTAGACAGTCAATCCGCGTATTGGTAATAATAATTGTGGTCAGTATTTTTTCTCTTCACACTCAAACGGCGCATCCAGCTGGGTTAGCCTAAGGTTGGGTCAGCAGAGCGTATCTATGGGTTTATAGCTCTATCTATCCCACTATAAGTTAAAAAAAAAGAGTGAGAGGCATATAGTTTTAACCCTTGTGTACTGCCTGACCCAGCCTTATGCTTCGCCTGCAGGATGTCGCTACAATAAACTGGCTGAAAAACCAGCCGATGTTGGCTAGGGTTACAAAAAATAAAAAAGAACAGACCATTCCATTTTCCCCCACCAGAGTTGCCCCACTGGTAGAGAAAAATGAAATCACACATACAATTATTCCAATTTACCCTACCTAGTGGGGCAACTCTGGTGGGGGCTTCGATCAAGGATAAAACTAGATACAACATAGAACTCTGAAATGTGTCTGGAAAAATAGATGCCCAAATGGCCTTTGGGAGCTTATTTGCTCGTAGTCTATGCAATTAAAGTAAAACTGTACACTAATGCAATAAGGTTGACATTCGAATATTAGACGTATGGTCGAAATGATGTTTCGTATTGTTCTATTGCTGATATAATTTGTTTCTGTGGGGACAAGTTTTTATTGTGATTTTATACGTAATGCGGATTCTATGGGATTTAGTTCGATGGGTGGGGGAAAACGGAATGGTCCGAAAGAACACAACTTTTTCTTTCTCTACGGCCACACGTTTGAAAAACTTTCCAAATTCAAAATAAACACAACAGTCTCCACACTTTCCCCTATTCCGTTCCATCTACGGAAGCGACGTCGCCCGGTGAGTTTATCAGAGAGCCAGCCAGTCGCGATGCGCATCTGAGCTGTTACCATATGGGCTTTGCGGCGGTGTATTGCCATTGTGTGGGCCGCGACCACGTACCGTGGCTGACGTGTGAGAAATAGAAATACGCGGCAGATTATAGGCGAGAGTTTAAATCTTTGAAGATTTATTTTTCACCAGATGGTCCGATGACATAGCCCAAGTAGCCACAAAAGAGTGGTCGAGTCTAGCGCAGGACCGTGAGAAGTAACGTGAGCATGAAGAGTCCAGCAGTGGGTGTAATCAGGCTGATGATGATAATGATAAAAAAAAGATTTCTTTAAAAATAAAGAAATCTTTAACAAAAGTTTGAACTTGTAATTTGACTATTTTAGTGACTTTTGTTGATTTCAAAGTAACGTACATTTAATTTTGTGAATTTGTAGTAGCATTACCACTGGCTATCGGTGAAGGAAAACATTGTGAAGAAACTTGACTGTCGCGCCATACGCAAACCCTAAAATCGCCAATCCGCAATGGTTTCTAGTGTGAGTGGACACTGAACTGGACATTGTATAAATCAAATACCTGATGCAGGTGCAAAGGCATTAACTTTAGTCTAAGTTAGGTTAAAAACCGGTTCAAATAAAATAAAACCCATTATGTACCTAAGTGATATAGGTGTGGGGATATGACATGTATGCCTGTTATAAAGGTACTGTTAAAGAAAGTGAAATAAGGCTCTGTCCGTTTTATTATTCATAGCAAAGCGTGCAGTTTGAAGCGAATATGTATCATGTAGTATCATAAACTATGAGTACAGGGGAAAGCCAATAGGCTACAACAGTAAAACTTACGATTTCTACCATTAAATATTAAAACGTCTATTCATATATTCATGCCCCTTTCACTAGGCCAGTTGTTTCGTCCATATTCAGTGGTATTGGGTGGGATAATAACTCGTCCCACTGATAACTTGCCCCGCACTTCCTACAGAATCTAAACACTTGATAAGTTTATACTAGGTAATTAAGATCCTGTTACGTCAATACATCGACCTTCTCTTTAATTTGCTCTCTTCCTTCTATGTTCCCTTCGATTATTTTGTTTGTAAATCAATATTGTCGCGTCGTGACGTAGCAAGTGGCTCAGCACCTTTCTCCTTCTATATTAATTCCACGGTGTGAACTGGACAAAATAAATATACTTAGGTTCAAGTGTTCCAACCCCGTTACCCCGGTTCTTTTTGCCCACATTTAGACCATTATTGGGCAGAGATACTATATAATTTTCACGGGTTCAATGAAATGTGGGATGGCCTTCTTCTAAGGGTTCAACTATTGGACAGTGTCCTGTAGATGTATAGATAAGTAAGTGGGGGAAAAAGCGTCACTAAACACTGTCGATATGGCGCGAATCTGGGCGAGAGTCCCGTAAGAAGTAGAAGAAGCTTTCGAAAAAAAACAGCTGGGCCAAAATGACTGTGGTCCCAGTTTTTAAATAGTGAACTAGGTATTGGATGTGGCAACCGGGTACCCTTTACCCGACTCCGGCAGAGTGGGTGTAATGCATGTGGCGATCCTTATCGGTTATCTTTAGCACTTGTATGCTTCGCCCGGAGCGATAACTATTGTTCAGCTTTAACTATAGCCTGGACTCGTACAATGGGGTGTTAAGAGGCGGTACGGTTAGTCAGAAGTAGGTTATCGGAATGAATGGGGTGAACGTGGCTAGATATAGGAGGTCCAGTTTGAAGGTCGCTGCGATGCGTTGGTTAATGATGCCATTAGACGTACCTACCAGGATGTGAAGGAACTCGCCTGTGACCGGAGTACGTGGAGAGTGCTGCTGCATCGACATTGTCTAACTCCTAAATATGTATAAAGATAAGAGGAAATGAGCCAGAAAACGACCACAAGCCACCTGAAGCAAGAATCACCCAGGTCCCAGGACAGAAAAACCCCATATTAATGTGATTACACGAAAACCTAAAAGAAAATAAGACGAAAATTCCAAACATTATCATGACGTAATAAGAAAAATAATCTTAAGTAATTTCTGCAACAAACAAATTTTCCTGCGGCTGATATTTTTTCGGAGTTTTTTATATTTGGTTTCATAGTAAATGTTGTTTGTAAGTATTGATGACTACAAAGTCCTCCTAAAGTATGTCAAGACCTTTCTCATCCTCTAAAATCAAGACAACGAACCGTCACTGCCTCTAACAAGTTCAAAGGTATGAGGGCGTCCTTGTAGCTCCAATCTCAGTCGTATCTCGCTCACCTGCCGCTATCACAACTAACTCCGGGCACTATAAATACGTTCCCGTACGTACTCTGGGCACCCAGGGCCCCACATTTGGGCTTAGCCAAATTTTTGTGAAAAAAACCGAGAATTCACGTTTATGCGACGTTGACGCTGAGTTGCTTAAATTGACGAGTGTAGAAAAAGGGTTTGCATACAAGTATCTTAGGGCATCCAAGGCTCTGAAATTCGGCAAATGTTGTCTAATACAAGATATAATGAAAAACAATAAGTACTCTTATTTGCTTTCGCAGCCGCCTGGAGGATTGTACCAGTTTAGATGGATAATTCTTGAGAGCGAACTTTTTAAATTCTTTACTGAAGTCGTCCTTAATGGTCAATTAAACGACTCTCAGTGCGGCTGTCGAACGGAAGGAAGCTGCCAAACGGAACATGGAGCTCGTAGATTGTCAGAACCAATGGCGCAAGTTCTCAAGCCATGATATCTTGGGTCTTCCAGGTCTCATTCTGCCTGGTATCTTCCCTTGGATCACAACTTTAAGGAGTCCATATTGGGTGTTATAATATAGCACCTGGCAACCGCACATGACGCCCCTTATCCTAAAGGACCCAGGGCTCCCAATAGGTTGAAGACGGCCCTGAGTACGTACAACACAATAACGGTGCAGGTAATACGGTACAGAGGTAAGAGTGAGAATTGTACCTTCAGGACATGCGGGCTTACTATCTTACGTGTTGAGGAATCGAGGAGGGAAGAGAGCGTTTGGATGCGGTACTTGTGTATGGCAAGTACTCAGTCGATATCTTTTAGCATTCTGCAAGCTAAACTATTCAAAACATACTTACGGTCAAACGGGGTGATTAAAAAAAAGAGTATGAATAGAAACACAACTGCAGGCAGTCTCTAGTCCAACAGATTTTCCACTTTTTGGTAGGTCACCAGTAATTTTAATTTCCGTTGTTTCTATTCACACTCCAGTTTCTAATCACCGCGTTTTCATCATCATTATATTTAAGAGTTATCCTCTTGTCGGTGCAGCATTCTCCATGCACTTCGATCACCGGCCAGTTCCTTTGCAGCCTGGTACGTCACGACATCCACCTTCTCTTTGATTTGGTCAAAGTAGTTTCTCCGTGGTCTTCCTCTACCTCTCTTTCCTTCTATTATGTTGGTTATGAATTTGTAGCAAGTGGCCTAACATCTTTCCTCTTCTGCATTCTATTGTCTTCATTAACGTTCTCCTCTCCCCTTTCCAGGACTCCTCTTTCCTCTTTCCTCACCCGTTTTACGTTACATAAATATCTGGTTCTGTAAATGAATCAGCTCTAATTCTTGATTAGATAACTTCATGATCTGAATGCGAATGGTAATGTGGTGATCAGAATTGAGGAGTTATGTTACTTCACTATTGCAAGAAAATGAGAGACTGACGAAAGAAATAGGTATGTTGGACGTATGAAGAAGATAGGTCGTCGTAGATAAACTGAAGGGGGTTGGTACGGATAGGTTGAAACAAGAGATTTCCACGTCTGCTCAAATTACAATAAGGTGTCCATCAGTTTTTATGGCGCGCATCCATTTTAATTCTTCCAACCACTGACTCCAGGTGAACAGTTGATAGTGGATTTATGGTCTACACTGGACCGCCTATATGAAAAGTGATTGCGTGCCTTCCAGCCGATATTGTGTTACCTACCAAAGGCCGATCTTGCGCTTCCTTACAGATGTTGCAATTCACAAGCATAAGGAGTCCAGCGACGGAAGGTCCATATGCACATACGACTGACAGCAAGCATGGGGCCTTCGTTTATTGGATTCATCGCTCAGTGACATACGTCTTCTTATGAATATACTCCTTTCCTGCGAAATTCTATATTTTCTTTTGTACCCAAGACGGCACGAAGACGCTTACACGCGTGCACATAGGCCCGGTTTCTGAGTTGAGAATTTTACTAAGCACATACTTACGTATCGCTCTGTTACGCTCTTTTGTGAGAAATCTGCAGAGACAGGACGATACTTACCCATTTGCTTAGCAAAATTCTCAACTCAGAAACCGGGCCGTATTCATTTAAGTTACGGGTGACGTGCAACGAAAGAGTATGCGTCAAAGTGCTGTCGTGTACGTACAAGAAAGTTTCAAAGCCTATGACCGAAGCCTTTGTCCCTCAAGACCAAAATCTACCCAAAATGGTGATTTTGGTTGGAAGAATTTGAATTCCAAAAATATTATAGTGAAGTGACGTGTTTTAAGTCTTTGGTATAATCTCATTGCAAAATGTTGTAAGTATACATTCTTATTGTTTGTCACGGGTCGAGCAGTGATACTAAACAGATAATTAACAAAAGTAATTAATGAAATACCGATTGCAAAACCACCGAACGCAAGTAAATTAGCCCAGCCTAAGCGGCAGAACTCAATATTGACTTTAAGCCTTTCTTAAACCGTCCAAATAGTTCCATATATCACGCTGTCAAATACCGGACCAATTGCCATGTAGATCCCTACTCTTAACCTCGTATCTTGTACAGAATTCTCGTGGAACGTTGCGCAACGAGCAGTCTAGAGTCTCCGCCCAGTTCAAAACCCACCCATTACTTGAATATCCGCTCGCTACTGAACAGCCTTGACTACCGAGTGGCCGCGCCAACTAATGCCGACCATTACACCGTTTTCGAACGCACGCGTAAGCATAGCCCTCGACTTCTTCGTCACCACGGGCTGATATCTCGTCGACAGCTCGAATTACGTTCGGAAATTATCCTATTTTGTACAGCCTCAAGGTAGGACGGTAACTAGCCGCCGATACGTCAGTTGGCTCCCATATTTCCCGATGATAGACTGGGGTTGTTAAAAACGGCAAGCACTAGATCAAATGTGCTTCAGCGCATAAGTAGGTGCTTGGTTAGGGTATAAATTCTAATAAGCGTTTATGTTTATGCTATAAGAGACTCCTGGGGCAACAATGCTCTTAATCTAGGCTCTTATTCAGCCGAGGAGGGAATTTTAAAACGTAGGAGAACGGTAGTTGGTATGTTTATGGTTAATTTTTAGTCGCCGCCTACGCTCTTGCCGGTAATAAATCGGGCTCGGATGCAGGTTCGTTGCTCTTTTAGCTACTTTTTTTAAACTCTACTGTGTGTCGTCATAGGACAAGAGGACGGAGATTTCTTGGGACTTGTCGTTTTTTTTACCAGCTACGAAAACAAAAGCAAAACCATTTGAATGCTCTATCGAAAATGAAGTGAAAAGTAATAGAATTTTATTAAATTCCAGTTACTTTATTATAATGTTTGCAACCAAAAGCCGTAAAATGGCCATTTAGCTAGTTATACTGTCTTCAATCTAGAAATAAAATCAAATTCTTTTTTGCTATCGGCAGGATATCCGTCATGCTCGTGTTGTGTGTGTTCATGAACCTGTCAAAAGCGCCTCTATGTTTTTTGTGACATTTGGATTTTCATAGTTTTCGTATCGATGTTCAAAGGGAATAGGTAATCGAATGACTACCTCTGGTGTCAGAGTTTTTAGGTCGCCTAAAGGGCCTCTGATAGGGCTTAACGATTGTTATTAATCAATAACGACTGGATGAAGCAATAGAGAGCTCATATTGCCACTACCGTTCACCCATCCACAGACTGTCCGCGCCCGATGGTCCAACTACAGGGTGCACTCTAAGTCGATAGCGGAACTTTAAGTAGGCTGTCTACTGATCACTACAAACAACTTGTACTAGGTGGCGAAGAAAATGGAGCGAAACAAAAATCTGCAGTTTCATACATTTGGTGCAGTACTGAGTTGACATTTTGTATGGAACAGCTGATATTTTTTTCGCTCTATTTTATTCGCCACTTGGTACAAGTTGTTTGTAGTGATCGGTAGACAGCCTTCTTAAAGTTTCGCTATCGACTTAGAGTGCACCCTGTAGACTGTGAGGGCGTCAAAGGTGATATGGCTGCTGTACACGGGTAGAGTAAACGGTAGAGTAGAGCGGTAGAGTACTAACTGAGTCATGCAAAAGCAATGGCAGCAACATCCCTACCCATTGCTATGGATGTTGCTGCCTTTGATTTTATATGTCTCACTTAGTACTCTTCCGCCCTACTCTACCGTTTACTCTACCCGTGTACGGCAGCCTATAATGCTTGATTACAAACACGCACACACGACAGCACTTCAGAGCGTATATTTTTGTTGTAAAGTCGCCCGTAACGCAACCGAGTAGAGTGCTAGCTGCATAGTGAATTAGCCCGCGCGCAAAAAAAAATGCGCAAATGCAGTTTTGTGTTTATATCCATAACAGATTGCAAGATATTTTGTCTGAAAAAAAGTGCGCCGCCTATTTTTTTTCATCCAAAATATCTTCAAAACGTTTATGAATATCAACTTAAAATTGGCTGTGTTAGATAGGTCTCAATTAATTCTAGGGTTTGATATGTGAATATTTTCGATTTGTTTAGTGTATTTGATACACTAAATAAGGTAATTGGTGATAAGGTAATTAATTTGCCTAAAAACCAATCGCGATTCGACCCGTCTCGAATACAATAATATTTGATACAGGACTCGAATTTGTGCATTTTTCTTGGCGCGCGGGCTATTCACTATGCACCGCGCCATAAGTTATCGTCGAACGAACATTTATACATACATACAAACAAACATACATACATACGCACAAACATACATACATTCAAACATACAAACGCCGGATGTTAGACTCGGAGAACTTCTCTCACTTCGCTCGCTCGTTCAATAAAACTAAAGTAGACGTCCACAGTTAACAATGTCGCATAGTACGAGTACCTACGTACATAAGTGGTCTATTCGACCGATCCGTCACAGAGTAGAACTCGGTAGATTATTCATACGCGCTAGGGGACCCCAAATTAATCTTTCTTACCTTGAGTGGCGTTTACCGACTACTACATGCCGTATATCTATCGTCATTTGTTTTCTCTACTGTTTCGAATTGGATAATATTCCTACGTCTATGGATTTGGAGGACCGACTTCAAAAAAGTTGTTTGGTTTATTTTTGTTTGTTACTTCAGAACTTTTTTCTAGATGTAACAATTTTGATGTTTTTTTTTGTATGTAAGGTATACTTCCCGTGTGATCACATTAAAAAAAATGGTGAAGATCTTATGAAGAAGTTCGGAGATTTTATATTTTAGTAAAAACGCATCCAGAAAAACCCATCCGCTTAAGTTCTTAAGTTCTAGTATAGAACTGTCAGATAAAGCCTTTGTAGCAACTGTCATTCCGTGGACTCGATTTATAAATTAGAGTTTAAATTCAAAATATGCAACTGACTGAGTTAACGGCTATCATGTAGTGTAGACTGTAGAGAAATAAAAAGCCTATGCAATTTCGTCGAAGGCTTCACTCTAATCAGTGTTTGAATCGATAATTCACTTAACTGCTATCATAAAACTGGTGTTCTCATGTAATCCAATGTAACTGCTGGACTTAAGGGGGCTGCCTACTTAAGTGCTCTAAGGCCTTTGCATCTACGTAATGAGATGATTTATACAGCGTCCAGTGGCACCTTCACTCACACTAGATGGGTGAAGAGACCGCTCGGCGCTGCAGTGCCTGGGACATTGTTTTAGATGGAGTAGGCTTGCCCAGCACCTATACCATCCTGACAGCTTAGTCGGCCTAGCCCACAGGAAAGACAAAGTCAATACGTGTGGAGCCAAAGTTTTTTGGGCAGTGCCACTGCTTCGTAGACCAGAACACATGATCGGCTGAATTATTGTTGTTCTGTTGTTTACAATAATGAAAATAATACTATGTTATTGCCGCGAACGAAAAATCGCTGAACAAAAATAGCTCAGTTTAGCTACGAGCCTTAAAATAGGATCAATAGAAACCTACCCCTTAACCAGTTCTGACCGACATTACCTCAGCCGCACAGTGCTTATTACGAGTAGTCATTACTGCGTTGGAATGTTCGACCGGCATGTATGTATGTTGTTAACAGTGGTGGGTGCCTTAACAGAAGTGTGTCACGGGCTTAACGCGGCGTCCTAATTGGCACCGCAGCGCGCGACTGAAGACGAACAAAATATCTCAAGACAGAAAAAAAAAATATGACGGGAATGGTAGAAGGCAAGAGCATCCGCTAGATGGTCGGATATTATGACCAAAGCCACGCAAAAATACCTGCAACGACTGATCCACATCGCGAGTGATAGAGCGCAATGGAGAACTCTACTCTCCGCCACCTTCAATGATGGTCACGATCCTCAGCATTGAGGGAACGACTGAATGACCGATGATGGAACAATTTAGCTCGAGTCTCGAGACTCACACCCGAATTCTGCAAAAGCGATCAAACTTATGTCAAACTCATTTCAGCCAATCACGTGCTATTTGAACAAGCGAGCGAAGCGATTTTTGAAATCAGTTGAGGGGCTGTCATTAAAAGTTAATAATTTTATTCTGTGTCGAAAATCAACTTTGCAAACTCGTGGTAGAGTCACCACAGTTAATATTTGTAGTAATGCAAGATGACGTTTATACAAGGTGCAGTTTTGTAAAGTGAAACACTCACTCAGGGGCAAATTATTTTCACGATACTGAAAATGACCAAAAATGATTATTGTGGCCTTCCTTACTATTACAATCGCTTGCGGCGCACTTGCATAAAATATCCGGCGCCACATCACGCGTGCGCTTTGAGAAGGCCGGGGGTGTCCGCACGTCGCGGTTATTATAGAACAAATTAATTTGTGGAGCAAACATAAAAAAAAAAACTTATTTTTAGTTTCAAGCGTTACTAAAACTATTGTCCCTGAGTCGGGTGTCACTAACCAAAACAACACCCTGTATTCTGCATTTACATTGAAGCTATTCATTGCACGAAATGCTACCAGTTGGGACCCCAAGTAAGTGGTAGTGCACTCACTCACTCACTGTTTATTTATGTGCGGATCACTTTTCATTTCGCCTCCGAATAGCTTTCAGTTTCGTTCGTCCTGATTTGTGTTGTGTAAGGTCGTTTAGAAGTTAGAACACAGACCAATCAGGCTGTTTACTTGATTTGCTAAACGGGCAGTCAATAATTTCAGTACATCGCCATAAGTCTTGCTTGTGAATGAGAATCTGTTGGTTATCCGAACCATCCGGTCCAACCACACTCCTACGGATGTTCTTATAGATACGGAACCTAGTGGATTCTACAGGGTGTTAAAAGACCGCCAACAAAGCGGGAAACCACGTATTGTCCTCATCATAATGAACATTTTTGCCCAAGAAACTATGCCTGGGAAATCAAAGGTTTCCTAGATAATGAGGGATCCTAGATAATAGATAACGCGCGAAGTACAGTCGGCCACACGCAAGAATCCCCTTTTTTGTTCGATTGACGCTCTTATGCCGCGCGCGGTAAGAGCTGGCTTGGGGCCGACCGTACGTGAAAATATATGCAGAACAAGTATTTTACTTGCAAATTATAGCGACCTCTAAACATCGTCGTAAAAGGCAATTTTTCGGTACACACGACAGCACGTCGACCCTTACATGCTAGGACTCTATACGGTTACCTTATGGGCGACTTTAAAACAAAAGCATTCTCTCTGATTGTCGTGTGTACAATGCTTTCTAAGGATATTATCAAGAAAAGCCTTGTGGAGCAAACACATTTTTTTTTATATTCACTTGAGCCGCCCTACAGTCCATGCAATGAAACATCTTTTTCCTTACAACTTGACCCGGTCGAAAAACGGCTGCCTTACAGCCCCTGTATTCGGTCAAATATCCACCGAAAAATAACAGTTTTCAATTTTTTTTTTTTTAAATAAGTGCTATTTTCGAGTGTTTTGACGCTCGAAGGTTAAGTGGATTTTTTAGAGAATAGTGGCTCTGAGCTTAATAAGTAAGTAAACCTACCTACGGGTGGTCTAAAACTGCCGTATAAAATCGTAACCTCAATGGAAAACGCCGCCGATCCCAGTCCAGGAAGTAATAGAGTGTAGTTGGACAACACCACTTTAATCGGGGATGAGTTACAATAATTGTACCATTCGCACCAATTATACATGTGTATCAGGATTTATGATACACGTTGGCACGTATTAATTACACGTAAACACCATCTAATCGGTGGTCTATTCCCAAAGAATCCAGATGGATTGACCCATATAAGGTGTGTTAGAAATTGGTCTTGTTAATTTCGAATTTACATTTTTACTTACTCTGATATAAGCTGGGATACGCGCCTAGATTCGACTTCGTCCGAAAATCAAACTCATTGAGGAGAGGACTACCAGTCGCTCATTGATAGATGATCCATAAAGAAGGTGCCCAAAAGTTGTAAAAAATGTCATCATATTTTCACAACGAAATTAACTACATAGATATATAAATATAGTTCGTGTACTCTACCTAAAATCTCTACACAAAGGTCCGCCAGGGAATATACATAAAATGAACTGTTTTTATTTTTCATACTTATTGCGCCAATTTTAAGCATCAGTTTCATTTTTACGAGATTTCAGGGTTAGCTTCAAGTTATAGTTTCATAACTGGTTGTGTTATTATTTAAAATTTTGCATCAGTTAGGAGCATTCCTTACCGTTGGATGCCTTTTAGATCGCTACGCCATTACTAATGGTAATCGGTTATAATCGATTCTATGTCCTCAGGGATGTAACCCTTTGCATATAGTAAAATAATAATATGAATATAGTAATGAAAATGTTCGTCCTATCTGTCAATATTGTGTTTCATTTTACTGAAAGAAGCCATACAAAGAGAGCTGAAATATTGGTCAACGATTGATTTTCCGCATAAGCTTTTGGATACATCTAAGGATTTTTTACAGCGTCCAGTTGCATCTTCACTAATA
The DNA here is from genome assembly GCA_949319315.1 of Zelleria hepariella. Classification (NCBI taxonomy): domain Eukaryota; kingdom Metazoa; phylum Arthropoda; class Insecta; order Lepidoptera; family Yponomeutidae; genus Zelleria; species Zelleria hepariella. Next base: position 11,263,861 of record OX439394.1, read on the forward strand.
CTAGATGGGTAAAGTGATAAATGGTCTCTAATAGCGCCTATTTTGGGTCGGCACTGGGTGAAGTGAGCACAATATCTTTCCTCTTCGACGTCCGATAAACCGACGTAACAAAGACTGGTTCAGGCAAGCAAAGCCACGTGCACTCGCTAGTAATCCATACGGGAGCAATTTTCCTTCGAACTCGCTTTTCCTGAATCGTTATGCTTGTTACAATGAAATATTAATATATCGAATTTACTTATAGCACGCCTTTAAAGTGGGCTTACATGTGTTACGTTCTGTTTTTACTTAGTCTTGATTTTGTGACCCACTACCGGCCGGGATAAGATCTCTCTTGTCTTCTACACAAACTTTATTCTATACCGGATGGACATGAACTTATTTGGGTCTTCTTTCCATCGTCGCCTAGGCCTGCAACGTCAAGAAAATGCCAGTTTGAAAAATATAGCTCGTTTTAAATTTTAATGTTAAACCGGTGTTACAAAAGCGCCCATAGTTGATTTTATTTTCAATTTCTTGCTAAACAAGGTGTTACAAAAGTACCTAATTCTTTTTACAGGGTGTAACCTACTGGTCAACAGGATGTCAAATCGTTAAAAAAAGTTGAAAAAAACTTTTTTTATTTTATAACCTCAAAATTGAAAAATTTTCATAACTTTGTTGTTTTTGTTATTAGCTCAAATTTAAAAATATGTTTGTGCATGTAGGTGCATTTACATAGCTTTGAGTTGTTAAAACATTGTGAAAGTCAATGAAAACAATATTTAAAAAATACTATTCTCCCGCCACATCGTTCACATTTTATTAATTTAAAAATTTACCGAACGGCATAGAGCAAAAAAATATTTAGGTTGTGATCCCTATCACCGGGTGCTATTACCCTGTAAAAAGAGTTAGGTACTTTTGTAACACCTTGTATAATAAGACTGGTCGTCCTTTTTTTCTTGCTTCAGCATCGTCTAAATAATAAACCCCTGAGTCGGGTGTCACTTTATAAAACAACACCTTGTGTAGGTACTCATGTGAGCCCAGTCTGACCGGGAAAAGCCACGAGAAGGGATATGTCATCGACGAGCTCAAGGCACCGTTTACACGCTGCTCTCAGTCCTACCCGGTGTAATTTATGACACCTGATCGTCCGCCCGGGGCACGCGGCATAAAGCTGGCCTAACCAACTCACTGGGTAAATACTGTTTATAGCTAACGTTATTGATTGGTGGAAATCCACACAGTTGATAACGGTATAGGAGGAACGGGTGATTGTGCTCCTCGACTTTAAAGGAAAATTTCCCGCCAAGCAGATGTTATGCTTGCGGACCGGCCGGGTCCAACTGAACATTGTTGGACGTTCTATTCTCAGCTACGATAAACATTTTGCTTGCGCGATGCAGGATTGTAGCGAGTAGCGCCTTGGCAGCTCGAGTATGTAGCAGTTTCCTGAGCGCCCGACAGGGGTCGCTACAACAGGAAGCAATACTCAGTGAATTTCTTGCCAATAGACCAGCAGTACTTTTAACATGAAGGCCAGTGGACGGCTCGCAACTTGACCGCTCTTTGGCCCGGTTTCTGAGTTGAGAATTTTGCTAAGCAAATGGGTAAGTATCGTCCTGTCCCTGCAGATTTCTCAAAAAAGAGCGTGACAGAGCTATACGTAAGTATGTGCTTAGTAAAATTCTCAACTCAGAAACCTGGCCTTTGTCTCGTTTAAGCAGATCCTAAGAGTGAGAGAAAGCGCTAAAGATAAAGGTAAGTACATAAAAATACCGGCCAAGTGCGAGTCGGACTCGCGCACGAAGGGTTCCGTACGATTATCTATAAAAACGGCAAAAATATCACGTTTGTTGTAGGTCCCCCCTTAAATAATATCTATTTTATTCTGTTTTTTTGTATTTGTTCAACAGCTGTATAACTATCACTGTTCATGAGATACAACCTGGTGACAGACGGATGGAAAGCGGAGTCTAAGTAATAGGGTCCCGTTTGACACTCGTCGGGTACAAAACCCTAAAAAAACAGAATTAAGTTCTGATAGGCAAATATTTTAAATCTGTTGGTGGGTGAGGATTTTGTATGAACGATCCATGCAATCCCGATCCTTAAACATCAATTTGCAATGAAAGAGACACCGCCTCTACGGACCAATGGCATTCCCGACCTAACACACTGCGTTACAGAATTACATACACAGTTTATAACATGAATACGTTGTAATTTAGCCGTGTAACACGAGAACTAGTAGTTCTACAGCGATTTATTAAACGTCACACACACTTGAGCAAAATTATATTGATAGCACCTTTAATTTAGTGACCAGCTATGAATGGGAGGCTTGTTCCGGTCTGCCCTTCTACCTTTGAGGCTGTTTTTAATCCCCAGTCAAAAAAGAGTCGTGTTATAAATTTGACCGTTATTTGTGTATGTCAGGGTGTGTGTGTGTGTGTGTGTGTGTGTGTGTGTGTGTGTGTTTGTCGGAGTGTCTGTGTGTGTCTGTATCTGTCTGTGGCACACCGACTTGGATACGGTTTTTTTAATTAGAAGGTTTTCTAGCGAGTGGTTTATATGTACCTCTGCCATGTCCCTATGTTTTCCTTTTTTTCCTATTTTAATTATTTTAATAATTAAAATAAGTAAAAAAGGAAAACATAGGGACATGGCAGAGGTATATTATATAAATTGAATGGCATAAACATATTTTTTTCTAAAATAATTATCCAGGAAGGAAACAGGTCTCCCTTTTTGTATGGAGCAGCGGCTACCCGCGTTTCCTCTTAAAGAGTATGGACTTTTTGCAATACGTCATTATGATTTAGGGATATAAAACAATATTGTGAGGGATTCCCATCCATACTTCCATAGCCTATAGAAACAATGAGGAGCTGCAACAGCTATTGATAAGTATGCAAGATTGGGTCACGGCAACTCTCAGCTTATTGATACAGTTGTGCATTTTTTTGGTCTTCTCTCGTTATTATAATTTAAACATTTAAGAGGAGGGCAAATGACTGAGGATGCAAAATCAATCTTAATGATTTGACCAATTTGGACAAAAGAGAAGACAAAAAATCATAACTCTACTAGTCATGTTAGCATTTGCGATATATTTGACGTCGAAATCTTTCCGCGCCGCGAAAGAAGTCGCGGTGCGCATCATAGATAGGCTGAGCCTTAAGACAATGACATTTCAAAGTCATTGATTGTAGACATATACATTTGACACAGTCTGTTTCCCATTTTGACATTTGCACTAGTATCTGTTCGCGGCTTCGTTATTCTTGCAGGATTCTTATCTTTACATCCACCAAAACCGTCCTCTCTTTTGGAAATGCGTTTAGACACTTTCTCGTTAGCATTTAGTATGATATTTTTTGTAGCAATCGAGTGAATGGCTTAGGAACTCATAAAATTCGAACGACCAAACAAACAAAATATGTTTGTTAAACAAAGTGTTACAAAAGATCCTAACTCTTTTTACAGGTTAATAGCACCACCCGGTAATTATTATTTTTATCTTTATCTATGACGTTGCGTTGATTATTAAATTAATGAACGCTGTGGCGGGAGAAAGGTATTTTTTAAATATTGTTTTCATTGACTTTCACAATGTTTTAACTACTCAAAGCTATACAAATGCAACTACGCACACAAAAATATTTTTAAAGAGTTAATACCCAAACAAAAAAGTCATTAACATTTTTCTTTTTGTTTTTTTTTACTTTTTTTTACAGAATTGACATCCTTTTTGTATTTCGTAAACAGTTAAACTTACTTGTATTTTGTCGGTCTAGCCGACCATGATTAAGGTCTCCGAATGAGAACCGAAACTAGTCGGCTACACCGACATAATACAAGTAAGTTTAACCGTTTACGAAATACAAAATGTGCAGTGCTTACGAAATTTAAGTGTAAAAATTGACATCCTGTTGACAAGAAGGTTACACCCTGTAAAAAGAGTAAGGATGTTTTGTAACACGTTGTATACGAAGTGACTACAGAAATTTACATCATCTTTATCCAGGTGCAAGAAAAACCAATCATATAAATACCTGCGTACTTCCGCCATTTGCCCAAAATATTTTTGGCATAAAGCTGTATCTATTGACACGAAAATTGGTGCATTCTTGTTGGAATGGCCCAGGATAGAATTGTTGAAGACTAGATTTTACCTGGCAGTGGCCTGCTATAATACCGACAATTTACAAACTGAAATCTTATTTTTACAGCTCTCACTATGGATTTTGACGATTTTGACAATGTCGAGAACTCATTAGAAGACTCAGTGGTCCCCTACACTCTTGCTGCAATCACCACGGCGTTAGGCTTCGCTGCATCTGCACTGAGTAACTTGAACCCAGAATGGCCGAAGACTTCCCAAATTAATAGTAAGTTATTTTTGTGGATCTAGCAGCATAGAATTTGTCGTGACGTAGCAATTGGCCTAGCATCTTTCCTCTTCTGCATTCTATTGTCTTCATCAACGTTCTCCTCTCCCCTAGGCCACGGAGAAGCTACTTTGAGCAAATTAAAGAGAAGGTGGATGTGTCGTGACGTACCAGGCTGCAAAGGAACTGGCCTGTGATCGAAGTGCATGGAGAATACTGCACCGACAAGAGGATAACTCTTAAATATAATGATGATGAGCAGCATAGAACTATTGCTTTACAAGCGTACCACTTGCTGACCGAAGGGAAACCAGCGGCTTAGTTAGCTCCACACGTAGTGACTTTGTATTTCCTGAGGAGGATGGCTAGAGGATGGTACTCGCATGATCGATATGGTATGCCCGACTCCCCTGGGCATTTCTTCCAGGGACCTAGGGACTAAAAACTCCTCCCTCTCTCTTAATGCCTCTCTCTCCCTGAACTCTCCCTGTAATGCTACCCCGGAACCGCGGTAGCATTACATCAGCGGGGAGACTGTGACTTAGGCCATTTCTTGGTTTTGTCTGTTCCGTTCTTCCGTTTCCCTTCTGGTCATGATGTTGCGTCGCATAGTGGCAAATCTGTCCCACTGATCCTTGCATGACAACTTTCTGGGTATGAGATTTTCGGCTGTTATCTCCTCTCCACTGCCTTTGGCCTTCATCCTTTCTGTTTCGGACGCTGCGCAATCGAACACCGCGTGTTTAGGCGTATCTAGTTCTACACAGTCTGAGCAATAATCATGTGTGCTTTGCCAATCGCGTTTAGGTACGTGTTGAACACTCCATAGCCAAATTGTCCACTGACTGCCTGCGTTATCCAGCGTTAGGTGCTGCCTAATTCACCCAAAGACATTCCGGGCATGCAACATCCCATTGGAGGTGCCACTTGATGCTGAATTAAACATCTGACGTTGTCGCAAAAGCGTACGTGTCATCATCATCAGCCTACCTCTCCTCACTGTTGGGTATAGGCTTTTTTCCTCTCGCGCCACTTCTCACGGTCCCTCGCCATCCCGCATCCATGGAACCTCCGCCGATGCAACCATCGGACCGCTGGTCGCCCACCAATCGCAATTCAGCTCTCGGATGGCATCCTGTTGCTGCCCTTATCCACCGGCCATCTTTCAGCCTAGCCAGGTATCCTGCTCACTTCTAAGTTTTCTGCCCAAGAACTAAATTTATTTACTAAATTCATTGCCAACGTCTGATAGGACGAAGAAGACGATTTTTCAGCTTCACTCACTTACCACACACTTTCTCTCCGATAACAGATGGATCTCACTTCGACTTCATAATCGTTGGCGGTGGTCTAGCTGGATGCGTGCTGGCCAATCGACTCACCGAGGTAGCTAACTGGACAGTGCTTCTCATTGAGGCTGGCGGCAATCCACCGCTCACGTCAGTTGTAAGTATTGGTATTGTTTTAGTCATATTCTTATCATCGTCATCTTTATTATCTGCAGATATTCGTGTATTGTTTCCTTTCCATATGAGCTCAATAGATAGAACAGATATAGATTTTGAATATCTTATTATTTTTATATAACAAAGTCGAGTTAGTTACACGTCTAGACGTTTTATGACCGTTTATGACGAAGTTTTATGATCTTTAATTTGTTGGATTTGTCTCCGTACCGAATAGCAGAATATTAAAAAAAAATGGGAAAAAAGCTAGTCGTATTATTTATTATGTAAATAGATTTCACCGACATTTCTGATTCAGAATCTTGTTCACCAGATACCAGGTCTATTCATGGCTATGACAGAGAGCAATGTGGACTGGGCCTACAAAGCGGAAAATGATGGCTATTCGGCGCAAGCGCAGAAACATGGATATTTAGTGCAAAACCAGGGGAAAATGCTTGGGGGAGGCTCGTCTATGAGCTATCTCCTATATCGAAGGTACTTAGATATTTTAAGATTTAAAAGATAGATAGATTTATATCCAAGACGCTTTTTCAAAGTTACGTTCATCGCTAACTGTGAAGAAAAACATCTTGACGCAATCTAAGAGTCCGGGGCATAATACCCTCAACGCATAATAGTCAATATGAAGTAGGCACGCGTAGTAATCAGCCCAAACTCTCTCTCTCTCTCTCTCTCTCTCTCTCTCTCTCTCTAGTGGGACATTTTAAGTTAAAAAAAACTTTGTTATTTTCAGAGGGACAAAAAAAACCTACGATAATTGGGGAGTCGATGGCTGGGACTGGGACTCAGTCTTGCCGTATCTGAAAAAGGCTGAAAACATACAAATACCATCAATCGTTAACAGCCCTGACTTCGCCACGCATTCCCAAAGCGGACCCATCACTGTCACTCTCCAGCCAAATGTCTTTAATGACACTGATGAAGGTTTCTTAGACGCTTTTGCAGAGTTAGGGTATAACAGAGTCCTAGATACTAACACTCCTAGTGAACTTGGCTATGGACATTACCAAATTACAGCTGATAAGAAAGGAATCCGTACATCTGCAGCTATTAACTACTTGATACCCATCAATGGCCGACCAAACTTTTTCCTGCTGAAAAACACACTTGGAACAAAAATTCTCATCGACGATGATAAAAATGCTTACGGAGTAGAAGTCTTAAGAGAGTCTGGTAAAAAGCAAGTATTCTTTTCTGATAAAGAAGTTATATCTTCCTGTGGTGGCTACAGATCTCCCCAGCTGCTAATGCTGTCTGGTATTGGATGCAAGTGTGAACTTGACAAATGGGGCATAAAAGTCCGATCCGATCTACCCGTAGGGTTAAATATGAAAGATTTGGCTGATGTACCGCTTTTTATGACTGGAAAAAAAGGTATAGGATCATCATTGCAAGTAGCTGTATCCTTGTTGAATCTGTATTCGTTCCCATTGCCAGTTGTATACGGGGACTTCAGCTTAAAAAATGATAGTGATTTACCTGATATCTTTCACAATCCTCTTTTATTTGGCGCCGCGTCTCCGTTTTTGTTCTTCGGGTGTAACGCAGACTACAACTTGCTAGCAAGCTACTGTAATACAGTACAAAAAGCCAACATTGACCATGAAACTGTCTTCAATCAGATATTTTTATCAAATCCGAAATCTACCGGAAACGTAACGCTTATGAGTTTAGATCCCTCCGACCAGCCAAAAATATTTGTAAATCTTTTCAAAGACGATGAAGATCTGGATCGAATGACTGAAGCTGTCAAGAGAATTATAAAATTAAAAGATACGTCAGAGTACAAGAAATACAATGCAAAGATTATAACAGGTGGGCTTCCTAAGTGTTCTAAGTATGACGAGGATTCAGACGAATATTGGAGGTGTTATATTTTAAATACAGGAGCTTCATTATACCAGCCTATTGGGACATGTTTAATGGGCGACGATGGTGTAGTGGATAATCGTTTGAGGGTATACGGGATAAACAATCTGCGTGTCATAGATGCTAGTATAATACCTAATCTGCCATGTAGTGCGCAAGCTCCGACTTATATGGTCGCAGAAAAGGGAGCTGATATTATCAAACAAGATTATGGTTTATTGTAAATATTCGATAATTTTTCGAACTGAAATGCAGGAGTGTTATTATAAGTTTAAAGAGTGTACTTGTCTATAGGATGCATACGTAATGTTATGTACTGTGTTTAAAGCCCCCAAATGTAAAAAAAAAACAATAAAATAAGAAAAAAAACATAATATAAAGAGTTTTTTTTCAAGAATCAAAAATTTTTTTTTTATTCAATATGCCATAAATAGATTATATACATTTTAAGAGAATGCAGGCTGTGGTTTTGGTTAGAGACACCTGACTCAGGGACGATATAAAAATTGGTATTTTAGGTAAATTGTTTTTTATTCACAAATTACCTTGTTCAATTTGTTCTATAATAATCGCGACGTGCGGACACCCACGGCCGTCTCAAAGGGCGCGCGCGATGTGGCGGCCGGCCGCCCGATATTGCGAGTGCGGCCGCAAGGGATAGTAAAGGATTTATCAGTAATCAAGTCCACAATGAAAATTAAACGATGTTTGGATATTACACTTTTTTTTTTGCTTCAGTATACAAGGTGTTACAAAAGATGCTAACTCTTTTTACAGGGTATTAGCATCACGGATAGGGATCACAACCTAAATATATTTTTTTGCTCTATGACGTTCCGTTGATTTTTAAATTAATAAAATGTGAACGCTGTGGTGGGAGAAAAGTACTTTCACAATGTTTTAACAACTCAAACCTATGCAAATGCACCTACACCCACAATCATATTTTTAAATTTGAGCTAATTAATACCAAGAACAAAAAAGTTATGAAAAATTTTAAATTTTGAGGTTATAAAATAAAAATTGATTTTTTCAACTTTTTTTACAGAATTGACATCCTGTTGACTAGTAGGTTACACCCTGTAAAAAGAGTTAGGATGTTTTGTAACACGTTGTATTATTATATCTTGTAAATAAGTAATTACCTACCCCTGAGTCATTTTCATTTAGACCTTATAAGATATGCCTACTCTTGAACTGTTATGAGCTTAATCTCTAATCAAATCGATTCAAAAGTAATCGGATAAGAACACGACCCAATCCAGCATCCGCGTTGCGATAATATCGATACATATCGGGCCAGTATCGGTGCAATTACCGGTCGAATCGGCACTGATTTATTCGATAATGACAGGACAGCACTAACCCGATAGAGGTCTGTTATTCATGCGCGGAGTACAGAAGTCATGTGTTACACTAATTATGAGGTTCCTCAGGCGCTTTGTGGGGCTATTCTGCGCCTGCGCCTGTACTCGTTGGGCCCTGTTGCACGTACGCGACAAGTCGACTTATTTGTCGAAAATTGACTTATTTGTCGGATTGTCAAGTAAATGGTGTTGCACATACATTACAAATAAGTTAGACTGCGACAGGTGAATTATTGACAAATTGTCAGGGCTTGACAAGCGTTGCACAAAGCTTGACAATGAGATACTTTCTAGGCCATGTTCTTTCAATATCTCATAGATGGCGGTAAACAACGGTACAGTGTAAAGAGTCTACTGATAGCATAGACATATTTTTTTTTTATAGGCAATGATATGAACAGATCGAGCCAGGTTTACACAAAAAAGTTTACAATATAGACCACTGTATCGGCGTTGACAGCCTTGTTCGACCACAGAGGGAAAAAATGTTGGACTAACTATTTGATTGTTAACCGATTGGTTGAGGAGCTAGGTAACTAAAATCCAGCCAAAACTGTTGAAAAGCTATATTGTTTGTGAAATAATTTTGAACATAAAAGTAATATTTTGAAGGCGTGAAAACGGATATGCACAAACATACCTACATTCACCATCGAAAAAATCAGCCCTATTGAAAAATACTTCAAACAACTTTTGTTCCTATTTGAAACCTATTGTGAGGGGATTATTAGGTATCAATGGATTGAGTGGATGGTAAAAGCGGAAACACTACATTTTGCTCCACCACTAATACCCTTAATGTGTTTGGACGTAAGGTACGAAGGCAACGAGCGCGAACTGCCATAAAAAAAAAAACACGTCTCGTCAGCGACATCTATAGTTACAAATTTGGAACTACAACTTATGAGCTGTCAAAAAATCACCCTTTGGTTTAATTTGAAGGAATGAAAGTTTTTCAGTCATTATTACAAAAGGTGCAATTTTTCTGATGCTGAGTGTAGCTTGTCAACACTTTTGGCTGGATTTTTTGTAACTTATAATAACCTAGCTATCTCAACTTTGCCAATCGGTTAACAATGGCTAGTCCAACCTTCTTCCCTCTGTGGTCCAACTAGGTTGTCAACGCCAATACAGTGGCTTACATTGTAAACTTTTTTGTGTAAACCTTAATGGCTCGATCTGTTCATATCCTTGCCTATAAAAAAAAATTATGTCTATGCTATCAGTAGACTCTTTACACTGTACCGTTGTTTACCGCCATCTATGAGATATCGAAAGAACGTGGCCTAGAAAGTATCTTATTGTAAAAAAAACATGGTAGGATTCACCGACAATTCGGAAGGCAAAGTTTTTTGTTCGAAAGTCCGTTATTGGCTTAATCTTATCTTTGGACAATATTAAGAAACTAATTTAAATATTTTTTATTTTGGTCCAGTAGTTTTGTTTTTATGCGCTAAAATGTTTTGTTCCTATGACCGCATTGACCGCCAACAGTATGCAGACCGTCGCATGACGTCATAAAACCTTATCTTTGAAACGTTGTAAAATCCAAACTACTGAACCAAAATAAAAAATATTGAAATTAGTTTCTCAATATTGTCTAAAGATAAGATTAAGCCAATAACGGACTTTCGAACAAAAAACTTTGCCTTCCGAATTGTATTCGACAAATTGTCAGCTCTCGACATAATTATGCATAGTCACCTGTCGGTATTGTCTGACAATTTGACAAATATGTCGAGTCGTCAGCAAATCCGACAAGTTTTTCACGACAATTTGTCACATTTTGCCTGTCGCGTTAAATCTTTTGTGCAACAGAAATATGTCAAGATGTCGCGACAATTCGACAAATTTGTCAATTTTCCACCATGACTTATTTGTCACTCGAAATCTTTGTGCAACAGAAACTTGTCAAATTGTCGGATTGTCACCTGTCGCCTGTCACCTGTCGTTGTCATGTTCGTGCAACAGGGGCCTGGAATTATTAAACTTCCGTACCTAACCAACGGTCATGTACACACGACAGCACGTAGACCCTTACACTTTCGTTGCAAAGTCGCCCGTAGCGTAAGTGAACGAGTGCACGCGTAGCGTCTAATTGCTGTCGTGTGTACATAAATACTTACTGAGTGGGTAGAATAATTTACTCAAAGCAACAGACTCAGGTTCGATTCCCGGAGCGTTCCATGCAGCGTTTGAAAGGACACTACTCGGACGGAGGTGAACAGAGGTATCAATGGACTTTGTAAATCATGTACGAATTTAAATTCATAACAGATGAAGATTAGTGTAAATAAAATATTTAAATTAAGTAGGTATTAAATTGTATTTATATTTAATTATAGTTATATCGTCTTAAGTATCAATATGTCAGGGTCTTTTAAGAGTATTCATGTCATTAAATGCGTGGCTATAAATTTTACTTTATGGCGGTAGGTATGCTGCCTGTCCATTAATTATTATGAAGTATGTATGTAATTGGTGGCAAATTAATAAAGCTTTTATTGGCATTTATGACCACTAGTGCACTCTGAGAATGTTAATAGATATTAAAATACTCCTAAAACAGTTAATTTTACGTAGTTTGTGCTAATTAAAGTCTCCTATATCGCATTTCACATCAGCCTAACTTTGCAGCCTCAGTAACCTAATCCTAACCTCGCAAATGAAACCCTTAGGTTGCGTCAACCAGGGTTAGCCAGTTAACTCTGAGTTAACGTCAATAATTGAATGGAAATGTCAAATTAACTGAGAGTTAGTTGGCTAACCCTGACTGACGCAAGTCCGCTTTATAGGAGTGTATTTCAATCCTTTTCATGACGCGGCCCTCCTAAAGCGGAAAAACCTTTTTGCGACCCCCTACTAGGGTTTTGTCAGTTAAGTACACCGCGATCCCCAAAAACCCTCCTAAAGAAGCTTCGTGAACTCCTAAATCAGCTTCGCGACCCAGGGGGTCACGACCCGCTGGTTGAAAAACACTGCCTTAAAATATAGAGTAGGTAGTAGCCTTTTTCCAAGAGTACATAATCTACCTAAAAACTCTTCGACGAGCAAAATCATAGAAGATACAAAGAAAAGATCGAAGGCACATCGAGGAAGTAGAGAAGCAAAAAATAAAACTATACTTTACTAAACAACAGTCATTCAATTGCAACCGTCAAAATCGCCCGAGGTCCTTCTTTGATTCATAGTCGGCGGCCCTACTTAAATGTTCGATTAATCATCTTGCCACTATTGAATACATTGAATAGCCCAACTAGTGGGTCGTTCCTATGAGACTATCCACCGATTTCTGAATAACTAGTGGTTCGCCCCGAACTATGAACTCGCGACCCCATAACTCAGCAACCCCTCGACCGATTTGGCTCATGTTCGAACTTAAAAATTCTCTTTGCCTCATTTACCTGCCTTCCAAATTTCATGACGATCTGACTAAAATTACTCAAGTTATCGTCGGACGAACATTCATACATACATACATACAAACATACATACAAACGCCGGATTGTTCCAGTAGACTCGGAGAACTTCGCTTGCTTCGCTCGCTCGTTCAATTAAACTAAGCTTACATTCTGTCTCATAAATCCCCTGTCAGCCTGTCAAGGAAACTTGTCGTTGAAAATCTTGTGTCATGCGCAAGATTGTCAACTATCGGTACTCACTCATGTTTGGAAAAATCGATGGAAAGCGACCAAGAGGAAGATGCCCGAATCGTTGGACCGACCAAATCAGATCCACACTCAATCCCAGTAAACGATGTCGTATACTTAGCCGCAAATAGGAACAACTGGCGACGCATGGTACGACAAGGATTGCTCCAGATGTGTGACTACGACCCTCAGTGATGAAAATACCGATGCATGAAGTAGGACCCAATTTTTGGAATGTCTCTATCTCCACCATCAACCGATGGAAGAATGTAGGCCGAGATGAAACTAGGACTCACAGGGAACCACCCAGTATGGCCTGACAGTAGTGTAGTATAGTCCAGGGGTCGGCAACCTTTTGAGACTAAAGAGCCAAAAAATACAATTTACAAAAGTTCCCAGTTTTTAAAGAGCCACATTTTTTTTTGTTTCAATATTATAAAAATGTAGAATGCTATTTATTTTATAATCTATAATTCACGTAATTTCAGATTTTTCTCTTGTTTTGATATAAATTCCCATTTATTTGACAAACGCGAAAAATCACCGATTTTAGTCTTAAATTTCCCAATGGCTAATGATTTTGAGGTGATCATGTTTAAAAATTTGCGGAACTGAAGAGCCGCAACTTTTAACGAAGGAGCCGCATGCGGCTCGCGAGCCGCTGGTTGCCGACCCCTGGTATAGTCTATGCATGCATAGGTGGGTAATTTGCCCCGTCGCCCTGTAATAAGGAGGCTCGTGGTTTATGTCCCCGTCAGGCACAAGATTGTCTACTATTAACGTGTCGTGTGAACATATGGTTACGTGTAATGTATGGCCGTGTGTGAAAGTGGAGGAAACGTTATGTATTTCCTTTGGGATTGAGAATACATAAGATGCTGATAATAGAGGATGGAGGTGGATTCATTACGTGGAGTTGGATAAGAAATAAAAGAAACTGACTCGGTCAAGGGTTTCCGAGTAGACTTCCGCATAAACGGCCGTTTTGATCCCGTTAAGTTAGAAGCTTGATTTTTTTTAGGCTCCAAGGGACTGCAGATCTCAGTATTTTGATATAAATTTCAACCTAATATCTCCACGCGTTCTTGACAAAAAGGTCTTGACAGACAGACAGTCAAACAGACGGCCTAGGGATTCTTATATAACGGCTCGTTTTTAGCAAAAAAACGCACCCAAAAAGAAGAAATTATGTTGTTTTCATTGGCGGCGCTAGCGAGCGTTCTCTTATACAATACAGTGTCTATTTCCTGATAAGGCTTACGGTTAAGGACTCGACGAGACTGTAATTTTTTACATAAATCTGGGAATCATTCGCCTCATCACAGTTATTTTCTCTATAAGCTGAGTGAAGTGCTCTACTCTCACTGATTCATTATCGCCATCTAGCGGATCGAATGCCTATTTGCCCAAACAGACCCGGAAACAAAGCCTCCACTATAGAGCCTACGGTTAGTGATTATCACCGCACGCACGGTCCAATTTTCCCCGTTAACCCGTGCGAAGCAGGCTTTCACGGCTACTAGAGCTATTGCCGGATTATTAGAAAACATATTGAACAATAACGAAACGGTAGTCGGCCGTGCTGCGGCAAAGAGAAACGGGGCCGTCGATTGGTTGAACAGACTTGACAGTCGTCAGTGCTTCTGAGCTTCAGAAAGTAGGTTAAGCCACTGCTCCTAGTTTTGTTCAGAGGCACTTAGTAAAACTTTGTAGGCCACAACAATCTCTTGGTCTACTATTTCTTACGTAAGACACCTTTTTGCTAAACTAATTATTTTGAAAACTCTTAAGACGCCATAAGTCTCACAACTAGCGCCGCCAATGGAAAAAAAAAACATATCTTTTTTTTGGATGCGTTTTTAGCAAAAAACGCTCCTGCAATTTCTCAACGCGAGGCTTAACTATTTTTAGGACCTAAGTTTTGGATTCCAGGATTGGATTTCCTACGAATGCAACTTAAGGCTCCGTATAAGGCTAACTAGCGCCACCAATGTTGAAAAAATCATATCTTCCTTCAGAAGAAGTTTCTGAAAAAATCCTAAGATGAGCTCATGCGCCATGCTTTTCTAGATTTTTAAGTGTAGGTACCCAACTCAATTTCTAGTCTTAAGCTAAAAAAATTTCGATAACCGCCAAAAACGGCCGCTTTTGGCGGTTATCGAAAATTTTTTAGCTTAAAAGTAAATTTCGAAGAGGGTATCTACACTTAAAAATCTAGAAAAGCATGGCATAGCATAGGCTCATCTTAGGATTTTTTCAGAAACTTCTTCTAAAGGAAGATATGATTTTTTTAACATTGGTGGCGCTAGTTAGCCTTATACGGAGCCTTAAGGCGCTGGGCATAGTGAATTAGCCCGCGCGCAAAGAAAAATGCACAAAATCGATTTCTGTATCAAATACAGTAAAAAAATCGAAAATGTTCACATATCAAACCCTAGAATTAGTTGAGACCTATCTAACACAGCCAGTTTTGTGTTGATATCCATAATTGATTGCAAGATATTTTGCTTGAAAAAAAGTGCGCCGCCTATTTTTTTTCATTTTGGTTTGATATGTGAATATTTTCGATTTTTTTTGTGTATTTGATACAGAAATCGATTTTGTGCATTTTCCGTTGCGCGCGGGCGATTCACTATGCACAGCGCTTTAAGAATGCAATCCTGGAATCCACCATCCAAAAAAAAGATATGATTTTTTTTCATTGGTGGCGCAAGTTGTGAGACGTATTTCATCTATACTTATAATAAAACTCTAGCGAAGTCAATTCTGTACATTGAATATTTTTAGAAAAAAACTAGCAGGGGTTACTAAGTAAACTATACTGAATCCAAAAATGCCAAAAAAACGGTTTATGTCTGTCTGTCTGTCTGTCTGTCTGTCTGTCTGTATGAACACGATAAACGCGAACACCGCTGAATAGTTTTCAACCAAACTTAACATGGTCGTAACTCACGTTTCCGGGAGTAACTTAGGCTATCCGATGTTTTGAATACATTGCGGGTTGCAATTTTAACTTCGTTTTTTGTAAGAAATATTCATAATTTTTATATGGCTTCTTTAGAAGGTATGTTAAGAACGTGATACTGAACATATTTCTGCAAAAAAAAAAAAGTCCGACTTTGAACCACATTCTTTCGAAAACCTACATTACGGGTTGCAATTTTTAACTTGATTTTTTGTGAGAAATATCCATAATTTTGATATGGCTTCTTAAGAAGGTATATTAAGAACGTGATACTGAACACATTTCTGAAAAAAAAAAAAAAGTCTGATTTTATTATCTCGGAAACCGTTGATTTCCCAAGCATAGTTCCTTGGGCAAAAATGTTCGTTATGATGAGGACTATACGTATACGTACGTAGGTATACGTGGTCTCCCGCTTTGTTGGCGGTCTTTTAACACTCTGTATAATAGCACGCTACGACTTTTGGCATTTGGGGCGCATATTGTAAATGAAAAATCGGCATTTGTTTTTATTTTATTTTGGCGGAAAATGTCAGTTCTACAAGCGTAGCATAAGGCCGGGTTAGAGCGTATCTATGGGTTTAAAACAATAGGTATCTCACTCTTTTGTTTGACGTAGAGCGGGATGGATAGAGCCATAGATACGCTCTAACCCAGCCTTATGATGCTTGCTGGAGGGAATTGTGAGTGGTTTTCGGTGGAGGTCGGACAAAGTTCATCGATGTTAGAAATGTAGTACTATTGCCTCGCGGTCGAAATCTTCTGGGTTTGAACCCACGCTAGGTTGAAATTTTTTTTGTGCCTTTTTTTAAATATTTACTCTACTGAGCCCAACTTGATATTAAAAAATATATTTTGTTTGCCGTAGAGCGGGATAGACAGAGTTATTTGCGGTAGATACGCTCTAACCCAACCTTATGCTTTGCTTGCTGGCTTAGCATGAGAATGGGTAAGACCTTATCTATGGGCTTATAACTTTATCTATCCCACTCAACGTCGAGGGAGATACATAATAAACCCCCATACTTCCCAGGCCATTCTTATGCTAAGCCTCCTGGTATCTTACACGGGCGATACCTAATCTAAACAAAACATATTTAATCATAAATGTATTGTTTAGATTAGGGCACACAAAGACAGATACACAGACAGGCACACCCTCATAAACACATAAACAGACACACACACAAAGCTATCAAACTTATGACACCCCTCTTTGTTGGTCGGGCGTTAAAAAAAACCTTCCTTTTGAGTTTTCCTCCACAGTCGAATTTAAATTAAATGTCAAATGTCTAAAAACGCATACGAAGTCGCGGGCACAACTAGTCTTAAATAAAATTGTATAGGGTTTCACTTACTTTTATTTATGGTAGGATGAGCAAGAATAGCAATTTCGGAATGGGAGGTGGTTAAGTATATGTATGAAAAGCTACTTAGCACATACAAAATGAGCATAATACAATGTCAAGGGCTGATGAAGAAAACCCGGGCTGTTTGTCTGCGTATGGAAATGCGTAATTTTTGCACACCTGCTTGAGCTCTATTTCGCCAAGGTCTAAAATTGGAGAAGCGGTTCAACTAAGGGTAGCATTAATAGTCGTCGACTCAAGATCGCACTCAAGTCAAGGCTTGACACTAGCATTTGACTTTTCTGAGTTCACCTACTTAAGATCGATCTCAATAACGTGATTTTAGATGACTATTAACACCACCCTAAATGTCGTTTACCTTTGAAACTATACTTCCAAATAAGACAATGTCAGCATTAGCCACAAAGTACTTTTCTACGTCTCTACAATTAATTTGACGCCTCTAACACGACACTCTCAACCAACAATCCCATAACTCGCGTCATATCTGTTCTACCCGAACTTATTTGATCACGACGCAATCAAATAGCTGCTTAGTTTAGGATCTGAATCAAGACTTCATATCTGGTGATCTTTCGTTTCTTACTCTTCATATAAGAGTAAGCTAGCTAGAAGATAAGTCCCGTGGGAGTCTTTTTGAATCGATATTGTAAAACAGTAGATTCTAGTGATCTCAAGTTTCATACAATCTGATCTTTGGGAGGTGGCCCAGTGTTACGATGGTTTGATCGTCGTTTTGGATCGATATCGTGAGACATGACGAGCGTGTACCCGCCGGTGATGAGAGAATGGTATTGTAATGAACGATTAGGGTTTCGTGACGGAAAGGTCGGTTTTGGTGGATTTTGCAATATTATTTGCGATATGACCAATGAGCCGTTTTTAGCATAAATTCTCGGAGCATTTCATAGATGGCGCCTAAAGGCGTGGCCATAGAAGAACCAGAATACAGCTGTCAAAATTAACCAGTGCTAAGTGTTTGACAGCCATATTGCGGTTCTTTTATGACGACGCCTGTAAACGCCATCTATGAACTGCTTTTAATTTGTTCTTTGAAAACGGCTCATTTACAACGATAAACCGAAACTGCATCATAGCAAGAAAGACGATTTTAGCTCTTATACTTTTGTTACTTAGTTTAGTACCTATTGTTTTGTATTCTGTGTTGATAGGAAACAATATGTCACGAAAAACATTGCACAGTGAGAATAAGAATAAGAATAAAAAAGAATAAGAATAAAAAAGGTTTATTACCAAAAAGTTTACAACAGGTTGAACCTTATGAACTAAAAACACAATAAGCTAAGTATACATTTTTGGTAAAGGGACACGCTCAGCTGTGCCGCCAACGTCATATAGGCGTTAGCGACGCTGTTTTTCAGCGTGCCCCTGGAGTTAAGATTACATTAGGTATATGCAATAGAAGGCGCGTGATCGCTAATAGTAAAATAGGTTTAAAACAACAAACCTTAAATAAGTATGTTGGTGTAATTAAAAAGTTAAATAATGAAATAAAAATTAAAAATAGTATAATAGGTCGGCTGCGAAAACCTAAAAACAAGCAACTGATTTTTGGCAACTTTACAGGAGAGCCAAAAAACGTTTTTTTTTTAATAATGCGATTTATAGAAAAACTATAGGTCCTAGACACGATTTTGAGGTATCGTTAGAATCCTAGAGAGTAAAAGAACCAGGTACTTCCTTTTTTTCATGATAATCTGAAACAGTTTCAGCTAGGCAGCCTAAAATGTGTTTTAGCTTGGTAATTATAGAAAAAAATATACTTTGATTAAAGCAAGAAGAAAGTAAGTGCAGATACTTGAATCGGAATGGTTATTTCTTCCATTTATTGAAAAAGTCAAATGTTGAAAACAAGTAAGTGTGCTATACTTGATTTTAGTCTGGTGATGTCAAATTATTCGAACAAAGAGCCTTTACTCTTTACCGTGTAAGTGAGCAGACGAGGATAGATCGTGACAATGATGTTGGTTGATGATGAACAAATATGATGATGATAATTATGAAAAAAATGTGACATCGCGATCTCTTATTTAAGCAATTTTTTTTTGTCATAATGATCGTGCCATTAATATTTATTATTATATATGATTTTGTATTTATGTGCATTGTAAAACCTGCCATTAATAAAATACATAAGCCAAACTTTTTTATAGACCAAGGATGAATAAAAAAAACACGGTTTAAATAATTTATTGTACCTCTAAATTGAAAAGACGGAAGAAGATAACATAATTATTTTATATTTTCATTTGGGCGTTTTGGTGTTTATGTTGAACCATATTGAACATCTGTTACTTTTTCAGAAGCTACTGGTGATCTGAAAGAAAATTGAGTGAGATTAGAACAATAGCCTAGCTAAAGAAACCTAATCAGCTTCAGGGTGGTTCAAAACTAATAGATGACACATGAAACAATACGAAAACCAACCAAGTAGGTGTTAGTCTTGTCCAGGTGATTCTACACATCATACTGAACTATTTTACCTACTTCAACAAGTTTTTGTAATCTGCAAAAGACAAATAACTTTATCATCGCAGTAAGTAGTGGCGCGACATTTAAAAGTTTGTATTGGTTATGGTAATTTCTTTTCGTAAATTAAGAAAACTTGTAGAACTTACTAACTTGAATGTTGTTTAGTATGATCTGTAGAATTAGTCCTGAATGGCCTATCAACTAATTAAGTAAATTTGGACCTTGTGCAGGGCGCTCCAGAGCAAAGAAATGTCCTGTGGAACTTTAGGTGATTTGTCTGCCTATCAATAAAAAATATATTTATTATGGCACCAACACTGAAACACTTTTGTTGCAAAACCGCCCGTAGCGTAACCGAGTAGAACGCTAGCGTGTAAAGGTCGACGTGCTGTCTTGTACTGTACATATTGTCACATCGGTGGAAACATTTTCATTGCAGTCGCCCGTAATGCAAAAGAGCATAGAGCACGCGTGTATTCACTGATGTGACGTTGGCCGTACATATCACGTGCGGCCACCTGCAGGTATTGAACCTGGACCTGGACCTGGACCTCTATTTTGCTAGTTGAGCAGCGTAACTTCTACACCAATAGGTACCTAAGGCAATCTGACCACCGTCAAAGTCTAGACAAGGAGGCATAATCATCAGCATCGGCCTAACTAAGGCCTTTGCATCTATGTAATGAGATGATTTATACAGCGTCCAGTGGCACCTTCACTCACACTAGACGAGTGAAGAGACCACTCGGCGCTGCAGTGCCTGGGACATGGTTTTAGATGGAGTAAGCTTGCCCAGCACCTATACCATCCTGACAGCTTAGTCGACCAAGCCCACAGGAAAGACAGGTCAATACGTGTGGAGCCAACTGAGCCGCGGGTTTCCTCACGATGTTTTCCTTCACGGTTAGCGAGTGGTATTGCTACTACAAATTCACAAATGTACGTAACGAGAGCGGTGGTGGTCTAGTGGGTAGAACAGTGGACTCTGAAGCAAGAGGTACCCGGTTCGATTCCCAGTGCGGGCATCGGCCTATTTAGTTCACTACTGGACCTAGGCCTCGGCCATCCTCACTGCCAGCGAACCGGGGTAAGGTTTACAGAGATGGGAAACACAAAATAAGTACTTACGCATATTTTTTATGTTGCATTAATTTTGTTTCTTTATCACTTTAGCAAATTACAAGACATTATAATCTTGTAATACTATTCTGAATCCAAACGCATCTGACGTTTTATAGACCGGCCAACCCCGAGTTTCGACAGCGTGGGGAAAGTAAACAAGGCTAAAAACAAGCAACTCAAGGGTTGCTTGCTTTTAGGTTGGTCATGATGTACGTATATTTTGAATCGAAAACAAGTAAATATTTAAACAAAGCAAGAAACAAGCAAGAAGCAGAGTTTCCTAAAAACTTACTTGTTTTAAACTTGGTCATCAACTTCTTGCTTGATTTCAGCTCGGTTTTTTTTACGGAAATGAGTTACTTGAAAACTAATTTCTGTAATAACTCAAAAACCAGTACATAAAATCATATATTTTTTATAGAGAATTGTGCGCCTGGAAACAAGGAACCCAAAAATGCAAAAAAAAAAAAATGCGAAAAAATGGGTTGCTTGTTTTCATTTTGGGACAGCCGAGGTGTTTGTGTGTAAAAGTGTGTGATATAATAATATTTTATTATGTTTATGTATAGTATGCCTGTGTTATTTTTATTTTCTATCAAGTTAACTAAATGTTCCCATTAGTTTAAAGATACCTACTTGTAATAGTAGTAATAGTGAGTTATCGTCTTTTTTTTTTCTTTTTTTTTATTAGATTTTATTCTGAAAGGGCTGTTTAGGGGTGTTTGTGTTCTGGCTCGGGTTTGCGTAGACACTTATTGAAAAAGATTGGACGCAGAAGGCCTACTCTTCTTTAGTTATTGTTTTATTTTTTCTTCTTTTTTTTCCGTCTGATTTTGTATTGAGAATTAGTTATCGTTAGTTGGTTGTTAAATAAAATAATTTTGTATTTGATTTTTAGCAAAGAGCTTGACATGTTAGATTGTAGAGGTGGTGGGATGTCATTCCAGACCTTCGAGGCTGCGTATCTGAAGCTTGCTCTGAAATTGGCAGTGTGATGTTCCGGGACAGCCATTTTTTGTTGCACTTTACTGCGTGTATATTTGTCGTGTTTTTCACCGAGCCATTCAATTTTTTCGTACAAATATATTGGACGCTGAGTATGAACTATTTTGTGCACCATTGCAGCTAGATGCAATTCTCTTCTGCCTTCCATTTTAAGAATTTTTCTTTCGTTTAGAAAGGGTGTTATATGGAACCGCTTAGGTATGCCGAAACAAAATCTGGCACATGCATTTTGTACCCTCTGTATAGCTCTACTCGTCTTTCCAAAGAGTCTAGGGCCGTATACAGTGTCACAATAATTAAAAATAGATAGAATTAAGGATTCGACTAAAGTGACCCTGACCTCCTCCCTAAGGAATTCACGGATTCCATAGAGTACTTTCAGTCGGAAAAACGCCGTCCTCACTTTTAGGTTTATGTGCTCTTGAAACCTGAGCTGGCTGTCTAGTACTAGGCCTAGATTTCTCGCAGTTGGGACTCTCTCTACACTATTACCATCAACCCTTATGTCAGGCCTATTCTCTAAAATTTGTGTGCACTGGTGTTCCGTGCCGAAAACCATAAATTTTGACTTAGCCGGGTTAAGTAGAAGGGCGTTTCTCCGAGTCCATCTAAAAATTTCTCCGAGATCTTCATTAATTTGTTGCACCGCTACGCCTGCATTGTTGTGTTTAAATGACTGATACAATTGCGTATCGTCAGCATACAGGTGGACTTTACAGTGTTTCAAATTGGTGATTAGGTCTGAGGTATACAAAATGAAAAGGAGAGGACTCAAAATTGAACCTTGTGGGCAGCCCCGCGGGATGGCTTTCGGGGGAGACTGACCAATGTTTCCCTGTTCATTTTCGGTGACAACATATTGACTCCTATTGGTGAAGAAAGATTTAAACCACTCACAGGTTGATGGGGATACGCCATAGTATGACATTTTTGCCAGGAGTAAGTCGGGGCTTATGCAATCAAATGCGCGGGAAAAGTCCAGTAATACTAGAATAGTTCCCTTTCCCTTATCCGATGCCGTTAAAATATCATCCGTCACATTTGCTAAAGCGGTGGCTGTGCCGTGTTGGCCGCGAAAGCCCGACTGAATGGATGGCAGAATAGATTGACTTTCCAGGAATTTTGTTAGTTGGAAACTTACGACTCTCTCAATCACTTTTGATAAGACTGGTAAAATACTTATAGCGCGTAAGTCTTTATATTGTTCTACGGTAGAAGTTTTCGGTAGCGGTTTAACTCTTGCTATTTTCCAGGCGTCGGGGAAGTGACGTTCAACAATTGATTTGTTCACTAGATCTGTGATTATTGGTAGAGTTATTTGTAGGGTCTTTTTTATCATTTTTATTGAAATTCCGTCATACCCGGCAGCATTTGTACCTATCGCTTTTATAATTTTGAGAACCTCCCCTTGCGAACATGTTTGTAGTTCAAAGTTACTTGTTCCATATTTGTTAGATTTATAAAAGTTCAACACCGCGTCGTCTATATTGGGATCACCAGGCACGTCCAAAAAAAAGTTATTTATTTTATCGGGATCATTTAAGTGTTGAGGAATATTGGGCAAGGCCTTGTTTCCCAAGATTGACGTTTGTTTTAGGTAGTTCCACATTTTGACTGGTGTGTCCTTGTTGTTGTTAACATAATGTGTGAAAAACCCTATCTTCTCCTGTCGAATCGCATTGTTAACTATATTTTTAAGGTCCTTATAATATCTTTTGTGGGATTCTTTCTTTGTGGAGTGGGCACGAGCTAGGGCTTTGTCTCTAAGAGACATCATTTCTTTTATTGTAAAAGTTAACCAAGGGAAAGTGTTTTCTCGAATTTTTAATTTGCGTAGCGGAGCATGCTTATCAAAAATAGATACAATAAATAAATTAAACAAATCGACCATATTGTTAAGGCTACCTGCATTATAGACGTCGTTCCACTCGATGTCGTGTAAGTCTTTGAAAAAAGCTTCATCGTCTATTTTGTCAAGAGCACGAGTCCAGGTAAAAAGAGGATTTTTTTTTGGTCGTGTCAACATGAATTCACCTATGACTAAACCATGATCGCTGAGTGATGGGTTGTGGTGCACATTAATTGATTTGCACAACTTAGGTGTGTCTGTAATTAGCAGATCTTTAGGCTGGTATTAATAGTCCTCTGAGATCACCTACTTGAGATCGGTCTCAAGTAGGTGAACTCAGAAAACAAAAATCACCTACTTGAGACATTGGCTTATTAATAAACCTATCTTAGGCGCGAACTTGAGTCCTCGATTTGAGTAAAGAATGAACTATTTGAACGAATGATACCATTTAAAGTTCAAAATGTGGTCAAAAAGCTTAAACCCAACTCAAAAGTACTAGGCGCCCATACATTATAAAGAGACTATTCGAAAAGGCACAACCTGAGTTTGGCCTCCTTTTGGTCCATAAAATTGTCCATGGTCCGGTGTTATTCAGTTGGCAACTTGTCATTTCTATAATAGTCCAGGATTCCACAAACATAAAAGTGATGTTACAAGATATAACACGAACTCTACTCCAAATAGTACTCGATTATAATAACAAGTGGTTCACCCCGAACTGTGAACTCAGGATAACTAACTTTTTGCTAACCCCATATCCACTCTTCGTCCGATTTGGATTTGGATGTTAGAATTTTAAAAATCTTTTAATTCCATTAAGCCGCCTTTATATTTTTATGACGACACAATCATTCATACATACAAACATACAAACATACTTCGATCGCTCGTTCAATATGACGACACAATTTTGTAGCGGCACCCTGGTCTAGACAAAAAGGAACAGATCTGACTCGCTTCAGCCATTTTTATTCAGCATTGTTATTCGTTACTTTGGCAACAGAGAGCTTGATCTTGAGTGAGTAACTCAGCATATTAATAAAGCAGCGCTTACTTGAGACCGATCTCAAGTCCTCGACTTGAGTCAAGAATGAACTATTTCAACGCTTGAGTAAAGAATGTACTAGGCTACCATACATTAGAAAGAG
This sequence comes from Zelleria hepariella, assembly GCA_949319315.1. Classification (NCBI taxonomy): domain Eukaryota; kingdom Metazoa; phylum Arthropoda; class Insecta; order Lepidoptera; family Yponomeutidae; genus Zelleria; species Zelleria hepariella. Next base: position 11,288,550 of record OX439394.1, read on the forward strand.
GCTAGCCACAACCTCAGTTTGACCTTCAAAGAGGTTCATAAGGTGAACAACTTTTTTCACGGTTTTCAGAACTGTCGAATAAAAGAAAAAACTTTTTGTACTGTCAAACATCAGTCAAACTACGAAAATAATTATTATAAAAATGTCTCGTAAATTCTTGTGATTTTCAGTATATTGAACGTTTTAGTCGGTTATGGATAATAAGTGGCGCCAGAGAGGTTATTTTCAATATTTTGGCCGAAAAATATCATGCCGGAAACTTCCAACAGAGAGCTTCAGTTCATTCCAGCTTTTGTTATTCCAGCTTCCGTTTTTCGAGCTTCAGTACCTAGCGGACCCAGTTGGATGACCTCTACAAACGAGTTGCTGACAAGACAGGTATTTATTCACTATAATTGTATAAAATATACATAGTTCACGATACAAGTTACAGATATCGTCTAGTTCACGATACAAGTTACAGATATCGTCAGTTAGGTCTTTAAAATACCCCATCATCAACGTTTTTTGCGCATTTAATATAACTTTAGAGGTTATGTTTACGTAGAGAAAGTAGTAATTTGCCAAGCGAATTTATAATGAATTATAGAACGACTGCAAACCTAACGTTTGATCGTTGCGCACATCATTCTACTACATTAATGTTTTATTTTGATTCCAGGAAAATCAGAAAGTACCTACTGTCCGACGCATAATCGACGAAGTTAGGGCGTTATGATAGGAGGGATAAAAACCAAGGCAATTTTAAAACACCAGCATTGGTCCCGAAACCTGGAATAATGTGTGGAGAATGAACACATAAAATGAGGGGAAGAATACTCGACTCAGCGCAAATTCATGTCAGGTGTAGAAATTTTAGATGATGATTAGGAAACAATATTGTATTAATAAATATGTTACATACAACTCTCCCAGGCTTGTTTATTTTCCAATTAGAAAAAAAAATAGATAATTATGTAACATTAATGAAGGTCTTCCCTATTCAGATTTATCTTCAAGTATCAACTTAATTTACTGAATACCTACTACTCGTATGAATGATACCACACCCTCAAGTTTTCCCTACTATATCCGCTTTATATTTTATGCATGCCTAGTAACCTCTATGGTCCAACTGGGCTTTGAAGGCCGGCAAATTGTCTTAAAAAAACTAGGTACGAGTAAAGAGGTTTGAATTGTATGTTGTGCTGCCATCTACATGATATGTATCATACTACATGAAACTTTCTGTCACCAATCGCCTTAGAAGAGATTCCGGATGTTTATGCACGCCTAATACCTTCAGACCATTGACATGACGTCATTCACGTTACAGCACTCAAATTCTATTGTACACACGACAGCACGTCAAAGTGTACACTTTTGTTGTAAAATCGCCCGTAACGTAACCGAGTAGAGTACTAGCGTGTAAAGGTCGACGTGTTGTCGTGTGTACGTGCGTTTCACGAAATAATTCCCTTGGATTGTACAAAAATAGTCCCTATTACATCGTAAGTAAGGAAAGAGTTGAAATATACTTTCTGCCTTTTTATTAGTGTGTGGTGTAGTTTCTTACAAGATTATGGGAGCCTGCAAATAGTAGTTTTTCTTTGAAATTAAGGCGCTGTACATAGTGAATAGCCCGCGCACCAAGAAAAATGCACAAAATCGAGTCCTGTATCAAATACACTAAAAAAATCGAAAATTTTCACATATCAAACCCTAGAATTAGGTGAGAACTATCTAAAACAGCCAGTTTCGTGTTGACATTCATAAACGTTTTGAAGATATTTTTGATGAAAAAAAATAGGCGGCGCAATTTTTTTCAAACAAAATATCTTGCAATCTGTTTTGGATATCAACACAAAACTGGCTGTTTTAGATAGCTCTCACCTAATTCTAGGGTTTGATATGTGAACATTTTCGATTTTTTTTGTGTATTTGATACAGGAATCGTTTTTGTGAATTTTTTTTGCGCGCGGGCTAATTCACTATGCCCAGCGCCTTAAAACTTAATTTTGACAACACTTCTGTATTTGACCAAGTACAAGCTCGTAGCTTCTGATTCTACCATGCCTTTATAGGTAGTATTTGAGTTTTAGATGGTGACGCGGTGGTGGCATAATGGGTAGAACAATGGACTCGGAATCGAGGGATCCTGGTTCGAGTCCCGATAAGGGCATGTACCCTACCCATGACATTAATTTATTTCAAAGTCGCATACATAACACTCCCTGACTGTGAAGGAAAACATCGTGAGGAAACCGGATCGTCTGAGGCTATATACCAAACTAAACTCAAACTTAGTACCAGCTTATTTTTTTAAACCTCAGCTCTTCGGAGTTCTTTCTTGGTAATATGACTGTGGGGCTCTAAACTGCTGCAGTTTTGCAGCTCGAAGAACTCGGGCTGGTAGAAACACTTTTCTGGCTAGTCATAGCGATGTGGTAGAGGTGCCGGTCGAATGACGACGACAAATTATTTCACACCACAAGGTCCCTTTACACGTAACTTCCGATGTCGACGATGGTCCTAAGTATATTGTTAAGCTGTAACTTCTTGCGGTAGGTTCGCTTTGGATGCGCGCTGACTAAACATAATTTTCGTATATTAATTATCAAAGAAAATAACTTCCCTTCTTGCTTTGCGTAGTCGGGTGATGAAAAACACGAACTTGAGTCGGCTATCGCCTGCACTTGGAAATGACAGTCGCAAGTCTGGTCTCAAGTAGGTGAACTCACGTAAGATTGTGTCTATTAATAAGCCAGCGACTCCGATCTCAAGTAAGTGATCTTACAGCTTCTTAACATTTTATGCATGCCTAGTACTCTAAACCACTTTGTATTGAAATTGAGACGTCACGGACTGTCAAAAGATGAATGACTCACTCAATTCCGAGCTCAAGTCGGCTCTATTAATATGGCGTCGACTCAAGTAAGTCGACTCACTCAAGTAAGTCGGCTAATGTCAATGTCAATCTCAAGATCGTGACTATTAATAAGCAGACAGCTACTCAAGTTTGACATTACCCAAGGCTTGACATTTACCTCCTTGAGATCGATCTCAAGTAGGTGAACTCAGACGACTATTAATACCACCCTAGAGGGTTGCAGTGGTGTCACAAATCCGGGTCGGATCTCGGACCAACTGGGTAAGCTCTTGTTGTTCAAAAAATCGAATTAGTTCCGGTGCAGACTCTTTAGCAGGTTCCAACAAGTTGACATTGAAATCGGTGAGTATGAATGTGTGATCACAGTAGCCAAAGGTACTCACCGACTCGCTCAAAGCATCGATCGCGTCACTCGGGCTCAGTCCATCTTTGTCCGGACGATACGCGGTGCCGATCGCAAGGCGCTGGCCTCCCGGTAGAGTCAGCTCTAGCCACATCTGCTCCAGTGCGGAGGGTGGGTGCTGCTTGTTGCGGACACGTAAACCCCGTCGCACGTAAAACCCCACACCACCCCCTTTTTTGTCGTTTGGTCTAGGAGTAATTTTAAGGATATAGCCAGGAATGGTAGGGGCATGCTTTTCTTGGCCATCTCTCGTCCACGTCTCATTTAAAGCCAAAAGATCAGGTTTATACCGCTCAAGTGCAGCACAAAGTTCGTCGCGTCCTGTATTAAGCGATCTGACATTCAGGAAGCCCAATGTAAGATAATTATTCTTACTTTTATTGCCCATTGTGTGTATATATTTCATTTGGTGAGGTGTTACGTGCAGTCTGATTGGAAACGAGGTATTCAGTTAAAACGGCAAATATACTCATAGTGTAAGTGATAATTATAAATCGTTTGGTAAGTGTAAAATATAAAATAGTGTAAAATAGAACGATAGAAAATAGTGTGCTGAAATTCATAGGTTGTATAAAATGAATAATTATTATATAATTGATTATAATGTTGTATAAATACTTTAATGTAAAAAAAGTTAAAAGTAGTATGCTGTATTTAGGTAATAAAATGTTTTCTGTTCCATAAAATATTATCGTTTTACGAAGTGCTGCATGAGGTGCGATACTTATCAAAACTAAATCGGCTATCAATTTCATCAGTGAGCGGCATGGATACCCCTTTTGTTCGATTGACGTACACAGGACAGCACGTCGACCTTTACACGCTAGCACTCTACTCGGTTACGTTACGGGCGACTTTACAATAAACGTGTACAGTCTGACGTGCTGCCGTGTGTACTTATACTACCGCGGGCGATACGAGCTACCATGTCTGTTGCTGACCGTACTTCAAACTACGAAATCTTAAAAAATATATATTGCTCCATACATTTGATGTACAAACGACAGCACGTCAGAGTGTACACTTTTGTTGTAAAGTCGCCCGTAACGTAACCAAGTAGAGTGCTAGTATGTAAGGGTCAACGTGCTGTCGTGTGTACACTCATTATAAGTTGCTTGTAAAAAAAAACTTGTGTGATTGTAGAGCCATTATTATTAACAAATACAAAATAACGCTTAGAATAAAAGACACTAGTTTATGATCGCCTAATACACACCGATAAGGCTCCAAATGAACGTGGTAAACCATGTTTTTATTCAAATAATATCACCATAATTGCATTGTATTAACGAGAAACAGTCTACCATTCGAGTTCATTTAGACCTTTAGGTCTCTACATACGACTGATTCCTCCACTTTACGGGTAACAATTTAACAGACGACTCAATAAGGTTTAAAATACGGACGCGATCCGGATGGATGGCAATTTGTCATCGACCAATGACAGAGGCTGACAAACGGCCGCGATTGGACGGCGGATATGCGCACGCGCATCGCCGTCGCTTATTTATGAATCTCCCGATAGAGATTGCGCCCGCGCGTTGATTTGTTGCGTGTGGATGTCGCGCGATTGTAGGACTGTCCCGTATGCGGTAAATGTTATGGGCGAACGTTAGAGAATGAGCGAGCATGTTTGTTTGTTACACTTTATTGCACAAAAACTAAAAAGATATACTTAAATAACAGAGATGTGAGACATTATGTACAAGGGTGGACTTATTTCTATAGAAATTTCTTCCAGCCAGCCCAGCATGGATTTCGATTCGAATGAAATGTTGTGTTGTGAATTCGCGAGTGAACGATACCGACTAAAAGCATATCCCACTTACCTATAGTAAAAATGCGAAAGTCCGTGAGTTAGTGAGTGTGTGTGTTTGTTACTCTTTCACGCTGAAACGGCTAGACGGTTTTGGATGAAATTTGGAATGGAGACACTTTGACATCAGAATAACAACAGGCTTTGTAGGTATATGACATAAATTCTTTTTCTGTAGTCCACGCGGATGAATTAGCGGGCAAAGGAAAGTGGAGTAGGTAAGCACAAGCCGCACAAGTCGCACAACTGTCCATTAGTTCCTTCAAAAAAGTAAATTCCAAGTTTCTAAGAAACTAGGCTCCGTAGCTTATAATTATCTAGTGTCGAGGCTCAACGCGTTACCCGGTATGAGGTAAAAAGGTAACCAGGGGCCTTAGCCTGTAACGCAATGGCGTGTCGATGGCATCCCAGCAGAAGGACAAAACCGGGGTTTCCTCATTTTTCTCCTACAACCAGAGAACTAATCATTTAAAATTAGAATCAGAATATTCTTTGATGTACGGTCAGCCACAGTCACAGATACCCCATGGCAGCTACAATCAAACAAAAAGGGGTATCCTAGCGTGTGGCCGACTGTACTACAAAAACATTAAAAGGACCGACAGCATTATAAATCGTAATTGAAGCCGTCAACTGGGAAACCATTTTGGCACCATTGCGTTACAGGCTAAGGCGCCAATAGACTTCCCAACCACACGTCCACAATATGTAATCAGTTAATGCCGGTGTAAGGTTTAAATGTAATGATAGACGTGAGACCACATACGGCCTGCAGGCTTGAGCGGGGCCCGATCTGCGGATTATGGTTTATTTTTTAGCAAATTGCACGTTGCTTTTGATGAAGATGCTTAGGGTGGTATTAATAGTCGTCTGAGTTCACCTACTTGAGATCGATCTCAAGGAGGTAAATGTCAAGCCTTGGGTAATGTCAAACTTGAGTAGCTGTTTGCTTATTAATAGACACGATCTTGAGATTGACATTGACATTAGCCGACTTACTTGAGTGAGTCGACTTACTTGAGTCGACGCCATATTAATAGAGCCGACTTGAGCTCGGAATTGAGTGAGTCATTCATCTTTTGACAGTCCGTGACGTCTCAATTTCAATACAACGTGGTTTAGAGTACTAGGCATGCATAAAATGTTAAGAAGCTGTAAGATCACTTACTTGAGACCGGAGTCGCTGGCATATTAATAGACACAATCTTACGTGAGTTCACCTACTTGAGACCAGACTTGCGACTGTCATTTCCAAGTGGAGGCGATAGCCGACTCAAGTTCGTGTTTTTCATTACCCGACTACGCAAAGCAAGAAGGGGAGTTATTTTCTTTGATAATTCATATACAAAAATGATGTTTAGTCAGCGCGCATCCAAAGCGAACCTACCGCAAGAAGTTGCAGCTTAACAATATACTTAGGACCATCGTCGACATTGGAAGTTACGTGGAAAGGGACCTTGTGGTGTGAAATAATTTGTCGTCGTCATTCGACCGGCACCTCTACCACATCGCTATGACTAGCCAGAAATGTGTTTCTACCAGCCCGAGTTCTTCGAGCTGCAAAACTCCAGCAGTTCAGAGCCCCACATTCATATTACCAAGCAAGAACTCCGAAGAGCTGAGGTTTAAAAAATTAAGCTGGTACAGTCGGCCACAGTCTCAGATACCCCTTTTTGTTCGATTGGCGCCCTTATGCCGCGCGCGATAAGAGCTGCCATGGGGTATCTGAGATTGTGGCCGACCGTACTAAGTTTGAGTTTAGTTTGGTATATAGCCTCAGACGCTCCGGTTTCCTCACGGTGTTTTCCTTCACAGTCAGGGAGTGGTATGTATGCGACTTTGAAATAAATTAATGTCATGGGTAGGGTACATGCCCTCATCGGGACTCGAACCAGGATCCCTCGATTCCGAGTCCATTGTTCTACCCATTATGCCACCACCGCGTCACCATCTAAAACTCAAATACTACCTATAAAGGCATGGTAGAATCAGAAGCTACGAGCTTGTACTTGGCCAAATACAGAAGTGTTGTCAAAATTAAGTTTTAATTTCAAAGAAAAACTACTATTTGCAGGCTCCCATAATCTTGTAAGAAACTACACCACACACTAATAAAAAGGCAGAAAGTATATTTTAACTCTTTCCTTACTGAAAATCCGAGCACTATTGCGTTTCACGAAAGAGTTCCCTTGACGAAACTCTTATTACGATGTAATAGGGACTATTTTTGTACAATCCAAGGGAATTATTTCGTGAAACGCACGTACACACGACAACACGTCGACCTTTACACGCTAGTACTCTACTCGGTTACGTTACGGGCGACTTTACAACAAAAGTGTACACTTTGACGTGCTGTCGTGTGTACAATAGAATTTGAGTGCTGTAACGTGAATGACGTCATGTCAATGGTCTGAAGGTATTAGGCGTGCATAAACATCCGGAATCTCTTATATGGCGATTGGTGACAGAAAGATTCATGTAGTATGATACATATCATGTAGATGGCAGCACAACATACAATTCAAACCTCTTTACTCGTACCTAGTTTTTTTAAGACAATTTGCCGGCCTTCAAAGCCCAGTTCTGCCGTCGTAATTGAAAACACAGTAACTCGACAAAAGTCGTTTTGAGAAAAACGCGGTTAAAGTTTTGTTGTTAAATTTTGTTATTATGAACAAACCAATCAACAAGGATTACTGTTTGTATTTTTTTATGTTGATAAATAATTAAAACTTCAATTCGGCATCAAAATATCTCAAATATTATAGTTGTATAATTAATTAAATTAGATAATGTGTTTTAGACTAGGATAATTAATTTAAACAATATCATATTTTTAAGCTAAAACACAGTAATTGATTGGTTACTGTGTTCTAAGCAAGTTTTACTCATTACTGTGTTTTAACCATGTAAAGATGATAGTAATAGGGAAATTGCAACACAGTAACTTAACACATACTGTGTTTAAGCTTAATACAAGTAGCGTTTGTGACTTAAATCAAATCCTAGTAAGTGAAGATGCTGGTTTTAAAGCTAATTTATGGCAAGATTCTCATAAGTGCAATTATAGTATCTGAATATACTGTGTTCTAAGCTTGTGTGTGTACATTTTTTTATTACTTAATACTAGGGCGATTTTAGTCTTAACAATGAAATCGCCTTAGTTTTGCTGAAAATATATGAAATGAAACAGTAAAACGCCATCATATCAATTAAATGTTATTTATTAAATCTTTCTTCTAAATCAACAAGGTTCAGTGTCTAAAACTAAGGTGTAAAATTAAAATATCAGATCAAATTATTCTCAAAATCAAACAAATCATCAAATAACGAAAAAAATTGAATTTCGTGACGTGAATTTCGAATGCAAGCCATGCGGGCACGCGATATTAAGCCCACCTGCAATGATTTTTGCCCGAATAAACTAAAATAAATTAAAATCTATTGAAAAAAAAATTCTTCCAACTCCAGTTTTTCGACTTTGATCGCGAATAACTTGAATAAAAATGCCATAAAGTGACAAGTTTTTTATACAATTCTAAGCACTAAGGCTTTGGAAAAGTTATAAAATTAAAAAAAAGTCCTCCACACCTCTACTTAATTTTTTCTCCATACTAAGTATTTACTAACTATTTCAGTGATGATTTCACAAGAACAAAATTTTTGAACTTTGGATCAAAATTTCAGTAATTTCTAGGAGTCCATAGCTAATCATGATTTTTTCGGTAATAGATGAATTATCTGAGACCCTAAAGAATAAAAAATATCTCCGAAACGTCAAAAGACTAAAAAGTTACAAAATAAAATCCAATACCAGGTATTAAAAAAAAACTTAAAATCCTCATAACTTCTAAACGACAAAAAATGGCTGAACATACGAGTATAAGGGGGTGATTCAGGTAGCCCTTGGTGTCAGCTATCTTTTCTTTTCTCGCTTGACGTCTATGTTTGGGCCAGCCTGTATAGGTAATATCCTAAAGAACCCAAGTGCGACCGGCCTATCTTCGTGAGAGATTCTCGTTACTTTCCCCACGTGAGAGACTACAGAAAACGTGTGATACCAGACCTTACAGAACCTTACAAGTTCCACGTTGGAACCGAATTCTAATCGAACTCTTTCACGGTGAGTGCTGCTCAACTGTGGAACTCTCTTCCAAATCCGATCAGAGACTGTCCCTCCGTAGCGTGGTTTAAAGTCAAATTCAAAGAGCACTTCCTTTCAATATAATATATTAGCGTAAGTTTATATATTTTAAGTCATAACCCGCAAGTAACTTTATTATTTTGTATTGCATTAGTCTATTAAATTTTACATCTAGTTTTTTATTTAATGAAAGTATTCGGGTATACGTATACTATCATGTACTTGTATGTTATCAATTACTGTATTATTTATGACTTGTTTGTTTATGTACCTACTTTATTGGCCGTCTCCCGCCGTCAAAACAATATTTCACAATTTATTTGACTGGCTGGAAGAAATTTCTATTGAGTACGTAATTTCTCACCTTTGTTATTTAAGTTTTTATTTTGTCCAAAAAAGTTTATAAATGATATTTAATATGTCTATAAAGTGTAAAGTATACTAAAGTAGGTATCCATCGTTTTTTAAACGGAAAGCGTATAGACATAGATTAAAATCTATAAAAACGACTGATAACAAAATAAACGAAATCTGATAATATTAAGGGGTAGCAAAACTGTTTTTCGTTTTCTTCGTTTGTATGAGCGTGACCTCGGCAGAGCGTGCCGTTCACAATCCTATGAAGACGTTTTAAAGTTTTATTTTATATAATTCATATCGGACCATTCTGTATAAGTAAAGTAAATATTGCTGCCTTAAATATTGATTGTGCCGTGGTGTGGCGATGGCGCGGTGCTCCCGCGCCAGTTGTCAACAACATAACGCTCCTTCTGTATCCCCTTACCCAAAATGTAGTTTATAACACAGTAAGTTCAAACTATATTAAGCTTATAACACAGTAAGTACTTAGTTACTGTGTTATAGCCAAGTTTCTACGAAAAAAAATTTAAACCTGTAGGCACTTAAAACACAGTAATTGACATACTGTGATTTAGTCATGTTTTCATAAATAAACTTTTATCAATATTTTAGAATAAAACACAGTATCTGAAGATGCCGTGTTCTAACCAAGCAAACATATTTCTTAAATCCTTAAATACTTTAAGTAAGATCACAGTAAGTAATAAGTTACTGTGTTATAACCTAAAAAACTATCAATACTGTGTTCTTCCTTAAAAATATCTTGATTTTTCTAAAGATACTGTGTTTTCACCTAAGTTATCTCGGGAACTATCCATCGTATAGACAAACCGAAATTTTTCCCAGATAGTACTCGGGCTCCTGATTTTAAAGAACCAAAAAAAGTATAAACACAGTAACTGAAGTTACTGTGTTTTCAATTACGACGGCAGAGTTGGACCATAGAGGTTACTAGGCATGCATAAAATATAAAGCGGATATAGTAGGGAAAACTTGAGGGTGTGGTATCATTCATACGAGTAGTAGGTATTCAGTAAATTAAGTTGATACTTGAAGATAAATCTGAATAGGGAAGACCTTCATTAATGTTACATAATTATCTATTTTTTTTTCTAATTGGAAAATAAACAAGCCTGGAAGAGTTGTAACATATTTATTAATACAATATTGTTTCCTAATCATCATCTAAAATTTCTACACCTGACATGAATTTGCGCTGAGTCGAGTATTCTTCCCCTCATTTTATGTGTTCATTCTCCACACATTATTCCAGGTTTCGAGACCAAATCTGGTGTTTTAAAATTGCCTTGGTTTTTATCCATCCTATCATAACGCCCTAACTTTGTCGATTATGCGTCGGACAGTAGGTACTTTCTGATTTTCCTGTAATCAAAATAAAACATTAATGTAGTAGAATGATGTGCGCAACGATCAAACGTTAGGTTTGCAGTCGCTCTATAATTTATTATAAATTCGCTTGGCAAATTACTACTTTCTCTACGTAAACATAACCTCTAAAGTTATATTAAATGCGCAAAAAACGTTGATGATGGGGTATTTTAAAGACCTAACTGACGATATCTGTAACTTGTATCGTGAACTAGACGATATCTGTAACTTGTATCGTGAACTATGTATATTTTATACAATAATCGTGAATAAATACCTGTCTTGTCAGCAACTCGTTTGTAGAGGTCATCCAACTGGGTCCGCTAGGTACTGAAGCTCGAAAAACGGAAGCTCGAGAAGCTCTCTGTTGGAAGTTTCCGGCATGATATTTTTCGGCCAAAATATTGAAAATAACCTCTCTGGCGCCACTTATTATCCATAACCGACTAAAACGTTCAATATACTGAAAATCACAAGAATTTACGAGACATTTTTACAATAATTATTTTCGTAGTTTGACTGATGTTTGACAGTAGAAAAAGTTTTTTCTTTTATTCGACAGTTCTGAAAAGCGTGAAAAAAGTTGTTCACCTTACGAACCTCTTTGAAGGTCAAACTGAGGTTGTGGCTAGCCTCTTTCTAATGTATGGTAGCCTAGTACATTCTTTACTCAAGTCGTTGAATTAGTTCATTCTTGACTCAAGTCGAGGACTTGAGATCGGTCTCAAGTAAGCGCTGCTTTATTAATATGCTGAGTTACTCACTCAAGATCATGCTCTCTGTTGCCAAAGTAACGAATAACAATGCTGAATAAAAATGGCTGAAGCGAGTCAGATCTGTTCCTTTTTGTCTAGACCAGGGTGCCGCTACAAAATTGTGTCGTCATATTGAACGAGCGATCGAAGTAGGTTTGTATGTTTGTATGTATGAATGATTGTGTCGTCATAAAAATATAAAGGGGGCTTAATGGAATTAAAAGAATTTTAAAATTCTAACATCCAAATCCAAATCGGACGAAGAGTGGATATGGGGTTAGCAAAAAGTTAGTCATCCTGAGTTCACAGTTCGGGGTGAACTACTAGTTATTATAATCGAGTACCTATTTGGAGTAGAGTTCGTGTTATATCTTGTAACATCACTTTTATGTTTGTGGAATCCTGGACTATTATAGAAATGAAAAGTTGACAACTGAATAACACCGGACCATGGACAATTTTATGGACCAAAAGGAGGCCAAACTCAGGTTGTGCCTTTTCGAATAGTCTCTTTATAATGTATGGGCGCCTAGTACTTTTGAGTTGGGTTTAAGCTGTTTGACCACATTTTGAACTTTAAATGGTATCATTCGTTCAAATAGTTCATTCTTTACTCAAATCGAGGACTCAAGTTCGCGCCTAAGATAGGTTTATTAATAAGCCAATGTCTCAAGTCGGTGATTTGTGTTTTCTGAGTTCACCTACTTGAGACCGATCTCAAGTAGGTGATCTCAGAGGACTATTAATACCAGCCTAATCTGTATCTGGGCTGGCGTTGACTTTCGATCATCTGCTGCGATGCTTGTTACGTTAAAGCGTTTTAAGTTTTAAAAGCAAGGTACCAGATCGGAAGATAATAGGATAGTATTATGTGTCACTATTTGGATTTTCTATGATCGCATGTATTTCTCATCTCTCAGGCTTTCCGAGCCTGAGAGTAGAGAAATAGCTAGCGAATTGTGTTATAGGTATAGCTTTTCAACTAGTCATAATTTTTCAAAACCAAAGTATAATTATTAATAAGTTTTATTATGAGTAGGCTTTCCTTTCTATGTTGTTATCAATTATAGCTGGAGAGCTGGTGGCCATTCGACTTATTTTATCGTACAAGGTTGAGAGCTTCTAGGCTGGTTGTTTAGATTCCGCTGAACACGGCCTAGATCCTAGAACCTACGAATAAATCCCGCACAAGAAAAAAACGGCCACTTTTGACTTGTGTGGGATCTGGAATCTAGGATTTAGGTCCTAAAAATTGTTAAGCCTAAAAAAAACTAAGGCCTTTGCATCTACGTAATGAGATGATTTATACAGCGTCCAGTGGCACCTTCACTGACACTAGATAGGTGAAGAGACCACTCGGCGCTGCAGTGCCTGGGACATTGTTTTAGATGGAGTAGGCTTGCCCAGCACCTATACCATCCTGACAGCTTAGTCGACCAAGCCCACAGGAAAGACAGGCCAATACGTGTGGAGCCAACTGAGCCGCGGGTTTCCTCACGATGTTTTCCTTCACAGTTAGCGAGTGATTTGTTGTTAAGCTTAGGGATTCTCATTTTACGGCTCGCTTTTAGCAAAAAACGCAACCAAAAAGGAGTTTGTTTTTTCATTGGCGTCGCCACTGTGCCTTGACTATCACGTAAACTCTAAAGCGTTCAAGTGTGCTATCCAACATAAAAGGGCGATCATACTAGGCATGCAGTATATCTTATCCCAAAGGGACAATCAAGAGTGACGTGTGTTTAGCTCAGCTCGCGTCGCCCGTACGTTACCACACCGTGAGTGGAATTGGCATAAATATACCGCTGATTATATGTGAATGGCTCAATCAACTCTTGCGCAAGGACTCGACCGCGGATGGATTTAAGTCGAGCAGTCCGGAGACATCATTCTTCAATATAGGCACTGGGTTTTTTTAGCGTTCCGTACCCGAAAGATGCCGAACGGGACCCTATTACTCTGCCTCCGCTGTCTGGATTACCAAGATTCTCTGGATTAATTCTTGCCATATTAGACTATTAGACATCGGAAAACGCATAATTTCTTTGAAGTGAAAGTGGGCAGGACAACAGGCGAGACCTACCGATGGCAGATGGACAAAGTCCATGGTGGAATCGCGACCCCAAGTAGCCGGAAAACAGTGGTTGTGCCTGGCACACAGCACAGGTTCGTGAGAGGTGGCGTGAGCATGAAGAGGCCTTTACTCAGCAGTGGGTGTTAACAGGCTGACGATGAATTCTTGCCAGACGCATGTAAGCAGTCAACCTACTGTCCTGACAGCTGGTATTGACAGATACCTGTCGATATGTTCCGACGACGTGTTGGACACCAACACTGCTAGGATGTAAATTGCTACAATTACTACAGGATCTGTGTCAACTAGCTGATATCGGTTGTAATGCAAATGGACTTTAAGACTAAATGTGTGCGTCAGGACAGTTGATATACATTTCAATCTACAGGGTTTTTCAGAAAGGTCCTGTGAAGCCTAGGCACACTAGTGCCGCCAATGAAAAAAAAAACATATCTTGTTTTTGGATTGTTTTTGCGATAAGCGACCCCTTTCGTGTCACAGGACCGTTCTAAAACAGTCTGTATTTGACGTACCTACCTTTATTATTTAGGTATCCATCTTACTCTCTACTTACTCCGCTGGCTCAGCTTCCCGAAATGGGTCATATTGCCGATTTCTGAATTGAGAAATTCACTAAGCAAATACGTAAGTATCGTTCTGTCATTGCAGATTTCTCACAAAAGAGTGTGACAGAAAGATACTTAAGTATTTACTTAGTAAAATTCTCAATGCCGAAATCGGCACTTAGCCACTCTTCTTTAGAAGTAGCCACTCTTGGGTCTAGGTGTTCTGTGGTCCTGGCTGCGCAGTCTCCTTCCAGTCACCTGCCTGTAGGTCGGGGCGCAAAGTAATATAAGTGTCCAAGCCTCGCAGTCGTACATCAATATCGGTCGGATTACCGTTTTGTAGAGTTTCAGATCTTGGTTTAAGTAACCGTCTAGTCCGTGAATTTTGCAAATTTTTTGCCACATCTAGGTTTTTTTTTTCAAGATAGTAGTTGAGACAGTTCAGGTTCGCTTTCAGGGCAATAAGCCTCAGTTTCTTCTCTACACGTGTCAAACAACACACCTAATTCACAAAAAAAAACGCCGTCCCCATTTACGCCGCCTCTCCCACCTGCGAGTAAAGTCTGCGCCACCACTGAAGTCCGATAGACGTGGCGCTAGTGCAACGCACAAAATGTTTCCAGTGTTAGACGTAATAGGCGTAGTTCCCCGAATTCCCGTAAGACTTGAGTCGTGGCGCGCACTCTAGAAGAACATAAACGCTCCGCTAAGTAATTATTTGACACAAAAACCGCTGGCCTATGATTGCTTTCACAGCCGACGACAATGGACCGTGAAATGAGCTTCCACCGTGTTACGCATGGCAAGCTGGCTCGCTATCGCTATGCACTTTCGGAGGGAAAAAGTGGTATACAGGGTGTTAAAAGACCGCCAACAAAGCGGAAAACCACATATAGTCCTCAACATACCGAACATTTTTGCCCAAGGAACTATGCCTGGGAAATCAACGGTTTCCGAGATAATGAGGTTCAAAGTCGTTCTTTTCAAAAATTTTTTTTTGCAGAAATGTATTCAGTATCTAGTTTTCAACATACTTTCTCTAGAAGCCATATCAAAATTATGAATATTTCTTACAAGAAACGACGTTAAAATTGCAACCCGCAATGTATTCTAAACATCGGCACTTCAAGCTTAAGTAACATAAACTCATACCTACGCTTGCGCAATATGACTTCTTTGCGTTACACGTCCATTGCGTAATAAAATATTTTTCAAAATTATAACCTAAAAAACCAAAATCATTTCCCAGCAATAATTTATCAAAAAAGTACTATGTTTTGGTGTCCAGTATGCGTGGCTTTCGGGTTTGTTGGGGGTCATTTAACACCCTGTATAATGCCCGGTTTACATTATTCCAGCGCTGGAATGGATTACAACTACCCGTCACTCAATTACCTAGCATTTTTTCCATCAATGGTTGCCTGGAAATGATATTCGCAATAACGCCGCCTCTTGAACCTTGTTTTAGTTAGTATATTTTCCTGTATGTATTTTTATTGGTGTGTGAACAATAAAGAATATTTTATCTTTATCTTATCTTATCTGGACTGGCATTCTGGAATAATGTAAACCGGCACTGGAATGCACTGGATTAATTCCAGTGCCAGTTTGGAATAATGTAAACCGGCACTGGAATGCACTGGATTCATTCCAGTGCCGGTTTACTTTAATCCAGTTGTATTCCAGTCCAGCAATCCATTCCAGCGCTTGAATAATGTAAGCCGGGCATAATGCGCGCCACGACACATGAGATGAGTTCCCACGGTCCTGAAGGGGCCTCTTAAGGTGGCATTAATAGTCGTCTGAGATCAACTCGGCGCTGCAGAGTGGTCTCTTCACCCATCTAGTGTGAGTGAAGGTGCCACTAGACGCTGTATAAATCATCTCATTACGTAGATGCAAAGGCCTTAGTTGAAATCACCTGCTTGAGCTCGATCTCAAGTAGGTGAACTCAGAAAAGTCTAATGCTAATGTCAAGCCTTGGCTAATGTCAAACTTGAGTACCTGTCAGCATATTAAGAAGACAGCCATGTAGAGAGAAGAAAAAAAGCAAGATCTCTGCCATACGAAATTTTATTTCCCTTTCTAAGCTTAAGCTCGAGCTCAAGTAGGTGATCTCAGAAAACAAAATCACCCACTTGAGACCTTGGCTGATGTCAAACTCAAGCCAATGTCTATTAATATGCTGACATCTACTCAGGCTCGAGCTTGAGACCGAGGCAGAGCTTGAGATGCCACTATTAATACCACCCCTAAAAATACGTAACCAAATAAACGGCCGAATTCGGTACGCAAAGTTTTTTGTTCGCAAGTCCGTTATTGGCTTAATCTTATCTTTAGACAATATTGAGAAACTAATTTCAATATTTTTTATTTTGGTTCAGTAGTTTGGGTTTTACAACGTTTGAAAGATACGGTTTTATGACGTCTCGCGACGGTCTGCATACTGTTGGCGGTCATAGGAACAAAACATTTTAGCGCATAAAAACAAAACTACTGGACCAAAATTAAAAATATTTAAATTAGTTACTCAATATTGTCTAAAGATAAGTTTAAGCCAATAACGGACTTTCGAACAAAAAACTTTGCGTACCCAATTGTTAACCTCCTTTGGGTACCACACAGTAAATGGCTACTGTTTAGGTAATAGTTTCAACAGCCGTCATATTATATAGCAATCGAATTAATTGTCGGTAATCGATTAATCGTGTCGCGCTGGATCGAAACGAATCGGATCACTCGTTTTTATTGCAACTTGGGAGTCTTGTGACATTTCATTGCGTATCAAAGAAATACGTAAGATACTCACAGTCCGTCCATTCGGTGGAAGATTTGCGAGAAAAAAAGTTTATTGTTGACACCAGACATATCGGCCAAATGCGAGTAGGACTTGCGCACCGAGGGTCCCGTATAGAATTCTATGAAGCAGTACCTACCCTATAAGGTTTTGATTCCCTTGCGAGGGTTGAAATATGCGGAAATATGGTCTAAAAACGGGCATATTCTTTGATTCCGTTAAGTTAGGCTCCAAGCGACAATACCACTAGCTAGTAGGCAGGAAAACATCTTGAGGAAAGCCGCGCTTAGTTCCACATCCACATGTTTTTGTATTATTTCCTGTGGAATCATTTGAGTAAACTACGAGAATATGATCCAAGGCATTACATACACAATCAAGAATGTATCACATCATAAATGAATAGATTAATGTTTATTTACGCTATACCCCGATATAAATTGTATACCGTTTCAGCTGCTATGCGCTACCGTGAAAAATCTGGAATTACTCATTCAAATCTCAAAAGTGAATGAACCACCTTTGTACTTTAAGTCAACATAGTCTAGAACCTACCCGTAAGAATTTAGTACTTAATACTTGGTGTTAAGGGTTACAATAGTTTACACAAGCTTTCTTGGTAGAGTGCGTATAGTAAAGGGCAGTAATCGTGTAATTGACTTCCCATGGGCATCTTTTTTTCTTTTAAAACCTTTGGACGCTGCATCTTTGTGGCCAGTACTCCGGGACCATGTTACAGGCTGCGTTCGAAAAGTAAATCTATTTTGTTAAATTTATTTCAAATTTATTTTACGACTAGTAAAACGTCACTAATTTGACTTTGACGCCTGAGAATTAGTAAGTAAGTACTCGTATGTACCATAACTTTTACTTTACCTCTCGGGACTTTTTTAACCATTTCATATGAACAAACTGTTAAGAAAAATAAAGACAGAAAGTATCCTAAAGTTAGGGAATCTTGGGTGGTTCTGAAGGTATCTGGCAGGTTTCACACACGATATTTTTCATCATAGAGCCGCGAGTATGAAGCGTAGGTAAGTGGTGAAAAACGAATTGATATTAAGGTGTAACCGGAATTGAACCCATAATTCTAGAAGTGACCTCTTACCAAACCATCTACCTCCGCTAAATAAACCCAATGGTTGTGGATACAGCATAAATAATCTCCAATACAGCTGGATGTTGGAGCGGCTATACTATCCATTTACTTACACTCTTTCCCATCTACATCTCCATCGGACCGAGCCACAAGGACGTCCTCATTTAAAATTTAATCATCCCGGCAACACCCTTTAGAATATAAAATCTCGTTACTTAAACCGCATCTGCTCCGCTCAAAGACATCCAATACGTCTTACCATCGCGCTCGCAGTTACAGGGACTCTTCAAAGAAACTTGCCCATAGTCTATCGACACCTCTACTGGGAAACTGCTACAGGGAAAACTACACTTTACTGTTAAGGAAGCAAGGATGGTATTGAGCTAAATAGTAGCCCATAGTTGAATCGATTTAAAATTGGAACGCAATCGAAAAT
Organism: Zelleria hepariella; assembly: GCA_949319315.1. Lineage (NCBI taxonomy): Eukaryota > Metazoa > Arthropoda > Insecta > Lepidoptera > Yponomeutidae > Zelleria > Zelleria hepariella. Next base: position 11,307,258 of record OX439394.1, read on the forward strand.
GAATGCACGTCTCAGCAGACGGCGGAGGAAAGCACGTATTTGACTCGGTCCAGTAGGAAAAAATCTTATTTCATTCATAAAATGAGTCGCATTGAGAAGACTGGCTGGTTTTTTTTTCTCTTAAAACTTTATTTTTTCTTTTAATTTTTCTTCCACACCGTCGGCTCTTTCATCGGACTGGCCGGTTGATCGGAATGATGTCAAAACTTATATAAAAAAGACTGTATCTCTACATTCTGTTTACACTCCACTGCTTCTGTCACGGGTGTGACTCGAAACACTTTACTAGTTACGAGCCTAGCTACTTTACTTGACTGTGTATACAACCTTTATTATAAATAACTTAAGCTTCATTTTCGCTTGATTTGGGAGTAAAAGTTATGTTTGTGAATCTGTAGTTCCCAAAGCAAAGGCATTGCTTTTATTCTGCCACGGTTAAAGCAATTAGGTGTCATTTAACGGCTCAACACGCATGTAGGTAGCTTAACATGAGGTTTGAAGTTTTTGTTGAACGCTTGACTGGTGTATTTCGATCGAATTGGCTTTTGAACCAATATGTTACGCTTTACGGTTGTGGTCTTGCGTCGATTGGAATTTAAATTACATGTAGAGTTACATAGCGCAAAATTATTTTTGTTGGATTAAAAAAATATAGGTACCACATCACATTATGTTAGACGGACCATTAAATTGTAGGTATTTGGACAGAATCATGCATTCATCAGCAAGCTTAGCATAAGGCTGGGTTAGTTCGTATCTATGGGTTTAAAACTCTGCCTATCCCGCTCTACATCAATAAGGCTTCAATCTTCCCCAAAAATACTGGACTCAAATTAGGTAATCGTGTGAGGTAGTGGCCACCCCTGGTGTCAGAGGTTTTAGGCCGCCCAAAGGGCCTCAGACATGGCTTTATGATTGTCATTAATCAACAACAACCGGGACCAGCGGTTTAACGTACCTTCCGAAGCACGGAAGCGCTCAGATATTATTGCCACTAGCGGTCACCCATCCATGGACTGACCGCGGCCGTTGTTGCTTAACTTTGCCAATCGATCAAGATCCGCTAGTCCAACTACGCTGTGACTCAAATTAACAGGTGCCTACCTTCACAGGGAAGATTTGCCGAGCTGGGGGTCTACCGGCTAAAACGAAGCCGATTACCATTGGCGAAAATCGAAGTTCGATTTATGAAATATTAACTGGGTGGCAGTAAAATTAACTGGGTGGCAGTACATTTTTCATAAATCGAACTTCGATTTTCGCCAATGGTAATCGGCTTCGTCTTAGCCGGTAGTTAATAGGTGCATACCTTCGCAGGGAAGATTTGCTGGGGGTCTACCGGCTAAGACGAAGCCGATTACCATTGGCGAAAATCGAAGTTCGATTTATGAAAAATTAACTGGGTGGCAGTAAAATGAACTGGGTGGCAGTACATTTTTCATAAATCGAACTTCGATTTTCGCCAATGGTAATCGGCTTCGTCTTAGCCGGTAGACCCTGATGTATCGATGCTGTATTGTGCCGATATGGTTTCGTGACGGCTCCGCACTGCTCCTGCGGGGAGATGCAGAGTATGTCCCACATCACCGATCACTGCCCACAGTGGTCCATAGAGGGAGGCATCCGGAGGATTCACGAGGCCAACGAGGAAGTGTGTCCAACGGGAGTGGATCGATAGCGTCCCTCTCATAGTCTGACGTTTGCTGCATAACCTGCCATACGCAAAATAAATAACTAGTGGTTCGCCCCGAACTACGAACTCGCGACCCCATATCTCAGTAATCCCTCGACCGATTTGGCTCATGTTCGAACTTAAAAATTCTCTTTGTCTTATTTACCCACCTATAAAATTTCATGTCGATCCGACTAAATTTACTCAAGTTATCGTCGAACGAACATTCATACATACATACATACATACACACAAACATACATACATACATACAAACGCCGGATTGTTCAAGTAGACTCGAAGAACTTCGCTCGCTTCGCTCGCTCGTTCAAAGACGTCCAACAAAAGAGTAAGGCCCGGTTTCTGAGTTGAGAATTTTACTAAGCAAATGGGTAAGTATGGTCCTGTCTCTGCAGATCTCTCACAAAAGAGCGTGACAGAGCGATACGTAAGTATGTACTTAGTAAAATTCTCAACTCAGAAACCGGGCCTAAGTAAACAAGCTGCCGATTTCTAAATTGAGAAATTCACTAAGCAAATGCCTAAGTATCGTTCTGTCTCTGCAGATTTCATACTAAAGAGCGTGACAGAACGATACTTAAGGAATTGCTTAGTGAAATTCTCAATTCAGAAACTGGGCCAAGGTGTTGTTTTGTAAAGTGGCACCCGACTTAGGGGTGATTATTTACCGTCCGACGCAGCCTGCTGACGAATTCGAGTGCACCCTGTAGATCTGTTTCCTTTCCCCATTGGGACATACCAATGCATTCGGCATGACCCCCTACCCTTTTCCTGAGCCAATAGACAAACGAACGAATAAGCTCAGTTCATTATTCAAATATTATTGTAATCGCTACAATGGCCGTAACATGTTTGCCATTTCGCGTTCGGCCGGCAATCGTCGTCCGCCATCGGCCAGCGGCCGACTACAATGAGATTTTGTCACACACGTGTGTGAGGGGCCTATTCTCTAATGGCGGCCGCAGACTACTAAAAAAAGGCCTTTGCATCTGTAGCTACCGACATGGTCATACGTCCGCTCGCCGCGCTAACAAACCCTCCAAGTTAGCTCCCTAATTTATGAAGTTTCCAGTGGCACCTTCTCTCACACTACCTGGGTGAAGAGACCACTCGGCGCTGCAGTGCCTGGGACATTGTTTTTAAATGGAGTAGGCTTGCCCAGCACCTATACCATCGTGACAGCTTAGTCCGCCTAGCCCACAGGAAAGACAAGTCAATTCGTGTGAAGCCAACTAAGGCGCAGGTTTCCTCACGAGGTTTTCCCTCAGTTGGCGAGTGGTTTTTCTTCTTCAAATTCACAAATTTAGGTAACTTTGAGAAGAAACACAGACTGGTTTCTTTTCAAAGTTACGTATTTGAGATGTTTTGGCCGCAGACTGGTGAAACGCAAAATGCGAGGAAATGCACGGTTCAGGATGACCACGGGGTCTACCGGCTAAAACGAAGCCGATTACCATTGGCGAAAATCGAAGTTTGATTTATGAAAAATTCACTGGGTGGCAGTAAAATGAACATATATCGAACTTCGATTTTCGCCAATGGTAATCGGCTTCGTTTTAGCCAGTAGAACCCCAGACTTCAGCTTAGCTTAACAATCATCATCGGCCCTCCTCTGCTCAGTGCCTGGTATAGGCCTTTTTCCCCTCACGCCACCTCTCACGGTCCCTCGCCATCTGCATCCATGGACCCTCCGCAACCACAACGATGTCATCCGACCATCAAGCTGCTGGTCTTCCCACCGACCGCCGTCCTACTCTGGGCCGCCTCTCGGTCACTGCCCTTGTCCACCGGTCCGGATCTTCCCTCCTCGCCTGAGATTCCTGACCACATTATTTCATTCACTTCCGTATATACTGTATCCAAAAATAAAAGTCTTATTGTGTAAAAAAATATGCCGGAATGGGTAACCATAGACTACTATTAGTGCTGTGATGAGTGAAGAGACAAGTCGGCGCTGCAGTGCCTGGGACATTGTTTTAGACAAAGCACATTAGCAAACAATGTTTGATACCTTTTGGCCACTTTTTGAAATGTCACTTGTAAGTTTGAGGTTACAAAGAAAGCGGTTTTCTGTCAAAAACTATTAGTTTTACGATGAAATGGTATTATTACAAAAATAATGGTATTGCATGTGATTACATAGATGCAACAATAATTATCTACCAGCTATTGTGTGTGTTTACACAGGGAATGCATATTTTTCTTCCGGTAAGTGGTTTGTTTACACAATAAGACTTTTATATTTGGATACCGTCTGTTTACCTTCAAGAATAGCCGCCTAACCTATAGCTCGCTTTATCCCCAAGCCCATTAGCTGGCCCCGATGCATTTGCTTGCGGTTTTTATCGCTAATTGTGATCGCCCCTTGTCATTTTACGCTTGCACACCGCGACCACTGTCAGCTATCAATTTCGGCTGATCTAGTTGGATAAAACTTGCAAGTGCAATAATCAGTGTGCGGTAGTAACAGTCGACAGCACGTAAACCATTAGGTTTTCGTTGCAAAGTCGCCCGTAACGTAACTGAATACAGTGCACGCGTGTAAGGGTCGACGTGCTGTCGACTGAACTTAGCAGTTATGGTGGTGCTTAAGGTGTTACAGTTTAACTGATTCAGCACGTAAACGTTTACACGCTAGCACTCTACTCGGTTACGTTACGGGAGACTTTACAACAAAAGTGTGCAATTTGACGTGCTGTCGTGTGTACAGTGGGCCTTTCATGGCAGCTGAGAGCCTGGGACGCCGTCCACTAGCCAATAATAAAAAAAAAAACATATTATCATATTATTATTTTTGGATGCGTTTTTTGCTAAAACGAGCCGATTCTTAGGTTCTAGGACCTCAGGTCCGTCCTAAAAATAGTTAAGCCCAGATTCTCATTTAACGACTACTGATTGGCAAAAAACGTATCCAAAAAAACAGATGTTACAGTGTGACACTAATTTAATGGGCATTAACAAAGCCGCGGGTTAAAACACGAATCGCTAATAAGTTTCTTAACTCATATAAAACTTGTGTGCATCGCCCTTAACACGCTCGCTTATCATAAAACTCAAATAGAGAGCCTTAAGGCAGATAAAGTCGACTGCACACTCGAGCCAAGGTGCGCAGTTTACGATTATATCCCCGTGCAAGAAAGCAAGATTGCATTTTACACTATTTTAGTATCGGACGGAGAAGAGTTAAAACTTATGTGGAGCACGCCTCAAAAGTTTTATGGAGCTTTAAGTTTCCAGCTAAGAAATTGTGGCTAAGCTTATGAGTCAAGACAGTACGTCGTGATTGTTAGTAGATTTCTTCACCAGACATTGCTTCTTTACTTTCTCACTGGTGGTCTTTCAGATGGGAAGATCAACCTTCTAAGGTTCGATCCCCGATGATAAACTACATCAGGGGTCGGCAACCTGCGGCTCTTTCGATGAAAGTTGCGGCTCTTCAGTTCCATATGCAAAAAAAAAAATATCGAGGGTCATAATATCCCCAACAACACCGCATACGTTTATTTTATTTAAAACGGAAATTTCTATCAAGTAGGTAAGTTGATGTTAAAATGGATCAATTTTATATTTTAAATAAATAAGCAAATTCTATAATAATGAAACTACAACGTGTTACAAAAGTACCTAACTCTTTTTACAGGGTAATAGCACCCGATGATAGGGATCACAACCTTAATATTTTTTTTGCTCTATGACATTCCGTTGATTTTTAAATTAATAAAATGTGGACGCTTTGGCAGCAGAAAAGTATTTTTTAAATATTGTTTTCATTGACTTTCACAATGTTTTAACTACTCAAAGCTATGTAAATGCACCTACACACACAAAAATATTTAAAAATTTGAGCTAATACCAAAAACAAAAAAGTTATTTATTTTTTTTAATTTTGAGGTTATAAAATAAAAATTGTTTTTTCCAACTTTTTTTTACAGATTTGACATCCCGTTTACCACTAGGTTACACCCTGTAAAAAGAGTTAGGATGTTTTGTAACACGTTGTATATTTTTTGTAACTCTTTGAAAACTGGGACATTTTGTAAATTGTAATTTTTGGCTCTTTAGTCTCAAAAGGTTGCCAACCCCTAAACTACATGATTTCGATGGTATAATTTGTATTACCAAACCACTTGCTAAAAATCAAGAAATAGCGCAGGGAATCGTAATGGTAGTCTCAGTACTTATTTTTTTATTATGGAAGTCTCTGCTAAGGATTAGGCTGACTAAACTAATATGTGCATGCCGGATAAACGACGATTGAGTGGTTGCATGTAATGTAAGAAAAAGGATTTAAAAAAAAAACTCTTTGAAAAAGTTGAGATAGATAGAGAACTTTTTGTTGCACAACAGAAAAAAATATTACAGATAACTTCCTACAACAAAACATAGTACAAATGGCGGCCTTGTCGCTAAAAGCGATCTCTTCCAGACGACCTTGGGATGGACAGGACTGGATGCGGAAATAAAGTAGCAAGTAGATGCACAAAAGTTGTCACTAATTAATTTACGTTGAGAAGGATGAGATAATATTAATTGGATCAAAAGTCTATGAGTTTCCTGACGTTTCAAAGTTTCTTAGTTTGTACACAATTTTCTTCGATAAGCTTATACCATCTGCGGATTTATAGATCAAAACCGGTTCCGAAACAATAACCGAGACCTACCCCGAAGAATGCGCAGTGTCACAACCCTAGACGCATGCGGACTGATGATCATTGCGCGCGCGCATGCGCTCTATAAATAATATGTTGTAAAACGATTTTCGATAGATTAATCTGAATCGTGCGCCGGTCGTGCGCCGCCGAGGGATAAGAGGGATCTATTGTGGATCGATATAGAGTAGGGAAGCTAATGGAGGGTGGCTTTTTTTTCTTTTTCTATTTTTTTATATAAACATTTTTCTTTAAGACGACGTACGTCTCACAACTAGCGCCGCCAATGAAAAAAAATTCATATCTTTTTTTTGGATGCGTTTTTAGCAAAAAACGCTCCTGCGATTTCTCAACACGAGGCTTAACTATTTTTAGGACCTAAGGTTTGGATTCCAGATCCTAGAACTTAAGAATGCAATCGATTCTCGCCAAAAGTGGCCACTTTTGGCGAGAATCGATTGCATTCGTAGGAAATCCAATCCTGGAATCCAAACCTTAGGTCCTAAAAATAGTTAAGCCTCGCGTTGAGAAATCGCAGGAGCGTTTTTTGCTAAAAACGCATCCAAAAAAAAGATATGAATTTTTTTTCATTGGCGGCGCTAGTTGTGAGACGTACGGCGTCTTAAGAACCGCTATTGGCTGTACTAAATCTCAGCGCTGACCCCCCATCTAAACCTAACTTAGAATTTCGTCAATCTAGGCCTCCACAACACAGATGTAAATCTAGCGTGGAGACCAACGGAAAATTCATTACCTACTGTTTTGCACTCTAACCATTTTTTGCAATCTCTGAAACTGTAACTGTCTGTATAATTTATGTGTGGTTTTTAAATAAATACTTTTTATCTTATCTTATCTTAAATACTTTTATCTTATCTTTGAATGGCTATTGTTCTGTATCTTCAAATTTTCGGTTCAAAGCCTTGTTCTTACAGTGAGATTGGCATGCATACTTCTGTGATTTTTATGTTGAGGTTAAATCCAGCCTAACCTAATATATGTTGACCTATGTCCCATAATACCTACCTGCACGCATCCACGGACCCTAGGTATGTCGGATTGGAGTTGTCGTAGGATTGTGGTGCTGGCCTGCCCACTGACAATAGTGACCACAGTCCCGTTCTTGGCCACCACTCCTTCACACCTACGGCCTTCTCACCTCATCAGGTGACCGTCATCAACATAATATACATCGGATGGGGACACAATCAATAAGGATATACAGGGCAAAATTTAAATAGCTCTTTTCCTCAAACACCCCAACTTCTAAATTTGATTTCCAACTACTTTTGTTCTACGAATTCGGCGAAGAGGCAATATTTTTTCCGTAAAGAAATTTTATGCAGAGTAACAAATAAGAGCAGAAGTAACTGGAAAGGTGGTAGAGAGTGGACAGGGCTGGAATGGTAGAAATGTACACTGAAACGTTCAACAAATAAAAAGTATCAAGCTTTTTGAAAAGTCGTTGACCAAACGTTGTTGGAATCGCAAGTTGACATGTTTCCGGATAAAAACAATTTAAGAATTGCCCTGTATTATGAAAAAATATACCTAAATTGGCCATGTCTAGAGCCTTCTTACATCTGAGCGCGAGGCACGCACGCGTGCTCGTACGTAGTAATAGTAAATGATCGGAGCTTGTGGGAATGTCCGGCGGAGACCGATCTGGACTCTGGACATTGTTGTCTGAGGACCATTAGATGGTATACTAGCGAAACTATTGGAACAGTAAATGGTATAGTATGCCAAGTATGTGGTTGCTTCTTTGCAAACACAACCAAACATAGGACATTATTGTGCTGTCTGAGCTACACGGTTCACCCCTAGGAAACATTTGAAAAAACCTTTCTTTGAAGTCTTCCCAAATGAAGATATATTTTTTTTTAATAAAAACCAAAATTTAAGAAATGCTCTATCGACAAAAAAAAATAAAATCTTTAAACAGTCTTGGGGTATTTTTATCAATGTTGCAACAAAACTTAATAATTTAAAATACTACATAGAACAACGAAAATATCTAACTGAAAATGAATCTTAACTAATTAAAATAAAGTCCAACTTCTACTGTCACTTAAGACACAAAACTTCCTGGCACGTTAATTTTACATCAAAATCAGAGGCAAAATCCGACTTCCCGACTTCCGAAAGTCCATAATAAAACCAGTCTCGGTGTGGTCGTAAAAAGAAAAGGCCGTGGCCATCCCAGACATTCTTGCTGGAGTCTATGGTGTGTGAGCAAAAACCTTGTAATCTCTTCCAAGTTGACACTAGTCTACGTCACTAGCTTGTCTTTCCTGTGGGCTAGGCTGACTAAGCTGTCAGGATGGTATACCTATAGGTGCTGGGCAAGCCTACTCTATCTAAAACAATGTCCCAGGCACTGCAGCGCCGAGTGGTCTCTTTACCCATCTAGAGTGAGTGAAGGTGCCACTGGATGCTGTATAAATCATCTCATTACGTAGATGCAAAGGCCTTAGTTTTTTTGACACTTGCCTACGTCACTAGCGTGTCTTTCCTATGGGCTAAGCTGTCAGAATGGTTTAGGTGCAAGCCTGCTCCATCTAAAACCATGTCCCAGGCACTGCAGCGTCGAGTGGTCTCTTCATCCATCTATTGTGAGTGAAGGTCCCACTGGACGATGCATAAATCATCTCATTATGAAGATGCTAAGGCCTATGAACTTCTGAACGAATCCCTAAGACACAAAATATTGTAGTACCTTTAAACATGCCGTCTCTATCTCTGTGGAAGAGATCATCACCCTGTCATCTTGCTACTTCGGAGTCAACAATTAACCCGAAGGATGTAATGAAACTTCAGAACTAATCCTGAAGACACAAAATATTTGATTACCTATCACCCCGTCACCTTGTCACCTCAGAGTCAACAATTAACCCGAAAAACTTCCGAACTAATCCTAAAGACACAAAATATTTGATTACCTTTTAACATGCCGTATCTCTCTTTCCGTGGAAGAGATCACCCCATCACCTTGCCACGCTGGAATCAACAATTAACCCGAAGGATGTAATGAAACTTCCAAACTAATCCTAAAGACACAAAATATTTGATTACCTTCAAACATGCCGTCTCTCTCTCTGTGGAAGAGATCACCCCGTCACCTTGCCACCTCGGAGTCAACAATTAACCCGAAGGATGTAATGAAACTTCCGAACTAATCCTGCGAGAGACGTGCAATCGCGCAGCCTATTTTAAAGACATTGAATATTTAAAAGAGCTAATTGAAATGAGCGCGACACTTAGCCCCTACTCGGGAGTTTGATGCAGTTTGGGTTTTGACTGATGTTGGTGAGGGTTTTTGTTAAAAAATAAATACAGGGGGTCTACCGGCTAAGACGAAGCCGATTACCGTTGGCGAAAATTGAAGTTCGATTTATGAAAAATTAACTGGGTGGCAGTAAAATAAACTGGGTGGCAGTACATTTTTCATAAATCGAACTTCGATTTTCGCCAATGGTAATCGGCTTCATTTTAGCCGGTAGACCCCCAGAGATTGTGTTTTGTGAGACCCAGTTTCTCTTGAGTTGGGACTAGAATCCATGACCTTCGTACCTTGCCAGTACTCTTATCAACATCAACAAGTTATCGATCTACGATATGCGAAGCTATTAGATTTATCTCAGTGGGGTCCTCCAGTATGGTGTGGTGTGTTTTCATTGATGCATGACTTCAGTCGGACGTCAGCATCGGTCACTTACCTCCCCCCAGGCACCTACTCATTAAAATGCTATGCCTAAGTTCATAATTTTTCACGACGTATTCTTCTTCTTAGCGTATCGATGGGAAAACCGATACTTAAATCTAAACGGTTTTGGCCCAGAATTCGGCAACCATAATTGCGTGATCACTAGCCGTCATGAAGTCCTCCTGTGTGCAGTTGTTGGGGCACGCAGGGCATGATGCAAGATGGATCATAGTTTGGAGGGTACCACACAAACAGCCCAAATTGCCGCCATTCGTAAATCTGCTGGATATACTCTCCGACGATGTATTTATGAACGTAGGATAGCGTAGTTTTCTTCTTGTCCCACCAAATGCAGGATTTCTCATAACGCTGTTACTCCTTCATAATGCAGATTTTCTCACGATGTTTAAATCCTCAAATTTGCAGGTTTTCATACATCTCCCTCCAAGACTACTGTGAGGTTTTATAATGGTGGCCCCAAGACCGAAAACTTAGGTCATGAAGGATGCACCCTGCCGAAACAGGCAGGCAGGTTTTTATATAATGTTCTAACCCTCAGTCGTGCAGTCAACCTTGCCAAACCCTGTCTGCAGGAGGAATATCCAGAGTAGGACCGCTGGAGAGTCGCCAAGATAATTGCCCTTGCCGGAATGAGAATCGACGTACCAGAGGTTAACTGGCCGAGAGTGTTGCCGGCGACATCCATGGGGGCACTTCTTAAATGTGCCTCCATGTCTCCGGGAGACTCCCGAGGCGCCAATTGCTCGAAAGCGCCATCTTATGGCGGCGGAGTGAAATCTTGTGGTTCGAAATGTTTATCAGGGAGTTTTAGAGTTATTATTATTACTAGTTGTGCCCGCGACTTCGTATGCGTTTTTACACATTTGACATTTAATTTAAATTCGACTGTGGAGGAAAACTCAAAAGGAAGGTTTTTTTTAACCCCCGACCAAAAAAGAGGGGTGTTATAAGTTTGACAGCTTTGTGAGTGTGTCTGTATAGTCTGTATAAGTGTTTATGAGGGTGTGTCTGTCTGTGGCACCGTAGCTCTTAAATGGGTGAACGATTTGAAAGCTTTAGGTTTTTTTTTTAATTTGAAAGCAGGTTTTCTAGCGAATGTTCTTAGTTACGTTTTGTCAAAATTGGTTCAGCAATTTATTAAATATGCTTATTCGAAGCTAAAATGTCGGGGGTATTTTAATAGTAAATTTATTTATTCATGCAAAAAGAAAAAAGTCAAATAATACAATCAATTACAATAAAATTCACAAAAAAGCTTCGTCTTAAATTAAAACTAAGATTAATAAAATAAAATAATAAAATCCATCATAAAATTAAAATAAAATACGGAATGTCAAAAACTATAACTAACTAAACAACCCGCCCCGAACCATATCTGACCCAAAGGTCCCCAACACGCTGGCAGCGTTTCCGCGCTGCACAGCGAGGGAGACTCTTTAATAGTTATTATTTCTTAACTTGCTGTAGCAGGGCTCAAAAGAAAGCAATAGAATAAAATAGAATAAAAACCATAATCTAAACAATACATTTATAAATTTAATAATAAATATGTATTGTTTACATTAAGGTATCGCCCGTGATAAGATACCAGGAAGCTTAGCATAAGAATTGATTAGGAAGTAAAAGGGATTATAATATGTATCTCCCTTAGACGTAGAGTGGGATAGATAAAGTTATAAGCCCATAGATAAGGTCTTACTCATTCTCATGCTAAGCCAGCAAGCAAAGCATACGGCTAATAACTCTGTCTATCCAGCTCAACAGTAAACAATAGTTATTTGTTATGCAAGAATGCAAAATTATTGTTTGCGGCGAGTGCTTGTATTGAATACCGAGCGGTGTTAAAAGACCGCCAACAAAGTGGGAGACCACATACAGGGTGTTAAAAGACCGCCAACAAAGCGGGAAACCACGTATTTTCCTCATCATAAGGAACATTTTTGCCCAAGGAACTATGCCTGGGAAATCAACGGTTTCCGAGATACTGAGGTTCAAAGTCGGATTTTTCAAAACTTTTTTTTTGCATAAATGTATTCAGTATCTAGTTCTTAAGAATCCCCTGAAGCTCTGCAGCCCTCTCGCTCGCACTTTTCAACGTTTTAATTGATTGTAAGAGAATGATTAAACTTTGGACGATAAAATATAGTTGCAGACATAGATAATAAAGCTATCGACATGTGGACACACTTTTGATTTCATATTCCTACTAATAAAAAAAAATATCACTGAACTTCGGTTAAAAGTAGTAGTTCAGTAATTTATTTTTTAAACTATAAATGTGAAATTTAAAGTATGTCTACATGTCGATAGCTTTATTATCTATGTCTGCAACTATATTTTATCGTCCAAAGTTGAATCATTCTCTTACAATAAATTCAAATGTTCAAAAGTGCGAGCGAGAGGGCTGCAGAGCTTCAGGGGATTCTTAACATACCTTTTCAAGAAGCCATATCAAAATTATGAATATTTCTTACAAAAAACGACGTTAAAGTTGCAACCCGCAATGTATTCTAAACATCGGCACTTCAAGCTTAAGTAACATAATCTGATACCTACGCTTGCGCAATATGACTTCTGTGCGTTACACGTCCATTGCGTAAAAAATATTTTTCAAAATTATAACCTAAAAATTCGCATCGACAGTTACTTGACTCGGTAGCTCAATTGGTAGAGCGCCTGCACGGTATGCGGAAGGTTGCGGGTTCAAGTCCTGTCCCGAGTGAATTTTTTCAACTTATTATAAATGTTTAAATTTATAACCTAAAAAACCAAAATAATTTCCCAACAATAATTTATCGAAAAAGTACTTTGTTTTGGTGTCTAGTGGCTTTCGGGTCTGTTGGCGGTCTTTTAACACCCTGTATAGTCCTCATCATAACGATCATTTTTGCCCAAGGAACTATGCCTAGGAAATCAACGGTTTCTGAGATAATGAGGTTCCAAGTCGGATTTTTTTTTCCGGAAATGCAATTTTTTTTTTCGGAAATGTGTTTTGTATCACGTTATTAACATATCTTCTCAAGAAGCTATATCAAAATTATGAATATTTCTTACAAAAAACGAAGTTAAAATTGCAACCCGCAATGTATTCTGAACATTGGATAGCCTAGATTGTTCCCAGGACCAGGACTTATCACGGTCCTAAATTTGACTGAAAACTGTTCAGCGGTATTCGCGTGATGAGGTAACACACAGACAGACAGACAGACAGACATAGACCGATTTTTTTGCATTTTTGTATTCAGAATAGTTTACTTAGTAACCCCTGATAGTTTTTTCCTAAAAATATTCAATGTACAGAATTGACTTCGCTAGAGTTTTATTATAAGTATAGATTGAATTCTTTATTGCACAAAATAAAATAGTGTACAAAGGCGAACTTAATGCAAAGTAGCATTTTCTACAAGTGAACCTTTGGTTCTGGGGATAGTGGCTTGAGTAGCGCAAGAAAGTACACAACAATACATAAAATACAAAATAAATACATTTATACAAAAATCTAAACCTACACGGGGGAGGTGGGGGAGGGGATGATATAAATAAACTACTTAAACAATACATTACATATATAAATAAAGAGAGTTGGAGATCCCTTGGTTAGATAAAGGAGTGAGGGTAAAAGTGATGTTTTATAACATTGTTCGCCAAAAATAGTTTTTCGAGACGTCGTCGACGAAAATGTACGTTAAGTACCTAACCTTTTTTGTAACCATTCTAATGCCACATCAAATGAGCCATTTTCAGCACAAATTCACAAATCATTTCTCATAGAAGAACCGGAATAGAAGAACCCGAAATAGCACTGTCAAATTTTTCTTAGCATAGAATAATTTTGATCCGTATTCCGGTTCTTATATGACCACACCTGTAGGCACTAATTATGAAATGCTTTGTGAATTTGTGCTGAAAACGGCTCATTGTCATTGTCTGTTTTATAAAATGGCCCACTGGAGGTCGTGGTAGCGATATTTGGGACGTCAACTATACTCTATCCACTGAGACAAGTTAATAGGGAAACGTCAGCGATGACGATTAATGCAGTGTACAGAGTACGTGTACATTTTGGTCTGTTCGTGGTACACGTACTGTACAGACGCACTGTGTGCTGTGCATATTTTATCCGTATCGTTATTATTCCGTGACCTGACGTGTTCTTTGGACTCATTGTTCATTGTTGATGAAAATTGGCTCTAGCGCGGTTGTTCAAGAAATTAGTGAATGATTCACCGCAGACGATAATTAGCTTTTTCGACACTTGTTGTTTTTATTTCTGAATTTATTTATAGAAACAACTGTCACAAAAAAAATACAAATTCGCTAAATACTCTCGCAAAAAGTAGCGCAGTGTGTACGAGCATTCAGAAGGGTTTACGACCACTGTCTTTTTTGTCTTTGTCATTTGTATGGTATTACGTAACAGAGAGAATGCTATATTAACTTGTCTCCGTGGATAGAGTATCGGTACGCCGGCGTAGGCTCCAAGGTAAGCAGAGGATAGGAAAGATACTGCGCAGGATAGATACCATTGATAACTTCTTGTATCTGAGGGAAATATCAAGAGGCAGCGAAGTCAGCAGTATTTTCATTTGAATTATATTTTGTATCGATATCGAGCTAGTCCCATCTCTATCACCGACCTATGTGACGTCGACCGTTGTTTGTTACCGGCCATTCTGGAACGAGACGTGTGCTTGAACTACAACCTTTGTGTTTCGTTGTCCATCGACAGAGAACTAAATAGATAAGTACCGAAGGATCACTTTGAGAGAATGGGAGAAGATCAGGATGCAAAGGGAGGTCCTAAATCATCACTGGGAAGTCACGGTAGAAAAGATAAAATAAACAAAATAAAAAAATACGACTTCACTAGTGAAAACGTACACTGTTATTGTACATTTTCATATTGACGTAGAGCGGGATAGACAGAGTTATAAACCCATAGATATGCTCTAACCAAGCCTTATGCTACGCTTGCAGGTGGAAGGACAGCTTGCGTTTAAAAATACTAGTTATTTGTTATGCAAAAATGCAAAATTATGGTTTGCAGCGAGTGCTTGTATTGAATACCGAGCTAGAAGGTTCCTGAAGGTTTTATGAACTTTATGGCATGTAGTTAAACGGCCAGTTTTTTTTCTATTTCTTCACCATAGGGTGTCGCGCTCAAATTTCGAAGCGCACAAAAATGCAGATAGTTTAAATTCGGCTTTTACACGATCGTAAGTTGAAATGAAAGAACAATAATTTTGTGCTGATTATTGAACGAGCAAGCGAAGCGAGCGAAGTTCTCCGAGTCTACTGGAACAATCCGGCGTTTGTATAAACATACGTACGTATTTACGTATGTATGTATGTATGTATGAATGTTCGTTCGACGATAACTTGAGTAAATTTAGTCGGATCGTCATGAAATTTGGTAGGCGGGTAAATGAAATTAAAATAATTTTTAAGTTCGAACATGAGCCAAATCGGTCGAGGGGTTGCTGAGATATCGGGTCGCGAGTTCGTAGTTCGGGGCGAACCACTAGTTATTTTAGTTAAAAGCCAAAGCCAGCTTTTCGTTTCTTCCTCCTCTGCCTCGTCCGTCGAACCGTCTGTCTTCCGGAATCGTTCTCAGCGACGGTAATGGCTGCTTATTTGCTCAACTAGCCCGCTCTCGATAGCTCGATACATCGTGGTCCGGGCTCGTGTATCGCATCACGACCTTTGGATTGCTTCTTTTTTGTTAAGACATTTTGTGAACTGCAGTTTATATTCAAAGTTACGTGCTTGTGAACTTTTAGTTTCTCTATAGCTAAAACTGAAGATGAAACATCACGAGAAAAGCCAGGGCTAAGAAGAAGCGGCGTTAGTTGACTAAGGCCTGATTTTTCCATCCTCAGTTAAAGCCCCAGTTATTAATTCGACCAATAATCCATACAAAATTCGTTGCAGTTTTATTCCTAGGTATAGTTCTTATCTGGCGATTAAAGAATCGGACCTAAGCCAAAGAAGAAGAAAGTTTAAAAAAATATCAGCTGTCCCATACTAAAATTCGACTGCACCAAATCCAAGGGCCAAGTGCAAAATCTCGCAAAAAAAATTCCGCTGCCCCATACGGACCATTTGGTGCAGCGGAATTTAAGTCTTCCTTATGTCTGGAACAGGCTTACATATTTTTTTCACTGCATTTTTTTGCCACCTAGTACTTAGTTGTTTGTAGTAATGAGTAGACAGCCTACTTAAAGTTCTGTTATCGAATTCGATTGCACCCTGTAGTAAAACACTGGGTTCCTAAACTCCGATCAGACTGCGCATATTCCGTCCGGGGGCCTTAGTCTGTAACGCAATGGTGCCAAAATGGGTTCCCAGTTGACGGCTTCAATTACGATTTATTAATGCTGTCGCTGCTGTCCTTTTAATGTGTTTTAATATTCTGATTCTAATTCTAAAGGGTTAGTTCACTGGTTGTAGGAAAAAAACGAGGAAACACCGGTTTTTTCCTTCTACTGGGACGCCATCGACACGCCTTTGCTTTACAGGCTAAGGCCCCTGGAGATATGCGAGGAAACCCAATTGGCATCTTGCAATAGGCTCGTTAGTCAGGGTCGCGAATGCTATGGCAGGCATCTGGTGCTCGGATTAACAACACGACTCGTTCTACCTGGCATTAGTTGTGCCGGTATTCGGTTACACGTGTAGCTGGGATGTGTCTATTACGCAGCCTGATATCGTAGCTTAACCATTAACACATACGCTGCCTTGGTCGCGTTAACGCGCCCTAGAGACATTCGCCTTGGACGCTCATAATTGTGATGGTAAACTGACGACACTTACGCTAAGCGCCTTTCGGCGCTTCTGTGCAACAAACACGTACGATATGTACCTTTCGGCGCGTCTGTGTGTCATCGTTTATTACAAGTACATCTTCCCACTTTTTTACTGCCCCTCATAAAAGCTCATCTATCGGGAACGCACAGAATCGTCCAAACGCACTGCTAAATAGTCACGCGTGACGCACACACGCGCCCAAAGGCGTATGCGAGATAATTATGACGCGTATATGTGACCCAGGCACAGTTCGTGATACCTATGCTCACTATTGCGTCGTGAGGCACTGGAAGATAGTTCAAAATAAGGCACACGTGTAAAAACGGCTGGCAGGCAATGCGTTAAAAGGTAACATATTTTCCCAAAGTCACAAAACCAGACCCATATCCCAAAGAATGCGGGTACAATCCATGCGCGGACGCACACAGCGCGCGTCGGCAAGATCGATGGATCTTATCCGGCACAAAGGACCAACATTTGCATGCGAACCAAATAGGCATATTATTGCAATCGATGGTCGGTAAGGCTTTTGAAATGGTCGCCGGAGATTTGTAGAAATCGTAATAGATAATGTCGTTGCTAGAGTTTTGCTTTGCTATAGGATACATACATGCACCTGCTAAACAGGGTATTTTTTTAAATAGCTTTGAAACACGTCAACTTTTACGTACAGCAAAAGTTGTTTGAAATCACATTTAGAACTTGACGTGGTTCAGGAATAAAGCCGAATATGGACTCCTTCAACTAATCATCCAAGGAAAGATACCAGGCAGGACGAGACATGGAAGGCCCAAGATATCATGGCTTGAGAACTTATTCCATTGGTTCCAACAATCCACGAGCTCCTTGTTCCGTTTGGCAGCCTCAAAAGAAGAAATAGCCAAGATGTTTGCCAACCTCCGATATTAGGAGACGGCACTTCAAAAAGAAGAAGAAGAAGGAATAAAGTAAACTAAAAATTACCCTGTACAGTGAACTCTTTAAACAAGTAATTACAGCAAATTAAAGCAAGAAATTGACATGGAAAAAAATTCATGTTTTGTTATAAAGCCACTTCAGCCCCCTGAATCGGGTTAGAGATAGACGTGCTCATTACTCAGTACACATGCGATTATATCTGTTATTATAATGCACATAGCAGGAGTCAACTGTATCATTATTCGAATGCGATAATACGCTAAATTACGTCATACATTTAAGGATCCGATTCCCACAAGAATATCATTCGATTTGTTACTTCGATAATATACCCCGTTCCATTTTCAATATGTCACTCTCCACGCAAGGCGCCATCTTTTGAGGCCCATATAGAGTCGCGGTGGTCCAACGCCGTATGATCGGGCGCATATAATTTTATTGCCTTAGCATATGCAATTAATATTGCCAGTACTCCATTGTTTACAGTTACGATTGGCTGCCGCGGGCCTGACTATTGAAATGCGTGTAGGGTCGGCAGAAAAGCCGTTTTGGTGGAATAGTTAGTGTGGTAAATGTATTGGTCAGTAAGGTAAATTAGGCAAACTAACGGCGCCAGTGAAAAAAAAATCATATCTTCATTTTGGGTGTGATTTTTGCTAATAACGAGCCGTTAAATGCCTTCCCCTTCGCCTTAAACAAAACTTAGTTTAATGGCTCAAGAAGGCTCTATAGCTAAAGTAAAAATAAAAACAAAAGTTCTTATTGCTACCAACGTAAAAATATGCGATTACAATGTTTTATTATGTTTGCAATGACTGTCAAATGTCAAAACATAAATTTGTGTCAAATTATATCTAAATTATATTTTTATTTATGCCCATACAAATCCAAAATAGGCCTAAAAGATTAAAGAGCATTGTGATTGAGACAAGAAGGTGGTGCAGGCTCAGTTTCTCCACCATGAATAAGACTTCAGAACAAAGTCGAAACCAGTCGACTATTCCAAATTCTATAAAAGCAAGTGGAATTATATATTAGTGTATATTATCAATACCTAGAAATGATCTGTAGTGACGAAAGTTAAAATAATAAAAAACACAGTCTTGAATTCGATGAACATTAACGACGAATAATTTGTTAATAGTAAACTCAGGTACTAAAAGTGCCTTTTCCGGAACCAATTACCCGATATAATGATCTCCCACTTTCGCACACCGTACCACCAGGTTGGAGGCATTTAGCGAAGGCCTAATATCGACGTAATGGCCGCCACGCGAAACTATTGGACCCAGTTATGGACGCAGGCGCTGTGCTGCCCAGAACATGTGCAAGTTGGCCCGAGGCATAGGGGACTGCGGGAGAGGTCAAAGCTCTATTGAACTCGTGGCATACGCGACAGCAAGAGCGTGAAGAGTTCAAAGATTCCTCCCCTAGGATACTTATAGAGGGAGGGGACTAAGCTACGCGCAAGCATCGTGAGAACAGAGTAAAATATAGACTACTAGGCTAGTTGTGCAGTTATCGAAGCGATTTTAGATGGGTATTTTTATGAAATACTGACTCCATGCAGTCACCATTATGGCAACACTGCAAATATGCATGTCACGTGACTAACAAACGCGATACTATAAGAATAAGCATTAATAAACAAAAAAACTGTGAATTAATGGAAATATTGGGGAACGTCAGTAATATTTCCGGTGGAAACATTGCAGGGAGTGGGAATGTTTCCAAGCGTACATCACTACTCAGAAGACTACTCTTGGCCGACATTTCTCGGACTCAAAACTCGCTACCACTTCTAGCTGGGACCCCACACTGACGAATGGGGGCCCGCGGGCGCCACCCATGTTCATAGATCATGCATCGCAGCCTAATTGTGGCCCCGAACCGTTCGCTGTTTAGTGTCGTCGTTTGTCCGTTTGTCGTATTAGTTGGTAATTATTTATTAATCTCTGCTATTAGATAGCGCCTGGGGGAAACTGTTTGTCAGAGAAGCGGAAGATGTGGAATGAATGGTAGTTGTAAGTGTTTTTTTTCTTCTGGGCATACCTCTTGACTAATGGGAGTTAGCCCTAAAATCTATACAGAAGTTGCAAATATGGCACTACGCGCATTTCATTCAAATACAAAATATTGTAATAATGTAACACAAACAAAATTAAAATTTAAAATATTTACAAAACATCATCCCGAAAATAGACCTAGCTCAGCTGTATGCCGTCTGAAGAAGTCTTCAGACGGCGCTGATTTTTAGCTAGCCCCATGCTACTGATCCATTTTATTGTCATCAATTAGGTACCTACTTACAAACATTTTTACAGACAGACATTAACAATCTTCATAAGAATCTTATACAGTCAGCGACACACCGTTTTGTTCGATTGACGTTTTTATGCAGCGTGCGATAAAAGCCACCATGGTGCGCAGTTTTAGCTTAGACGGTCTCTATCTACTTATGAAATCTTAAGCGAACGTTAGAAAAAATACTCTATTTATTTCTAGATGAAAAACTCTACAAAATCCACAAAGTCAGTCACATAAACTCAAATAAAACGATCAAATGTATTGGAAAGAAAACGTTAACAAAATGATACACCCTGTTATGTCAACCACTTACTTTGTCAACTCGAAAACCACTTTATAAAGGTCCCCAATAAAACCAAAATCTCTGCTAAACAGAGCATGAAGGTAAAGCGTAAAGGGACCAAACGCGCTGGTAGAGGATTTGTCGCGCGGCAAATCAGGCGCAAAATCCGGGGATAAATGTCTTTATCCGATTTTCCCACACATTTTCGCGTTACCCTCTCATATGACGGTATTTGCCCTTTTCTCCCCTTTGCCGCTGCCATTTTCAGCTCGAAACGGTCTTAAACAAAACCATTTGAAATTTAAAATTGAACCTTACGTCTTTTAGTGTAGAATTCATTTTTGTAACCACGGGAAATAGAAAAGAAAAACGCACATCTTTTTTCAAAAACAATTTACCCTCACAAGCAAAATCCTAACTACTCACATGGGGACATAGGGTCGAAAGTGCCTCGTGCGTTGACTTTCAGGCATTTTCGGCCGTATATTTAGGTTAGGGGAGGCGGGTGACATTGTTACACACTGTATTGGGCATTATTGGGTGATTGAATGGTGTACTTAACTACCTATCAAACAAGTTTGATAAGGTACCCTTGTAAGGGGTCGGGTATGGGAGGCGTAGAGTACTTTGCTTTGTCATGGGTAGCTACTGATCTAATATTTATTTGTTTGTCATTCATGTAGAGGAAAAGAAAAATAAATGCATAAGGGATAGGTATTGAACTAGGTAGGATGTAATAAAAAAATCATCTTGAGTTAGATCCAAAAGGTCCAAAGGTTGCGGGTTCAAGTACTGTCCCGAGTGAATTTTTTCAACTTATTATAAATGTTTAAATTATTCCCTAGCACGGGTTAGTGCTTTAGAAACAACAAAAAAAAAAAAGATCCCAAATTTAAATAAAATTATGTCCCTCAGTATCTGAGACATGTTTTTAGATGTAAGCCTCTTACTCATTACCAATCTCGGATAGTGCCCAGTAGTTTTAGCTGATTGTAATTACATAATAGATAGGTAACTACCAACCGACTATGGCAAATTGGGTAATATTCAAATGTCACGGGAAAAGTGACACCCAAATTGTGTAAGGCAAGACAAATTAATTGTCAACGCATGCACTAAATTGTTTAGAAAGCGATTCATAAACCGATTTCCTCCGTCATACGTGCGGAGCCACCAAAACGCAATGTTGAAAGTGTAGGTACGTCACGAAGTCTATTATACGTGGATTCATCCAATATCTGAAATTTTAATAATGTCAAGGCCACGTTCTTTGGAAATATCATATTATAGATGGCGGTAAAATTTTACTCATAGCATAGATATTTTGCAAGGAATACGAGCCACTATAATCCGCACGGCGCGATGAGAATCGGATGGAACCTTGTCGAAGTCAATCGAAAATATACTTTATTTTACTTTGACAAGGTTGCTTCGACACAAGTTTGCTTACCGCGCGTGTCTCAGTTTCAAAAAGTCGCATCCCATTCTCATACCGCGCTGATTATACCTGTTGCGCGTTGCAAATTACTCGTACAATTCTAATGTCAGGTGCCGTCCACCTTTCAATACAAAGTGTTACAAAACATCCTAACACTGTTTACAGGGTGTAACCTACTCAACAGCATCAACAGAGTGTTATTTCAGTTAAAAAAAAAATATATGACCTCAAAATTTAAAACTTTTTATAACTTTTTTGCTTTTGGTATTAGCTCAAATTAAAAAAATATGTTTCTTGTGTAGGCGCATTTACATAGTTTTGAGTGGTTAAAACATTATGAAAGTCCATGGAAACAATATTTAAAAATTATTTGTCTCCCGCCACAGCGTTTATTTAAAAATCAACGGGAAGTCATAGAGCAAAAACAATATTTTGGTTGTGATCCCTATCAACGGGCGCTATTACCCTATAAAAAGAGTTAGGATCTTTTGCAACACCTTTTATGATAATTACGAATATGATAACAATATGTATGATGTGCTGCTGCACTAATTCCCAGCCAAAAGAACGCTGGTCGAACACGTTTCCCAAACCAAATATTTAACACGACACGACACGATGTGTTAGTAACATAATTTAATTTTGCGTGTAGCAATTTACAGTGACAAGCGACCGGGGAGCGAAAACAAATTCATTTCAATAAACAATCATAACATACGCCCATCGTGTTGGCCAGAGAAAGGTACAAATTAACATGTTTCACGAGACGGTAGAACAAACTAAGGTGGGTATAAGCCGTGCCAATAGAGAAACGATATGAAAATGGCGGCGGGTACCTATGGTAAGGTCTGAAAAAGAGGTTACGAAAATACGATTTCGGTTCATACCTAAAACTTTCTTACATTTTTGGTTAGGGAATATTGTTTTACGATGCTTTCTTTATTGATTAGGTAATTGTTCTACGTTGGGTTTGTAACTAAACAACAATCTATAGGAAAATAAGATCAAAAATATTAAAACGTAGTAAATAATACAAACCTCAACAAATAACAACACTTAACGTAAACTACAGTATTGAAATAACTCGACAAACATTAAAATATCAATAAGAGGCCAACGTAATTTGGCGTGTTTTATTAGCCAAGCGTAGGTGACTAATCAGGACTGCCTAAAATGACTTTGCTAACGTTACGTGTGAGTATAGACGGAGATATGATTAAAGCGAGAGGGCGCGAGAGTGTCCGCCATTTATATATCGTTTCTTTAATGGCACGGGTTATACCTAGACAAGTGGGTTTAACAACACACAATATTTCATATAATATGAGGCTTTGGATAGGTAAGCCGCTGAAAAGCAGGCTCTAACATTTTATTCAAGTAATATTGAAAAATGAGTGAAAAAATAATTCATACCGCTACCAAAGCCAAGACGCCTGACATAATTGTAATATGTGTAGAGAACTGACTTTTGTTTTTGAAAAGTGAAAACTAGAATCTCTATAATGGCAAACTCCACTATAAAGATTCTAGACAATTTTATGATCGTTTTCAGCAAAAAGGCAGCGTAAAAGACCGACATGGCGTGTGCATTGCAATGTGATTGCTGTCACATCCTATGCCTCTTTCTTGGGTCACGCGTTCTGCGGCCTTCGTCTGCTTCTGTTAGAATGCTTTCCGTCTAATTAGTTTATTCAACGAGTAGCCACCCAATACTGAGTGTAGGTCTCTGCCATCGCATTCCATTCTTTACGGTCTTGGGCTTTTCTCGTACAGTCTTTTCCTGCTCCTTAGTCTTTCAATTCAATTTAATTCAATATCAATTTATTTCAGAAAAAATCAAGACATTGGTTAGTAATATAAATAAATAGATAGATAGATAGATAGAGAACACTTTATTGTACACAAGAAATTAATTATTTACAAGAATTTTCTTAACCTAATAGTACAGACGGCGGTCTTATCGCTAAGAGCGATCTCTTCCAGACAACCTTCGGATGGACTGGAAAAGTAAAAATAGAGAAGGTAGTAGATGTACATAAACAACAATAATTAAATTACATAAACACAGGACATAAAATAATGTAATACTTATTTGTGCATACAACTTATGAATAAGTAAAATAAAATAAACAAGTACCTAGGTAGTGTAAATAAATATAATTTTATCAATAAATAAATACAAATACCATACATACTATACCAAAATAGTTATATATATATAACTAAAATAGATACATACTATACTAAATCTAAATCTATTCTACAAATCTATTCTACAGGGTGTTAAAAGACCGCCAACAGACCCGAAAGCCACGCATACTAGACACCAAAACAAAGTACTTTTTCGATAAATTATTGTTGGGAAATGATTTTGGGTTTTTAGGTTATAATTTTGAAAAATATTTTATCACGCAATGGACGCACAGAAGTCATATTGCGCAAGCGTAGGTATAAGTTTATGTTACTTAAGCTTGAAGTGCCAATGTTTAGAATACATTGCGGGTTGCAATTTTAACGTTGTTTTTTGTAAGAAATATTCATAATTTTGATATGGCTTCTTGAGAAGGTATGTTAAGAACTAGATACTGAATACATTTCTGCAAAAAAAAAGTTTGGAAAAGTCCGACTTTGAACCTCATTATCTCGGAAACCGTTGATTTCCCAGGCATAGTTCCTTGGGCAAAAATGTTCCTTATGATGAGGACAATACGAGGTTTCCCGCTCTGTTGGCGGTCTTTTAACACCCTGTATATTAGTCCATCTCATGTCTCTCATCAATGTGGGCAACCGCTGCTCTCATTTCTACGCCCCATTTGGTTCTCCGTTCCATTACCCTTTTACACCATCCGAGGTCTTGCCTTCGACATATATAGCCAGCCCACTTCCACTTGAGCTACAACCCGGTCACCCTATGTCGGTCAGGTTCGTTCTTCTCCGGATTTCTGTATTTCTAATTCGATCTTGGAGAGTCTTCGAGAGATCTGTCTACACGAACCTTTACAATTTTCCTAATCACGCCTTCCCAGTGTGAAAGTATAGCTAATTCCACAATTCCGCAGTAAACAGGCGGCCATAACTTGGCCGGCGCCCCACTGTTACTGCGGCACATGCGCGGGCGCACAGCCGCTCTCCTTATTAGTATTGTAATACGAACACATATGTCATAGCGACTGAGACGTATGGTGGACCGCGGCGCACCTGCGGTGGGTTAAACTGGGGTTATCTTTGTCACGTGTCTTCTTCTTCTTCCTAATCATTGATCTTAACCACTACTTGTTGGTCCTGGTACTGACGTAACTTAGTCTGATTTCACCAGTCTAAGGCGAAGGGTCCCTCGATGGCCAGAACCGGGACAGTATTATAGCGACTTTATTGTAGCATTTTCGGAACTTGCTCTGTAAGTAAGTAGATGGATAGCTGGGTTCCTCCAGGGTATTTACGCAATATAGTATATCAAGTGGTGCACGTGCTCACAAAAAGAAAAATGAAAACTGGAATAAAAAATAAAAAAACAATCATCCAGGCCAAGGTTCGAACCCAGAACCTTTCGACTACGAAGCCAGCTCCGGTCAGCGGTAGAAAAATCAGTCTGCTTCTCAGACGTCCCAAGTTAAAACAGAAGTTACGAACCTTCGGTCTCCCTTTTTCAGTAGGCGTACGAAGCGTACGAAGTCGTGGGCAAAAACTAGTCGAGGGTATAATATTAAATTATTTTACTCAAGCAGTTGAAGAAGCAAGCAGTAAGTGTGTACTTTTTGGTGTACAATAAAGGAAAGTATTTTCCTGTCTACTTATTTATTTGGAGCCAACTAAGCCGCGGGTTTTCTCACGATTGACTCGTCTTTCCTGTGGGCTAGGCTGACTACGCCGTCGGGATGGTATAGGTGCTGGGAAAGCCTAGTACATCTAAAACAATGTCCCAGGCACAACGTCGAGTGGTCTCTTCACCTATCTAGTGCGAGTGAAGGTGCCACTGGACGCAACCATGATACATCTTGCATCATGCCCTGCGTGCCCCAACAACTGCACACAGGAGGACCTCACGACGGCTAGTGACGACGCAATTCAGGTTGCCAAATTCTGGGCCAAAACAGTTTATATTTAAGTATCGGTTTTGCCATCGATACGCTAAGAAGACTGGACGCGGTATAAATCAACTCATTACGTAGACGCAAAGGCCTTTATTTTTATTATTATTTCTTTGACTACAATAGAGAAGGTCCAGATTGTTATCTCAATCACAATAGGGCCTTGGACATGATACGTGTCAAACTGCAAGTAGTGAAAAGTAAAAATAATCTCCTATAATTTATCATGTTGTTTACAGTAAACGTTCATTTCGAATGGCCGCCGATACGATCTCGGCAGTTGGCAAATAACTTTAGTTGTTCACTTGATTTATTTATCTTATTTGAAATGGTGCTTGATATGCTAATTTCTAAGCTGTTTCTCAAATAGCCTGTTGAATTACTTGACTGAGTTTAAAACTTAAAAAAAAATAGTTAGAAATAGCCACCGAACTAAATCCCATAGCCAATGCACATCCTTCATCAAGGCTGGTCAACCTTTTTAACAGTCGGGCCAAACTGCGGATTCAGACGATCACGATGGGCCACTGACAATACCTATTTCAGTTACTCTCAGGACATGCGAAATGGTGCGAATTTCAAAACTTACTTGCGTGGGCCATTTGAAATTCTTTCGCGGGCCATAGTGTGGCCCGCGGGCCTGGGGTTTTGAGAACCCTTGTCCTAGATAGATAGATAGAGAACACTTTTTATACACCAGAAAAAAATATTTACAAGGATACTACCTATACTATCCTACTAGCTGGGTACAAATCTTCTCTCAAAGAGAGGGAGTTAGTCCGCTGAGGACTGGTGTTTTTGCCTTTGAGGGTATTATGCCTCAACATTGTTTCTTTAAAACTTCTACAACAAAAAAACACCTTTTTACACATGTACAGTCAGCCACACGCTAGGATACCCCTTTTTGTACGATTGGCGCCTTTATGCCGCGCGCGGTTATAGCTGCCATGGTGTATCTGTGAGTGTGGCCGACCGTACATGTTTTCTTTTCGGAAGAATTGACATTCAATTCAAGAAATGAGTATTTTTGCTTGCATGTAGGTATTTGCAAAATATTCTAAACTCTACAAAGATGCCTAAATGAATCATAGTTCTGACATTTACCATACTTTAGTGCTTGTAAGCCCATGGTTTAATATACATTAACCTATGCCGCAAATCTGGGGTACACATACTCAAATATCACTAGACAAATTACTGGAACATTGTCGCAATTTCAACAGAACACCAAACTACATTGTCCTTTACTACAAAGTTACAATGACAACGCAAAACAGTTCTTATATTAAGACGGAAAAAGCCTGTCTTGGGTTGGTGGTGGTGATTCGTTAAATTATTGATTACATGGGTGGACTTGAGGGAAAGGAAAGTACATCGTCCGTAAAATAACATACATTTTTATGGATTTGATAAAGTAAAAGTCAAAAAGTAACTTACTTTTATAATAAACAATTTGAAGGCACATAATCACCAGGCACCAATCAAAGGCACACAATTATGCCATTCCACAATAGTATTAAAAATAACACTTTTTTATAATTTCGTAGCTCGTGCGCCTGCGCCGCTGTTTATACAAAAGACATCAACGAGCACCATTCCTTGAAAAAGTTCGTAGTATAAAATTGTATTTTTTTTTGTAATTATATTCAACCTGGGGCAGGGTTTTCATTAGTAAATCAGGTTACTGGCAATTTCTAGGTTTAGATATTTAAACTAATGAACTTATTATCGAGACTGCGTAGTAATAAATAAGCTAATTGCACTTTATTCCATAAATTTGCTCTCTACCATATATGCCACGTATACAGACTCATAATTTTATTACACAAGACAGATAGATAGAAAAGAAAAAAAGGGCTCCTTTCTTTTTTTGCCCGATCACGTCACGTACGTTGTTTCATTCCCGGATTGGTGCCACAACTGGTGGCCTTACCTTTCAAATAAAAAGTGAATGACCAAGGATCACCAGATTATTTGGTAGGCTGATACTATTAGATAGATCGATTGTTCGATACAAAAGTTGACCTTTGGCCTTCATACGAGAGGTTAATTTAATTTTGGAACAACCGTTCTGCGGTGACTCGGTTTGACGTCACACAGACGAGATATAGTTAACCATTGAAATACAGGGTTTAAAAAAGTACTTTCATACTTAAGGGGGTTGGTAAACTAATCATTAAAAGCAACTTTTACTATGTGGCTAACTACGTAACCTCTAAAAAAAATTGCAGTGCCATACTATGCAACAATTCAGTACCGCACCAAATGTATGAAGCAGCTGTTTTTTGTCATTTCTCAGTAAAATTTGTTTGCATTGATGAGATTAATGTACCTCTCTGGTGTGACAGGACATCCTGTAGATTATCAGTTGATCGCGCTCTCTGAGAGAGAGCCTGTGAACTTTTGGACTTCCTTTGAACTTTTTAGATTTTCCTCTAATTTCTGTTTAAAACATTCACACATAAAACACAAACACAAACACTTCGTTCTGTCTTTGCAGATGACATTAAAATATTGTAATAGAACAGTACTTAATGCTTTTCAAGACGATTTAATATAAACAGACCCTTTATATTATATCGACTTCTCTGCTCAACTGTACTCCAGTTGTAACTCCAATTAGTAATGCCCTCACACCATTGTTGTGAGCCGGATCGTAACGTACGAAATGTCAACCAGATACAACCAAGCTCTTAGCACTTACTAATTAGCTTAACTGCTAGTTAGACAATAGGAACGTATAGGCATTTAGTTAACTGGGGCACTGAGACTTATGTGGTTACTTGATTTTGTACGAATGTCAACGAGATAGAGTCCTTTTGATGCAGGTATAGGTAAATTGTATGAGATACTGGCCACCTCTGGTGTCTTTTGAGCTACTAAAGGTACGGTCGGCCACAGCCACAGATAACCCATGGCAGCTCTTACTGCGCGTGGCATAAGGGCGCCAATCGAATGAAAAGCGGTATCCTAGCGTGTGGTCGACTGTATATGTCGACGATCAGTGGATGCCAAAAATTTTAAGCAATATTTCATCTATATTGTTTTGCTATAATGCTCCTTCTCGATTAAAAGCTCTGCAATGTAACGTAATGTAACGAGAGTTTCTTGATACAAACTAAAAATATCATAAAAGGAATAAAAAATAAAAATAAGTTTTACATATTTGAGTGTATGCCGGGGTTTAAATCGTCTGAATAATCATTTTTATCTTAAACGTAACAAATCGAAGACAATCCATGAAATTGCCATGCGCAATTGCACATATTCGCGAACATAATATACGACTATGACTATGTCGCATAATGACATGGTATTGCATTGTCCCCATGCATCGCTTCTCTGTCCCTATATTATAATGGCTTGTAATGTGACCTAAGTATAGTATACGATCAAAGAAACCGACGACATAGGTTTGATTTCTATTATTGATGCCACTTTCTAGGACATACGAGTTATATCTATTAAAATTATATGCTGTTAAAAAATATGTAATACTTATGTGTCTTTGTTTAAACATCGTGAGGAAACCCGCTCGTATTGACATTGTATTTCCTGTGGTCTAGGTCAACTAAACTGAGAGGATAGGTATACAGGGTGGATTTTAAAACGGGGCAGTAAAGGCAGGTACCGTAACCGTAATAGTTACAGGAAAACGTTCCAATCCATAACTTTTTAAGATATTGAGAACATATTATTGGAAAAAAAATACAATACTACAGGGTGCACTCTAAGTCAATAGCGAAACTTTAAGCAGGCTATCTACTGATCAATACAAACAACTTGTACTAGGTGGCGAAAAAAATGGATTGGAAAAAAAAAACTGCTGTTCCATACAAAAGGTCGACTCAGTACTGCGCCAAATGTATGAAACTGCTGATATATTTTTCGCTCCATTTTTTCGCCACCTAGTACAAGTTGTTTGTATTGATCAGTAGACATCCTACTTAAAGTTCCGCTATCGACTTAGAGTGCACCCTGTAGAAATCACAGAAATCGCCAGTATGCATCTAAACATGTCCAAGGCACTGTAACGTCTGAGTAACCACTTCACTCATCATCTGAATAACATCATGGTGGTGGTGAAGGCTTTATAAATCAACTTATTACACGTGCCTTAGTTTGTAAGGAAAAATAAACAAGCTTTTAAGGCGCGGTGCATAGTGAATAGCCCGCGCGCCAAGAAAACGGCACAAAATCGAGGCCTGTATCAAATACACAAAAAAAAAACGAAAATGTTCACATATCAAACCTTAGAATTAGGTGAGACCTATCTAACACAGCCAGTTTTGCGTTGAGATTCGTAAAGGTTTTGAAGATATTTTTGATAAAAAAAAAATAGGCGGTGCACTTTTTTCAAACAAAATATCTTGCAATCTGTTTTGGATATCAACACAAAACTGGCTGTTTTAGAAAGGTCTCATCTAATTCTAGGGTTTGATATGTGAACATTTTTGATTTTTTTAGTGTATTTGATTCAGGAATCGATATTGTGCATTTTTCTTTGCGCGCGGGCGATTCACTATGCCCAGCGCCTTAAGTATAAGCTTCATCATAGGAGACTTCCGGTGCCTCGAGATAAGGAAACTACCAAAAATCTCTCAGCGACTTCATATGCACATCACATACTTAAAACTACACATAAATAGGCATTAAGCCCTCTACACACGTAAAGCAATCGTGACTACGAAGTCTCTAGGACCGCACACGACGTTCTAATTCTAATGATGTTATTATGAGAAATGTGATTATAGGGATTATATTATGCGGAGGTAATGTATGTCAGCCGCGTAATGTATGAGTGAAGAGCTTTGGTTGTTTGTGTCGTGCTGTGTAGCGAGATGAAGTGGTTTTGGTACTTGAAGAATTTACTTTTGACTTACGTATAACCAGAATCGTAAACTGTTTTGTGAGCCCGATGTCTCTGATTAGGGATGCCAGAAATCAATGATGATATATCACCCGTCAAAGATGAGATTTTTGGAATAGCGTAGGTACATTCGGAATCTAATGTTTCGGACCTGAAATATTTCGCCCTTATGATATTTCGAATAGACATATCGGAATAACATAGCGGACTTGTTTTTCGAGAATTCCGAACATGTACGCCATTTGAAATAACATAAAAGCGATATGTTTCACGTCCGAAACATTCGATTTCGAATGAAATGCAAAGCAAAAGTCGAGACTGATGTAAGATAACATGATAGATGTAAGGTAGTTCGCAGAAGCGTAAGAGCGATGCCACACGGGCGTTGTGTGTGCGTTGCATTAGAGCTGCGTCGACTGAGCGGTGACGCTCCGTCATTCTACTTATAAATCTGAACCACATGCCACACGGTCGTTGTGGGTGCTGCGTCGTCGCAACGCAACGATTTCCACAACGCCCGTGTGGCACACTCTCATCATCATCATCACTTCCTTTTATCCCTTATCAGGGACATAGGGCTCTCAAAAGAGTTTTCCATTCTGGCCGATTTTTCGCCTTCGTCTCAAGCTCGGATATGCTCATTCCAAGACTGTTAGCCTCCTGTTGCACTGATCGACGCCGGTAGTTATAGGGCACCCTCTCTTTCGTGTTCCAGTTGGACACCATTTCAGTGCTATCTTGGAGGGGTGGTTTTCGGGTCTTCGCATTGTTTGACCTATCCAACGCCTAAAGCATCCCTCTAAATTGATTTTTTAATAAAGTATCAAGACCACTCGCCCGTCATATGGCGATGCTATCGCACACGCTCACTCTAGTCTACTTAGCCCCAACTTAAATGTAACTTACTGTCACCGACCATCTCCACAATTCCCACAATCGATCACCTTATCTCGCTCACTTTGGGCTTTATCTAAGAAGCGATGAGCTGTTTATTGTATGATAGGTACATTAATAGATTTTTAATGGTATTTTTTTGGACGCCTTTTGTTTTGTTCCGGGTGTGGGCAACGGTGGTTTCGAGTTTTTGTGCTCTTGGTAAGTGTGTGAGTGCTTCTTTATGTAGGTTGGTCAACTTTCTTGTCATCGTACTGCAGTGAAAAACGATAGGTACCTCCTAATGCTGAATTACCTGGTGTGTTTTTTGGGTAAATAGAGCTTAAACATTTATAACTACTTGAAAAAAATCACTCGGGACAGGACTTGAACCCGCAACCCAATTAAATGTTCCCTAGCACAGGTTAGTGCTATAAAAATAAAAAAAAAGTGGTAAATAGAGCTAAATTGTAGACTCACCACAAACTTTTCCGATCAGTCTGTACGTACAAACATTTTGAAAGGCAAACTGAGGTCCTATCACGGCACCCGTAGACTAAAATTTTCTCAACGTTGCTGTAGTTCATGGGAGTTAAGGGAGATATTGTATGAAAATATGATAGCAGATTCTAAGCTCTTCTTCTTAGCTCATCTAGTAAGTAATAGAAGTCAGTCAGAATTATTTTTGGAAACGCTTTAAAAGTCATGTAATCAGGGGGCACGTAAAGCCACATCCTCAGTACACCTTTATTTTTATCCTTTACGAGACTCTATTGAACTCGAGTTTCTATCCATATCAAATAAGCCACAGAACAAAAAAAAAATAGGACTAACTCTTATTGCAAAAGAATCAGGTAGGTACGTACTATAAAGAAGCAAATCAATAAACAACAACAATTGATAAGAGCTCGATGACAACAGACATTACAAAACAGTGAGTCTAATCCCGGCTTTATAGCTCGACGTGTCAACATGTGACTTTTGTTCGCTTTTATAATAGGACAGCTCGGGTGTGGTACAAGCTACTCGTATAAGCTCACATCTATCTATACTCTAGTAATTATGAATCCCACCAAAAACATTTTCATGTAAAAAAATGTTGCCAAGACGAGACTATACACCTCGCAAGGTCAAAAAGCTATCAGTGTAGAAGCTTCTAATTCTACACGCCCTAAATCTACAAACCCTAAGTTCAAACTCTACACAGTCAAAATATGTGGCTTGGCCATGATGTCTATATCATTTCCCGAGAATTTTGTTGATCCGGTATAATCCAAACCAAATTTACGAAGGATCAAAAACACGACGAAGCGCTTCGAGAAAAGGTAGTAGGGCCCCCAGATTTTGCCATCCCCGCCTAGGGATTCTCATTTGACGGCCAGTTTTTAGCGAAAAAACGCATCCAAAAAGGAGATAATATGTTTTTTTTTCATTGGTTGCAGAATGGCGACCTTGAGAGGGGAAGAGATCGGTTGGCAGAGCACCAGCTAGATAGTCCGATGACATAGCCCAAGTAGCCGGAAAACAGTGGTTACGTCTGGCTCGCGAGAAGTAGCGAGAGCATGAAGAGGCCTTTAATCAGCAGTAAGTGTTAACAGGATGATGATGCTGTTGATGGCGGCAATAGAGGACGGGGTAAACCTCTTAATCTTAAACTTTCGCAAGTACTGCAGCTTTTTTTTACTGGTTGGCTATCCCGTAATTTTTTTTGGACTTGGCATATTATGTGAATTTTCTTCATTGAACGAAGCGAGCGAAGTTCTCCGAGTCTACTGGAACAATCCGGCGTTTGTATGTCTGTATGTATGTATGTCTGTATGTATGTATGTTCGTTTGACGATAACTTGAGTAAATTTGGTCGGATCGTTATGAAATTTGGTAGGGTAAATGAAATTAAAAGAATGTTTAAGTTCAAACATGAGCCAAATCGGTCGAGGGGTTGCCGAGATATGGGGTTGTTAAGTTTATATGGGGTCGCGAGTTCACAGTTCAGGGCGAACCACTAGTAGTATTTTTGACGTAAAAGTTTGCATCTCAGTCAAGTGGGTGAGACAAGACTTGACGGAACCTGCTATCACAGCCACCAAAAATATTGAATCAAACTACGTCTGTAGCCGCTTCAAGTTTATACCTTGGACTCGGTGGATTAGACCCAGGATCATTGGCGGGGCATCAATTATACTCGTCACAGAGGTAGCGGCAGCAGCCGTCCGCTGACATGATGCGTTTAGATGCTGATAGTGGACTAGTCTCTACAGGGTGTGATGGAGAGAGAGGGACACGCTGAATACAAAGGCTTTGGTGGGAAGGCACGACGAGGCCAGAGGCTCTACCACGAGTTACGTCCGGCAGACCTACGGCACTGGCAAAGCAAGTTTCACTATGGCACAACTGGTTTTGCCGGTGCTGGTAGGTCTACATCTTCATCCACCATCCATCTAAACCAATGTTTCAGGCATTGTAGCGCCAAGTGCTCTCTTCACCCATCTAGTGTGAGTGAAGGAGCCACTGGACGCTGTATTTAATAAGTCATCTCATTACTTAGATGCAAAGGCCTTGGGTCTGCCGGACGTAACTAATTGTGCTAGGGCCTCTGGTTCAGGTCTGAACATCGTGATCAATACTCGTCAAATTCCGGGAATGGATGAATCTACTCCATTGATTTCTATCAGTGGTCACTCTCGCCACCGTCTGGATTTTTTTAGTTTTGCCCTCTTTTGACCAGCTTGGTCGGTCCATCTAGTCGCATTTCTGTAATTTCACATTTCCTGGCACGTTAGCTACGGGGCACCGTGATCGCGCCCACACCTCAAGGCTATAGCTGAAAATCAGCGATTTGCCTCTGCCTGTCTGGCTGTAGCAAATATTTTACGCTGAGCTATGGCCTTTTTGCGATACTGCAGCACACATATTTATAATATTGTTCCTACCTACCAAAATTTTTCTTTCGTGTATTTGTGTTTTATCTAAAGATTGTATGTATTATGTATGTGTGACTGTGGTAACAAATAAATGCTTTTACTACTACTACTACTAGTCGGTGTTCTGCATCGTGATCTCTTCCCTTCAACATTTCCGATGACGATCAGCTTTTTGAGATGACATGCACTGTTCCATAGGAGTAAGTATGACATGCAAAGATGTCTTGAAGGATTTATAATTTTGCTCGGTGGCCAAAAAATTCCCGTTTCATACACCTTGCTCGGGCTAAAGACAGATGTGTGTCTTTGCGCCATTGTGCGATAGTTACTCGTGAACTTGACGTCCTATGGAACTTTTTCCATCCATCCAGTCATTCCCTCAATGCTGAGGATCGTGACCATCACTTTAAGAGCAGGAATGGTATCACACACGATACGGATCAGCTCATGCATATTGTGTTTTAACTTTTAAGGGTAGACGATAGCAACGTGGCGGGAAATTCAAATTTTTTACAGTTTTTTACATTTAGTTGCTATACTGAGCAATTTTTGTTCAGCGATTTTTTGTTCGCGGCAATAACATAGTATTGTTTTCATTATTGTAAACAAAAGAACAACAATAATTCAGCCGATTATGTGTTCTGGTCTACGACAAGTTTTTTGGGCAGTACCACTGCTTCGTAGACCAGAACACATAATTGGCTGAATTATTTTTGTTCTTTTGTTTACAATAATGAAAAGAATACTATGTTATTGCCGCGAAAGAAAAATCGCTGAACAAAAATAGCTCAGTTTAGCTACAAAATGTAAAAAACAGTGAACATTTTGGATTTCCCGCCACGTCGCTATCTTTCCACCTTAAGGCTCCGTATAAGGTTAACTAGCGCCACCAATGTTGAAAAAATCATATCTTCCTTCAGAAGAAGTTTCTGAAAAAATCCTAAGATGAGCTCATGCGCCATGCTTTTCTAGATTTTTAAGTGTAGGTACCCAACTCAATTTCTAGTCTTAAGCTAAAAAAATTTCGATAACCGCAAAAAACGGCCGCTTTTGGCGGTTATCGAATTTTTTTTTAATTTAAACACAGATTTTAACGGATTTAACACTCGTTTTATTAACTTTTTACATAGTGCTCGTGCAAACCTAAGTAATTTTTTTTCTTAAAAGTAAATATCTACACTTTAAAATCTAGAAAAGCATGGCGCATAGGCTCATCTTAGGATTTTTTCAGAAACTTTTTCTAAAGGAAGATATGATTTTTTTAACATTGGTGGCGCTAGTTAACCTTATACCGAGCCTTAAGAACTTTTTTGTAGCATTATTTTGTAATGAGAATCACGTGATTTTATACTGGTGCAACTCCATGGCCAGTAATAAAAAGCGAGAACACTCTGTATGCGTTAACCGTTAATCCGGTCCACGCACTGGGATGCGTGCGTCACCCCGTCAACGGTCCATTGTCTCAGAATAACCACTAACTAGATACCTACAGGAGAAATTAATAACCATCCATCCATTTACTACTTTGAGGGGACTCATTATAAACATTCAAACGTGGTCGTGGGAAATAAAATACAAAAAAATTACAAACATTCCCTTTGTAGAACTAGCCTGTCACAGCGACTTCGTCCCCTTACAAAAAAATCTTATTCAAAATTACGGAGTCGTTTTTATTTCTTGGTGCATCGCTACACCCCAACATTACAGTGGTTTTGATGTAAACATTTATAATAAGTTGAAAAAATTCACTCGGGACAGGACTTGAACCCGCAACCTTCCGCATACCGTGCAGGCGCTCTACCAATTGAGCTACCGAGTCAAGTAACTGTCGACTTATTAACTTACTTACTATTTACTTATTATTTTTTCAACTTATTATTAATGTTTAAATTATTCCCTAGCACGGGTTAGTGCTTTAGAAAAAACAAAAAGTGGTTTTGATGATGAAAGACTCGAATTAGCCGCTATTTCGCGTCCTAAACGCAAGAGGCGTTGGATAGGTTGTTGGAGTTGTTGGAGTGTGTTGTGTTGGAGAACTGTATCTCAGGATAATCATACCCGAACTTGACCTATGTCCCTAGGGGCTCATTCTCGGGAATCTCGCATTCGACACATCTCGAAGGAAAAATCTCATTTTGCGATAAATGTCATTATTCTCACGAAGTCATCCTCCACATAAAACACGAGATTGTGTGGACGGGAGCATCGAAATGACATGAGATTTTTTCTTTGAGATGTGTCGAATTCGGGAATCCCGAAAATTAGCCCCCTGATTAGAGATGAAAGGTTGAAACGTAAGAAGCAAGTCTGTATGCCAAGCATGATCACGAATTAAAGTAATGGAAGTTCAGCTTTAAGCTAAAATCTTTAAGAGCTTGGAAGTAATCCATCCAAGAGCGGTGGTGGCCTAGTGGAAAAACATGATATTGGACTCTGAAGAAAGAGACCCAGGTTCGATCCCCGGTGCTGGCATGTCACCTATGACTTTGTTTCTTTTCAAAGTTACGTACATTTGTGAATTTGAAGTAGCAAAACCACTCGCTAACGGTGAAGGACAGCATTGTGAGGAAACCCGCGGCTTAGTTAGCTCGTATTACACACTCGTATTATTAGTTACACGTATTGAATTGTCTTTCCTGTGGGCTAGGCCAACTAAGTTGTCAGGATGGTATAGGCGCTGGGCAAGCGCATCTAAAACAATGTCCCAGGCACAACAACGCCGAGTGGTCTCTTCACCTATCTAGTGTTAGTGAAAGTGCCACTGGACGCTGCATAAATCATCTCATAACGTAGATGCAAAAGGCTTTTATTTCATCCATCCAAGATGGGAAGATATAAATAAATACACAAAATTCCACACTAGAATGTGTCTCAAAATAAATTCACCCCTCAGCAGCCTTTCCTATTACCCGAACCACGAAAACGCCCCGCAAATAAAGTCACACACCACTCACTTAATTCTCAGAGTCTTCGCAGTTCCCACGCTATTTCTGCGGCATTTTCCGGGTAAAGGCGGCCCGGATGGGGCCGTCACATGGGAGTTTAACCCTGTACGGCTATGTGTGTAGATAGGGAGGTGTATATGTGCATGGTGTCGTATGCGAGCAACAGGTGGTGCCCCGTAGGGTTAAACGGTGCAGTTGAGCGGTTGAAGAGGATGCTCTACTTGGGATATTCTTTTTTAGGAAGTGTTTTTTTTGCTTTTGTAGGGTTTAAATACCCTACTTCATCTAAAACAATGTCTCAGGCACTGCAGCGCCGACTGGCCTCTTCACTCATCTAGTGTGAGTAAGGTGCCACTAAACGCTGTATAAATAATCTCATTACG
The DNA here is from genome assembly GCA_949319315.1 of Zelleria hepariella. Taxonomy (NCBI): domain Eukaryota; kingdom Metazoa; phylum Arthropoda; class Insecta; order Lepidoptera; family Yponomeutidae; genus Zelleria; species Zelleria hepariella. Next base: position 11,345,160 of record OX439394.1, read on the forward strand.
CACATGCAAAGCCTTAGTAGGTTTTACTTACTATCTTACAGCCAATAAAATGATGATGGAATTGCACATATTAAGTTGGAAAAAGTGAGTAGAGTTCGTGCCTGCACTGCGCAGGTTGATTGAAATGTATGTCTAACTCTTTCTAGTCCTAATTTCAGGTAACTAAACCATTCCATTTTAATTATTCAGTTACTTCATTCTTAATCAACAGCATTTTCGCTTAAAAAACTAAGCATCAACAACAAAGGGGTGACTCCCTTCCCTCAATAATCTAAGCTCAACAAAAACAGAAAATCAAAATTCAATGTAAACTGATTGAAAACTTGGGTAGGTAATCGAATGAGGTAGTGGTCACCCTTGGTGTCTGAGTTTTTAGGCCGCCCAAAGGGCCTCTGACATGGTTTTTAAGACCGACAAAGTGGAGCATCCGCCCGCTTAAACAATGCGGTCCAGCTGTAGGAAAAATATTCCCTCATACATGGTGGAGGAAAATCCCGAGCTCCTCTCTAACGCGTGTCAGGCTCGGTTTATGTGCCACTTTTGTTTTACGAGCCTACCCGCAACCTCACTGAATATTAATACTGCATGCGCTAAGGGTTACTTACTATTTTTTATAGCTTACTTTGTTGACTAAAGCTCGTTGCAGCTAGCATCTAGGTAACTTCGCTAAATTTTAATACTGCTTGTAAGTAAGGGCTTCTTACATTTTTTTACTAGGTTTGCTTTGCAGCTACTAGCATCTGGGTGTACGAGCCTACACATAACATTACTACATATTATCTTGTCTTCGTCTTCAGAGATTTATTAACCATGTAGTAGCCTGCTAACACGATACTTACAATATTTAGTTATAAGCAATATTTAGCGGTGGTATTAAGTCTTCTGTGATCACCTACTTGAGCTCGATCTCAATTAGGTGAACTCAGAAAAATCAAATGCTAATGTCAAGCCTTGGCTAATGTCAAACTTAAGGTAGCTGTCAGCATGTTAATAGACAATATCTTGAGATTGACATTGACATTAGCATTTTGCTGAGATCATCTACTTAAATTCTACCTTGAGTCAACGACAATAATGCCAACCTAAATGTGATAAGTAACATAATAACCTCACACAAGCCCACCACCAAAGGTGTGGAAGCTAAGGAAGACAAAAGGGGGAGTTCATAGAGTGATCTTATTACATCTAATGGGTATAGACGTGTTGAAGCTAATACAAAGCTTTCGGCGGGGTCATTAGGTAGGTGGGGTGTAATAAGTATGTTAATTAAGAATGAGGTTCGGTTAACGTGGAAGTGGTTAATAATTTGTTAATTAAGGCGCCCTAAATAGCGAATTAGCCCGCGCGCAAAGAAAAACTTTCAAAATCGATTCCTATATCAATGTCGGCAATGTACACTAAATAAATCGAAAAAGTGCTCATAATAGAACCTTACAATTAGGTGAGAACTATAAGTTGCTTTGGATTCGGCTATACGTAAGTACAGAAGTGAATACTTCAATTAAAAAAATTGGGTTCAAAGTATTGTAGTCTATGTAGCCCCAAATTACGTAAATTTGCTGCTACGACTCAGCGTAATTTTACTTAAAACAAACAAACGCTATGATTGTTTAGCGTAAAAATACCTAAACCTAAGTACCTTTATTCTGGAAAGGATGGATGGAAAGGATGGGGGAGGATCGAGCAGTCAAGAGGGCTTACCTTGGAATACCAAGCGGTCGAAGACCAGTTGGCCGTCCCAAATACCGCTGGAGGGATGAGGTCGGCAAAGACCTGCGCAACCTACAAGCAGGTGACTGGAAGAAGACCGCGCAGGACAGAGACCAGTGGCGACTTCTTGTGTCTTCTTGAGGCCAAGACCCACTTCGGGTCGCTGAGCCATCAGAGTAAGTAAGTAAGTACCTTTATTCACTTAGGCCCTCCATTACCCCAACCAACATGTCGATGGCTCCTACGTAAACTACCGTATGTTCAAAAAGCTAACTTTCCAGGAGAGCCATTTAAAGATGTTTTCTTTAACCGTTCTTTTGATTTTAGAGCTTTTGGTTTGAAATTTTTACCATAATTAGGTTATTTTGGGCTCGATTTTTACGTGCTAAAGTAAAAGCTGTATTTTGAATACTTTTGGAGATATTGTTGTTACGATTCTTTACGAGGGGGTAACGAAGTAAGAAAATATCGTATGTTAATCTTACCATTTTTTACGGCGTGGATGAGGTGACAGAAAATATCGTATGTTTCACATACCATGTTTTACATGGATAAATCGCAAGTAAAATGACATGTATGTGGCACTTACAGTTTTTTACTTTGTAAATCTCATGAAAAATAGTATGGTATGTAACATTAATTTAGTAAATACATGGGGAAATATTAAAATTTTAAATGGGATCAGCGGTTTAGCTAAGTGATAATTCATATTTACTTAATTCATTATATTTAGTAGAACCTAAACCTACATTTTAAAGAAACATTTATATGAAATAACTTTTTATACTTCCTTATGTTTCCATTCCACTAATCAATTTGTATATTTCCTATTTTCCCAACTGTCCCCTTCGAAACTGCCATCGGGGTGGGGACTTGGGTAAAATTAGTGGCGTTGACCACCCTGGCAAATAGGAATTTTGTTTTCAACAGTTTCCTTGAAGCTCACGACCGAATCAACTATTTATTCTTTCCGACTTCAAGATATTTAATGAAAAAGTAGGAGTAGCCCATTGTAGATAGACTCTCTGCCTCAGTGCTTTTCTTATTACTTGGGTTTTTTTTTAAAGGCTTGCATAAACTCTAAAGAGGCCTACTTTAGGCTAACCAACCCCGATATTATTCGTTGATGAGCTCGAAAAGGACGGTTGGGAAATAAAATTCATATGTGCCACTGAGGTGGTAAACGCAGCAATTTTTTCTCAAACACCATGCCCGTTACAGTTTTGAAGAAAACAGTTAGAAATAAAGACTGTAAATTAGTAAGATATGAACAATCTTAAGAATTCCTGTAAATTTTAACGAATCTGTATTGGAAATTCGTAGTTGGAAATTTAGGATGATGTTGTCACATAGTTATTCTTCAGTGCCGGGTTTCGGGATAACTTGTATCAGCCATTTTCCTATTCTTACTCAGGACATGCAAAAGGCTAAGAGCTAAACTTTACTTTAAAACTTTCAAGCTTAGGAGTCCATGATAGTTATCCCAAGAAGACTGCAGCAGTCACTCAGACTCAGACGTGTATTTTCTCTGGCGTAGATTGACAGATAGAATACTCTTTGGTTGTGGTGGTTGTTGGTTACTTTGTGATCCAAAGATGAGTCAGACATTTCACCTATTAGTAAACAGACTTAGTAAAAGAAGCCAAGCAAAACACAGTGTACCTACCTTAGGCAACAATTAAAGTTTTGGAATATACAATACACCACGCAGATCGGAGTTTCAGTTTGGCTTAATATTGTGTTAATACTTAGAAACGTTCATATACTGTCTATATAAAGGCCACTGATCCATTAACATTTTTTCGTTACCATGCACATGAACACCGCGTGTCTAGGAACTAGACCAAATGAAATTAATGGTGACGGCTGAGCTTGTCAAGCATACAGACACAGTTCTCAACAAGTCTTGAGTCCATCCAACTGGCCAAAAGAATACATTTAGAATAAATACAGATTTATCTATGATTTTAATACTTGAATTTATTAACTTACAGGCTATGAACAGATTTTCAGTCTAAAAGTCTGCTGCAAACTACCACAAGATTGGGCCTTTTTAAATCCTTAGGATCTAAGTTTGTGAGTATTTGATGAACCAAATGAGGATCTCTTAATATTTGTTTTGAAGCTCCTTTGTGGAGAGTGTTTGTATCTTCAGTAAAAAATATATTTTATAAATGAATTTCTTGTTACCTTCATGTGTTTGGTGTTCAGCTTCTATTGGTATTGATTTGCCTACGCTAAGTCGAGTCTCCGAAATTTAGAACCCGGGTAATTGAAATTTCATCGTCAACCAAAGCGTATCTCAAGCATGCATACAAAAACGGTTGGTCAGTCTATAAGAAACCACATCCGCGTGTCATTTCAAATCCTTGTTAAAAATAACTCTAGTGAAAGTGAAGGTCCCAAACAGCAGTGTGTAATTTACCATCATGAAGTAAGTATATTTGTTTTCAACCATACGATACACAAAGCGGAAACTTTTATGTTATGGTTTTGTTTTGATTTTTAGTTTGTTCCGTTTAATAAGTAGTCGATTTCAGTGATGGTTTTGTATTAAAAATATTTTCCTAACATAAAAAAGACGTTATTATTAATCAAATCTGCTTTAAGTAGTATAAACAATTTGAATTATTTGAATATGTAAATAAATGATCTAATTTTTTTTGTTCAACCTCCATGCGAACTATCGTATCTGTAAGATATTGTCTTAGGCTCAGCTTAATATTGCAACGTAAATAAATCTAAGTGACACATACAATAGTTAACAGGTTCATATAAACCAAGTAAATAATCGTACGTGTTACATACGATACAACATCACTTTTTATCGACGTCGTACAAAATGGTATGTGTTACATACTATAGCATACCCCCTCGAAAAATCTACGTACGTAATCGTATGTGTTACATATTATAGTTTTGAACAAGATTGATAGAAAACGCAGTAAAACTAACTAAACTGAATACTTAACATGTTTAGTAAGAACATGCCTCATCACAAAACACAAACTCAGATCTACGTACTTCACACGTAGAGAATGGTAAGATATACTTACGGTAGGCGTAGCATGCAATGTGTCCCACGTAAACTACCGCAAGAGGTCAATACGATAGTTTACGGCGCGCCCGTGATCAACATACGATAATTTACGTCTGAAAAAATCTTCATTTTTGAATATTATTAAGTTTTTGTTTTTGGGATACATGCGGAATAATCATCTAATGACAAAAAACGAAAAACATGAAAATCGCCATTTTGTGGGATACGGTAGTTTACGTAGGAGCCATCGATGTTATGACATATCGTCGGATCTGGTTTACCAATTAGCCCGCCATGTATCAGCTCGAGTGATCTCTCGATTTTATCGCGGTAATTTCGAGTGAAACTATTTCGCGGACCGTTCCCTCCGGGTTCCGTATACGAAGGCGTGGGGGTCGATTTGTATCGAGTTATTACAACCACAAGAGCAGTGGTGGCTTAGTGGTAAGAACAATGAACTCGGAAGCGAGAGACCTAGGTATGATTCCCGGTACGGGCATGTACCTATGACTTTAATTTATTTCAAAGTTACGTGCATTTGTGTTTTTTTAGTAGCAATACCACTCGTTGACGGTGAAGGAAAAACATCGTGAGGAAACCTGACTGTATGAGGCATAAAAATCGCCAATCCGCATTGAGCTCGCACTCTCTCTCTGAGAGAAGGCCTTTGCCTAGCTAAGGCAAAGGCCTTCTCTGACCTTCTCTGAGGACCTGTACAATTGTACAGGCTACATCTTACTCTTCTTCTTTTGGGTTCCATCTCTTATCGGAGATCTGCTAACATCGTGGCCTGTCGAGTTCGTGACGTTGCGGCTTAGAAGAGTTATTTCATGTTAAACCATGTTGCGAGATTTTGGAGCCATGATGTTTTTGGGCAGCCAGGTCTTTGCCCATACTTAATTCTATTTATCCATCTCTAACCAGCTCATAAATGTTGCGCACTGTTGGGTAAAAGCCTCTTCTTCATCACGCCAACTTACTTGGTCCATTACTAGCCGTTTCCACTTACCTTAATTGTGTACCTAGAGGGCAGAAACATGGACACTCACAAAGCAGAACGTGCACCAAATTAAAGTAACACAAAGAGCAAGAAAGCATGCCATATTAGGCCTCAGACTCATAGATCACAAGAACACAACGAAGTACTATTACGTTGGACGAAGGTCGATTATGTTGGTTACCGAGTCTTGAAGCTCAGGTGGAGATGGGTAAGACATATTCTGGTGGGCGAGATGTTAGTTTGACCACGGCAGTAAGCAGTGGCGGCTGAGAACGGGACGGCATTTAGTGGGCAGACCAGCAACCCGGTGTTCAAATGACAAAGGTAACAAATAGATAGATAAATAGATAGGTAACAAATAGATAGATAAATATATAGGTAACAAATAGATAGAGGATACGTGCAGCGAGAGAATGAGCAGCCGGACGACGACACCACCCAGCTCATAGAGGGCAAAAAGAACAGCACAAAGGCGAAAAGCCTATTCGAGTAGGAAAATGTAGTCTATTAAATGGTGTGGGCCAACAGCTCTAGATAAATCCCCACACGTCGAACGTTATCACGGTAGTATTTCACGGCGGCGGGCGGCGCACACGACACTATATATTATTGATTTAGATATCTGCGCGTACGCAGACCACTTAAACGATCAACAAATGGGATTAGACTAACGCGAATTGTTCATTAAACTACTGCCGTGTGTGCTTGGTACCAAAACAAAACTGAGGCGATCACAAATATTTTTTTTAATGTATTGTGAAATAAAAAAGTTGATGACTTTGCCACCTATTGTACTTACTTATCCGCCTAGGTCATACATCAATCACTCTAGATGGGTCAAATGACAGTGTTTAAATGAGTAGGGTTACCATCATCTCAGAGTTGGCCATAGTCATAAGAAAATTATGGTAAATTAAGGAAAATTATCCACACTTTGACCAGCATGATTTGGCCATTCTAAGCCGAAGTTTTCCTGGTGCTCATGGTGGTACCACCATTGATATTTAAACCAAGGATCTCTTGCTTGAATAACAATTCTTATTGGTGGCTATCACCGTTTAGGAAACACTATATTTGGCTCTAGACGGATTAGACGGCAAGAAAACAAAGAGGTAGGAAGTATAGCCACTTGAACGATCATGATGCAATGGTTAAACTAGCCCAGTCTAACACAAAACATTATAATTATCAGTCGTAGCAAAACCTGACGAAATTGAGAAATCAGACCAATTTACCACTTTCAGCCGAGACAAGACAATAAAGCGTCAAAATCTCGATCATATTTCGACAAAACTTTATTGTTATGCCAACGCTACCAAAAGCAGGTCGCGAACGTACGCTTGTCTTATCAGCCTTCGCGAGTTATTCGCGTGCCCACCTTTGCTATCGGTACCTTTTAGGCCGCGCCGATTCTGTTGACGCTACTACCATACGCGGTTGTGCCTGTGTTTATTGATTGTCACCGATGTAGAGTCGATATGGTATGTTGGCTGGATAGCGCTGAGTGTATGGTATGGGGTCAGATTGTAATAATTATTCGTTGCTTGTTCCATTTGTTTCGACCAGTTGAATGTAGACTAGGATCCTGTGACGTGAAGAACTGGGCCCATGAAGTAAACTGACCAGATAAAGCCTTCTTCAAATATTGTTAATACTTTTATAGATATTTTATATCGACAGACGCAGCACAGGACTTCCTCCAGGACATGTTCTACTATCACCTACTGCTCTTTCTCACTCTATTGTTGGGGTATATCAAAAGCTATCAATCTCGAAATATTGACAGCATCAACTAATATGACTCGGTTGAAAGGAGCTATAAGTTACCGCCTCCAAACTTAAAGTATGTTCCGCGGAATCCTAGGGTTCCGCAATATCCCTGCAGGGGTTCCGCAAGAATTTAGAAAAAAAAATTAGAACACCTCTCTCTGGTAGACCGTTCTGACGCGGCGTATCACGCTTCACAAGGGGCAGCCGAACTTGGTCAAAGTATAGTACATAAACCCTTACATACTTACACTCGAAAAACATAACCCTCCCTCTGGGTGAGTCGGATAAAAACTATTGTTTTATTGTAGGGTTCCGTCAAGTATTTCGCTTTCAAAAAGGGTTCCGCACCCAAAAAAGATTGAGAACCGCTGAGTTACCGTGTAGTACCACGAAAATAGGAGATCCCTTCTTCATTATCATTGTTCTTTTTTTATCAGCACTATTTGCGTTTATTCCATAACACACTGTATAATAATCATCTAGAATATAGCAGACCACTCACATTAGATCCTCGGCGAGATTCAAGTCCTTGGCCGTTTAAAGTAAACATTAGGGCTTGAATCAGTTATTATTTAATGTCGCCTGTATTTATGCGGCTCCAGATATGGCCTAATTGTAATGTGCGCGCACTGGTGTCGATTTATCAGTAGCCTTGCGAGGAACAGAACGGGGTAGAGAAGTTAATATTAAGTAAGTAAGTAAGTAACTCTTTATTGCACAAACGAAAACATTTTACAAATAAACATTTAAAAATAACAGTACAAATTGCGGTCTTATCGCTAAAAGCGATTTCTTCCAGACAACCTTTGGATGGACAGGACTGAGAGCGAAGACACAGTAGCAGCAGATGCACAAGAAATATATGATAGGATAAGAAAACAATTTCATTTCAATTACGTATATTTACGTAGATAAAGCACTTACGAGTAATACATAATTTATTAATAGATAAATCCGAATAGGTTTACTTATATAATTGACTATAATATATATCTAATATTATATATACAATAAGAACTACATAAATACATTATAACTATTTATAACATATACAGGAACATGCATTAATATTTGCACTATGTCGCAGAAAAGTTGTAGTTGATTTATTATCCGTAAACTTGTGAGTATCCTAGGAAAGGAAATTACGTGAGAGCACTTATAAAATACCTACGTTGTATAACAAACCTACATGCTAGATTTGAAGTTTCAATGATGAACAGTTACGGTGACCCCTAATTTCTACATTCTCGCACTGTAACCATTATCCCACCAAAAACATTCTGTAAAAACTAGCCAGGTCTCGATGGATCTGCTTGTTTATCTCTAAAAAAGTAATGAAATCTAGACAAAGTCGTGCCAAGTCTAAGGTTCCTTACTGCGATTTCTTTATTATTATAGTTAATGTTGTGAGACTTGGCCGTTGAAGGGTACACAAGCGGTTCTGGCGACAGATTGGTGCAATGGTGTCATGGAGCACCTGGTTTTGTACCCTTGTGTACCCTTCAATAGCCAAGTCTCACAACATTAACTATAATAATAAAGAAATCGCAGTAAGGAACCTTAGACTTGGCACGACTTTGTCTAGATTTCATTACTTTTTTAGAGATAAACAAGCAGATCCATCGAGACCTGGCTAGTTTTTACAGAATGTTTTTGGTGGGATTTCACTTCTTTTTGTAGAAACGAGGGCATATTGATTAATTTTATTAGATTTTCTTATTTGACACAGTTTTTAAATTTGTGTAATGTTCGAGTAGAATAAAGTTAATCGTCCGACTATTTCTTGTTGAACGAGCGAGCGAAGCGAGCGAAGTCCTCCGAGTCTGCTGGAACAATCCGGCGTTTGTATGTATGTATGTTTGTATGTATGAATGTTTGTTCGACGATAACTTGAGTAAATTTGGTCGGATCGTTATGAAATTTGATAGGCGGGTAAACTAAATTAAAAGAATTTTCAAATTCGAATATGAGCCAAATCGGTCGATGGGTTGCCGAGATATGGGGTTGTATAGCTTAAATGCAAAGCGCGCGCGCGCCTGCACGAATGGCGTAAGCAAAGTTATACATCTGTAACTGAGGTCACGAGTTCATAGTTCGGAGCGAACCACTAGTGGGACGCTATAGGCTAGATTAAATGAAGATGTGTCCCACTACGCTGGATTTTTGCAATGACAGTCGATTTTTTTATGTACCAATAGTAGAAGGGGCATTACCATAATATGTTTAATAAAGCTGATACCAGCTGAGGGTTCTTCATCAGATACTTCAGACCTTAGATTTTTGACATCAAATGAAGCGACCCACCAAGTTGAATATTTTTTGTAAGGGCGGTATATGTCGATCTATAATAGTTTGGTTGGGCTCTTGTGTTTTCTAATCAGGGTCACCAGGTACTCCAGATCTTCGATTGTCCTAGTTTTTATAGTTTTCCCTTTATGTGCCCTTTAAACCCTAATTCTGTACCAAATTTCAGCTCTCTGAGTTTATGGGAAGTACTAGTTCTATTAGGGCTCTTGTGTTTTCTAATCAGGGTCACCAGGTACTCCAGATCTTCGATTATCCTAGTTTTTATAGTTTTCCCTTTATGTGCCCATTAAACCCTAACTCTGTACCAAATTTCAGCTCTCTGAGTTTATGGGAAGTACTAGTTCTATTAGGGCTCTTGTGTTTTCTAATCAGGGTCACCAGGTACTCCAGATCTTCGATTATCCTAGTTTTTATAGTTTTCCCTTTATGTGCCCATTAAACCCTAACTCTGAACCAAATTTCAGCTCTCTGAGTTTATGGGAAGTACTAGTTCTATTAGGGCTCTTGTGTTTTCTAATCAGGGTCACCAGGTACTCCAGATCTTCGATTATCCTAGTTTTTATAGTTTTCCCTTTATGTGCCCATTAAACCCTAACTCTGTACCAAATTTCAGCTCTCTGAGTTTATGGGAAGTACTAGTTCTATTATGATGATCATGAGTGAGTGAGTGAGTGAGTGAGTGTGTGTCATAAATGCGAAACTTTGCTTTCGCTTAACTTCGGAACTAAATGACCTACAGACTTGAAATTTTGGATTTTAAGTATGTGATTATAGCTTACTAGATGACGAAAATTTCTGCGTTCTGGTCTTATCCAGAGGTTCTCAAATAGGGGCCTGAAAATGCGGCGAAATGGTTCCAGTAAAGGATGGTACGGCAGTGTTTGCTTCGCGCTCGACCTGGCGGGGGCACTGCCGTGCCCCCAGATTACAAACAATGAAATTGTCACTCGGAATCGGTGCAATAGTTTAATAACAGTAAAGTCGTTTGTTTTTGTGATAATTTTGTATTAATGAATTTAGGCGTCTACATCAATTAGTATTACAGGACTTTTCTATATTATCAAATGTGTATTAATAGAACAAGAGTTGGATTGTTCGATGGCTGAGATGTAGAGACTGGTCTGTTCATATTCTTATAGCAAAAGCCATGTAAGACTTGGCATTATCTATATTGCGTTTCTTAGCCAAATCTACAGATTCTACCTATTGCTGAGCTAAAACCTAAACGTAATTGCAAACAATAAGTCCATACGTTACAAAAATAACGACCGCAAAGAAAATTATAGTAACGACTTGGAATATAGAGTTTCCATGCCATTTTTAACCCTGCATTGTCCAGTCATCTTGATTGTGACGGGTGTACGCATTACGTTACTATTCCATTACATTTCCCAAGTGAAAATCAACCTTATTCCCGAGTACTAAGCATCAATGTGACTGAAGAATTAAGTTAGTCATAAATACACATACAGAAATATGACTTTTTTACTGTTGCGTCCGAGGCAGTGGAATTTAGACTATATCGTGGAGGTTTTACGGTCCAAAAGGGTGCTCAACGTAAGGTTGTGCCTGTATTTCAATGTGGCACGAGTCAGTGCCATTACTTTTATTTATTTTATCGTTATTAGACTCTCAGGAGGATATTTAGGTGCTGTATTAAGACCGCCATTTTGAAATTATCGGGCACGCGTGAATGTGAAATGTATGAGTTGTACGATAGTCGGTTAGTTGAGAGTGGAGAGTAATTTTATGAAATAGACTCGCTTTGTTGGCTTATTGGAAGATATTGCTTGGTACTGTCGCCTGATTTGTTGCATGCCCTCTCAGTTATATTAGTTGAAAGTTAATGTAAATAGTGGTTCGTTTTGAACGATGAACTCGCGACCATATCTCAGCAAAATATCACCTGTTTCGTACTGAAATTCGATACCTACTGCACCAAATGTATGGAGCTTTTCATGCTAGAGAGCCCGTTGGGTTGGTTTGGCCTACTATCTACAGGGGATCCTCTACCCAGCCTTCATAGGCATAGATACACTGAACGTGAGCGCAGCTGATTTCCCCACAACGTTTTACTTCTTACCGAGTGGATTGTATGCTAAAAGCTTATCACTGCATTCAAACAAATAATTATCACGGCAAGCAATTAAGCGTACAGAATGTGCATTTAACCTCTACCGTTTACTACATGGACACGTTTCGACCATTAAGTGGCTAAGGCTCGAATAAGCTCCAAATAGCACCGCTCCACACAAGTGGCCGATAGTAATAAAATTAAGGGCAAGGCCTCATCATGAGTGTTAATTGGCATATTTGTTGAAATACCGATAATTTATACAATTTTATATTAAACGGTGCTACACAGTAGATAGTGGGATCCAGTCCTCGTAGCAGACATTTTCTACCATTCATAAATTTTCGCTGGCGGAGCGACCCAAAAACAGAAAGACGCCAAATTTCACTGTACCGCGCTGAGCTATCGTAGATCCATCTCTTCGCCGTATATCCAGCGAAAATAACAGAACCTTTGTGTGCACACGACAGCACGTGAGACTGTACACTTTTGTTGTAAACTCGCCCGTAACGTAACCGAGTAGAGTGCTAGCGTGTAAAGGTCGACGTGCTGTTGCGTGTACCTAATATCCTGTACAATGTGAGTGTGGATCCCCACATATGACCTAGAAATAAGGTGCGACGTACGCACGACAGCACGTCAGAGTGTACACTTTTGTTGTAAAGTCGCGCGTAACGTAACCGAGTAGAGTGCTAGCGTGTAAGGGTTGATGTGCTGTCATGTGTACATTCGTGATATCTATAATATCCATATCCATATCCAGCCTTTGCATGATCCTCACTGGTTGGGAAAATGCATCTTCACTGTCATGCCAACCTCCCCGATCGCTTTCTTATCTTGTCCACTGCTTTCCAGCCGCCTTCTTGCCATAAACATCATAAAATCCGAGCGGGCGCCACTTCTATGAGCCCGCAGTGAGAGAACGATCACCACGGCAAACGCAAAGCGAGTCAAGCAGTTAAGGCGCTGGGCATAGTGAATTAGCCCACGCGCAAAGAAAAATGCACAAAATCGATTCCTGTATCAAATACACTAAAAAAATCGAAAATGTTCACATATCAAACCCTAGAATTAGTTGAGACCTATCTAACACAGCCAGTTTCATGTTGATATCCATAACAGATTGCAAGAAAATAGAAAATAAAAAATTTAAAAATAGGCGGCGCACTTTTTTTCAAGCAAAATATCTTCAAAACCTTTATGAATGTCAACACGAAACTGGCTGTTTTAGATAGGTTTCACCTTATTCTAGGGTTTGATATGTGAACATTTTCAATTTGTTTAGTGTATTTGATACAGGAATCGATTTTGTGCATTTTTCTTTGCGCGCGGGAGATTCACTATGCACGGCGCCTAAATCTAAAATCCATAGGAAGACGTAGTAGGTTTATTGCATACGATATTAATATAAGGGATAGGTAAAAAAAGTAAGATGTAGTGTCGTGATTTTCGGAATATACGAACTTAATACGAGTAGTTTCCAATTTTATTAGCAATAAATGAAGTTGAGAATAACCATTTATACTTTGGTCAAACATTTGCGTCGAAACAACCAATGACGTTTGAAGGCACGTGCGCGTGACAGAGTATAAAAAGGCGCGCTCAACGTCCAAACGGGCATTCTTGTTCCGACGCTCGAAGTGAAAGGGTGAAACTCTGCCCGATTTTTGTTTAAATTATCGAAGTATAAAACTAAATTAAATTGTTTAAAGTAAGAGTATTTGTAAAAGTTTAAATATATTATTATTTAAAAGTGATCCAGTGGCGTTTTCATTATAGTAGCCTGTACAATTGTACTACATGTCCCACTAGCTAGGATATAAGGGACAGGTAAATTACTGTAAAAATCTTCGTGTAGGCGACAGAACGTAAAGTGCACAAACATTAAGTTCACTCTCTGGGGGCGCATTAAGCGCTTTAAAACAAAAATGAATATCTTTTTAAATCATATTCACCGGTCCGTTTTAGCGGACCTATTCTGTGATCTACAAATATCACCACCTCTGTACAAAAGCTCACTTAATATTTTCGTACAGTCGACAGACTCTTACACGCATTCACTCTATTCAGTTATGTTACGGGCGACTTTGCAACGTAAATGTACGCTTCTAAGTGATGTTGAATGAACGTTACGTCCAATTTGAAACAGAATACGTCTGAGGCGTTGGGCAATATAGTTTAAAAAAAAAACGATCTGAAAGTTGGTCCCACTGTAGAAACTCAACTCATGTTGGCCGTAGAGTCACTACAAATGTATCCCCTAAGAACGTAAAAGGTTACCTTCCGACTCTTTAAAGCCCAAACTATCCGGAATACCCCCGGGAGCAGTTTTTCCTCGAGCTCGCTCAGCTAAACGCACGTCTGAATGGGCTGCGCGTTAAGACGCTCAGTATTCATCACGGACTAATGACACGTCCCAGCTCCGAATGCTGAGGACAGTGCAGGCACCACACATACCCCTTAAATCTGGTAAAAAACCGGCAAAGTGCGAGTCGGACTCGCGCACGAAGGGTTCCGTACCATTATCTATAAAAAACGGCAAAAAAATATGGGCTCCCCTTAAATATTATTTTTATTTTTATTTAATTATTTATTTTTAGAACAACTATAAAACAGAATATTTTATGAATATTTCAACCGTCTACCTGTTGCCGATTACCCTGTTATCAATATCAAGCAAAAACGAGCAAAAAAATCTCGTTTGTTGTATGGCAGCCCCATCGACAACTTTCGGTTATAGAGACGATGATGAAAAATGCACTGTACGACTTATTAGGGTTGTGATGGGAATATTAAAACATTACACACATTATTTTCTCTACCGCTTCCCTGAAAAGTTTCATGAAAAGACTACATTGTGTAACACACTGGCTGATAATACGCAACCTGAAGTTTTAATAAAATAAAAGTCACTGAACGAATAAAAAGACTGGCAGCTTCACTAACTCTTTTCATTGCGAAAAAAGAGCGTTCCATTTTCAAACTCGCCGTTTTTCTGCATTTAAGGGAGTGTATTCATACACGGCTATTAAGGCACACGTAACACCTCGAGTGCTCAGCTCAGAGAGGCCATTACGCGCCCATTATGACGTATTATGACGTCATTTTGCAGCACTGCAGGTAAAATAGTGCTCATACGTTTTTACAGGAAAATAGAAAGAGATTTCTCCCTTGCGCTCGTAATGTTTTGCTGAAAATGTACGCAGTTTGAAATAGTGATAATTTACATGTTTAAAGGTAATGGGGTAAACATAAACGTGAAGATATTGCCATTAAAAGCTCTTTACAGTATGGTTTGTCTTGCTGACATAAGGTTACGACTAAAATGGCCTGTATTTATTTTCAAATTATTCTTTAATCAAACAATGTGCCAATATTGAGGCAAAATGGGCGATATGATCTTAGTTCCTACACTGGTAACAGTTAAAACTGATGGAGAAATGCGCGCTTTAATCACCTGAATACCTTTTTATGGGTAGCCTACAAGTACATACAAATTATACCACAATAATGGTCACCATTGGAGACGTAAGGAGACAAAACCAGTACGAAATTGTCGGTACTAAAAGTTTTACAATCTAGGCTTAGTTTACAACTGTTTTAGAGGCTTGCACTGCTATGGATAACTAAATACATAGATGGTCTGCTTCGATATCACGTTACAGCTTACTAATAAGTACATAAGAACACCTAGAATTACCGATCTAATGTGAGTGAAAGTGCCACTGGACGCTCTACATAAATCATCTCATTACGTAGATACAAAGGCCTAAGTTTTCAGCTAGAATTCCATCAGTAATTTAGATATTGGAAAAATACCTATATCTATTTGCTTTCATTCACTACCGTAACATCTGTGTAAAATTGTTATTGATAAAGATAAAATATTTTTTATTATTGTCTCGTTTCTTAGCCTAAATTAAAATATTTACATTTTGTCTTGGCCACGGACGTTCGGAAAACGACGTTCCTTTCGGATCTTACAAACTTTTTGTATGCATCAGGTGATGATGAATTAATCATTAAGAAGAGCCTTATCACACAAGCGAGTTGAAAGCGAATTCGCAACGAGTTCGTAAAGAGTTCGCCTCAAATTTAATTCAATTTCAATGCGCCCGAAATACGCTTAAGCGTACAATGTTCAATGCTTATGAAAGTTTAAGTTAGCAAATTATGTTTTTGGGTCATTCCTGAGAAAAGCGGTCTTCGCTGAGATCGGTGGCTTTTATTTTTTTTCAAGATAGGTGAAAACTAAAAATACACCGTAAAAGATGGCTTAAAAACTAGTCAATATGTCGATGAGGCACACCTGTAGGCTTTATAGATTAATGGAAAAAAAAATCTTCTTTTTTGACAAGCCACCGATCTCAGCAAAAAGGCCACCGATCTCAGATAGTGTCTAAAATTATTATAAACAGTAATTACAGTGAATAATAAACGTTTTTTCTAAATTTAAACGTCACTCATGAACTGACGCAGATAAAAGGGGGCTAAATTAAGCAAAATATTTCTATTAAACATCATAAAAATTATCAAAAAATCATATCTTTATTTTCATAAAATCATTGTAAAAGATCAATTCCTAAGCTAAACATGCAAAATTATAGTCAACAAGCCTTTGCATCTATTTATACAGCGTCCAGTGGCACCTTCACTTACACTAGATGGGTGAAGAGACCAGTCGGCGCTGCAGTGTCTGGGACATTGTTTTAGATGGAGTAGGCTTGCCCAGCACCTATACCATCCTGACAGCTTGGTCGGCCTAGCCCACAAGAGAAGTCATTACGTGTGGAGCCAACTAAGTTGCGGGTTTCATCACGATGTTTTTCCTCACATTAGGGAGGGGTTTAGCTACTTCAAATTTACAAATTTATGTAACTTTGAAAAGAAACAAAGTCATGTTACATGCCTGCGCTGGGAATCGAACCTGGTTCTCTCGCATCGGCGACCAATGCTCTATTATATGTGTGACTGTAATAATTATACACTTAAATTGTCTGTCTATACGGATTTTGCTTTTTATTTGCGTGAAATTACATTTCCTTGCAAAAAACAGTACCTTAATAGCTTAAATGAAGTCTAAACTTTAGTCCATAGAAACAAACTGATACATTTTGAATTAGTCATAGCATCTCGTTCGGTGTGGTATCTAAAGAATCTGTGAAATTGATACAATATGTTGAAAACTTCTTTGAGATCCTTGGCTAATAACTGAGATCGGTGGCTTAAATCCACCGATCTCAGTGCCACCGATCTCAGAAATAACTCAAATGTAGCTATTTCTCTTAAACTATAAAAGCAATCGTATTTATTTTTACGACAATACCTACTCAGGGATATACGCATTCATGTACTTAGGACAGTTTAGTGTAGTCTTGTTTACTATACTAGCAAAACGTGCCACCACTTTCAGCTACCTTACCGAACCAAAGTTTAAAAAAAGTCAAGAACTTACGTAAAAGTTTAGGTATGAAAGATAGCGACACATATGAACCATAATAGTTGACAAGGACCATTTGACGATATTTTGCACTAGTAACTAGAAACTTGCCGCGTATTTAAGCTTGTATAAAAACATATTTTCGTTGCACGATTTAAACTTTGCTCGCCGCGTGACATTTCTAGGAATGTCTACAGACACAAGAGTTTTCATTCTATTAGAATGCTGGATAAACGATTGGATAGAGGCACTCATTGAGCATTTAGAAATGCATAAATTAGCATAGTAGTGGGCACTTGAGTAAAACCACAAACAAAAACATACCAGGCCCACACGCGTGTGACATGCAAAATACTCGCAAAATCACCCATTTTTTGACCTTCAAAGGGATATTTAGTCAATTTCCTCTATAAAATATTGATTTTATTTGATATGCCTCAATGGACCGTTAGTTAAGTAGACGATTAGGTGCTAATTTAGTACTGTGTGATGTATAGTTTAGTAGATACTAGGGTGTGACCAAAGAATGACCCTTTTGGTGGCAAATCATCGATCGAGTTTAAGGGGTAGGTAGAGATCTGGCTAACGTCAAATTTTTCTTAACTATCAAATTCATCACTTCTTCATACGATTGAGTGATTCCTTTGTATTTTTCTGTAGAAGTCTCGGTATCGGTAAGATAAACTTATCATGTGCACTAATGCACTATTCTAGAGTCACTGAACAATGACACTTACGGCTGCCTCTGTTTTGTACCGTTTTGTACGGTGTTGCGGGTCACCGGAGTGGCCATTTTGTCTTCAAACAATAGTAACTCATGTGGATTGGGTTTTAGGAAGATTTTCCATTTTGGTATGGTGGGAGTATGAGTTATGTGGTGAGTATTTAATTTGTTTAGATTCGATTCGTAGTCTTGAAACTTGAATCTACAGGGAAGCTTCGACAAGGAGCTCTGCAGTCCGTCCATAAAGGTGTTTTTTTTTTTTAAACATATTAGTAGTAGTAACATAATATATTAGTAGTAGCTGTACTAACAGATAAACCATGCACCTACCTACATTTACAGTAAATACAGGGACCAAGATTTTCGGACAACTTCGTGTCAACGAAGTTGTCCGAAAATCTTGTCCGTTTTGCACGGTACACGCGCAACGAATGTCCTACATGCGTTTGTCCCACTAGTTTCTAGGGTTGCGAAGCATGGTAGTTTCTTCCTACCAAGTGTCACATGCAATGTTTCTCAATGGTAGAATTTGAAACAAAAAGTTGGCAGCAAATGTACATTTCTTGTTGCACAAACTTGTCATGCATGGCAAAATCCTATCGATTGTTATGTAAGGGTTTCTGGGCTGTCTCAGTAACCTTTAAAATACGTAAAACATACCAAAACTTTCTGCCAAATATATTGAGGACTATTCATACCATACAGATATGGATTATCTTAATGCTGCAGTCTCCATGAAACTTTGGCTTTCACATCTAATTAAATTACACTTTAACCGGACTTAAAACTCGTTTTATTTGGTTTTTATACAGGGTGTTTCGGAAAGATCATGTGGCACTGAAAGGGGTTGCTTAACTCATCAATATAAGCAACTTTTACTATAGGGCCAAACCTTGTATATTTGACAACGTTTCGTGACCTTCGCAGGGCTCGTGGTTACGGTAGATTGAGGTGACAGTGGTGTTTTGAATCTGCTTGAATGTCATTAAACAAATTTTGTTATTTGAATTAACCTTGGCAATTATAACACTGCAAAGTCATCTACTTTCACATCTTTTTATTTATTTATTTATTTTTGGAAGGCTAACAGCTTTAGGAACACATTATAGATACGAAGTTTAAAAACAGAAAGCCAATTAGAAGCCTTCACAAGTAGATACACACTGGTTAAATGTGGAATACAGTCAAAAACACAAATACCTATACGTGTTCTAAATTACAAAAAAAATAATATATAAATGTAAGATCTTACTTAACATACATTATTGTTGGCTGCTACACTCGCATCTTAAAAAAGAAATAAACAATATCTAAAGTCTAATTCTTTATTCAGGATAGTAAACTGACAGATGCTAACTGTCACTTTGCAAAATAATGTTGCCATATTTATTGTAATAGTGATGCATTCCACTCGTTGTGCGATTCAGCTCAGTCACAAAAAAAATGCGAAATACTAAATTCCGCATGGTAGCCCTTGCGTCAGGAATTCCGGACGGAAAAAAAAACGTTTGGAACGCCATATTTCCAAAGATCATTTAAAAAACACAATTTTTAACGCATTTAACACTCCTCAAAAAAGTGGACCAAAACACACTTTCTCATTACTAATTAATAAGTTTTTATTTAATTTCATATAATAAGCTTTTCATCAATCGGCCTATAAATCGATTATATCGATTACGCAATTCGATTCATGTCAAACTTTTTGTCACCACACTATTTAATTTTCACCAGAGACTGGTCACACCGTAAACGTCAGTGTACTATCTTGGATTCTTTGGCGGGAATTTGAAAAAGTTAGACGCGCTTTTTGATTTTTCGTGAAAAATTTCTGCAAAAGTTGTTAAAACAGGTGTAAAATAGTGTGAATTGTGTAAATATGGACGGAAACGAAGGAGAGGGGGAGACTCCCCCGAATCCGAAGATTCGAAAGAGGAAGGAGGTCTCAGGTGGCGGTGAGGAAAATGACTCTAATAACTATGCTCCATACTATAAACCAAATTACAAGAGACTTTATCCGGAAAATTCGCGTAATACTGAGTTTAAAGTGTTCGTCGAAAGCAAGGACAGAGAGCGCTTAGGTAATAAAAGCCCAATTTACCTAAATCATATCTTTACGACAGACATAAAAGGTGTGGTGGCTATCCGTCGCATAAATGCTACTAAAATCGCTGTAGTGTTCAAGCAATACAACACGGCCAACAATTTCATAAACAACGAAGCTTTCATGGAAAAGTATAAGTTCAAGGCTTACATACCCGCAGCTCAAATTGAGCGTATAGGAATCATACGATTTGTACCTACGAGCATTTCAACCAAAGAACTTTACACAAAACTGTCGTCGATTTACGAAATAGTAGCGATACGACGTTTTACAAAGAAGGCAGGGCAGACTGTGACCCCCCTTCAGACTGTCAGCGTCACATTCCTGGCAAACTCCCTACCAGACAGCGTTCAATATGACCTATTCGCATATCGAGTTTTCGATTATGTCCCTCCCTTGCAACAGTGCTATCGCTGTTTCAAGTTCAACCATTCAGCAAAGATATGCAATGGAAAACAGCGTTGCAGCTGTTGCTCTGGTGAGCACTATTACAAAGATTGCGACAAACCGAATGAGCTTTGCTGCTGTAACTGCGGCGGGGCTCATTTGGCCATAGCTAGGACGTGTCCAGTAAAAATGAGGAAAATGTTGGAGAAAAAGAACAAAATAACTTATGTAAGTGTAGCAGATTCAAAGAAATCTGATGTGCAATTTCCTCCTTTGCCGGATCGTTCCCATGCTATGAACAAAACTGAAAGCAAAATTGTAAATAAGCCACATGATGTAAATAAAACTAAAACCCAAACTGAGAAGGTGAGTGCTATCTCTTCCACTCCTCCCACAAACATTAAAGCGCAAATCATTGCAAACAATGATGTGTTGATGGCCCTTGTCAACACCTTAGTGCAACTAGCTAACAATCCCGATGGGATGTCTATAAACACATCATCGATCAAAGACATGCTTGTTAAGAATCTGTCAACATAATGGATCCAAACACTAACATAATATCACAGTTACGTATTGCTCAATATAACATACAGAGTGCTAATAGTAAAAAGCAACTATTAATAAGTTTTTTGCAAAAAGAAAATATTGACATATGTTTACTTAATGAAACTTGGTTGAAAAATGATCAAAATTTTAGAATTCCTGGCTATAACATTTACAAAAAGATTGGTGTTAATATGCATAATGGTGTAGCAATTTTAATAAAACCTATTTTAAAATATAATGTCTTAGATACAACCTTTTATGAAGATATTCAAAGCATCGCTATATCTCTATCTACAGAAAGAGGCACCATGACTATACTATGTGTATATTGCCCACCTAATAGCAGTCATATTAGAATAAATAGATTATCCAATATTATAAGATATCTCCCTAAACCTATATTGGTAAGCGGCGACTTCAATGCGCATCACATTGCATTTGGTTGTTACTCCACAAAGGGCCGAGGCCAAGATTTATATAATGTCATAGACAACTGTAATCTATACATTCTAAATGATGGTAGCTTCACCACAGTTAATTATCCTACGCGTAATCCTTCGGCGATTGACGTATCCTTTGTGAGTGCTGATCTGGCACCATTGTGTGAGTGGTCTGTCCACGATGACGCAATGGGAAGCTACCATTTCCCAACGATTACCAAAATTGCATTATCCATAGATAAATACCAAGTGAATCCACCTGTTGACAGATTTTTATATGATAAGACCGACTGGAAAAAATTTCATGAGTTTTCAAAGAGTGCTTTCAGC
Source organism: Zelleria hepariella (assembly GCA_949319315.1). Taxonomy (NCBI): domain Eukaryota; kingdom Metazoa; phylum Arthropoda; class Insecta; order Lepidoptera; family Yponomeutidae; genus Zelleria; species Zelleria hepariella. The sequence continues at coordinate 11,367,035 of OX439394.1, forward strand.
AACATGTCTGTTGACAATGATGACCCAATATCCTCTTATAACGGATTTTGTTCCTGTCTTGAAGCCCTTAAGCAATCTGTAGTTCCTAAATTTGTAAAAACATAAAACTTTAGAAGTAGACCTCCAGCTCCCTGGTGGAATAGCACATGTGAGGATAGTGTAGTAGCATCCTACAATGCCTTGAAATTATACAGAAGTGATCCTACAGAAAACAATTATATAAATTACAAGCGATTGGACGCTATTAAAAAAAGAACTATAATAGAGCAAAAAAAGAATGGTTGGAATGACTTCTGTAATACTTTCAATAGAACTACATCATTGAGTAAAATTTGGAATCTTGTTAGGAGATTTAAGGGCATTAATTCTGGCAATAGATCATGCAGGGACGAATTTGTACAGCCATTTTTAACAAAGTTGTCGGACAATAATGGCTTGACTGATATCAGCACCTTTAAAAACTATTTTGATCTTATTAATGAGGACCCTAGTGTATCTTTTTTGTTAGACCCATTTTCATGGACAGAATTTACTTTGAGTTTACAGTCGAGGCGAAACACTACCCCAGGTCTAGATGATTTACCCTACATATTAATTAAAAACCTTGATGAATCTATTCAAAATTTATTCTTAAAAATACTAAATAACCTTTGGCACAAAAAAATTATTCCAGTGCAATGGAAAACGCAGTGTGTTATTCCAATACTCAAAACTGATAAACCAGCAGATCTCGCAAGCTCATATCGTCCAATTTCACTATCCTCATGTCTAGGCAAAATATTCGAGAATATGTTGAAGACCCGTCTTGATTGGTATTCAGAAACACATCAGATTATTCCGCATGTACAATATGGATTTCGTAGAGGGCGTAGTTGTGCAGACAGTTTCACTTCTCTCATAGCAGACCTGAAAAGAGGAAAGAATAGCAAATTACATACTGCCTGTGTGTTTCTGGATGTCCAAGGCGCGTTTGACAGCCTTGATCCTGGCATACTTGTAAAGGTATTGACTGGTAGCATTGGAATACCAGGACAAGTCTCAAAATGGATTTATGATTTTTTAAATGATAGGACACTTTATGTAAAACATAATAATATCCTTTACGGTCCTAATAATGCCTCCAAAGGCACAATGCAAGGTGCAACTCTGTCACCTCTTTTGTATAATTTGTACACTAGTGAAATTTGTAAATATGTAAATACTAAGGATGTAAATATTCTGCAGTTTGCTGATGACTTAGTCTTGTATAGTACAGATTATAACCTGACAAGAGCAATAGGAAAAATTAACATTGCCTTACAACAATTAAATACATATTACCAAAGTAGATTGAGGCTAAAAATTAATGCTTCTAAAAGTAGTTTAATGATTTTCAGTGATGATAATCCTTCTACAAATGTTATTTACAATGGAGATACAATTAAAAGAGTTAGTAAGCATAAATTTTTAGGTATTATCATTGATCAGAAGTTAAATTTTGAAGAGCATGTAAAATATATTTCTAAAAATGCCCTGAGAGGGCTAAATATATTAAGATGCCTTGCTGGGGTATCTTGGGGTGCTGATCCAAAAATATTGTCAATATTGTACAAAGCAATAGTCAGAAGTCATTTTGACTACAGTAGCTTAGTTTATATAGATAGTCCTTATGTACATAGATTAGATGTAATTCAAAACAAGGCACTAAGAATAATTTCTGGCGCTATGTGTTCAACTCCCATAAGGGCCATGGAAGTTGAAACAAAGATCATGCCTCTGGCTATAAGGAGAATATTACTAGCTGAAAGATATTGTGTAAAGCTACTGTCACTAGAGAATAATAATGTTATTAAAAGTATATTACCTCAAATGATAAATGCACCAGGTCCAATGGCTGCAGTCGAAGATGTGTTGAGTGGTAGATCTCCACAGCTGTGCCGAATATATCTGGAAGTTAATAAAACATGCAATAGAGTTAAGAAGCAATCTCAGTGGCCTTGCTACACCAACTCTTTCAGCAGTATAACCCATCCTGTAAATATCTTAACTTCCACTGTTTCATGTAATGTAACAATGAAGTCTTTCCTTGAAGAAAATGATAACTTTTATGTTTTATACACAGATGGAAGTAAAAGTGATAATTTTGTGCGATCAGCTGTTTATGATCCACAGACACAATTTTCTCAAAGTTTTTGCTTAGATAATAACTGTACCATATTTACTGCAGAGGCTTATGCCGTTGTAGAAGCATTGAAATTGATTAACCATATTAATAATTGTACAGAAGTATTGATTCTAACAGATTCATTAAGTCTAATAGAGAGTCTCAGATATCTTAAGATACATTACAAAACTAATTACATTTTATATTTAATTAAAAACTTAGTCTATCAATTGTATCTTAGAGGTACAAACACAGCATTCATGTGGATACCCTCACATAGAGGAATTTCTGGAAACGAAATAGCAGATAAAACTGCATATGAAGGGATTAACCCTTTAGATGTTAAGTATGTAGTAAATGTCCCAATGTCAGATTACCATAGTTCAATAAGATTAGATATGATGTTGCTCTGGAAGCAGATGTGGAAGAAGGACCAGGAACAAAAAGGAAAATGGTATGGAAGTATCCAAGAAAACTTACCAGTTGAGCCGTGGTACAATAAGCTTGAGTCAGCCAGCCGAGACTTTATCACAACGATTAATAGGCTTCGATTTGGCCATTCCACCACACCTTCCCACCTAGCAAGGTTGGGAATCACCAGATCACCAGAATGCAAAGAATGCAATACACAGCAAGAAGCAGACGTTGAACACCTGTTATTTAGCTGTCAGAAATATTCCATCCACAGACTCATTCTTGCCAGTGAACTAAGTGAAATTCTACCTAAAAATAGTGATCCCTCCCGCCACCATTTGTGTGATTTACTAAAAAATGTTAAGTGTTATATTCCGCTATACAAATACATCAAAAACAGTGTCGGTAAAATCTAAGTGCAGTGCAATAAATAAGACTGTACAACTTTCCCTAAAATAGTGAATAATGAAATTAAAAAATAAATGAAGACTTGGCTTAAAGGTCGTGCAACCAAGCCATAAACTATATAAAAAAAAAAAAAAAAAATGTACTATCTTGAATGAAGAATTAGACTTTAGTCAAGTGGTTTCTCCGCTCACATTATAAGATGCCGTTTATCCATACATCACAACTAGTGACACTCCCAGAAGAGTTTACCATTGCTATGCTCACAGTCTAGTGTGGCAAAGACATACCGTATGGCCCGCGCTGCCTGACAGATAACTGACAAATTTATGAGACAGATAATCTTATCGAGTGAGACCTTACTACGGCTTTATTACGTTTTAGAGAACGTGAGTCTGAAATCAGTCTATTTCGTCCTTGCACAGTTAAGACCTCTTATGTGTTAGTAGTCGAGTTTCCGAGAAATCGATAGAATGGGAAGATAGGGGTTAGTCTCAAAGTGCTCTAAGAAGATGTCTCAAACACCTCCAAGACGAAAATATAGAATAAAAATTATTTGCAAACAACAAGTCTCATTCTACTCCATCAAAATATAATAATACTTACCTACGCACCAAATCTCAAACTACTCTACGAATTTGTTATGGGGTACAGTCAAGCGCAAAAGCTTTACGTTGTAAAAATATGTTTGACTTCGAGTATGAGGAAAAAATGAAATGATGGTTGAGCGTCGTTTTAAAATTTGAGAAATACGTAGTTTTTTCTAAACATTTCTAATAAGTTGAAAAAGTCACACAGGTAGCGCCCCCATCCATTAGACGAGACCAGTTGAAGAAATTCGTATCGACAGTTACTTGGCTCAATTGGTAGAGCGCCTGCACGGTATATAAGAGGTTGTGGGTTCAAGTCCTGCCCCGAGCGAATTTTTTCAACTTATTTGCTAAAAATGTTACCTAGCACGGGTAAGTGCTATAGAAAAAAAAAATGAATTGAATGAAAAAAATAAGTCCTGATAACTTGTTGACTTGGGCAAATTTCCTCAGACGATTAACATAACTAAGGCGGACTTGCGTCACTCAGGGTTAGCAAACTAACTCCGAGTTAACTTGACATTTCCATACAAATTTTGACGTTAACTCAGAGTTAACTCGCTAACTCTGGGTGACGCAAGTGGACCTTGCGGCTTTGGGCTAAATGGAAATCAAACCAGCGTCCTCTCGATTGAGAAATCGCCATTCCACCCACTGCGCTACCACCGTTTGCCGTTCAAATCTATTAAACCCAGCAGTAACACACGGAGAATTACGCCAATAGAGGCTTTATCGATAACCATAAAACTTTATAGGCTTTATAGAGGACATGTGAGCTAAACGAGACATCGTATTTTAATTTAACCGTTGAGTAAAGATTACGATTTACTACGCGAACCGCCATCAGGAAACTATCTTGAGCAAATCCGTGGAACAGTTGGGTAAGGGTTATGCTACTAAAAAATCACAAATAGGCATACCTACTTTGAAACTAGTACTTCGCCCCGAACTGTGAACTCGCGACCCCATATCTCGGCAACTCCTGAACTGATTTGGCTCATGTTCGAACTTAAAAATTCGATCCCGCCTACCATATTTCATGACGGTCCGACCAACAGTACTCAAGCTATCGTCGAACAAACATGTCGTTGTTGTTGCTGTCCTATGGTACCCCAGAGGTACAAAGGGCCTTTACAAGATCACGCCACGCCTTCCTGTCCTCAGCAACGCTTCTGGCTTCGCTCCAGCTCAGCCCAACGGCTCGCAGCTCGCCTTCAACTGTACGCTGCCATGTGTGAACGGGGCGTCCACGTCTTCTCCTGCCCCCTCGCGGCTGCCAGTCGAAAGCAAAGTTTGCACTGTTGCTCTGACCCCTTCGGATTAAACAAACATACATACCTACATACGAACAAACGCTAAACTGTTCAAGTAGACTCGCAGAACTTCTCTCGCTTCACTCGCTCGTTCAATTAAAGTCATAGATCCAGTACCGGGAATCTAACCAGGGTCTCTCGCTTTTGAGTCTATGGTTCTACCACCGCTTTACAGCAAAGCAAAGAAACCAAAATCCCATAGAATGTCATCATTATATTTAAGAGTTATCCTCTTGTCGGTGCAGCATTCTCCATGCACTTCGATCACAGGCCAGTTCCTTTGTAGCCTGGTACGTCACGACATCCACCTTCTCTTTAATTTGGTCAAAGTAGCTTCTTCGTGGCCTTCCTCTACCTCTCTTTCCTTCTATCTTTCCTTCTATTATGTTGGTTATGAATTTGTCGTGACGTAGCAAGTGGCCTAGCATCTTTCCTCTTCTGCATTCTATTGTTTTCATCAACGTTCTCCTCTCCCCTACTCTTTCCAGGACTTGCTCATTTGACACTCTTTCCGTCCAAGATATCCTCTCCATTCTCCTCCATATAATGTATGTATTTTAATCACCTTGTACACCAATGTATACCCTAGAGCAGACAACGCTAGCGTTACTAAAGTCCTATGTTAACAGATACGTCACACGGTACAAGGCGGGAATCGAACCCTAGACCGCGCGGACACTACCGTATCGGGTTACTGATTTAGGGCGAGCCGTCGACACATCGTGCTGGGCGGACTGGTTAGGGACGGGCTATGTTGACAGGCGGTAGCGGGAGCGGTTTTCGTAGCATGTTAATTAGGGTCGTTTTGTATAAACGTATGCCTAGACAAACAATGACAGCAAAAAAATGGCGACAAGATCTGGAAAAATATTGTGTGCTTCGTAGATCTCTGTCAGCACCAAAAGTCATTTAGATTTTTGTCTATACTTGATACGATAATTTATGTTCAATTCACCCAAACAAACGGATTTTTTTAATATTTTTTTAAGCCCAGAATATCACCAAACAATTGGATAAGAAAATACGTAAAAATAAATCACACTCCGTACCAATGCGTTCCTGTGGCCACTAGTATTTGTACTTATTACCCTGGTAAGCACAAAGATAAGATACGAAAAGCACAAAAAAATATCCCATAAAAGCTGATTTATCAGAGAAAACTATTTTGAGACAGTCGTATGTATTTTTATAACTGCTGCTACAAGCGTTATAGGCAATTTTTTTTGCATGGTTCCATGAAATCGTAACTATTCGTTTTTTTTTCCATATTTTTACATGAATCACAGTGACCGCAGCCTTAGTGCCAAAGAGTTGTAGTGCACTAACGGTACTAGACTTGTATCAAGTGTATGTGATCGTTTGTTTCCGACTTTATTTCGCGCTGTATTGTGTTTCGATAGGGGCTAGATGGCCCTGCGTTGTGGTGTCCCTACAGGGTGCAATCGAATTCAATAGCGGAACTTTAAGTAGGCTGTCTACTGATCGATGTGTATGTATCGACTAAATCGATCTGTATGTATCGTCTACTGCAGCGGTTCTCAATCTTTTTTGGTGACGGAACCCTTTTGGAAAGCGAAATACTTGACGGACCTGTTTCCTCCCTGGATAATTATTTTAGAAAAAATATGTTTTGGCCATTCAATTTATATGTACCTCTGCCATGTCCCTATGTTTTCTTTTTTTGAAATATTTTAATTATTTTTATAAAATTGATTTAAATAATTAGAATAATAAAAAAACGAAAACATAGGGACATGGCAGAGGTAAATATAGATTGAATGGCATAAACATATTTTTTCTAAAACAATTATCCAGGGAGGAAACAGGTCTCCCCTTTTGTATGGAGTTGAGGTTACCCGCGTTCCCTCTTAACAAAAACCTAGCCCAAGTACAGCTAGTATACCTCGCGTTGGCGTCAACAACGGCCTAATTTCCTCTCACTACACGGCACAGGTATGTCCCTACAACGCCTCTAAGTGTCCTTACTACAATGCAACACTATCTCACACGTTAACGCGCAGCTTGACAACACAAGTGGGCTCGAGATTTTGCGCTGAGCTCTAGGACTGAGTGATCTTGATACTTTTTTTGTGTGTGAAAGTTTAAGGCGCGGTGCATGGTGAATAACCCGCGCGCCAAGATAAATTGAAAAAATCGAGTCCTGTATCAAATAAAAATCGAAAATGTTCACATATCAAACCCTAGAATAAGGTGAGACCTATCTAACACAGCCAGTTTTGTGTTGAGATTCGTAAAGGTTTTGAAGATATTTTTTGATGAAAAAGAAATAGGCGGTGCACTTTTTTTCAAACAAAATATCTTGCAATCTGATATGGATATCAACACAAAACTGGCTGTTTTAGAAAGGTCTCATCTAATTCTAGGGTTTGATATGTGAACATTTTCGATTTTTTTAGTGTATTTGATACAGGAATCGATTTTGTACATTAAACGAGGCTTAACAAAAACCTAGCTACAATGCAACACTATCTCACACGTTAACGCGCAGCTTGACAACACAAGTGGGCTCGAGATTTTGCGCTGAGCTCTAGGACTGAGTGATCTTGATACTTTTTATAAGTGTAAAAGTTTAGGACGCCGAACGTCTCACAACTAGCGCCGCCAATGGAAAAAAATACTTATCTTTTTTTTGGATGCTTTTTTAGCAAAAAACGCTCCTGCTATTTCTCAACGCGAGGCTTAACAATTTTTAGGACCTAAGGTTCGGATTCCAGGATTGGATTTCCTACGAATGCAATCGATTCTCGCCAAAAGTGGCCACTTTTGGCGAGAATCGATTGCATTCTTAAGTTCTAGGATCTGGAATTCCTGCGATTTCTCAACGCGACTTGACTTGACTTAAATCCTGTTATCCCTCAGGAGGGACATAGGGCTCGAAGAAGTTTTCTCCACTTGGGACGAGGCGAGGCTTAGTTATTTTTAGGACCTAAGGTTCGGATTCCAGGATTGGATTTCCTACGAATGCAATCGATTCTCGCCAAAAGTGGCCACTTTTGGCGAGAATCGATTGCATTCTAAAGTTCTAGGATCTGGAATCCAAACCTTAGGTCCTAAAAATAGTTAAGCCTCGCGTTGAGAAATCGCAGGAGCGTTTTTTTGGTAAAAACGTATCCAAAAAAAAAAGATATGTTTTTTACCATTGGCGGCGCTAGTTGTGAGACGTATTTCATCTTAAGTGTAAAAAAAAGGATGCATTTGGGTTAAAAAAAGATCACACTGTGGTATTTAGCTTCAATGATGTGGGTTAACTGCGACCAAGTTCCGCCCGTTAAAATTGATCCTTATCATCATCATCATCAGCCATTGCTGAGTAAAGGCTTCTTCATGCTTACGCCACCTCTCACGATCCTGTGCCAGGTGCAACCACTGTTTTTCGGCAACTTTGGGCTATGTCGTCGGACCATCTGGCTGATGGTCTGCCAACCCTAATCCTAATTATTATTAAATAAGAAACTATAACTAATAAACTAAATTTTAGTGACGAGATAAATCGTACCATACCTCATTTGTTTAAATAGATTCAGGCTTTTTACTCTAGGGAAAGAACATCCACTTACAAATGATTGCTGTCAGACTTTTTTAAAACTTAAACTTTCTTAAGCACTGCACGTTTTTATATCGCTTTAAGGCTCGGTATAAGGCTAACTAGCGCCACCAATGTTAAAAAAATCATATCTTCTTTTAGAAGAAGTTTCTGAAAAAATCCTCAGATGAGCCTATGCGACATGCTTTTCTAGATTTTTAAGTGTAGGTACCCTCTTCGAAATTTACTTTTAAGCTAAAAAAATTTCGATAACCGCCAAAAGCGGCCGTTTTTGGCGGTTATCGAAAATTTTTTAGCTTAACACTAGAAATTGAGTTGGGTACCTACACTTAAAAATCTAGAAAAGCATGACGCGTAGGCTCAACTTAGGATTTTTTCAGAAACTTCTTCTAAAGGAAGATATGATTTTTTTAACATTGGTGGCGCTAGTTACCCTTATACCGAGCCTTAACGGTTTCACTTACTTTTATTTTGTCGGAATCCGCGCGGTTGTCCGCGCGGGCGCATCGTCAACGAGCCCGCAGTGAGCGGATAAACGCCAAGACGAACGCGTCGTCCATCCCTCCTCCATGACTAAGACTTCCGGACGAAGTCGAAACATGTCGGCTATTCCGACGAAATAAAAGTAAGTGAAACCGTTAAAGCGATATAAAAATGCTGTCAGACTCTCTTATGGCATCAAGTATCAAAACTATACGTAGTCTCTCAAGCCCTAATTAACGGCGCCATTTGACTAATCTACAATGCTTAACACTCTACGGGCATTTAACGATACTTATTTAGTCTAGCTGTCGGTGAGTCACCCTTATTGCCGCCCTCTGTAACAAAAATCTGTCCTATACTCCTATCACTCACTCCTTCTAAAAATATCGTCTAAAAATACGCAGGTACACACGACAGCACGTCGAGGCTTACACGCTAGCACTCTACTCGGTTACGTTACGGGCGACTTTGCAACAAAAGTGTACAGTCCCACGTGCTGTCGTGTGTACCTAAGTAAGTGTCACTCGGCTGTTTTTTTTAGACCGGAGAGGGAGCCAAAATGGTACTTTGGGTGCCTGTAATGTCAGGTACGTCACTGTCAGTAGGGGTAGGTGCAGGTAATCGTATAAGATAGTCGTAGCCATCCTGATGCCAGCCAGAGTGTTCATCATTTTCAGCCTACATTTTCCCACTGTTGGATATAGGCCTTTTCCCCTTCACGCCACCCTTCTCGGTCTCTCGCTGCTCGCATCCACGGGCCCTCTGTCACTTTAGAGATGTCATCTGACCACCGGGCCGCTGGTCTGCCTACCGACCGACGTCCCGTTCTCGGCCGCCACTCCGTTACTGCCCTGGTCCACCTACCGTCTTCCCGCCTCGCCAGGTGTTCATCTCCACGCCGCCCATCTCCACCTAAGACTTGCAACTCTGTCACCAATATCATCGACCTTCGTCCGACGTCGGATGACGTTGGGCACTCTATCTATGAGCCTGAGGCCTAACATGGCACGCTCCATTGCTCTTTGTGCTACTTTAATTTGGCGCACGTTCTGCTTTATGAGTGTCCACGTTTCTGCCCCGTAAGCGAGGATGGGCAGAACACACTGGTTGAATGCCAGAGAGTTAAGGCCGCCCAAAGGGTCCCTGATGTTGCTTAACGATTGTTACTTATTGAAAACTACCAGGACCAACGATTTACTGTGTCTTCCGAAGAACGGAATCACCTTTAGTAATAAGTGGCTAGCTCATGCCTAGCAGAATTCCTAAAAGTCAACCCTGAGTTTGTTTTTCGGGCGAAAGAAAGGGCCATATTCCCATAACCAATCAAATGAAGTCTGGATTTGAAGACCCGAAACACAAAGGTACATTCCACGTTTCGCGACCGAACAAAAGTTTCTCACACAATATACCACACACGCGCACAAACTAACAACTCCTTAGCAACAAATTAGCGATCCGAAAGCCCATACCATATCATCTCCATTCGTGATCTCCGCTAATTGCCGCTGAGATCTCGGTGAGCGGACGATCACGATACGAACAATCAGATACATTAATCATAGGCATATTGATAAACAATTGCCCTACCTTAAATGAGGGGTCAACCGCGGGTGAGCCTTTCCTACTACAGCTCGCCTTAAATCTTTAGGGCTTTAACTTGAAACGCCGTTGGAGGAATTCCTACTCTATAGTTAGGCAGCAGCATTGCTCTATATCCCATGAACTTAAAATTGTCTTCCGACATTTTTGTTAAAGTGAGGCTAGATATTTTTCCGCCCAATCGTTTTGAACCAAAGTAGACTCTAAAAATAACATGAATAAGTGATATTTTGTCCTGTGTTCGGTCAGTGACGTTGGTATACAGGGTGGGGGCATGTCGTCGGCGTTTCTTTGTCGTCCGCCGACAAAGGAGGCACGTGGGAACATGCGCGTGCGACGAGCTTTCGTGGAGGTTTTCGAACGGGATCCGGTATGTTTCTGAACGTATAAGTATTGCTCTCTTTGTAAAGACAATCGCTTGGAATGGAATGGGAGGCAGAGGTGGTCAAGATTATGGGCAAAATTGAGAAATTGTAGAACTTACTCTAAGTGAAGAGTCGAGGACTCTAGGAAAGCTTATTTAGAGTTTTATCGGCTGTGTTGCAGTCTTTCTGCCAATAAGGGATTTTCTGACAGCTCATAAGTTGTAGTTCCAAATTTGTAACTAGATGTCGCTGACGAGACATGTTCTTTTTTTATGCCAGTTCGCGCTCGTTGGCCTACGTACATACGTCCAAACACATTTAGGTATTAGTTGTGGAGCAAAATGAAGTGTTTCAGGATTTACCATTCACTCATACAAGAACATTAACAAAATCGTGCACTTTTTCATGTACTGTAAAATGGAATGACGGCTACGACGATGAAAGATGAAGTCACAGAGCAATGAAGTGAAGAAGTATTTTCGATGTAGTAAGCACTAATTTACTTTGTGATAGAAAACATGTCGTATCAACGCCATCTGTCACAGCTTTTGGAACTATTTTTTTGTTTTTTTTAGCTGTCAGAAAATCCCTCATTAGGTAGGTACTACTGTAAAACGGGGTGATTAGAAACTGTTGTTTGAATAGAAACAAGGGAAACTAAAATTACTGGTGACCTACCAAATAGTTGACAGCAGTACTAAACAGAGACTGGTTTCAGTTGTGTTTATATTTATACTCTGTTTTCCCTTCACTCCGTTTGATCGTTACTTATAGTTACAATCTCTATAGTCCAAGTTCAACCCTCGATTTGGTGCATCAAATATTTTTTCTCCCTTTATCCGCTGAAATGTATAATTATGATGAAAACGTGTGAAAACCTTATTTTCTTTGCACAAGACGTGTAAATTGTTTCGCAATAAAATTGTGAGATGAAATAATCTGTGTATCGTTTAGTAAATGTATTTTCTTATTATATTGCAAGAAATATAGACAAAATATAAATCAGCACAGCCAATGGGTGCCAATGCCCATGAATCCAGATTGGAATCTCAACGAACGAAACCATCTAATAATCATCTAACAATCCTTGGCCAATAATACAATTTAATTATTGAATGACTCGACCACCAATCGTTTAACGTTGAGCGAAATCGCTCTAATTGATTCGGTACACTCGGCTTCATAAGCATGTACATATTTTGGTTTATACTACGATGCAAGGGCTAGAAACACACGCGCCTGATATAAATAAGCAAAAAAAATTACAAAAAAAACATTGGAGATATTGTTCTTTCGTGACAAAGGGGTGAACTTCGCGCTCTCAGAAACGCAACAAATAGGGACTCCGTCTGTAATGCAATGGTGCCAAAATGGGCTTTCAGTTGATGGCAACAGAACGATTAAGGTCCTTTTAATGTTTTTGTAGTACAGCAAAGAATATTGTGATTCTAATTCTAGAGGATTAGTTTGCTGAATGTCCGAGAAAACTCCTAGCCGCAGTGTTGCCGCCAAATGAGATTAAAATCCAATAAATATCTGGAAGAACTCATAAATATTTCACCGTAAGAAAATACACCTCGCGAGGGGTAAAAGTTCTATACCCAGCAGTGGGCAGAGGTGGGCTTATGATGATGAAGAAAATACAAGGGTCGGAACAAAAGGCTAACCTCTCGTGTCTTTGACTGTACTTAGGTACTTTTATAAATTATCGAGTTAAACGCTACAAAGGAAGTAAGCGATGAAGAACAAACGCGAGGACCCTCTTCGGTAGACAGATCCTCTCTGTTTTACTGATAGGAAGATGTAGAACGTAACTTAGGACTGTGGACTGTGGATCTATACCAACCTTTAAGCCTAGTCGGCCTAGCCCAAATGAATTACAATAATTTGCAACCGTGCGGAGCCGACTTTACGAAACCGCGCGTTTCTTCGTTAGCGAGTGGTATTGATTCACAAAAAAAAAAAAATGGTACAGTCGACAGCACGTTAACCCTACACGCGTACGCTCTATTCAGTTGCATGTAAAGGTTTACATGCTGTTGACTGTACGTAACTTAGAAATAAACTAAAGTGACCGCACCACGGGTTCACTACGTCTTGCCGAATTACATTTCACCTTGTTACACTTCACCTATGACGTATCATCCAATGTCACTTAAACTAGACTTCATTTAACCGAATGACATTACACCTTTGGTTCATTTCACCGAATGTCATTAGTCCGAGAGCTTATTTCATCTAGGAATTGTTTAGTCTAATGTTGTTTTATCTAGATGTCATTTGATCGAATTTTGGCGGCCCCATCGCTTTCCGCCAGCGTCGCGTTCCGCCTGCATCGCGTTTTCATGGCGAGTTCGTAGTTCGGGGCGAACCACTAGTGTAACATGTTTCAATTTTAAACCGACTGCCCAAAGGAGGGTTATGTTTTTCACCGTCATGTACATGCGTACGTATGTATTTCCGTTCCTATGTTCCACCTTCGAACCGATTTGAATAAATGAGGTGTCGTGTCGTTGGGTTGGACTTGCTACTGCGAAACTGTCCAATAACAAAAAAAACCGACTGCATCAAAGTTTAAGCAGGTGACGTAATAGTGCTTCGATGAATGGTATTTAGTTGTACTGTAAGCGAGCGAAGTTATCCGAGTATACTAGAACAATCCGGCATTTGTATGTTTGTATGTATGTATGTTCGTTCGACGATAACTTGAGTAAATTTGGTCGGATCGTTATGAAATTTGGTAGGCGGGTAAATGAAATTAAAAGAAATTTTAAGTTCTAACATGAGCCAAATCGGTCGAGGCGTTGCTGAGATATGGGGTTGTAAAGTTTATATGCAATGCGCGCCCGCGCCTGCGCAAATGGTGTTAGCAACAGTTCATTCGCGAGTTCATAGTTCGGGGCGAACCACTAGTTATTAGTAGGTGAACTGTAGCATCGAACAAATGATGCTTCGATGAATTGTGTTTAGTTGAATCGTAATTAGGTGAAGTGTAGCTTCGAACAAATGGTTTTAGTTAAAACAAACATTAGATGATTTGAACGTTAGTTCTACTGTAGGTTAGATGAGACGTCATAGGTGAAGTGTAACTAGGTGAAACGTGTTTCGGCAAGGCGTAGTGAACCCCCGCACCACAGGCCACTTCATCTAAATTCTAAACAAATTTCAGGCATCCGAGCGGTCAATTCACCCGCCTAGTGTAAATTAAGGTGCCACTGGACACTGTATAAATCATCTCATTACGCATTACGTAGAAGCAAAGTCCTAAACCATTCAAAAACACCAGTAGGCTTAGCACGCCGGCCATTTTGTCTACCCTCACTCAACTGTCAACTCAGTAGTGTTAAGTGGCTAAGATGACAGTTGAGAGTAGGCAAAATGGCCCGCCTGCTAAGCCTTCAGAACACACAAACAATAGCTCCTATTCTCCAATTCTCCATAGGACCTGGAAGGCTAGTTACGTTCTCAAGCCAAGACCCCACATACAGGGCGATTCCGCAAGTCATGCCCAAATGAGTCGATCCTATTAACGATATAAATACCCAGCGATAACATCGCGGCGGTTCGATTGTTGTTCTCCTTACTGTTCTATTGGCACAGTCGAGGCAGTAGATGTTCTCCGTAAAAACAGCCGCAATTACCATCCTTTTTTAAACTCGATACGGTCGGCCATAGTCTAGGATACCTCATGACAGCTCTTACCACGTGCGGCATAAGGGCGGCAACGCCAATCGAACAAAAAGGGGTACGTGTGGCCGGCTGAACGTCTCGGAAAGCAGGGGCCTGAGTCTGCAACGCAACTGTGCCAAAATGGGCTTCCAGTTGACGGCTTCAATTCGGAACCCAAAGTTTTTTGTTCGAAAGTCCGTTATTGGCTTAATCTTATCTTTAGACAATATTGAGAAACTAATTTAAATATTTTTTATTTTGGTCCAGTAGTTTTGTTTTTATGCGCTAAAATGTTTTGTTCCTAAGACCGCCAACAGTATGCAGACCGTCGCGTGACGTCATAAAACTGTATCTTTGAAACGTTGGAAAATCCAAACTACTGAACCAAAATAAAAAAAAAATGAAATTAGTTTCTTATAATAGCCAAAAGTTTTGAATAAGCCAATAACGGACTTTCGAACAAAACACTTTGGGTTCCGAATTAGCCATCCAGTGGCGTAGATATAATACAAATAAGTTTAACCGTTTACGAAATTCAAAAAAAGGCTATTACAATTTACTAATGCTGTCGGTCCTTTTAATGTTTTTTGTAGTTGCGTGTTCAAGTCCTATCCCGAGCGAATTTTTTCAACTTATAAGGATTTATTCGCATCCTCGTTTCGTTGCGGCACCGTGTGTGCTTCTACGATCGGTTTCATACAAATTCTTGCTAAGAGTCGCACTGACGATGCCACAACGTCATTCTGTAAAGAATGAAGGAATCTCTTACCGACCACAAAGCGGGCACGAGCGGGCGTGAAAAAAAGTACGTTTCTACCAAATGATCTTTCGGCTTTGCGAACTTCGGCGTTATAACCATTCGGCGTTTTAGTTTTAGACATTTTGGCTGTAGAATTTTTCAAATTCGGTCTTTAAATGCGTCACCGTAAATAATGATTGTAAGGATATGGCCGAAATATTCTACTGCTCTATTCCTATGTTGTGCTATTGGATTGAAGTCGAATATCGTGTGTGATTTGATTAGGCACCAAAATGGAAGGTCAAAATACAGTTTGATGGGTGAAATTCTGCAGTCGTTTTGTTACTACTTTGTGGTTACATTACCCGACTTCCCAAAAGGAAGGTTATGTTTTTCACCATCAAGTATGTGTTATAAGTATGTATATGGGTATATCCGTTCCTATTTTCCCATATACAGCCTGAACGCCTGAAACGATTTGAACAAAAATGAGGTGCCGCTGCGAGCTCATGCTCATCTACCTAAATCATGTTCAATATTCAAGTAATAACTTACATACCTATATCTCTCCATAGAGTAATCGCAGATAACAAAGTCGAAACAATCAAGAAAATCATAATGACAATAATACCAGTAACTTAACGACATTAAAATACAGAGTCGAGACAAGAGAAGACACCGTACGGTACCATTCTCCATAAAATCATTTAAGGGGGCGTGCCACCGTTTCTATCCGGATCGCGGGCCCGACCCGGGTCCTATTGTGTAATTTCAACATCAATCGCCATCCCTCACGAATTGCTTATAATAAATAAATAGGCTTTCGCATCACGTCATGAGATGATTCATACAGCGTCCAGTGGCACCTTCACTTACACTAGTTGGGTCAAGTGACTACTCAGACGCTACAATGCTTGGGACATTATTTAGAACTTATTTATTGTTAAGATTGAATTACTTATACTCAGTGAGCATTGCTCATGGCTTTCGCCTGCCCTGATGATCCACAGTGCAGATGGATCTCACAGAAGCGTCAGCAAATGCTATCGAAGTGGCGAGATTCTATACGTACAACTTAGTAATTAGACGTAGGAGAATGAGATGCTTTCGACACGGTCGAAAGAATCGCCATCACTTTTATTTGAGTTTTGAAACTTCTGCCGCATCTATTAGGTGAGCAGTCATTTAAAGCAAATGTTACCGATCGTGATGGCACTCATTCATTATTGAATAAACAAAATATTAAATCTTTCAATTTATACTTAGCTATGTCTTTTTGACCTAGGTGTTCGTTACGTTAGCGATTTTGATAATCCCATTTATAAAAAAAAACTAAGGCCTTTGCATCTACGTAATGAGATGATTTATACGGCGTCCAATGGCTTCCATTTTTAAGTCACAATCGAAATCATAATCAAGATTGTTTCAAAGGGATTAGATAGATGTTGCAATTAGACAATCGAGCCCCAGACTTCATGATAGTACGTAACGTGTCATTGCGCCGGAGTCGATATTGCCCTTAATGTATCATTGATAGTTCGTCTCGCGTGCTGCACTATTACTGTCATAGGGATGGGATAGTGCTTTATCGGTAGGGTTTTGGTCGACAGAGGAAAGTAAAGATCCCAACATGCCAGCTGTAGATTCGGCTTTGGTCTACGCTTGTTGAAGAGATAATAAATGGAAATGTAGAGGTACAACATTAGATAAAAGCCTATTCTATGTTTGCCATGTTAGCCTGGTACGCCTCTAAATGTTCGTGCACTTCGTGCAGGGATATGTCGGGATAGTTTAGGGATATACTAGTTTCGGTTCTCATTTGCAACTAATAATATATGCTCGGAAACATTCTCATTCCCGGCAAAGTTTCCCAAAGTTTCCATAAATTCCCAGTTTTTTCTTGTATAATAATGTAATTTTTATACTATCACGTTCTTTAGTCTTGTCGTTGCAGTGTTGCCATATGGAGACTGCATGGAATCGGTATTTAATTAAAACATCCATCTAAAATCCGTACTACCAATTAAATTTGTATGAATTATGTGTCAAATATTGAAATATCTAAAGTTTAGAGCAAAGTTCCCGTTAAATTCCCAATTGGGGGAACATTGCCGGCAATGTTTCCAGCGATTGGCAATGTTCCCGGGAACGGAACAACAATATTTGCTACCCAAAGTCATGAAGTAGAGACGAAGCTTGCGTAGCCCTTACCTACTTCTCAGTGCTAATCGATATTAAACTATCGACCAATACCCAACACTAAGCAATCGCCGGGCCACAATACATTACAGTCTCATCATTGTAGCTGCACTGGGGAAGCACCAACATGTGTTTAACTTAATGCTTATAATTAAGCTTCGACTAAGCATTAGGCCGACTTTAATGGAAAATCGTTGGCACGCGACTAGACATACAATGGCAGTACTTTCTGGTGACCTCTTATTTGGTACTTTTTGTTCGCAAGATTGGCCACCAGAAGGTTGGTGCCTTAGCGGGGTAGTTGGCTATTGCTTTGTGATTACGATAGTAATGTTGTATTGTGTTTTGGCTGATGTGGGATGGCGTTTGGAAAAAGAAGGTACTTTTTGGTTTGACATCGCTCTCTATGCTTATTAATTTTCGTACAAAAATCATGCAAGTTTTTTTACTTTTACCGGTTTTAATACTTAGGTACACACGACAGCACGTCGACCCTTACACGATAGCACTCTATTAGGTTACGTTACGGGCGACTTTACAACAAAAGTGTACAGTCTGACGTGCTGTCGTGTGTACTACCATTCATGATATCAAAGAAAAAATATCGTCCAGACAGTTCTTTATGTAATTTCATTTCTCATAAATCACTACAATTATCCATCAAATACCAATGCACATGTAAAAACGTCATCCTACAATCAGCCAGTCAAAAATATATAAACATAAAACATTTCTCTTGTCAGTTTTCTGTGACACAATTCCACAAGAGGCTGCACATCGAGTTCGCACCCTACTATTATAGTATTGGTTAATTACCGAGCAATTTTTCAGCAACGATTTCCTAATAACTCGTTTCGGCTTATTGTGCGCGAAAACTTTTAACTTTTTTTTGTTTTGCCGGGCTCGTTCGTAAATCGAACAATGCGCTTTTTGAACTGGTTCGTCGCGAAAATGCCGAGCGACAACCCTTGAAAGTTTTTAATTTGACATTATTGAGATTTTGTCGTTAACGACGTGGAGTTTGTTTTTCGTTCGAATTTCAATTGTTTTTTTTTTGTACTGCGAAAATGTTGGCTGTTTTCTAGAGAGTCTTAATTGCCAAATAAGGAAAAAGTGAAAAGTCAGCGTGTGTTTTGCGAACAATCGTACTCGTATGTACAAAATCAAACAGCAACCGGAAAATGCTGACGTTTAACAGAACTCAAGTGCATAAATACTGCCAGAAGAACCGTTTATACTTAGGTACTTTCATATCTAGGTACTCATGTGAAGTTTTTGGATTTGATATGCCTGTGATGATGATAATGGTTATAATGGTCTACAGTTTCTCTTTTACCCATTAACGTTTTAGTCTTTTACAGCTACAGGTATGGTCATGGGTTTTTTAATGACTGCATAAAACAAACACTGGTTAACAATTCCAAATTCTAATTTATGTGTGATTGGAAGAAAACTGATGTAAAAAGAACGTTAACGTTAGAAAAAATAGTGTAAAAGGAACGTTAACGGAATGTAAGTTGATGTGTGAAATGAAGTGTGGGCGAGAGGGAGAAAGAAGACAAATTTAGAATTAGAGGAGGGAAAAAAAGACGTTGGTTGCCAGTTTTAAGTAAAAGAAGTCAAAAACTCAAGACGAATTTATGAATAAAAATACCTAATGCTAAAACTGTAGAAGGAATTCCAATCCATCGTTCATTTGATTTTTTAGCTAATTTAGGTACTTAGAGATTAAAAAACAGCCCTTATGATGAATACAAACGTATTTGACTGTGAAATTGTACTTCGGTTTTATTTATCCAGTGACGAAAACGTTCGGAAACGGCATTTTTGATGCGAGGGAAAAATGGCAGCCAATTGTTTTATTTATGTCAGCGGTTTTTGTCAGCGTATTTGTTTAAACTGGCATCTATTTGTTTTGTTTGTTATTTTGCCGGATTCGTTGCATTTTGTCGGGTGTACAGCTATGGATGACGAGGTAAACGGTGTATTCAACTACGCTGTTGATTGGTTAAACTTTTTGTTCGCGTTACACACAACTACGGCTCTCAAACAATTCCCAAAGTATGATACAAAAGAAAAAAAATACCCAGATTTTTCTAAGATCTTGACCATGAAACAGAACGGACACGCTCTTTCAAAGAGTCCAAGAGCACTATACTGATAATAATTAACTATTTAGCTATTTATTGAGTGGTCATTAGTCAATAAACGGTTTTATTGTATTTCTTGTTGGCGTTCCTTATAAAAATAAATAAAGAGATAGACAGATAAATAGACAAGTTTATTATAAAGTTGTCAATTTATCTGTAATAGGTACGGTCGGACACAGTCTAGGATACCCTATGGTAGCTCTTACCGCGCGCGGCATAAGGGCGCCAATCGAACAAAAAGGGGTATCCTAGGGTGTGGCTGACTGAACTTATTCCAAATAACATATGCACAAACACTAGCACACCCAAAGTGACCTCAACAAATCATGCCCCTGCACAGCTGCTCGCCGAAACTACGGCCCAAGTAACATTTAAGTAAGAGCAAGACGGGATCAGCATCACTTCGCAATTACAGACTGACAAATGCCGGATATTAGAAGCACATGTGGCCCGAAGTTGCCCACTGTACCCTATCCGTACCCTCTTAGGGAGGCAGGGGAGAAAGGGTCAGACGCCCAACGTAGGATTGTGAAATAAACCGACGCAGAAGGTTAGCCCTCCCATTTTTAAATGACGCTTGGTGACAGTAATGCCCGATATCATCAACTATACTTAATTTTTAAGAACTTCTTTACCTTTTTAAAGAAGTCCTTAGCGTTGGTTTTACTCACTAGTAATTTGTCGGAGTCATAAATTACTAGTGAGTAAAACCGTGACTTAATAGAAAAATGTGCAGTACTCACGAAAGTTTAAGTTTAAAAAGTCCTTAGCGTAATTTTGGAAACAAACTTCTTAAAAAAGTTAAAGAAGTTCTTTAAAATTAAGTGTAGCTGGTGAAATCGGGCAAAAATGCATTTCTTTAAAGCTCCCCTACACAGGCGCCCTTTTGCCGGTCGATGCGTTATTGCGATATCTGTTTTCAGTACATTTTGTATTAGGATGGCCATGGAGTTACACACTGCTGCGGTAATAACGCCGAAACGTTCCTAATAACATAGATTTAGAGAGGGAGCGCAGGGCATTGCCGGTAAGGTGTAATATGCTAGCACGTAGTTTGCACGATACTTAAAGATGTCAAAATATTTTTAAAACCTACTGCCAAACACTATAAACGTGCAACCTTTGGACCAATTACACCAAAAGAGCCCACAATGCCTTGCGCGTCCTATACAACAATGCCTTCAGAGGGTGGTTGGGGCTGCCCCCAGATGGCTTTCATGCAGTTGTGCGCAAGCGGATAGCATCCCTGATGTCTACAGGGTGCACTCTAAGTCGATAGCGGAACTTTAAGTAGGCTGTCTACTGATCACTACAAACAACTTGTACTGGGTGGCGAAAAAAATGGAGCGAAAAAAATATCAGCTGTTCCATACAAAAGGTCGACTCAGTACTGCGCCAAATGTATGAAACAGCTGATATTTTTTTGGCTCCATTTTTTTCGCCACCCAGTACAAGTTGTTTGTAGTGATCATTAGAGTGCACCCTGTAGAGTGGCGAGCAGCTCTAACACTCTTCTGAGGACGGTCGCTGACCGATTGGATAGCCCAATGTACAAGCATTGGGCATCCCTGCATGTATACCCAAATAAAAATTATAAATTTTACTAACACTTAGCATAAGGCTTGTATTTTACTAACTATATGGACTTAATTTAATTATGTACATAAATATTTTCAATTTAAATTTCAATCAAAAATGCACTGATAACAGATATCGCAATAACGCATGCGGTACTACCGACCGATAAAACGCGCCTGTATGGAATCCTTTAGTTTATAGGAATCGTGTAACAATCGTGTAATTTAAATCGAACTGTTAAACTGATTCGTTCTTCTGTCTTTTGTTATATGCTACGACTTAACTGAATTCGGACATAAGGATAGTTACGGTTCTAATTTCGAATGCGTGGATTTGTATTCCGTTCTACTAAGGTAGGTTGGGTTCGAGGTATATTCGTAATTAGTTGGATTATGAAATCAGGAAAGTTCCGAATAAGTTACTTTTGCAATCATCAAATTGCTTTGTCATTCGATCTAGCGCAGGACCACGGATACAAAAAGAAAAACAATTGGTATAGGTAAAAATAAAACACTAAAATTAAAGTGAAGGTATGGTTGGTCGGTCACAGTAGATTGTGACAGTAGTTTCTAGGATATCCCATTCTTAGGTAGGTGCCGAGAATTTAAAATGCTACGCCTAGTTAATGATCTTTATCCACATTCATAAGCGATAAATCTTCAACAACTTCACATGTGAACATGTTTTTACAAAACATTCTAAAATCTGGTATACCAAAATGTAGTTTATTTAGAGGTAGAGTCACTTTTGGTCACGTGACATTTTGGGTTCATATGATAGCGTGATTGTAGCTAAATGAAAACCAAAACAGCAAGACCAAGAAGCAGGCCCAAAAATTGTTGGAGTGGCTGCATCGAAGAAGACCTAAGAAAGATGGGCAAATATATAACTGGCAAAAAGAGGCAAGGGCCAGAGACAAATGGAAATCTACTGTGGTGGAGGAGGCCAAGACTCATAAAGGGTTGTAGCGCCAAAAGAAATAAGTAAGAAGTCTAATAGCGTGATTAACATACATAAGTTTTGAAGTTTACTCTGCATCCAATCTTTTGCTCGACTAACATATTCAGCCGTTTCAATGTCTTATCTGAAAAAGACAATAACCAAAAATGTAAATTGTAGGTTTCGCTACCAAAATCTGTAAACCTAAAATACCAAGGTTGTCTGGAAGAGATAGCTTTTAGCTATAAGGCCGCCATTTGTACAAAATTTTGTTGAAAAAGTTATCTGTTATATTCTTTCTGTTGTGCAATAAAGAGTTCTCTATCTATCTATCTATCTATCTAAAATACAGATCTTTTGATCTATTTTAGGCTCCAGTCTTTCCACAAATTCTGTAAGATCTGTGTGCTTGTCCATGTCACCATTAAGAAATTTGTGGAGTGATAAATTTATTTTAATTTTATCTCCACCAAAACTGCAGCAGACGACGTGATGCCACCAAGTGTCACTATAACAAGAGATCACTACCTTCCCATAACCCCGGAAACCGCCGATGTCGTTAACCAAACACGACCTACACACCTACTATATCATCATTAATCCGAGCCCGTGTCGGATCGAATCAACGCACGTTGCTAACACATGCCACTGTATCTTGACCTCTAGCTAACCTCCCAAGCCCCCCTCTAAGGCCCTGATGTTTAAAGGTCGCGGGAGGGGTGACGGGCGAAGTGAAGCCAGTAGATGCGAGACTAGATTCAGTATCAGCAATAAGTATGGAACTTTCGCGGCACCCACGCACCGCCTACAGGGCTAGGTGAGTGCAACTAGGGGTGTGGACTTGGTGATGAGCTTAGCGGGGCAAAATGAAGGCATTTGCATCTACGTAATGAGATGATTTATACAGCGTCTAGTAGTACCTTCACTCACACTAGATGGGTGAAGAGACCACTCGGCGCTGCAGTGCCTGGGACATTGTTTTAATTGGGTAGGCGGTGCTTGGTTAGTGAGTTTACGGAGTGGCCCGCATTTATTGCTCCTTATAGGTTTTTAAACGGAAACGAGGCGCTGCGTCTATCCATACCCGGGCGGAGATCCAGAGGAAGACCAAAAACCAAGTGGATGGACGTGGACAAGAAAGACCTCATAGAATGAGGAGCCTCCGAAGGCGACACTAAGTACAGGGCAAAGTGGAAGAAAATTAGGAAGGCTGACCCCATCACAATGAGGGACTCAAGCTTGGAAAAGGGGGAGAGAGAAAGTTTTTAAATCACTATGTAATAAAAAAATATTGTACGGTCAGGGGCAACTGCTAAGAATCAACACATCAACTCCCACCAAGGCCGTAGCCGAGCGTCATCGCTGCGTATATTTACAGCGCAAAGGGCGTTAGGAATGGTGTCCATACATGATGCGGCGGCAATAAGTAAACAGCGCATACTTCCGCGTTGAGAAACCTTAGCTTGGGAATTGGGCTGAGGATGCACGCAATTCTGTGAATATTTTAGGAGGCTGGGGAATTAGGTAATAGGACAACCGGTTCCCATGTTAGTGACTTTGTAATGTGAATGTGCGATGCGGTTGTGATTTCAAACGAGACGTTTCAGACCAACCCTATGGTGACGTAATGGTGCCATTTTTTTTTTAAATACCCTGAATGGCATGTTTTTTTCAATGATTCATGAGCTTTATTAAACTTTCGTGGTTTTGAGACATCATTTGTTGTAAGACAACGAAATATCGGGCAATCAAACAAAATAAATCGTGGTAAGAATCGCGTTTTCTTACAATAATTATATTTAATTTTAGTCTGTATTAATTATGATGACGTCACACTGAAGACACACACACGATACACGATAATACGAGAACCAAACACCACGAGCAACAACTAACTCATCGCTCAATTCAAAATGCAATTAGATCCTCAACAGAATCGCACAACCATTAAGTTTTCAATAAGGCCCGTCCACACACACACCGTTCCGTGGGTCCACCGTCCCTCCCCAAGTATTCGCCCGTGCTAGTGGTATTATAATTTTGATACGGGAAGGAAGGGTAGGCCGGCCAGCAGGAATTAACTTATCACGGCGGCGGCGCATCTGCATATCTTAAACATTTATGGACGTGGGCTGGACTTGGACTGATACGGAATTTGCTAAAAGAGATGCTGGTAAAGACTAAAGGTTAATAACCTTTTTTACTTACTTATCAGCTAGATAGATATTGTATTTCTAATCTTCAGGCTTAACCTCTTCACATCTTGACTGTAATTTTTTTTTCTACAGCTATACTCGGAGTTTTGGCTGCTAAAAATCTTCCAAGCTTCTCTCCGCTTAATAAGCACAGCAGATAATAATTATTCATTGTTCGCCCTGAACTTTGAACTCGCAACCCGATGTCTCGGCAATCCCATGACACCGCGCAAAAAAAATCTTGAATAAAAATGCGCTTTCACCAAAGTCGTAGGATTAAAATTATTGGAAATCACATTTACAAGTTGACGTGTTTCAGGAATTAAGCTATTTAAACATTTCCCTGTATAAGTGTTTTTCAGGAATCTATAAAATTCAAAAACTGTCCTACTAAACTCTATTTAGACTCTATGTTCATAAAACTTTACACAGACCAGCCACTAGGTAGTAAATCCACATTTAGGGTGGTATTCTAGAACGCTACTTAAACTCAGTTTAAAAAGAGTTCAGACTGTCGATAAAACAGAGCATGTTTTGGTATGAAGGGAGGGATATTCAAATTAAAACTTGCACTGTTTTATCGACAGTCGACACGACTAAACTCTACTTAAACTGAGTTTAAACAGAGTTCAAGGAGCGTTCTAGTTTGAACTGAGTTTAAACAGAGTTTAAGTAGCGTTCTAGTTTGAACTGAGTTTAAGTAGCATTCTAGAATACCACCCTTAGACTTAAATCACATCTCCGAGTACGTCCCTGTGCCCCCCTGGGCTTGACTCGGACACGGGAGGGGGTGTAAGACACATATCTCAGGCAGGGATGCAAGAAATGCCCGCACCCCAATATGTAGATTTGTACTACCTCCTACTGACTGTGGTCATTATTATACTGTGCGCGTTAGGCTTTGATACTTGCTGTTCTTTAGTTGAGGAAAATCAGGTGGAATTGTAATGTCATTCAGCAATGGTGATGTATGGAAAAGCTTGTGGATTTTCTAAATACACACGCTTTAGCATAAAAGACAGGATTTGAAACTAAAGTAAGACTGGTTAAAGTGACAAACCAATGGTTTTATTTTTTAAGTTAGTATTTAAATTGTTGTAGAAACACCATACCCTTATGGCGCAAGAAAAATATTACCTCAACGAAAAAATCCAATAATTAGTCTGCAACTGGGCATATACATAACTGTTCTGAGGGAATATTCACTTTTAATGACTCGCGATATTCACAAATTATTGTATTCGAAACGGGTCGAATCGCGGTTCTACCCCCGACCACGGCAACTGAACTGCGGCCGAAACGTCGGGAAAAATAAGGTAATTAATTTTGCCGAAAAGCAACCGTGGTTCGACCCGTTTCGAATACAATAATGTTCTGAGGAAAAGCTTGTGACGTCCCACTGACCTACCAGCAAATAAAATAGCTGTCGATTTCCACCTAAGTATCAAAACGCCGCCAGTCACAGTCGGCGCACACTAAAATATCAAAACTATTCGCGCCGTCTCAACCCCCAAGTTATCCTAGCGGGTCCGACATACCTCTACCCAATCTGCGGAGCTAGTTGGAGCGAAATGTTTTGTCTGTCCGTACACTCGGCATTATCGAGTGAGCCATGTGACTGTACAGCATATGGCTGGGATAACCCTCATTGCGGCTGATATATTTCGATTAGGACGGCCTTTGTGGGCCGGGAGCTGGCGCCTGAAAATTTTCCAGTTTCAAGTCGTTTTCTATAGAATAGAATAGAAGCGGTGGTGTTCTAGGTGGTAGAACATTGGACTTGGAAGCGAGAGACTTAGGTTCGATTCCCGGCACAGGCATGCACCTATGACTTTGTTTCTTTACATTTGTGAATTTGAAGTAGCAAAACCACTTGCTAACGGCGAAGTAAAGCATATTGAAGAAACTCGCGGATTAGTTAGCTCCACACGTATTGACTTGTCTTTGCTGTGGGCTAGGCCGACTATGCTGTCAGGATGTTAAAACAACCATTGAGTAAGTATTTACCAGTGTAGATGTAACAACTTTTAATCCCTCTCGAACTATCCGTTGAAGGCAGTTTAGACAAGGCATTCTTAGCACATAAAAATAACCCGAGATTCCATCTGCTACTCAAGGAAGATGAAATTGTCTCGCCCGCCGCCCAGCCTACGACGGTCGTCTCAAGATTCCACCACAGTCTTAGGGCTGTCCAACACACACATAACTTGGCCCCAATATAATAATATTCAGGATGGAATTGTCGTATGGACGTCTGAAGGAATTATTCATGCTATTCCGAGCCCAGCTCGTGAATGAGAGGTAATTTAAATAGTTTCTTGGGGTCGAGTGGATGGCGGGTTATATTATTAGGTTTAAGGCGACATGTGTTGGGGATTTGGTAAGGTGTGGTGTGGTGTGGAGGCTTTTAAAGTTTTGGTATGTATTTGCATGAAAACCTGACTTTGATCATGCCTACACACTTTCTCAAAGAGTGGAGCCATGGCTATAGTTAGAGAGCTGGTGACCAATCGAGATATTTTTTCGTACAAGGCTAGGAGTTGGTAGGCTGATAGAGTAGACTTCGCTGAGTCTGGGAAAAATATTTTTTTGGCACGGTCGCGGTTGATAGTTAGATTTTTTCGACTTTGAAAGTTTAAATGTATGGGTTCAGTATATTTTTTTTGTCGTACAAGGATAGAAACTTCTAGGTTAGTTGTTAAGACTCCGTTGAACAAGAAAATATTAGTTTTTTTGGCCGAGCGTGGTTGAAAGTTTGATTTTTATAACCCAAAAATTCACACTTTCTAGGTTATAAAAAACCATATTTCTACCGCGTTTGGCTAGTAATAAATAGTGATTTCGTGATCAGCGGAGACTAAAAAGGCAGCCAAAAAACTCCCAGCCTTGTAGACAAAAAAGAAATGACTCAACCCATACATTTAAACTTTCAAAGTCGAAAAAATCTAACTTTCAACCGCGACCGGACCAAAAAAATATTTTTCCCAGACTCAGCGCAGTCTACTCTATCAGCCTACTAACTCCCAGCCTTGTACGAAAAAATATCTCGATTGGTCACCAGCTCTCCAACTACTACCAGACCCGTAGTACTACGAGAAATAAACCTAAATATGTCATACCCAAAAGCACTAATAACTATGGAAAACGCTTAGGCCATGATTTGGCTCCTACATTATATAAAAACTTCCCAGATGAACTACGTAACAATAAAAAAATTACAAAACCTCAATTTAAAAATAAACTAAAACACTTATTTTTGGGCCCCGGCCCGTCCCTTCCTGACAGTACAAGTCACGCTTTGTAATGTAACCTATTAAGTATAAAGAATTTTAGCTGTAAGTACCAAGAGTGTTGCCGACAAACTGCTTAAGCAGTTTGGCAAATGTTATTTATTGTTATTATGTGTGTTTTTCGAAAAATAAATATTTAAAAAAAACAACATTACAGTTACCAAGCGGCGAATAAATGCCAATACTTCGCTTAGTAGTAAGGCTACGAAATAGAAATGTAGAGCTGATTAGCTTATTTGGCATTTGATTTGATTAAATCCTAATCTTCAAATGAAATCCTAAGATTCAAATAGCTCGACACATTTGAATGCGACTTTTACGATATTAACCATGACTCGGCTTGAAATAATCATAAAATACAAGAGTATTTAGATATTTGACACAATCATGGTGAATTAATTAATAGCGGCACGATAAAAACATAAAATACATCACAAACTCAGTTTACGGACTCAGCCGTTTTAGCGTTTTTTTCCAATATTTTTTCTTCACATGCCCTCAGAATCGAACTTTACCAACTGATTGAAGAGTATACGTCAGTTTTAAAAATAAAATATTGTCTGTGGTCGTAGTTCGATCACACATGATGAAGTGATCTGACGTTGGATCCTAAAATATCCGCGGACTGTTTGAGATTTGGCGCGTTGGATACTATAGTATCCAGGGACCGCCATGTGGCTAGACCACTTGAAGACCTCCAAATTCAACGCCAGTTCTGACAGGCACTTTATCGCTACCATGGCAACCCTAGCAACCGTAGCATGGCTCTCATATCGCAAACGGGTTGGACATTGAAATATACGCTCATTAGTTGGTCCACTGATTAATCGAGCTTCTTACAACGCTGTCTCAGCGGCCATTCTATTGTTTACTCTAGCTCGGCGGTTTTACATTCACTGTCTTTTTTTTTCATAGAGCATTTCATAAAATGCTTTGGCAAGTAGCGCATTGGGTTTTCAGGCGCAGCGCTGACCTTTGAGTTTCATACATTTACATCGCATTACATATACATACAAATTACATCGTAAGAGAAAAAATCGTCCATAAAATCTATGAAAAAAAATCTCCAGTGCTCTTTTATGAACTGTTGTACCATGTTTTGTACTTTTTAGACTTATAGATTTTAATGCAGATTATTGAACGAGCAAGCGAAGCGAGCGAGCTATCTGTAACTGTGGCCGACCGTACCATCCTCACATCTAAGTTGGACCCCACAGAAAAGACAAGGTTTTCTCACAACGTTTTCCTTTACAATTACCAAGAGGCTGCTAGTATAAATTGACCAATGTGTGTATTAGCCCCAAAATTAAAATGAAATAGCCAATTAAAACGCCAATAAACAAAACAATACATAAACAATACGTATCCTCACACGTAAAGCAAACACTACCTATTCCATCCAAGCAGGATAATCTGGCAACAAGGGTAGCATTAATAATTATTATTAGCCTACAAACCAGAACTTTCTGGTGATCCCCAAGCTTGTGCTATTAGTATGAAGACTCAGGGTCACACGCAAGGGGAGATAACTTTAGCTCTGTACGCTGTAATGTGGCCCATATGATTTTGGTGTTAATTTAACTACGACTTTCACTTGAGATTTACGATACAATTTACAGACGTCGCAAAATACGGAACATGAACTGAGTAGCTACCACGAGTGTGAGAAAGCTGTGCCGGACGTCTGCCGGACGTCTGTCACATAATTATCCTAATACTATAGTAGTAAGGTTGTTTATCCAACTTAAAACTATCAGTGACAGCGACAGTAAGCACTCGAGTAGCTGCTCTGTGCGCTCTGCCGCGCTTACACCCATTTTTTTAAATAGACTTTTGAGCTATAATGTATTTGAAAAGAGAAAAACATAAGTACAGTCATAAAGAGAGAGAGAGAGAGAGAGAACACTTTAATCTGCATGAGCGATTGACACCAAAATCGATGAAATCGAATAATAATAGCAGCCAAACGTATTCTTCGTTTGTATTATGTGAGCGCTGTAAATAATGCTCTACAAATGCTTTCGGGTTATTCAGTGTGTGACAATTTAAGGTCCAATTATTATTGTTGTTCTGTTGTTAACAATAATAAAATTGCCGTAAACGAAAAATCGCTGAACAATAATTCTTTAAAAGTTTAGCTTCAAAATTTAAAAATCTTAAAAAAAAAATTTTTCGCCACGCTGCTATTGTTGGACCTTAAAAATACTATCATAATTTAATCGCATTAGGGCTATTATAGTTCAAATAAATTTTCGTTTGAGTGTACAGAACGGGAACTAATCCCTATAAACAGGAGCACACACGTACGGAAGTAATCCTAGGGTTAGATTGTGGGATACATTTGCAAATATTAGCATTTGTGTCATGAGACGCGATTATGTTTCGGATATCCGGTTTATTGCAGCATTTTGCGTGATTTAAGAAATGACATGAGCTATGTTGGTAGTTTTGTTTGAATGCACTAATTACGCAAAACTTTAGGGGCTTCCCTTTTCAGCATCAAAATATTTTGCAAAATACACAGAAAAACTTTACTATTCTGTGGTAAAATAACCGGTGCATAGAAAAAGAACCTACGAGCCAAAAAAAACAAAAAAAAAACCCACTCGTGTATTTTTAATAGGCAAGAACTTTAAAAATAAATTCGAGAATACACCAAAAAAACAATAGACAGTTTGTTTAAATGAATATAAATCTCAAGCTGATTTTACCCAACCCTTTAATTTAAACCTTGAAAGAAAACTAAAATATTCACTCCCTCAAAACAAACGCTTAAATTTCAACCCCCCTTTTTTGCTAGAAAATAGCTTGGAATATTGAAATTGAAAGGAACAATCTTTTTTTCACAATTATAATGGGTTGATTCAGATTCATTTTCTTTTGCAAATACGAGACCTGTGTGCTTATTCTGTAAAAATAACTGCACTGTAGCTAGTCCTCAAAACTGGTTTATTTGTGGGAAAATAGTTCTTATAGAAATAAAGTAACTTTTTTGTCGACAAATAATACGTACTTATCTATCTATCTTCTTCTATATATAAAAATGAATCGCCGTGCATTACTCTCGTTAACTCTCGCTAAAACTAAGAAACGGCTTGACCGATTTGTATATTTACTGTTTTGTTTAGTTCACCACAGTTCAGGGTAGGTTTAAAAGCAAAGAAATATGGGAAAAGTTAAAGGATTAGCTGAAAAACGGAACAAATAAAAATTGGTCATTTTGTATTGGAATCGCCATTTTTGACGCGGAGAGTTAAACAATTTCAGGTGATACGAAGTTCACCGGGTCAGCTGGTAGTTTATAGATTTTTATTTTTATTTTCCTGCAAATAAACCGGTTTTGACGACTAGCAACTGTGCTTTTTTTTACTGAATAAGAACACATTTCAGTGGGATATATTTATGCCAAAGTGCGGGGTCGCCATTAGTCTCCCACACCGTTCGGTCAGGGGTCGCAAGTCGCCGGCTCTGTACCAAGTTATTATCATACATTTCCATATCACACAGGCTTTGCCCCACAAGTTTACAAGTTTGTAGAGAGAGAAACGGATTCAAAACTGACTGATGTTAATGCAACGGTCAACCAACTGTCTTGTAGATGTGAAACTTGGTTGGTATAACCCGTGTCATTAAAGATTGTATTGAAATCACGGAGTGCATACAACTTCAAACATAATTATTATTCGACTTAGATTTGTGGCTATGTTACTGTTTTGTATTTGGACTTTGGAAAAAAGTTACCAAAAAATACTTACTTGCTTGAAAAGCCATATCTTAAAATACATAAAGCGTACATAAAGTGTCAAGTGTCACCTTATAGATAGGTGAAGTGAGCACTTGGTTGCCTAGGATGTGTCAAAATAGAGTAGACTTGCCTAGCACCTATTATTTTAATGTATTTGGTACCATATTCTCAGTTTAGTGGGCCCAGGATAAGTATAGGATAAGCTACCAAGGCATATATTTCTTCACGATGCGAGTTTAACCTTCACGGACCGTTGGGTTCCATGCGGTTCTATGAGACTTCCTGCCAATTTCACCGCAAATATAACTTTTTATTATTTTATTTCGCAGCTGTTTTAGGCAAATCTTAGTAGAATCTTATCGGAAATTCCAACGCAAACAAAGAATACAACATTCCGCCACAATATTGTCGTAGGTGGCCATTTTAACCGCGACCTTGACAAAATAAATAGATAAATAGACGGATAAATAGAGTGGAGGACACAAGGGGAGGCCTTTGCCCAGCAGTGGGACACAAAGCAGGCTACATAAAATAGACGAAAAAACAACAGGTTAAAGAAACTAGTTTCTTTAAATATTTCGTAAGTTTTTAATTTACTTATATATTTTTTGTTTCCCTGAAATTTTACGTTTTTACGAGATCTGTGGTTCAGCGGTCACAACATTATTATCTCTATATTTTTTACCAACCACAAAAAGAGAGCCTCGAGCGCGTAACCGATACATTCATAGGGGCGTTAGAGTAGATTGGAACTCGATATATATCTGTCGATATGGGACTGTGCCCGAGGCGAGATATCATCTCTCGCTCGTATCCAAATTAATAATCTTCCTCGGTGTGCGAATGTTACTTGTTACGTGTGATGTCGTTATAGGACATGGAGTTAGGAAGGGAGATCCTCCATTCTGTATGAGAATATTTTCTAGAAAGCGCTACTTATCACGCAAAAAAAAGGAATAACACCATTTGACAGAGTGTAGAGTCAAAGGAGATTATTTTCGTTCCATAAATTTTTGAGCTGATTCTCAAAGTGCCCTTCAATTTAATTTTAAAAATTGGTTCATTCACATTCAGTTAGAACAAGGCTGCTCAACCTCTTTAACAGTCTGGCCAAACTGTGGAATCAGACGTTCACTATGGGCCACTGACAATACCACTATTTCAGTTACTCTCAGGACATGCGAAATGGTGCGAATTTCGAAACTTACTTGCGTGGGCCATTTAAATTTTTTTGGCTGGCCTGGGGTGGAGCACCCTTGAGTTAGAACATGTGATTCCAGAAAAAATATACCGGCCAAGTGCGAGTAGAGTTGAGTTTTGCACATAAACTTTACTCGATGTGATTTGAGTGATCTACAGGGTGCACTCTAAGTCGATAGCGGAACTTTAAGTAGGCTGTCTACTGATCAATACAAACAACTTGTACTAGTTGGCGACAAAAATGGAGCGAAAAAAATATCAGCTGTTTCATACATTTGGCGCAGTACTGAGTCGACCTTTTGTATGGAACAGCAGATATTTTTTTCACTCCATTTTCTTCGCCACCTAGTACAAGTTGTTTGTATTGATCAATAGATAGCCTACTTAAAGTTTCGCTATCGACTTTGTAGAACTCGAGTTCCCCATGGGATGGGTCGATTCTGTGTATTCGTAACTCCACGTA
This sequence comes from Zelleria hepariella, assembly GCA_949319315.1. Classification (NCBI taxonomy): domain Eukaryota; kingdom Metazoa; phylum Arthropoda; class Insecta; order Lepidoptera; family Yponomeutidae; genus Zelleria; species Zelleria hepariella. The sequence goes on from OX439394.1 coordinate 11,400,079, forward strand.
CAAAACATATTAGATGGATTCAATTTCCGCACTGTGGGTAACGTTAATATGCTGTTAGCCACTCGATCTTGTATTGGATTTAGCGTGCCGAGGTTTTTACATTTTGATGTCACTTTTTACAGACATTTGTTCAAACTTCGACAGCCCTATTTTATTTATAACGCTTTATTTATGTCGAACAAAAGATCAAAGTCTGTCTATCTCGATATCGTTGTGCTATTTTATAATAATAGTTATAGTACGAAAATTAAGTGGCATGAAGTTTCGGAAAATTAAAAGGAGCCGTATTACAATGTTTTTGTTTCCTATTTTCGAATGTCAGTTTATATCACCCAAATAACTAAGGCCTTTACGTAATGAGATAAGTTATACAGTGTCCAGTGGCACCTTCAAACCACACTAGATGAGTGAAGAGGCCAGTAGGACGCTGAAGTGCCTGGGACATTGTTTTAAATGGACCCAAATAAACAATGAGAGAATCAATGCAGTTCAAATCTCAAATTAGGAAGAGACAAATCACAAATCGGTAATCTAATTCATGCCCACTAGCAATCATAATGGCGGGAGGTTATTACAATTTCTCAAAAACCCGATTATCGTTCTAGAGGAAAACTACTTACTGTATTTTACGATAATACCGCTAACTTACATAAAGGTACAAGCACACCGCACCTTTTGCGGGCAAGCGTATGCGTGGCCAAAACAGACATAGAGTGAAAAGATATCATCTGGGGCTTAAGTCTGTAACGCAATGGCATGTCGATGGCGTCCCAGTAGAAGGGCAAAACCGGATTTCCTCGTTTTACTCCTACAACCAGCGAACTAATTCTCTAGAATTGGAATCAAAATATTCTTTGCTGTACTACAAAAGCATTAAAAAACAGACAGCATTAATAAATCGTAATTGTAGTCAACTGGGAGCCCATTTTGGCACCATTGCGTTACAGACTCAGGCCCCAGGTTGTTTTGTTCTCGGATCGTGCGAGAGACAGATCTGTCTTGTTACATCATTAGTGATCTTGGCAGTTGGAGGCAGTCTCTAAGGTTCTTTGCCAATTTTCGAGCGAGCAAAGTAGGTAGAGCAATTTAAAAAAATATAAATGCAGGTTTTTACTTTACTATCGATCGATGTGTAAATAATCTGTGTAGGGCCTAATTGCATCTCCTTTAAAGTCCTGCTACACATTGGGCCAACATGGGCCAATGGAGGCCAACGCCAATGTGTACAGGGAGGATTTGTGTATGTTGGCGGGCGATTTTCCATACCAGCGCGCATTGGTGATCATTGGCTTGGCCCATGTTGGCCCAATGTGTAGAAGGGGCCTTTAACATACTAGAGGGCTGTAGTGCCTGGGTCATGCTTTTGATATAGAAGGTTTGCTAAGAACCTATACTATGCTCTGAGCTTACTCGACCTGGTACAACCTAGTAGTGTTAATTATTGACATCTAAGTATTTTAATCCTGCCATATTTCTGTCTTATTGTGCATCTACTTATTTCCGTATCCTTCCTGTCCTGTCTATCCCAAGGTTGTCTGGAAGAGATCGCTTTAAGCGATAAGGCCGCCATTTGTACTGTTGTAAGAAGTTATCGGTAATATTATTTCTGTTGTGCAATAAAGAGTTCTCTATCTATCTATCCATACCCGAAAGACAAGGCTTCTATCCACACAATTTCTGTGGTATAGCTACACTGCACCTTTTGCGGCGTATGCGTTTCGAAACGCTGAACGTTCCGAGGCATTGTTAAGGCGCTGCGTGACATCTAGGCTCGCGTTAACTGCTCATTTATTTGAATTAACACATCGTTAGCAACTCGGAACTCACGAGAGGGCGTTAGTGTGAATGCGCCTTTAGCAAATAAACATGCTGGGAGTGTCGTGTCGTGGCCTTTATGGTTGTCGGGTTATTTAAATGAAATTGTACTTAGGATTTGAATCTTATGTGGGCGCTGTGTGTGATAGGGTGTGTGTTTGTTTTTGCAACGAGGGGCGGGAAATGGTGTCAGCCGATGCGGCAGCCCAGTTGCGCTTTCTACGTACAAAAAGGTCCTGAGTCCTGCTGACGGATTTAAGAGGGTCAAAAGAAGAAGAATATGCTGGGGGTTAATTCTCGGGAATCTCGCATTCGACACATCTCGAAGGAAAAATCTTATGTCACTTTGATCTCAACTGACCACTCGAGTCATGTCGAGCGAAAAAGGCAACATCTCGCAGAAATCTCGTGCCTTATGTCGAGGATGACTTCGTGTCGTGAGAATAGGAGATGTGACATTTGCCACAAAATGAGATTTTTCCTTCGAGGTGTGTTGACTCCACTATTATCCGCCTTGGTGTGCTAAGAGAACTTACAAACTGAAATCTTATTAAAAAAACATCCGTTCCTTATTCAAATTTGATATTTTCCCGCGTCAAATGTAAGGAGCAGCTGATAATTTGATCGAGAAACGTTGAAACAAATAATAAACAGATTTAACTGTTGGAGCTTCAAGTTAGGAAACTGACAAGCAATATGTTCCAAACTTATTGATTGGACGCAATGTTACACAAGTTATTACACATTTGATTAAGTATTTAGAGTGATTATTACAAACCCTAAAAATATATTAAGTCTGTTTTATTATGAGGAATTGATTAATTATTTGTCTGGGTAGATTATCTATTCTTCAGGACAAAAACATGCATGAAAAAATCGATTGATGGGAAAATGGTATCAACATAAGGATTGGCTAGCTGCATTGTAGAGTTGTATTGTAGCATTACATAGATAACTCTTTACTAAAGGTATACCAGAAAGCATCGTACCGAGAAATTATTAAATTAAAATGTTTAATGTCGCAACTTCAACAGATTTGAAGATTGCTTACACATAAGAACAATATAGGCCATATTATTCTTATGTGTAAGCAATCTTCATTTTAAAATTCTGCCAAATCTATACAAGGTGTTACAAAAGTACCTAACTCTTTTTACAGGGTAATCACAACCTAAATATTTTTTTTGCTCTATGACGTTCCGTTGATTTTTAAATTAATAAAATGTGAACGCTGTGGCGGGAGAAAAGTATTTTTTAAATATTGTTTTCATTGACTTTCACAATGTTTTAACGACTCAAAGCTATGTAAATGCACTTACACACACAAACATATTTTAAAATTTGAGCTAATACCAAAAATAAAAAAGTTATGATTTTTTTTCAATTTTGAGGTTATAAAATAAAAAGTGTTTTTTTCAACTTTTTTTTACAGATTTGACATCCTTTTGACCACTAGGTTACACCCTGTAAAAAGAGTTAGGATGTTTTGTAACACGTTGTATAGCCATTTAAGAGTAAATAAGTGTAACAATCAATATCTCGCTGGTCCCTATTAAGAAAGTCGGAACTACGTTTTTGGCATTTTTTACTTTTTTGCATCAGTATGTTATAAATTCGAAGAGCTATAGGTACAACATTTTATTTTTGTGATATCTCGTAATATGAAGGAATTACCAGTAAAAAAAGAGTCAGTTGTAGCAATAATGTCCGTGCAAAAATGGCGGTAGTTACGTACCGCTTTTGTTAACCGGAGGTTGAGCGCACGGCCGTAGTCGTATGTACCATTACTGACAATTTTACTGGGGAATGCGCCAGCGCATAAATATTGGCAAAAGTGCTATTGGTTTTTTGTATTTTTGTGAAAAACGTATGAAATTACAATGTTACAATATTCCAATCTGAGACGGATAAAATTGTTGGTTCTGGTAGTTACAACATTATTATCTGAAACTTGATTTTTACTTTTTGTTGGATATGCCACTAACGACATTGTTAAGTTATCACAAGTTAGGATGATTTGTTGCATCTGACTCAACCGACATTGTTTCATGTGATTGGTTAGGTTATCAATGTAGGATATGTCACTACCCACATTTTTTATTAACATTTAGGTACATTATTTCGCAGGATATGAATTAGTCTTAACCGAAAATTTTAAATTATTAGTAGGTTACATTAAAATGTATCAGTTATTTATTTTTATTTTGCGTAGGTATGGCACATTGTGCAGCGAATATCAAAGAACAAAGGGAAGGCCATTGATCCAATCTGTCACTTCCGCATGGGCCTCGTAGATCTTTTGGGTCCGTGATATGGGACATGCTCTGCATCTCCCCGCAAGAGCAGTGCGGGTCCGTCCCAAATTTTCATCTGTAGATCAGCTCAGCACATCAGCTACTCTGCGAAGTTCGGCACCTGTTTATTTGAGTCCAGTATTTTCGATAGATGCCTGGCATTCGTACATTACGATCGGATACAAGAGCTCTATTTGTCACATCAGAATCATTCCACCTTTCTGACCATTTTTTACTTGAGAGTTTTGTCAGCTTCTAGGGCTTCTGACGCCATCAGTCCAAATGGTTTACGTGATTTGAGGCGCAGATCGCTTCTTGTGTGTTCCAGTTCTTGGTGTATTGGAAGCTGCGGCATTTGACTGATCTTGTCATACTCTTTTCGAACGCATAGCTCCCTTCTGAGGTCTGGAGGTAGGACATGGCAAAGGACCGGAAGCCAAATAGTTGGTGTCAGCTGTACCGTGCCAGATATAGTCCTCATAGCACAGAGTTAAGCTGCACATCGAATAGATTAGTATGGTGGCTGCTTGCCCACACTGGTGCACAGTATTCGGCTGCACTGAAGGCTAGAGCCAGCGTTGACGTGCACAGTGTATTCGCATTGCTGCCCCATGAAGTTGCTGCTAGCTGCCGGATGAGGTTACACCTGGCAGAAACTTTCTTTTTGACCTTTTTAAGGTGAGATTTAAAGGCAAGAGTCCTATCAAGCGTGACTCCCAGGTATACTGGATTTGGGTCGTGTTTTACAGGCTCTTGCAGAAAACCAGATTCGCTTTCTCATTGGCTTGTTTGTTGTTGAGATGGAAACAGCACCTAGTTGTTTTCCGCGGGTTAGGTCTCAGAGCCCAGTTTGCGAAGTAGTGTTGCAGCTTAGCAATGTCCTCTTGTTCGACGGTAGAGGCTTCATTTATCGTCGGAGCTTGTGCTGTTACTGCAATACCATCAGCATACATAAATCGGCGCCCAGTCACCTCCGTTATGTCGCTTAGATAGATTTTGAACAACGTGGGGGCTAGGACCAAGCCATGTGGGACATCGTTGTTCAGGGTCTTAAGGTGGCTCAACTTTCCGTCCATGCTCGCTTGAAATAGTCGGTTTGAGAGGATAGCGTCAAACAACTTCAACGTGTGTTTGCACCTGAAGATTTTAGTCAGCTTCAGCAACAGTCCCTATTTCCAAACGGTATCAACAGCTGAGTTGAGGTCTACAAACACCGCTACAGTTTTCGGCTTTCTCTGGAAACCCGCTTCTATGTGTGATGTCAGTGCGACAACCTGATTGCTACAGCTTCGATTTGGGCGGAATCCTGCTTGGTCGACGGGAAGATGTAGTTCGACTTTTGGTGTAATGCGTGCGAGTAGTATTCTCTCGTACAGCTTGTAGGTGGTACAAAGGAGCGAAAAGGGTCTGTAGCTAGATGGATCGTCTAGTTTCTTTTCTGGTTTTAGCAGTGCAACCACTTTTGCCGATTTCCACTATTTGGGGAGTTTGCATTTAGCGGTTATATATGAGAAGAAGTCTGCTAACCACTTTTGTGCTAGGGGCCTTCAGAAATTATGGTAGGATCTTGTCGATACCCGGTTTTTTTTTTGCACATTTTATGCCTCTGATAACTTCAGGGATTCTGATGGGCTCTACGATTTCAGATTTAAGTCTATTTTGACTTTATTTTAGATATCTTTTCGGATGTAGAGAGCTCTGTTAGATAGCTCTCACCTAATTCTTGTGTTTTATATGTGTACTTTTTTGATTCGTTTAGTGTATCTGATACAGGAATCGATTTTTTACACTTTTCTTTGCGCGCGGGCTATTCACTATGCAGATGCGACCTAGCTATTTTTTAACAATTTCAATTAATAATGTAGTATAAGCCACATCCTACTTTAAATGTGGTGAGTAACCCAAACAAAAATGTCGTATGTAGCACATCCGACAATATTGTTCTATTTTTGTCCGAGTAATATTGTCACTAATAGCTTTTCTCAAAAACTACAAAATATTATAACATAAAATAATACGTACAAATTGACGAAGAACTATCTAAGTAACATGCAGTAAAAATTTCAGAGTAATAACTTGTTACTTAGGTTTTATCTTTAAAATTAACTTTAAACTGCTCTCCTGTAAAGTTGTCATTTTGTAGTTCCGACTTTCTTAATAGGGACCAGCGATCTGATCAAGTGATCACCTAGTTTTTTTTAAAGTAGTGTGAAAAGTAAACGTATGTAGGTAGGGGTGTCTAACATCTCTATATGACTCCTCCCCTGGCGACATGTCGCGTATGAAACAATACAATTTGCGACGTGCCCGGCTGATCGAGCACGATCCGACGGACTACATCCGGAATTCCGGACAGATTGGAAGTTGTGCAACTGCTGCGGTGTCTAGCCTGTTCGTCAGTTGGGTAGGTGTTTGTGCAATGTAAATTTTATTGTAACTTATACCTATCCAACCAACGTACATATAAATACACGAAGTCACAGGTTACAGCCATACGGAAAGGAAAAACCGGCCAAGTAAAAGTCGGCCGTGCGCACCGAGGCAGGGTTTCATACAAACTTGTAAATTGAAACTTGAAATAGCTAATGAAAGCAACCACATGTTTTGACAGTTAATAACGACTTCCTTGTTTTAGCGATACCGGATACTATGATACAAGGTGGCCCATTTTTAGTGATCCAATATGTTTATACCATCATCTCTCAGTCGGCGTAATCTGTGGTAAGACAAAGTCAATACATGCGGAGCCGACTTAGCCGTGAAATGCCTCACATTTCAACCCCCATAAAGAAGAAATATTCAGCACAAAGCAAATAAATATAACAGTCTCAGCTCCACATTTCACACACGCGACACATTTCCAAACCCGTTAAATTCCTTAGGCCAACAAAAGCGCCCGCTGGATTTATACCAGCTAATGCTCTAATGCAGTTTAATCTAGCACCACGCATCGCGGACACGGACGCCCACGCATCCGACCGGGCCTGAGTCAATATTGTAGTGCTGGTTTGAAGCGGCCATGCGCTGGATTTCAGAGCCTATACCACGAGTTACCCGACGCCCCCGTACTACCTGCCCCGTTAGCACGCTGGCCTTTTGTCTACTCTTAACTGTCACCTTAGTAGTGTTAAGTGGGTAAGGTGACAGTTGAGAGAAGGCAAAAGGTCAGCGTGCTAAGGGGGCAGGAGGCGCTCAGTTGAGAAAGAGGCTGCATCAACTGGACTCGGCTGGAAGGAGCTAGAGTGTGCCGCGCAAGGCCGCTAAAAATGGAGATCTCTTCTTCGCGCCCTATGTCTCTGATGAGGGATAAAAGGATATCATCATCATCATCATCATCATCATCACCTCGAGTTACGTCGTCCGGCAGACATACGGTACCGGCAAAGCAAGTTTCACTATGACAAAACTGGTTTTGCCAGTGCCGTAGGTCTCGTGGTGTAGCCTCTGAAATCCAGCGCCCTAGGTCTGCTGGACGTCACTTGTGGTAGAGTCTCAGGTTTGAAGCAGCCAGGCGCTAGATTTCAGAGGCTCTACCACGAGTTACGTCCGGTAGACCTACGGCCCCGGCAAATCAAGTTTCACTATGGCTGGTTTTGCCGGTCGTAACTTGTTTGTGGTAGGATAGAGCATCAGGACACACGTTTAGGCCGTAGACGGCTAGGAAGACGCTGGATTCTAGAACATTAATTTACACTACACATTCGGAACGGCGGCGCGTGCAGCAGAGTTTTTAAGCGTTGAGCGATATTGAGCTATTATACCAGCTACGCATCCAACCGGGCCTGAGTAGTGCTGGTTTGAAGCAGCCAGGCGCTGGATTTCAGAGGCTCTACCACCAGCTACGTCCGGCAGATCTACGGCACTGGCAAATCAAGGTTCACTATGGCAAAACTGCCGGAGTAACTTACGGTAGAGCCTCGGGAAACACAGTTAGGCCGAAGATGGCTACGTAAATGCTTAATTCTAGAACCTTCATTTAGGCCATACATTCTGCCGAGTGCAGTAGAGCTTTCAAGCCGAACCGAATTTGACACCGCACCGAATTTGAGACTTTGCTACGTCTGGCGTCTGATTTTTTTACCACTAGGTATGTCAAAATAAAGCGCTTACCTGCTAAACCAACACAGCAACTGACCGACGTGCAATGCGCATACACATGCAAATGTAAGCGAAACAAATGACGGCGCGCCGTGCGAAATTTGAGATAGCCCAAGAGTCGCAGCGATTGGCTGTGATTTGTGTGACTTTAGACCTTTGTGTGTGTGTAATAAAGGTGAGTGTGTGTTACTTTATTCGGTTTCAATTTACCTATCTTAGGTTACAGTGGGCATAAACCTTCTGGACGGATATTATAGATTTTCAGTCGTGTTGTGAGTGGTCATATATTTTTCGTTTGATTCCACTCATAATTTTGTACCGAGAACTAGTCCTAAATAACTTTTAACTATCTTAGTTATCTCGAATCTCAAAGACGCTAACTTATAAATTTCTTCCTAGCGCCTACAAATAACTCATAATTATTATTTTACGTCGTTATAATCAACCCTATTGTGTCATTCATTACAGAAGGAGAGAATAATTAGTAATTCATCAAGTGGTTATTTTAAGACCCTATCTTCACCACATACCATCAGCAATCTAATTAACCCTACACTAGAACAATTACCAACTTAAGTCCTGCTACACCGGGACATGACACCACCGGCTTGAAAACCGTTCCTACTATCCTACTTCCTACTATCCTATCCTACTATCCTACTCCTACTATAATATTATATTTGCGAAAGTTGGATGGATGGATGTTTGTTACTCTTTCACGCTGAAACGGCTGAACGGATTTGGATGAAATTTGGAATAGAGATAGCTTAGACATCAGAATAACACATAGGCAACATATTATCACGCTTTTACACTTAGGAGCAAAGTAAAGCATATATCCTTTTCCTGTAGTCCACGCGGTCGAAGTCGCGGGCAAAAGCTAGTATGATATAATAACCGAACTAAATCCCATAGAATCCGCACTTTAGCCAAGGCAAGGCTTGACATTAGCATTTGACTTTTCTGAAATGACCTACTTGAGTTCGATCTTGAGTCGACGACTATTAATAGACTTTTTTGTTAGAAAAGAGGCTGATCGTGTCCCGGTGTGGCAGAGCTCTAAGGCTGCGCTCAAACTGCGCAGATGAGTGGGCGAGTCAGTAACAGTACAGGCCATTAATAAGACAATCGGTTCCGCGCTATTGCACGCGTCGCCCCTGAAGTACACCTGTCGCCATAAGGGCTTCGACCTTTTGCGTGAGTTCTGTGGATTTCAATATTTTAGGAAGAAACTTTCGTAAGCACTTCCTTTTTTTTGGTCAGAATTTTCGCTTATAAGGCAATGACTTTTAGCCACTTTACTTGGGACCGAGACCGATGTGTCTTTTTAGGCTATGATCGCTAATTTACTATGCTTTTGGTTGACTACAGTCACTTAAAGGAATCTTAGTGAAAATTGGAGAAAGCTCATTGATTGGTAGGTGTAGCGAATTTTGTCACTAATGTCATAAATTTTGTTACAACTTTTTACACTACGTGTATATTGTTGGTGTAGGAGCGAATTACCTTCTATCAGTTATCGAATTATTCACAAATTCGTGTTGATCACAAGTTAATCACAACTAAATTAAAGCCCTTTCCACTCGCTAGTACAGCCGTATAAACATGCCCGGACAGGCGGCTTGCCTCTGTCTCTTAATTGCGGCCACTGTCGTGTGCGCCGGGCCTAATCTAGCATCGAGCGTGCCAAATTGGGAACCCACCTCATGTGTGCCGGTAGCCTTAAGGCGCACTGCTGTTACACTTTATGATATGTTTTAATTATAGAGAGGAGAGAACGTACGGGCTCTTTGGTCTGGATAGAGGCTTTGATTGCTTTTAGCGAGAGTTAAGCTGAGATTGGTATTTTAAAGCGATGAAGAAAATTCAAAGTTTGTAGCCGACGGCACGCAGCAGCCGACGCTTACACGCGTGCTCTCTATTCACTGACGTTACGGGCGACTTTGCAACTAAAGTGTAAGCGTCTACGTGCTCTCGTGTGTAACGCCGCGCGCGACTGGTTTCTATGACAGTTTTTTTTATGAAATACCTTCCGTAGCTCGCCACATAGTCTGCATATAAATACATACAAAGTAGTGCAGTCGGCTATAAACTTCTACCTACCTTTCAAATCTGCAGAACCGATTAATAGTAATCAGCATAAACCAGTGAAAAAACGTTGTCTCCGTTTGCTTGCATGGACGTCGCAGAGCGCTCAGTTCGTAGTCCTCTGAACACATAATCAGCTGAATTATTGTTGTTCTGTTGTTTACAATAATGCAAAGAATTGTTTTATTGCCGCGAACAAAAGATCCCTGAACAAAAATAGCTCAGTTTAGCTACAAAATGTAAAAAACTGTGAAAATTTTGAAGTTCCCGCCACGTTGCTATCGTCCACCCTTAAGTTCAACCCTTTCACTACCCAACTAGTAAAAACTCTTATCTACATCAAATACTTTAGTTAGCAGGTAAACAAAAATAAATGAACCCCCACTAAACCGGGCGGAGAGCGGCAATCCATAGCAATCTCTCATTTTAGCGCAGTTTTGAGTTATGAATTTTTAATGAGATCGCTGCTGAGATTATGAGTCAGAAAGTCATTTCCCGGTAAAGGAGAGGAATATGAAAAAAAAAGGACCGCGCACAGTCTCGGTCGTATCGTTAGTGCTTTTGGGGCCAGGAAAAGTGCGCGATGAAAACACTTTTCTCGATGGAGAGGTTTAAATTTGTTCATCATTTTCGGACCTAATCCTAGAGCGTCTTTTATTATAATTTATAATTTAAGTAAACTTCGTTTTACAAATAAAATAGTTATCGGTCATGTGAAAGTTTAATAAAATATTGTGCAAAACTTCAAAAATTCAAAGTAAATAAATAAATATCTAACTAGTTTTGGTCTTCATTTGGATGCCTTATTCTTGGAGGAGAGAAGGAGCTCGCATCGCGCCGCTGCTTGCCCTTCATGGCACAACAGCCCGTAGAGATGCTGTCATTTACTTGACCTCAGAACACACCAACTGACTGGAAAAAATGTTTTTAGCGATAAGACCCACCATTCGTACTTTAATTTTTAAGATTTTGTCTTTAAAATTGGTGTATAAAGCTTACTTGACTACTTCTTTCTTCGTTGTCTACTTACTTACATGACTTGTCTTTCCTGTGGGCTAGGGCGACTGAGCTGTCAGGATGGTATAGGTGCTGGGCAAGCCTACTTCATCTAAAACAATGTCCCAGGCACTGCAGCGCCAAGTAATCTATTCTATTCTTATTCTTAAAAAAAGTCTCTTCACCCATCTAGTGGTGCCACTGGACGCTGTATAAATCATCTCACTACTCAGATGCAAAGGCCTTAGTTACTTACCTGCCAATATCACTGTAACATCAGCCCCTGTATTATCTAAAATATCCACCGTAAAAATAACGGTTTTTAAATGTCAAAACAAAGATTGTTCATTTCTATTTTCGAGTGTTTGGACGCATGGAGGTTGAGTGGAATTTTAATATAATAGAGTCGCAGAACTCTGAAGGAAATTCCGCTCATTTCCTGGCCCAACTATTCAACCCGTACCTCTCTTTCGAGGGCAATCCACAATGTTTCGGATTGCAGCTTGTGTGGTGCTCTACCATATTTTTGTTCACAATTTTTCTTTTTTCCATGATTATTTTAGTATATTCTCGTATTTCAACGGCTTCTGTGCCATCTCGGGCGTTGTTTCAGTGGCTCTGAACTGAAAATCGCAAATTGCATGGAGTGGCGCAACTTTGTGCTTCTTTTTGTTTCGTTTTCGGACGCGGAGGAAATATTTTTGCGTTTTGTTATTTATACAGGGTGAAAAGACCGCCAACAGACCCGAAAGCCATGCATACTAGATACCAAAACAAAGTACCTACTTTTTCGATAAATTATTGCTGGGAAATGATTTTGGTTTTTTAGGTTATAATTTTGAAAAATATTTTATCACGCAATGGACGTGTGGCGCACAGAAGTCATAGTGCGCAAGCGTAGGTATAAGTTTATGTTACTTAAGCTTGAAGTGCCGATGTTTAGAATATATTGCGGGTTGCAGTTTTAACGTCGTTTTTTCTAAGAAATATTCATAATTTTGATATGGGTTCTTGTGAAGGTTTGTTAAGAACTTGATACTGCATACATTTATTTAAAAAAAAAAGTTTTGAAAAGTCCGACTTTGAACCTCATCATCTCGGAAACCGGTGATTTCCCAGGCATAGTTCCTTGGGCAAAAATTTTCATTATGATGAGGACAATACGTGGTTTCGGGCTTTGTTGGCGGTCTTTTAACACCCTGTATGTATTAAATATACATGATATACTTGGATTGTATTTTAAATATACAACGTGTTACAAAACATCCTTACTCTTTTTACAGGGTGTAACCTAGTGGTCAACAGGATATCAAATCTGTAAAAAAAAGTTGAAAAAAAACTATTTTTATTTTATAACCTCAAAATTGAAAAAAAATCATAACTTTTTGGTTTTTGGTATTAGCTCAAATTTTAAAATATGTTTGTGTGGGTAGGTGCATTTACATAGCTTTGAGTTTTTAAAATATTGTGAAAGTAAATGAAAACAATATTTAAAAAATACTTTTCTCCCGCCACAGCGTTCACATTTTATTAATTTAAAAATCAACGGAACGTCATAGAGCAAAAAAAAATATTTAGGTTGTGATCCCTATCACCGGGTGCTATTACCCTGTAAAAAGAGTTAGGTACTTTTGTAACACCTTGTATAGGTAGGTACATACTGCAAGAATATCAATGTCCGTGGTAACTTCAAGCACAGGTGTAAAATGCCTATCCAACAGGTTAGTAAATTGAGAATTTCACTCACATTCACATGTTTGTGAATTCTGAAGAGGCAGAACAATACACACCAAAAACTGTCAAAATCGATTGGTCAAACATAGGCTTTTAGAAACATACATTTGACGTTATTAATAACAAAATACTTATTTTAACTAGGAAAACGTAAAGTGCTCAAAAAGTAATGGATAAAATGCCACGTTACAATGCTCTTTAACTATTTCCTCGATGCAATATTTAAACACTAATGTGCAAGCACTTGCAGTATCGAATCTCCAGTCCTGTTATTAATGATCAAACATGTATTACCAATAAGCTAAAACCAATTGTTAAAGACCTCCTTCACCCCCTCTGAAGTCAAGGAAAGCCATAAGACAAGAGGCGAAATAGTGTTATATCGAAGACCATCATAAATTGGTTCGATTGTATTCCACGCGCGGTCACACCCTTGCATTTCAAATTAACATTTGAATTTCGAATGCCTGCCACCGAACTCGGATCACGTGACTAGTGCATTTGAAAATCGAATGTCTTCGCTTGCCAGTCGGTTTTATACACGACACCTTTATTTTTTCACGCATTACCATTAAAATAAATTATTTTCATTATAAATTAGTGTTTCGCAGCTTACTAGCTTTTATACGAAACTTCGTTAACTTGGACCATAATCTTGCGCACTCTCTGGTTATACTAAATTAAATTAGGTATATTTCAACAGAAAGATAAATTTTGTTTGGCTAATTTAATTTTCTTTTAAAAAGTAAGTGTTCTTATTTCAAAATTGCTCTATAAGCAGACAATAGATGACCTTACCGCGTGGTGAACGCCTTACATTAGCTCCGTACATCGCTACCTGCTGTTTCAATTTTGGAACACGATTCGAATTACGAATGCAATCCCAATCTCTTCATTGGATATCGATTGCCACACCCGTGACCTTTCGCATGTGGCCAGTTACTTAGGTCATTATTTTGATTGAAAAAAAAGAAGAAAGAAATGGCAAAGGTAAGTGGTTCATAATCTACGAGTGCCTGACTACGATGGGTCCGAAGTTTTCGGATTTGACTCTTTATGTAGGATCGTGTCAAATGTCGAAACGTTGCTAACTTGTTGACCCGGTTTACGGTATTACAGTGGGTAATTATCATTGTCATCATCATCATCATAAATTATGTTCCTGTTACCCCTAATCTGGGACATAGGGCTCTCAAAACAGTTAATTCCATTCTGGCCGATGCTGCGCCTTAATATCAAGCTCGGATACTCTGCTCATCCCGAGACTGCATGCTCCTTAATGCACTGATCGACGCCAGGTATTTTTAGGGTGCCCTCTCTTCCGTGTTCCATTTGGACACCATTTCGTGCATGGTATAAAACCGCATAGAAAAAAATGCTATTTTAATGATCCGAAAATTTTATGGAACCACTCCAATTCTGATTGCACCGCAAGGAAAGGAATGAAAGCCCACACATCACCTTGTCAACATCTTCATTATGTGCGACGTTCCAATTAACACCTCGGTGGGTGGACTTTAGATTGACATTGCGTATTCAACCCTTTTATGTTGAAAATATTTATGTTAATTTTTCTTCTTCTGGTGCCTCTGCACTGTTCTGTTCTAAAAATATTTTCTACGATGGCCAGGCATGTCTATAATGTTTCTCAGCCTGGTTGTTTGCGATTTAGAAGGCATGTGAAAGAGGATATTTGCTAACGTGAATTGTTGCAATTCATATTATATCTTATGGCGATGTTAATGATACTGATGAAGCCATCTGAAGATTCGGTCAGCCAATTTGATGTAAAGTCGATTTTGGCTTATGTTACTTGTATTTTAGGTAAAATCTATTCCATTATTCCATATTTTGCAATAGCATGGCATGATCCTTCTGTTCCGCCACCACTGACTGACACACAATGCACCCAAACAAACTTAATTAAGGTAGTTCAGAAACGTGAACTTTAGAACATTATATTCCAAGAGTAATGTATAGACTACCAAATTCGTGGGGTAATGCTATTTTAAAATATGAATACCTCTACAGGGTGCACTCTAAGTCGATAGCGGAACTTTAAGTAGGATGTCTACTGATCAATATAAACTAGGTGGCTAAAAAAATGGAGCGAAAAATATATCAGCAGTTTCATACATTTGACGCAGTACTGAGTCGACCTTTTGTATGGAACAGCAGAATTTTTTTTCACTCCATTTTTTTCGCCACCTAGTACAAGTTGTTTGTATTGATCAGTAGATAGCCTGCTTAAAGTTCTACCCTGTATTTGGGCTCAGGAGTTATATTCAGGAAACCAAATGCACCATCCGTAGTTGAAGTGACCCTAGTATAGAGACGAATCCACTCATGACTCGTGTGATCCAATGACGTTCATTAGGGATGTAGGTTGACGCGATCCGGTTCAATCCAGTTATCGGTTCGATTGATCGCCGGTGGTAGGTATCTTTCATTAATTATTTTCCTTGCATCCTGAAGCGAATGGATGGCAGATAAGGGATTATGGAAATAATAAATGTATCTATCGCTTATTTACTGCACAAATATAGGACTAATTGGAAGAAAACGGGATTCTTACTACGATTTAGTAGCTTTAACGAGTTCCCAATATTATACGAGGGAGAGCAGGGACTATGAGGGTATGGACGTTCAGGGAGGTGGACCTTTAGGATAATGGACTCATAGGAAAGTGGAATAGGTATCAAGAACGTGGTCGTTCAGGGAAATAGGTTTGCCAAGTGTGGCCACTGCGGATTGGCGATATTTGCGTAAGGATATTATTTCTCAGAAGCTTAGGCATCCTCACAACGTTTTATTTCACGGTCAGTATGAACAAAACAAACAAAAAAAAAAACATTAATGACGTTGCGTAAACATATCATATCGCATTAGAATTGACAGCCGATGGACACAAATCGAAACAAAACGAAGAAAAAGGGCCTACAAATGGCCGGAAAGGGTGGAATGTGATGGATAGGAACAACAATTGCTTACGGGCCGTGAATGTAGGTGTGTCGGCTATTAAGAACATCCAATAGGAAGTTATGAAATATTCTGTCATACTTAAGGCTCTCCCTACGAATTAAAAAAGTGTTAAGATTTTTCCAAAAAGTGGATAGCCATAATTTTAATCTTGGTGGTAGGTAAGTAGCAAGTTTGTGCTGCACACTCAAGCAAGACTGTATTTGAGACTTGTGTCCGTGTCCGAGCTCGAGCTCAAATAGGTGATCTTAGAAAATAAAATCACCCCTTGGCTAATGTCAAGCTCAAGCTCGAGCTTGAGTAGCTGTCATCATGACACTAGCTTGAGCTTGACATTAGCCAAGGTCTAAAGTGGGTAATTTTGTTTTTTGAGCTCGAGCTTGGGTTGACTACTATTAATGCGACCCTAGGTTAGTAACATTTTCGAAATAAATAACAGTATTGGCGTTTTTGGTAGTAACAACAAGCCGACCCACACGAAAATAAATAAAAGAAATAGAATTTCTCAAGTAACACCCAAATAAATAAAAAAAAAAACAGACTTTCTCAAAGGCCCTCGAGACAAACTTAAATCCTTCACGTAAACGATCGCGAACACAAAACATGCGTCTCAACTGTCTTTGTGATGCATTTCCCTGCGCCCAAGAAAAGTCCCATTCAGAGACCCGTTGAAAGGAAACGCAATAAAAAGGAAAGCATAACCCGAGAGGGCGAAAACAAAAAACAATTCACTGAGTGCTCCATACACGCCGCATTGTACTGTACACACGGGGGTGGGAACGCTTTGGACCTCAGAGATTAGACCCACTAGTGGACGTCTAGTTTATTATAACACAATATTAGGAGGAGCCTCAAATGATAGGATATAGGCTCTGCCTAGTTTAGGAATTTGGGAGTTCATATTCTGTACACTAGACCTTTAAGACTGCTCACATATTTTTTTGTAATTCTTGTAATTGAAGAAAAATAAAGTTTATTTTAATTTTTAATTATACCTGTAGAATAGGACTGTGGTAAATATAGCCAAATCAAGTGTATTTAATTTATTGAAAGCTTCATTTAAATAGGCTTTAATACAGGGTAATTTTATACAGGCTTTATAATACAGGGTAATTACAGCTTATTCCTGATTGCATTTAATGACTAATGAAAACATAAAATTATACTTTCATTAAAGTCATAGAATAAAAGTTGTTGGAAATCACATTTACGGGTTGGGGTGTCTGAGGAATAAAGCTTTTTAAAAATTGCCCTGTATATTTACGAGATAAAATAAAAAATTAAATTCTGTTTTCAAGTCGTAGAACAAAAGTTGTTTGCTATCACACGTAAAATATGACGTGTTTAAGAAATAAAGCTATTTGAAAATTACCCTGTAGTTATAATTGATTAAAACTCTGCCACGAAGGTACTTTTTTTTAAAATGATCCATAAAATTTACGTTTTTGTAAAAGATCGGGTACCTAAATTGATATATTATTGTTCAAATGGGTTCTTTACCTTCATTACTTCACTATAAAGTATTCATCAGATTGTGACTGCCTTTACAATGACCGCACTTCAAACTTTTGGAGAATCTGGTGGATTAACTATTTACTGGCCATTGTTCATGGTGAAAAATAAACGTGACAGATTGAG
This sequence comes from Zelleria hepariella, assembly GCA_949319315.1. Classification (NCBI taxonomy): domain Eukaryota; kingdom Metazoa; phylum Arthropoda; class Insecta; order Lepidoptera; family Yponomeutidae; genus Zelleria; species Zelleria hepariella. The sequence goes on from OX439394.1 coordinate 11,417,721, forward strand.
TTAGCGATGCAATTTCGCGTCCATCGATAGGGAGCTACCGGTCCCACGCCTACACACGTCACTGCAGGTCATGCGATGTAAAACACGAAACCACAATGCCTCTTTTGTAGCATTGTGAATGAGGTTTCCTCTATATCATTCTGCTTGCCACCGCGTAGTTTTTACGAGCGAAATATTTTAAGAAGAATATGTTTCCTTTTTTAAAAACGCGTTCTGGATTTCATCGCGAAATTGTATTGAAAGAATATGTTGGCAGCCAGTGTTTTGTTTTTCGTTCTTTTTATTTTTCAGGTTTAACAAATGGAAATCTTTTTTTTATTTCAGCCAGTGTGTTCAGCTTGGCGTGACATTTCGTATTGAAACGTGTCAATACAAATAAAGAATGAAAGTTAGTAAAGAACTTATCGCCATATAACTGTCAGTGGTAAAATAAGTGCGTACCTTATGAACATGGACGTTGAATGGGCAGCTGCACGCGATTAGGAAGGGTGTTTCCAATTAAATGTTTTTTTTCTGGTAACTTTTTTATGTGCTAAAAGTTTTTGTTGTGCTCTCTTAAGGCGCTGTACATAGTGAATAGCCCGCGCGCCAAGAAAAAGGCACAAAATCGAGTCCTGTATCAAATACACCAAAAAAATCGAAAATTTTCACATATCAAACCCTAGAAATAGGTGAGACCTATCTAAAACAGCCAGTTTCGTGTTGACATTCATAGACGTTTTGAAGATAGTTTTGATGAAAAAAAATAGGCGGCGCACTTTTTTTCAAACAAAATATCTTGCAATCTGTTATGGGTATCAACACAAAACTGGCTGTTTTAGATAGCTCTCACCTAATTCTAGGGTTTGATATGTGAACATTTTCGATTTTTTTAGTGTATTTGATACAGGAATCGTTTTTGTCCATTTTTTTGCGCGTGGGCTAATTCACTATGCCTAGCGCCTTAATACGTTTATGTTGTATGCTTTGTCATTAAAAAAAAAACAGGAAACAAAAAAAAGAAGTAATAGATTATTGCTCCGCGAGATTTCAACCCTTTTTTTTATTTCACGGATGAAATAGATTTTTTGTATTCTTTTTATGCGTAAATTTTTACATTTGCTTTTGCCAAAACATAGTCGGTCTTGGCTTGATAATTTCAACTCAGGTTTCACTGCTAAAAATGTTGAAGATCCAATTTCGGTTTCAGAGAAAATGTTCGTGTTGAGAACTACCCACCAGAAGATCGACAGTCGTAGGTGCGGCATGCCTTCCATTTACGTTTTAATAAATATTGACAGGACAGCTAGTTTATTCGTCGGTTGAGTATCTTTCAACCAAAGTAAGTATAAGTAATGTACTTACTACTAACACTTCTATAGTGCTTGTGCAAACCTAAGAGATTATCATACAAAAATGTGCTTAGAATGTAAGTTGGGATTGCATTCAAGGTGTCAAAAGTAAGAAGTTTATTTCTACTATTAGTTACAAGGAGAAATAGTTTAGTTACCTTACACATAATGGAAATATTTTGGAAAGATCCGCTTTTGCCAAAGGAAGAAGTTTCCCCTACGTTTTCTGTTCAGAAACACGAATCTTCGATTTCATTACATAATATTTTAGGGTGGCATTAATAGTCGTCATCTCAAGCTCGAACTCAAGTAGATGATCTCAGAAAAGTCAAATGCTAATGTCAAGCCTTGGCTAATGTCAATGTCAATCTCAAGATAGTGTTGGAGATACCAACACTAAAATATTGTTGGGTTGCAATGTTGGCAACCCTGCTTCTTCCTTCTTGTCCGACTATTTATACCGTGTGCATATCGCTCTTCAATATAATTAATTTTACTACGTGCAAAAGTGTCTTTCAATCACGAAACAACTAAATAACAGCACCTAAGGCTCTAAACATGGTCCTTCGAGCCGGATCTATCTAGTGTCTATTAATATGCTGACAGCTACTGAAGTTTGACATTAGCCAAGGCTTGACATTCGCATTTGACTTTAATGAGTTCACCTACTTAAGATCGAGTTCAAGTAAGTGATCTCAGACGACTATTAATGCCACCCTAAGTACAGAATGTATACTTAATTAATCAACTAAAAAAAAGCCACAAGCTCTCGATCTCTCGCTTTCTTAAAAAGTCTCTTTTTTATCGATATACAAAATAAATACCAAAAGATTTAAAGGACCATAATCGGCTAGAATTTAATTATGCTTATTATTGCGACCTGCTCCGTGGAAGTTTAAAAGCGAAGAAAAAAAACCTCTTGAGCAACTGGAAGCTTCGCCACTTGAGCGTTCTCTTAAAGAGAGCGGCTGCCTTGTCTCAAGAACTGGACGTTGACTTTAGATAAAAAAAAATATATAAAAGGTGATAATACTAATAATCATGTGACAGCCCCCAGGTGTTGCCCGCACAAGGGATATTAAGGTGAATATTATACAAGGTGTTACAAAAGATGCTAACTCTTTTTACAGGGTAATAGCACCCGGTGATAGGAATCACAACCTAAATATTATTTTTTTGCTCTATGTCGTTCCGTTGATTTTAAAATTAATAAAATGTGAACGCTGTGGCGGGAGAGAAGTATTTTTAAAATATTTTTTTCATTGACTTTCATGTTTTAACAACTCAAAGCTATGCAAATGCACCTACACCCACAATCATATTTTTAAATTTGAGCTAATACCAAAAACTAAAAAGTTATAAAAAAAATCTAATTTTGAGGTTTTAAAATAAAAATTGTTTTTTCAACTTTTTTTTACAGAATTGACATCCTGTTGACCAGTAGGTTACACCCTGTAAAAAGAGTCAGGATGTTTGGTAACACGTTGTATAAACACACCAAGCGCCGCCAATAAAATAAAAAAAATCTTCTTCTTCAGTGGCCACTTTTGGGGCGGCGGGATATATACGTAGGTTCTAGGATCTGGCATCTAAACCTTAGGTCCTAAAAATAGTTAGGCTTGGCGTTGATAACTTAATGAAGCATTTTTAGCAAAAAAATGCATCCAAAAAGAAAATATTTTTTTTTATTGTATATGTCTCAAAAACCATCCCTATGAATACAGACTAAAAGAATTAGGGCTAACCACCCTGGAACAGCGCAGAGAACGAGGCGACCTAATAGAAACATACAAAATCCTACACAACCACTACAATGTACCGGATCTTGCTATGATATACGAGCTAAATACAAACAAAATGCTAAGAGGGCACTCACTGAAGTTGAACCAGCAACCATGGACAAGCAACCCCAGAAAACACTTCTTGCCGAACCGTGTAGTGAATGCGTGGAATAAACTACCTGAGGCAGTAATCAGTGCCCCCTCGGTGAACTCTTTTAAAAATGGACTCGATAAACATTTAAAAAGTGCACTAAAGTGATATACACGCATCAGCTTTAAGCTGCCAGTGTATTAATAAATAATAATAATAATAATAATAATAATATTGGCGGCGCTAGTTGTGCCTTTATCTGGGCCTTAAGAGAAAGTGGGAGATGCTACCAGAAGATGCAGATGTTTCGTGCCGATGTGGAGCCGCACAGACAACTTCGCAACTTCACACCTGCCCCGATGCTTCACAGTGCAGCTGGCAGGATCTCCTGGAGGCGAACCCCAGCGCGATCAAGTTGGCACGTTTCTGGGAGCGCGACGTGTGACGCTTTCGACACGAGAGAAGAAAAAGAAGAAGCCCCAGCAGCTCGGAACCCCACCTAAGACCCGGGGGCTGATGCCTCCGGAGAAGACGCACGGGACAAGAGTGCCAACTCAGAACCTGCACCTACTACTGCGCGGTTACGTGGGCAGTTAGCAGACGACCACTGATTTAGTTCACTGAGTAGCAGACGTTTTCTTGACATAAAACACCCCTAAGGCCAATAGCGCACTAGGCGGCCAGGCCGCAGCGGCCAGGTCGCAGCGGCCAGTGAGATACACACATAAGTATGAAATCACCATGGGCCACGCGCACCAGGCTGCAGCGGCCAGGTGCGCGCGGCCCACGGCGACTTCATACAAATGTGTGTATCTCACTGGCCGCTGCGACCTGGCCACTGCGGCTTGGTCGCTAGTGCGCTATTGGCCTAAGTTTATGTACCTACTATTTATCTAAAACAAACACCACATCATTACGCTGAAAATCCACTCCCGGTATCAACTGTCAAAATAGGTTTCTGGACTGGACTAAATTCCTCTAAAATGACAATTGAAAAACGGAAAACTCCACTTCATTTTGCGAATATTTTGCAGATAATATCAAGCGCGCTAGTAGTCGCTTCAATACATCCTAGTTTTTACAAAAGATGTTTTTTTTTTTTTTTATCTATTTATATGTTACTAGCTTTTCGCCCGCGACTTCGTCCGCGAAGACTTATAAGAAGTTGCCTGGGTACATCTTTCAGCATTATCAAATTAGCATGAATAGAGTCATGGGTGTGTATTTTTGTAAGCTATCTCTTTTTTTTTTTTTTTAACTATATTTATCCCTGCACGTGTAAGCTATCTCTATTCCAAATGTCATCCAAATCCGTCGTGCAGTTTCAGCGTGGAAGTGTATGTATGTGACCAAATTGGTAAAGATCAAATGAATCCAACAAAAAAAAAACATACTTTGAACCTTTTTGGCCGTTTTAGGTTTATCATTATTATTGTTTTCTTCATGCTTAGTAGATTTGCTATAAAACGCAACTGTAGTTAAATGTTCATTGAATAGTTGTAGCTTTAATGGTTCCGGCATTGTTATTGATACTAAATCAGGAAAACTCTTAAAATGTTTCCACCCTTTTTGATGCTGAAACATGTGTTTAATTATTATTTCTGATTCAATACACGACTACTTAGTTTCAAGTTAATCTGAATCCAATAAAATGATAATTTCATACAAATTTTGAACCCCGTTTTGGCCGTTTTAGAGTTAACATTATTACTTTTTTCTTCATGGTTGGTAGTTTTGCTATAAAACGCAACTGTAGTTTTTCAAAGTTGTAACTTGAATGGGTTGGGCCCAGCATTGCTACTACATCAGGGAAAAATATTCAACGTTTCCACCCATTTTAACCCTTCATTCGCTGAAATGAGAAAAATGCTGAAACATGTGTTTGATTATTTCTGATTTAGCATACGAATACTTAGTTTCAAGTAGGTGTATCAGACAAAAAAAATGTATTTCATACAAACTTTTAACCCCGGTTTGGGCATTTCAAGGGTTAACATTGTTACTTTTTTCGTCATGGTTGGTAGTTTTGCTATAAAACGCAACAGTAGTTCAAATTTCAAAGTTGTAACTTAAATGGTTTGGACCCAGCATTGCTACTATATCAGGGAAAAATCTTCAACGTTTCCGCCCATTTTAACCCTTCATTCGCTGAAATGAGAAAAATGCTGAAACACGTGTTTAATCATTTCTGATTTAGTATACAAATACTTAGTTTCAAGTAAATCGGACCAAAAAAAAATTTTATTTCATACAAACTTTGAAACCCGGTTTGGGCATTTGAAGGGTTAAAATTATATTTTTTTCTTGATGGTGGGTAGTAGTGCTATGAAATGCAACTGCACATTCAATTTAAAAGTTGTAGCTTCAATGGTTTGGGCCCAGCATTGCTACTACATCAGGATAAAAACTTCAACGTTTCCACCCATTTTAACCCTTCATTGGCTGAAATGAGAAAAACGCTGAAACACGTGTTTAATTTTTTCTGATTTAGTATACTAATACTTAATTTCAAGTAAATCGGACCAAAAAAAAATTTTATTTCATACATACTTTGAACCCTGGTTTGGGCATTTGAAGGGTTAAAATTATATTTTTTTCTTGATGGTGGGTAGTAGTGCTATGAAATGCAACTGCACATTCAATTTAAAAGTTGTAGCTTCAATGGTTTGGGCCCAGCATTGCTACTACATCAGGAAAAAAACTTCAACGTTTCCACCCATTTTAACCCTTCATTAGCTGAAATGAGAAAAACGCTGAAACACGTGTTTATTTTTTTCTGATTTAGTATACTAATACTTAATTTCAAGTAAATCGGACCAAAAAAAAATTTTATTTCATACAAACTTTGAACCCTGGTTTGGGCATTTGAAGGGTTAAAATTATATTTTTTTCTTCATGGTAGGTAGTTTTGCCACAAAACACTACTGCAGTTTCAATTCCATAATTGTAGCTTTAATGGTTTAGGCCTGGCATTGATACTAAATCAGAAAAAATCTTCAAACTTTTCTACCCCTTTTAACCCTTTAGTGGGCAGAATTTTGAAAAACGCTGAAACACGTGTTTAATTGTTTCTTATTTAATATACAAATACTAAGTTTCAACTTAATCGGACCAAAAAAAATTTTTATTTCATACAAACTTTGAACCCCGGTTTGGGCATTTGAAGGGTTAAAATTATATTTTTTTCTTCATGGTGGGTAGTTTTGCTACAAAACGCTACTGCAGTTTCAATTTCATAGTTGTATCTTAAACGGTTTGGGCCCGACGTTGACACTACATCACGAAAAATATTCATACATTTCAACCTCGTTTAACCCTTAAACTGCTAAAATTAGAAAAAAGCTAAAACAGGTGTTAAATTATTTTTGATTTAATATACGAATTCTTAGTTGCAAGTAAATACGGACAAAAAATTTTTTTTTTTCATACTAACTTTGGACCCCATTTTTACCGCCTTAAGGGTTAAACTTGAAGTAAATCTGTCTTAACCCGTAGCGTGTCCACAAATTACAACTATTGTCAAATTTTCATTGTTTTGGCATTAGCAGTTTTGTTCCAGCATCGATCGTAACTGGTGAAAAAAATCGAAAAACTTTGGCACCCATTTTAACCCTTAAGAACATAGAAATGAGAAAAAATCTGAAATAGGTGTCAAGTCATTTTAAAAAAAAAGTACAAAAATTTAAGATTTAAGAACAAAAGACCAAAAAAAAATTTTTTCCCATACACACTTTCAGCCCTATTTTGACCCACTTAAGGGTTAAATAAAAAAAAATCGCTTCTTAAATGAACCCTCCACCATATAACGCAACTTTTGTCCAAATTTCATACTTATAGGTTCAGCCGTTTGGGCTGTAGCGTGATGAGTCAGTCAACCTAAGCCTTTTATATATATAGATTACAATAATACAAAAAGTTTACAAGATTTCGCCAAACTGCAGAGCATGTAGACAAGGCTTGCGTTTTTCAGTCCATAAGTCTATTGATTCTGAAAGAAAGTAAGGTACTTCGGAACACCATATAAACAAAACACGTCTATTTACCGATTGGTAATGGCGACCCCCAAGATTTTCACATTTTCTTATACACGAAGCCAGTTTTTTCTCTCTTGCCTTCTTTAATTCTAAAATGAAATGAGTAACTGTGCAACTATAGTTACTATCGTTTACACAACATCTCAGACTTCGACATCACGTACTGTTAATTAAAAGTCCCTTTTTTGCCTATCCCATAGTTTGTGTAGATTTGCCCCTTTTCATCCCTTAGAATATTGTCCAGCCCTCCCCCATGACAACTAGACTGACTGACAGCTAGGTACCTACATATAGCACCGCATTGGCTCTGCGAGGGAGATTCGCGGGGCCCCCCACACCCGGCGCCCGAACGCGGTCGTGTGCGCACGTATATTTTGTGCTAAATAACCATAAAACTTTCCCTGAGCTTTCCTGGACCCTTACCAGCCTACAAACGCTTCCACTGGGTGTGTGTGCCCGTATTGTGCCTGTGAATCTGGTCCCCCTTGGATTTGCGCTTATGCGCGCTGGTGAACCTGGACACGCGGTAAGTACCTAGCTACTTTCATACCAAAACCTCATTTTGAAGAACCCCCTCGTATTTGGCTTCCCTTAAGGAACCTCCCTCGTGCCCATTTGTAAAACCCTGGTAGCAGAGATTTAGTGCCCCTGCCTTACCCCTTTCTCTAACATTTTGGTACACAGAGCGTGGTTTGCGGTTCCTCTGGTTGAGGAAAGCCTCTCCTATAGTCTGTTGGTGCATTCCCCCCTTTTTTTGCGGTCTTATTTTCCCAAATATCTCTTTTTATATCGATAGTCCCTTTCATACCTAAAGTAATCTATTACGCATCAATTCAAATCGTCTGTAATTTAACACCGTCGACGGTCAGCCAACCGGTTCCCTTTGTATTCGCCAAGCGAGCGAGCCGTGTTTTTTCTTTATTGACTTTGTCCTATGCCTATTTTGCAAGTTGTTTACGAGTTGATAATTAGATAGTAATAATAAAAGCCTACTTCCGTAAATTGTTGGGTGATTGACCAGTTGCCATAACAATGCCTGATTACGAAACAGTATTGTATACTGAGACAGAGGAGTACAGATCGTCCTTGGGGTCGGTTAAGTTTTTTGTGAACTGGATAACAGCTACCTACGAAACCCTAGGTGCGGTGTCTCCTGCTAGACTCGTGTTTAGGCTGCGAGACCTAGAGCCCAACTTCGTGAAATTTGTAGACTGTACTTCCCGACTGTTGGGTGGTCTCGACCCCACCACGGATGCCGACGAATATAGATATGTTCAAGACCAGTTGCGGCCCATGTACGACATGGTAGATGACCTGCGATTGAAGTACTCGGAGATCAAGCCTACGGAGTATGTCGCACCTGTCCCTCCTCCTTCGATATATACCAATATGTCCCGCATTTCTGATGGGCAAATACGGCAAAAATTACCCGACTTGCCTATCCCAAAGTTCAGTGGCGTGCCCGATTCATGGATTAGCTTCATGGACCAGTTTGATAGCATCGTTGATTGCCAGCCAGACCTCTCCCCTACCCAAAAACTGCATTACTTGGTAGGCGCCCTCAGTGACGAGCCCCGCCGCCTGGTACAGCACCTGCGCATAGAGGCTGGCAACTACGAGGTTGCGCGTGATTTACTGAAAAGGCGTTATCACAACACGCGCGTCCTTGCCGACACCCACATTGCCCAAATCCTCAATCTACAAGAGATCAGCCATAAATTGAGTGGATTACGCGCCGCCTTCCTTAATCCACTCCTAACTGCATATAGGTGCCTCGAGCGGCTCGGATTACCTGTGAAAGAGTGGTCTTATTTCTTGGTCCACGTTATCATGACCAAACTTCCCTCCGAGCTTAAATCCCGATTTGAGCGGACCTATGGTGGCGAGAAGAGAAGCCTCCCCACCTTCGATCAGTTGATCGACTTCCTTGAGGAAGAATGTAGGCACCACGATAATGTTGGTAACGCGGCCCTTATTGACAATAATCGTACCGTGTCTGTGCCCGTGCCTACTTCAAATTCCCCACCTCCAAGGCAACAGCGCCCGCCACCTTTTTATCGTCGCGTGTATGCGACCGCAGTGTCTCCACCCGAGCCCCAACCGATAGCTACGAGTAGGTGCTACATGTGCTCCTCCTCCTCCCACTACCTGCGTCAATGTGACGAGTTTATTGGCCTTTCCCCTCGCGAACGATCCTCCTTTGTACGACAGGCCGGCCTGTGCTATCGCTGCCTAGACAAGCATTCAATAGCTGCCTGCCCACGTGAATATTGTTGCCGTACTTGTCGCCGATCGACCCATCACACCATGCTGTGCTTTAATGACCCTAACAACCCCGAGTTTCCTCGCCGCAACAATGTTAGTTTCCGTGAGTCTCCGCCTCGTCGTTTCTCTCCAGTAACGTCACCTCGTTCCTCACCTCCGCGTACTGGCGGGGACGCTCGCCGCACGGGCGGGGGCACTCGCCGCACGGGCGGGGGCGCCCATTACTATAGTGACACATCTCGTCCCTCAAGCCGTCCCTCATCGCATTCACCTTTTACCACAAGGGATCACAATCCCCGTCGTTCACAGACCCCGCCGCGTGAGCGACGCCCTTACCAATCGCCGTCTCCCCCTCGTGATTATAACGGGCCTTCGTCCTCTTCTAGGTCTAGGACTTATAATCGCTCCTACTCATCTGACCGTCAGCCTCAATAACTAGCCTGCCCTCCAAACCGACCTCCCTCCAGTGTTACGATACCTGCCTCGTTAGTGCTTCTTCCCACCGCTGTCATACATGTGCGTTCCGCTTCCGGTTATTATGTCGAAGCGCGTGCACTCTGTGACACCGGCGCCCAAGGCTGTTTACTAACTACTGATCTAGTAGTAGACAAATTAAACATGTCTTTGTGCCCTACTTCCTCCCCCGTGCGAGGTATCGGCAATGTACAGTCTGTAAAGGTTCGCGGCAGTGTTTCCTTTACATTTAGACCTGCGGATTCATCCTACCCTGAGATCACTGCCTCGGCCATGGTCCTCGACGTTATTGCCGGTACACATCCTGAGCTAGAGTTACCTTCAAGTTTAGTGTCATGTGTCTCCTCCTTGCCCTTAGCGGACCCTTCCTTTTATATGCCTGGCCCTATAGATGTGCTCCTTGGTGCTGACGTGTTTGGATCCTTGTTGTGCCCTAATATGCCCATAGTTTGCCCTTCCGGCCTAACTGCGGTCCCAACTGTCCTGGGACATATTTTGTCTGGTCCCATACCAACTTTAACTCCCCCCGAGGCCCCTATGACCGGTGTTAGCCTATCAAAAATTGTGGAACGATTCTGGAAGTTAGAAGAACCGCCAGAATCCCCTATAGACCCTGTAGATGATGAATGTGAGCTCATCTTCAAGTCCACTACCCTACGTGAACCAGACGGCCGCTTTACGGTTCGTCTCCCTTTCCTACCGGACCGTCCTCAACTTGGAGACTCTAGGTCTACTGCTCTTAGACGGTTTTTTAGCCTTGAGAAGCGCCTACATGCTAATCCTGGGCTGAAGGAAAAGTATGTGAGTTTTATGCGAGAGTACATTGAACTCGGCCATATGTGTCCCTCCTCATTTGAACCCTCCTCAGCGGAACATTATTTTATTCCCCATCACGGCGTATTTAAAAGTGGTGATGAAGCTAAACTCCGTGTAGTGTTTGACGGAAGCTCCCCTACATCCTCAGGCGTGTCCCTAAATCAGTGCCTCCACTCAGGTCCCAAATTACAGCGTGATATTACGTGTATCCTCCTTAATTTTAGGCGCCATAAAGTTGTTTTTGTGACGGATATCCGGATGATGTTTAGAATGACATGGGTCCACCCTGAAGATAGAAAATATCAGCTCATACTGTGGCGTGAAGCCCCCAACTTCCCTTTGTGTACGTATGAGCTTAACACAAATACCTACGGCCTCAGGTCAAGCCCCTTTATTGCCATCCGAGCCTTGTTAGAACTAGCTGAGCAAGAACGTTCAAGGTTTCCCCTAGCAGCTTCAGTCCTAGAGAGTGATGTATATGTTGATGACTGCCTTACTGGAGCTGCCTCCCTGGATGAAGCTCGCGTCCTTATGAATGAGATGAATAGCATTATGACTTCCGGTGGCTACGAATTGAGAAAGTGGATCTCAAACTGTCCTGAACTCCTGTGTGACCTACCCCCAGAACATTTGCAGTTGCCCCACTCTTTTCAAGATCCCGAAAATCCCCAAACTATTGCGGTACTTGGCGTCCAATACGATCCCGCGGCTGACGCCTTTACCTATCGTTTTTCCTCCGACCCTGTGACTCATGCAACAAAACGCAAAGTTTTGTCCCTCATTGCCCGTACCTATGATCCGTGTGGCTGGATCACACCGGTAATTTTTAAAGCTAAAGCTTTTATGCAAAAGCTTTGGCTGTCTGGCCTTACCTGGGACGAACCTCTGACTCCTACTCTAGCAGCGGAGTGGTGTTCCTTTTCCCAAGACCTTTCGAACGTGAACCACGTAGTCCTCCCACGCCCCATCATGTGTGATACTGTGAATACATTTTCCCTTCATGGGTTTTGTGACGCCTCTGAGGCTGGATTTTCAGGAGTGGTGTACTTACGTACGGAAAGCCCCTCTGGCGACTGTAAGGTCCATCTTCTCTTGGCTAAGAGTAAAGTCGCTCCAGTTAGGACTCGCTGTACGATTCCTAAATTAGAGCTGCTTGGTGCAACTCTACTGTCCAAGATACTCCACCACGTAGCCTTTTGCTTACAAAAGTCTATAGTGTTAGATGCTATCTATAGTTGGTCAGATAGTCGTGTGGTCCTTGCCTGGATAGATACCCCTATTCACCACCTACAAACCTTTGAAGCCAATCGTGTTTCACAAATAAAAAATTCGCCCACTGCTTCCCAATGGCGACATGTCCCTGGTGATATGAATCCTGCCGATTGTGCCTCACGCGGTGTGTCCGTTTCCTCCCTGCTACAGCACTCTTTATGGTGGTCACCCACATGGCTAAAGCAACCTTCGTCTGAATGGCCTACGCCGAAAACTCCGTCGCCTGGTGACTTACCTGGAATACGTTGTTTGCTCGCAACCACCCCTATTCCGTCTCCAGACCCGTCCTTTTTGTTGGATAGGTATAGTTCCTTGCCTAAACTCGTAGGTGTAGTCGGGTACATGCTACGCTTTGTGAAGAGGACGAGAAATCCTGAGTTTTCTGTTACTCATTCCTACCTTGATGCGGATGAACGTAGAGAAGCCTTGCTCTATATTGTGAAGCAAGTTCAACTTACATCCTTTCCTGACGAGTTAGATACTCTACATCGCGGTGCCTTACTCAAGTCTTCACTCCGACGACTCTGCCCCTTCCTCGACGATAGTGGTTTGATTCGTGTGGGCGGTCGCCTTAAAAATTCGGACCTCCCTTATGACGCCCGCCACCCTCTCCTCCTACCCAAGTTTGGTAGTTTTGTGCAGCTTTTAGCGTCCCATTATCATGTGAGTAATTCCCACGCCGGCCCTAATGCCTTATTGGCCCTACTGTCCCGTGAATTTTGGATTGTATCAGCCCGCCGGTTAGTCAATCACGTGATATTTAAATGCCTTTCATGCTATCGTCTAAAGGCAGCGGTTACCCAGCCTCCCATGGGTGACTTACCTAGAGATAGAGTAGTCTCTGCGAGACCCTTTGATGGAGTCGGTACAGACTTTGCCGGCCCCTTTTATACCAAGATCCAAGCTTATCGAAATAAAAGGGTGGTAAAATCCTACCTTTGTGTATTTGTTTGTTTGTCCACTAAAGCGGTACATTTAGAGGTTGTCTCAGACTTGACCACGGAAGCTTTTTTTGCGGCCTTAACCCGTTTTGTTTCCCGTCGCGGCTTACCTTCCCTTATTCGTTCCGATAACGGCAGGAACTATGTTGGTGCCAACAATTACCTCGGTGACTTGCACACCTTCCTTGTAGAGCATCAGTCGGAACTAGCCTCCGAGTGCTCTAAAAGAGGTATCAACTGGGTGTTTGATCCCCCCCTGTGCCCTCATTGGGGCGGCCTATTTGAAGCGGCTGTTAAATCTGCAAAAACCCACCTCAAACGTGTGATTGGAGAGACCACCCTAACATTCGAGGAGTTGACTACAGTGTTCGCAAAGATCGAAGCCGTCCTCAATTCACGTCCCCTGTGCCCATTAGCTTCCAGTCCAGACCTTGAGGTCCTAACACCGGGCCATTTCTTGATTGGGCAACCCTTAGTTGCTGTGCCTGAATACCCCTTCAACGAAGTTAAAGTTAGTCGTCTCACCCGGTTTCAGTTGATACAACAGGTGACCCAACATTTTTGGTCCCGTTGGCACGCGGAATATTTATCAACCTTGCAGAGTAGGCATAAGTGGACGACTTCCTCGGATCCTCCCTTTGTTGGTGAACTCGTCCTTCTCAAGGAAGATAATACCCCTCCATTACAGTGGCGACGTGGTCGCATCCTTCATATTTACCCCGGCCAGGATAGTGTCGTTCGCGTTGTCGATGTGCAGACGTCCTCCGGTGTTAAGAAGCGCTCTATCACCAAGCTCGTTCGCCTACCCGTAGACACCACCCCCTCTATCCCTTCGTCGTAAACATTTGTGATGTTTAGGGCGGGGGTTATGTTAATTAAAAGTCCCTTTTTTGCCTATCCCATAGTTTGTGTAGATTTGCCCCTTTTCATCCCTTAGAATATTGTCCAGCCCTCCCCCATGACAACTAGACTGACTGACAGCTAGGTACCTACATATAGCACCGCATTGGCTCTGCGAGGGAGATTCGCGGGGCCCCCCACACCCGGCGCCCGAACGCGGTCGTATATTTTGTGCTAAATAACCATAAAACTTTCCCTGAGCTTTCCTGGACCCTTACCAGCCTACAAACGCTTCCACTGGGTGTGTGTGCCCGTATTGTGCCTGTGAATCTGGTCCCCCTTGGATTTGCGCTTATGCGCGCTGGTGAACCTGGACACGCGGTAAGTACCTAGCTACTTCCATACCAAAACCTCATTTTGAAGAACCCCCTCGTATTTGGCTTCCCTTAAGGAACCTCCCTCGTGCCCATTTGTAAAACCCTGGTAGCAGAGATTTAGTGCCCCTGCCTTACCCCTTTCTCTAACACGTACTATAAAAAAAAAATATCGCAGTATTGATTGACCTAAAACGATCCAATATTTTACGGGATCTATCAGTGTCCAATAACATCTTAATGCCCAGATATAGGCACAATTATCGCCGCCAATGAAAAAAAAATCATATCTTCGCTTTGGATGCGTTTGTTGTTAAAATTGATACATTAAGGATGGACGATAGCAACGTGGCGGGAAATTCAAAATTTTTACAGTTTTTTACATTTTGTAGCTAAACTGAGCTATTTTTGTTCAGCGATTGTTATTGCCGCGAACGAAAAATCGCTGAACAAAAACAGCTCAGTTTAGCTACAAAATTTAAAAAACTTTGAAAATTTTGAATTTTCCGCCACGCTGCTATCTTCCAGCCTTAAATGATAATCCCTAGGCTTAACTATTTTTAGGACCTAAGGTTTAGATTCCAGATCCTAGAAGCTACGAATAAATCCCGCCGTCGCCAAAAGTGGCTATAGGTCATTTTTGGCGGCCCTAGGTCATAGGCCAAAACGCATAGGTCTCGTTTATAAAGACGGTGCACTCGTTTCCTTTTACCGCGCTCCTTCAGACGACAGAAGTAGCTGAGTACTGGCTTGGCAGTTTCTTAAAGATGTAATAAGCGAAATACATTTGAGGCTGGTCGGGATTAGAGTACGTTTTAGCTCAGTACTGTAATTTGGTCGCTCGCTCGTTGCTTCGCGGTGTTTTATTTTTGGTCGGCATGGCTTTCTTACGATGTTTTCCTTCACCCTTAACAAACTAGAAGTATTGTTTTTAACTTCACATGATAGCCTAGGAATAAGTCAAGATACCTACTTTGTCATAATTGAATAATACGCTGTATGTATTTGTTTTTCTTCTTCTTTGCGTGTCGATATGTATTGGTTTTTAACAAATATACATCAAATGAGGGGCTTGGATCATGCTTAAGTGTGGGAGCCACCACTGTATCATTATGTTACTTACTATTTTTAAATAAAGACCTTTTTCATTTTCATGTAAGTCCGTTACTCTTTCTATGAAAACAATAGGTATCAAAAATGAAAAACCGACTTCACTGGTGAAAAGGTGACTGCTACTCGTATTAAGCTACCTGCACTGATTCCGAGTGAACTGCTGCTGCACTCCCTTAATAACAGTGTACCTTTTCACCAGTGAAGTCTGTTTTTTTTTTTTTTTTTTTTATTTAATCCGATTTTTTTTAACGGGCGATATAAAACATCAAAAATGTATGCTTTAATAGTTAGTAGGTACTTTTTACTCATAATGACGTTAAAGGAAATTGTTAGCGCCCCCTCCACCCACTTGCTTAATTTCGGCGGTTCAGTCAGACTACACTGCCTTTGTCTCTCGCCGTGTGTATGTTTTATTTCAACTGGCAAGTCATTAATTCTTGACGTTCGACGGAAATGAGCTGTTTTCCTTTTTTTCGTTTCGACTTTTTCAGCAGTTGTCTTTGTGTGGTTTTGGGGTTACGCTGCGTGGTCCCTACGTAAAAGGACTCTCGATTGGAAATGCTGCTAGAAATGAACAGAGAAATTCTGAGATAAAGTATATTTAACGACTGGGATATTTTGTATAAGGTTACTTTTTTATGCAACGACATGATAGCAACAAGGTACCTACGGTCGGCCACAGTCACAGATACGCCGTGGCAACTCTTACCGCGCGCAGAATAAGGGCGCTAATCGAACAAAAAGGGGTATCCTAGCGTGTGGCCGGTTGCACATAGCAGCAATAGTGAATTGATTTACCTATACTTAAGTTTTGATTCTTCTTGGTCATATTTATGTGACTTTATACCTTGGCCATCTACATGATTTTACTTCGACTTATAATACCGTGTACAATAGACAATGCCACTCATTTTAATTTGGAATCCATATGAGTGGCATTGGACATCGTGAAATCTTGACAGAAATAGATGCTTTGCTACGCTATATCTCAAATCGCATACCAACCAAAAATTGGAATAACCAAAGCATTTCAACGATATTTTATGCACCGAAGAGAGAAGGGTGGGTGCCTCCCAGAGGGCAGGGGTCCGCAATTAAAATTATAATTTTTGGCAAACGTTTCCGCCACTCTGTGTCATATATCTGTATCTCTGAAACCTGCCGGCAGATGTAAGGTCGTAGTCACAAGAAAGCTGGCGCGACGCGGATTTTCAGTTTGCATCGCAGCAATGCTCTACCTAAACCAGTGTTTTTCAACCCTATTAATGACGCGAGTTCTTGCAGTGATAAATAAAACCTTTTGCAACCCCCTTCGTTGTGTCATTAACCAGGGTTTTTTCAATTAAGTACACCTTTGGACCATAATCACGACCCCCAAAAATCCTAGAAGCTTTGCGACCCCCTTAAGCAGTTTCGCGACCCCCCTAAGGCAGCTTGGCGACCGAGGGGGTCGCGACCCACCGGTTGAAAATCACTGACCTAAACTAACCAGAAGATGAAAAAAAAAGTACTGACCAAAAAAATAAACGGGTTTGGTTTGCAGACAAAAAAAAGTTTTCAGATTAAAAGGTTCAGGTTCAGGTTTTTTAAATTACAAAAGAAAGAAAAAAAATGCTAATTTATTTCAGACCGATGTCATATTCAAGTACCTTAGATGTTGTAATATTATTAAGATTACGATGTCCGAAAAGACTGGAGTAGAGAACCCAGCTAATGTTGGCATCGTTTTTGTTAGTGAAAACATCATACATTTTAAGCCTTTGTTTTTTAAATATAATGTTCAGTTTTTTCTTTAGCTTCACTTCAGAATAGTAAAAAAAAACTTACAACAATTTAAAAATATATTTACTATTTTATCTTTCGCCGGAAACTCAAAGAGATTTTAATCAAACAATAATATATTAATGAGCTCAATATGAACGCAACCTTAATTTCACTTGCCAAAAATACGCGTATCTTTCTAGATTCCGGCACCCCACCAAACGTCATTGTGACGAGGCGCGCCCTCTCCGCCAAATATTTAAATATTCATCCGCAACTCTTTAATTACACTTTGTATTTTGAGTCTCATGTGCCCAGCGTCACAAAATTTTAAAATACAGAACCATGTCGGCTATTTCAACAAAATAAAAGTAAGTGAAACCGTTAAATCGATGTAAAAATGTGCAGTGCTTACGAAAGTTTAAGTTTTATAATACAGAGAATTATTATTTAAAAATTAGAAAATTGCTCTGTCTTAGCCCTCATTGCAACTGAAAAATACTTGACATTCATTCAACATGCACGCTTCCAGTGATTTTCTTTTTAATTTTTTTTTTATCGAAGTCGGATTAAATCAAACATAAGAAATGGATTGCTGATATTTATGATGTTTTCGGCCATTAGCGTTTGGATAGGATGAGCAATTACTTAAGTATTTTAATAATTTTTGCCATTGCCAGACATCATCAAATACAATAATAACTTTGCTAAGGCCCGTAAGATCAATCACAGTTTAAACTCAATCCATAGATTAAACCTCGCATTTTGTATGAAAGTTAATCGACAGATAGGGTTTAAACTAGCCTTTTTGGTTTAAACTGTGATCGATCTTACGGGCCTTAATCAGAAGAAATAACTGACGTGGGCCTTCCATTTGTTATTGTTTTGTGGCTTTGCTTCAATATTTTTTCTCCTTTTTTCGGCGGTTCCTTTTTTGAAATATTTTCGAATTTAGAAGGAGTCTTTGTCGCTCAAGTGCCGCTTTTATATTTTTGGCATCTGAATTGCATAGTAATTCAGATGTTAATTTCACAACGTGAGCTTTAGTTTGTGCATTTATTAATAATGCTTGCTTTAATAGTGCTTTCCTTTGGTGCAAGTGCAATTTCCCCTTTCTTCTTACCTTTAGACCTTACTGGTTCCACTGAATGTACAATTGTT
Organism: Zelleria hepariella; assembly: GCA_949319315.1. Taxonomy (NCBI): domain Eukaryota; kingdom Metazoa; phylum Arthropoda; class Insecta; order Lepidoptera; family Yponomeutidae; genus Zelleria; species Zelleria hepariella. The sequence continues at coordinate 11,435,975 of OX439394.1, forward strand.
AAACGCATATTTTTTTTAATACTACGCGTTCATAAAACGTGCTATAGAGCCACACGATCCATAGTAGGTATAGTAAAAGTAGTTGGTACCAAAGTGGCGAGTAGAAAAACCTCTCTACAAATTAAAAGTCACCCTGTATAATACTACAGGGGCCCGGCGCCCGTTCAATAAACAATCTCGTCCCATCCCGATCCATCGGGCAAACAAATTAGATTCTAAACGTCTTCGTCGAGGTGCACATAAGTAGTTCTCCGTTCGTGTCGGCTAACAGTTTTACACGTAATCAATTTACCGGCCCGCCTGGGTGCAAGCTGCAGCGGATGCGATGGCGATGGCCGCTTATGGCGATTGAGATCGGGGTGTCTTCTTCTTCAGCATTTATATCGTCCACTGCTGGACGTATGCCTCTTCATGGCTTTTCCATTTAAGCCGGTCTGTGGCTATTGTGGTCCATTTCTAGCCTGCTGTTGCTTTTATATCGTCGGACCATCGCGCAGCTGGTCTGCCCACACTTCGCGTTCCTGTACGGCCTCCATGTCAGGACTTTTCAGCTCCATCTACCATCCTCTCGGTGACATACGTGTCCTGCCCATTGCTACTTTAAGGCTGGTCCACCCTTAAGTCGCGCTACCCGTTTGCCGATGTCGGTATCTTTGGTGCGTTAGCGGATCACTGTATTCCGTATGCTGTCGCAGAGGGATATTCCGAGCATAGACCTTTCCTGCCATTGGGAACGGTCTTCTGTCATATGAATTGCCCGGTGAATGCTTCCTCCAGCCGCTGTTTTTGTCGCATCAGACCATCTTGTTAGTGCCCTTCCCCTGGCGCGTTTGCCATTCGCCTGGCCCAAGATTATGACCTTCTTTAGACTATTACCTGGGAGAGGGCATCATGTATCCAAAGAAGCTGATAGTATTTCCTTTGGCACATTATAGACAAGTAGACTATCGGTGTGTCAGATTGTTTAATTTCATTATTTGCGTAAGCTGCAACGAATGCGATGGCGATGGTGATGGCGATGGCCGCACATCGTGATTGAGAATAGGACGCGCAATCGGGGTGTGAGATTGTTTAAATTAATTTTCCGTGTCTGGGTGCAAGCTGCAATGGATGCGATGGCGATGGTCGCTCATGGTAATGCGTAATTAATTATTATTGTCGTTGTTCACGACTTTGTTTGCTACCGCTGTCTACTGTACCATACGCAACACAGAAAAAAGGGGTATCCTAGCGTGTTGCAGACTGTACAAAGAACGTTACAAAAAATGTGATTGCGTAACTGGCCTGCATCAAAAACCTCCAAATACAAAATGTCCACCGAAAAATTAAGCCTCATTAATCTCCAATACGAGGAATAACATTGACAATCAAGCCGAGTAAGGATTTTTATATCCCGAAAAGCGCTTAAACAGCGCCTCTAGAAGGGGACCCAAATGAATATTAAGCTTAGCTAGGCCTGCTTAATGATCCAATTCCCGTCATGTTCAGGAAAGGGTTTACCCCTTAAAAAACTTGAAACAAACGCCGCAAAAACCGAAGACGCTTCCCGACCCCCCTTTAGCCACCCGACGGGCTACCCCCTCCCTCTACCCCCCAGGGGGTGGAAAGGGGCCCTCCTTGGGAAACGTGAATAATTATAAAAGAAATAAGATAGACATTGACTTCACCACGTCAAGCCGTAGATGAATAATAATGGATTTTTGTTTACGTGTGTTGCTACTCGCTTTATGAAGCGCGTTTTTTATTATTAAAGCGACGAAATGAATTATTTGTTTTGCAGAAGATTTGTTGTAGAAGTAGAGAAAGGCATCCTTTGTGACATGATATGTCTCGAAGTGTAATATAGGCCAGGGGGTCTACCGGCTAAAACGAAGCCGATTACCATTGGCGAAAATTGAAGTTCGATTCATGAAAAATTAACTGGTTGGCATTAAAATAAACTGGGGGGCAGAACATTTTTCAAAAATCGAATTTCGATTTTCGCCAATGGTAATCGGCTTCGTCTTAGCCGGTAGACCCCTGGTGGAAAAAAAAAGTAAGGCATAGAAATTTTTATATCGCTTTAACGGTTTCACATAGAAATTATTCAGAGCTGCCACAACATTAACAGAGTGTCTAACCACACTATGCGGAAAATACGCGACCGAAGTTCCGCGGCTGATTTTACGTTCCGACGTATTTGGCTGATATGACACGGATAAGCGCGGAAATTACGCGAAGGAAATTCGGTCCGAACTTGTATTTATTTGTAAAGAAATCGAACCGAACTTCGGTCTTCGCCGTATAATGTTGTAATAGAATATGTTGGTGCCGAATTGCCGCCGCACCTACGTCCGACCGAAAGTTCGGCGGTACGCTTTCAACGAGAAGGAATTTCGTCATAATGTGTCGAAATTCCGTCCGTCAGTAATTCAAATAGCATTGCAGGCGTAATTACGCCAAACTTCGGTCGCGGAATTTTGGCACAGTGTGGTTATTGTCATTTTATTAGTAGTTTTTACTACTGAGAAACGATTTTAATTCTTTGATTTTGACTTCTCTGCAGTGGGTGTTAACAAGCTGATGATGATGATGGTTGATATTACTACCCTAAGGGTGGCATTAGTAGTCGTCAGCTCAAGTTCGAGCTCAAGCAGATGAACTCAGAAAACAAAATCACCGACTTGAGACCTTGTCAAATATAAATGTCAAGCTCAAGCTAGAGTCTATTAATATGCAAATAGCTACTCAAGCTTGACATTAGCCAAGGCTTGACATTAGCCAATTTCGTTTTCTGAGATCACCTACTTGAGCTCGAGCTTGAGATGACGACTATTAATGCCACCCTTAGTTCGTTACAAAAATCATGGCAGCCGTGACCAAAGCGCAACTTTCGTTCTTTTACCTATAATTTCCCTGAGCTTTTTATGGATTGAAATATTGTTGCCGAAATAAACAGGTTATTAAAGTAACCGGTTTAATGGCGCCGTTACGCTGCTGAAGTTTGATATTAATTACGTTACAGCACTGTAACGAACCGGGGAAGGCTATAAATATAACAATGTAACGGAACGCGAAGGATTATGACGCCGGACGTATTAAAAATATTATCCGGAATTTGACTCAAGGCTGGTGGATGAAATTTAAAAATAGAACGTTTTGAACATTTATAACTAGTTGAAAAAATTCACTTGGGACAGGACTTGAACCCGCAACCTCTTGCAGACCGTGCAGGCGCTCTACTAATTGAGCTACCGAGGGGTCTACCGCTAAGACGAAGCCGATTACCATTGGCGAAAATCGAAGTTCGATTTAAGAAAAATGAACTGCAATGAAGTGCCACCCAGTTCATTTTTCATAAATCAAACTTCGATTTTCGCCAATTGTAATCGGTTTCGCCAAAACTAAGTCAAGTAACTGTCGATGCGAATTTCTTCAACCGGTCTCCATCTACTGGACGGAGTAGCAATAAAAAATAGAACAGTTTTAAATTAAAAGAACCTTTGGCCGAGAGAAAGGGTAAGGCGTCGTCGTAAGGCGCAGTTATACCACATGTAGACCACGACCGCTCTGACAGTGAAGAATTAGTCGACTCAAAAATCGGTGTGGTGCTCTGCCGCAGATATATAAATGATCAGATTCTAAGGTGGTGGCATCTTAGAATCTGATCATTTATATCTCAAAAGGATGCGTGTCATACGAACATACCTAAACGCCCCAAAGGACGAATTGCACCAATCCTATCTGACAAAATGTTTGTTTCCCATCATAATTATAATTAATAGGTGCTCATAGAAAAAAATAAAACTTCTGCATAAACAGTGAGTGCTGTATTTTTTTGCTGTGTATAGAACATGCCTAGAGTTAGTTCTTATGGCAAAGTATAAGAGGAAAATGGAATTTATCCCGCTGAATGAATACTGAAGTCAATATCGGCTAATACAAATCAGCTTTCCAATACCAATATCGGAATGCACTGGGTAGGTACTTCAAGCTAAATGTTTCAGTGACTAGGTTTACAAAGTGTGCTCCATACCATGCACATAGGGTGCATGTATGGAGTACACTAAGTAGTATAATAGTGATAGTTCCTAGGTACTAGACTTAGGCAGGTAACTTGAAATTGAATGTATTCTTAGTTATGTTGAACGTACAAGCCAAACTTACTTACCTAAACATTTGCGTATAAAGTACCAATACTTTAAGTATCAGAGTACCCAAAGGAAATAAGCGAAAATTTATTTTAAAACGCCATAATTCCTCAGACGCGGCGGCAGCAGACCCTTAACTACAGGCTCCTTAACAAGGAAAGAAAGAAACCACACATTCACAGCACAAATCCAACCTAATCAATTCAGTAGAAGCACGGGGGGAGGAGCGGAACACACATCGGTGCTCGACTGAAACGCTTATGAAATTATCCGACGCAAATCTACGAGACTGTCGATTTACGTTTTTTCTCTCCGCGTGTTTTCTTTTTCATACTCTCTGTATGCGTACAGTCAGCGATGGAATTTAGTTAGAAATTAAGAATATGGATGAAGAAACTGAGGGTGGTATTAATGTGGCATTTCAAGCTCTGCCTCGGTCTGAAGCTCGAGCTTGAGTAGCTGTCAGCATATTAATAGACACTAGCTTGAGTGATCTTGACATAGTCTCAAGTTGGTATTTTTGTTTTCTGAGATCGCTTACTTGAGCTCGAGCTTGAGTTGACGACTATTAATGCCACCCTAAGTTAACAAAGTTGATGAATGCATGGATGAAGAAAACTTTTCGTAGGCACTGAACTTTTTATTTAGGCGACCAGTTTCGACCTCTTCCGAGTGTCTTAGTTATGGAGGAGAAACAAAACTCGCACCACCTCTATCAGCCTCTCACTGTGGGTCAGTAGACGTTGCGCCCGCGCGGAATGCAAACCAAAGCGCGTTCATATTATGACATATTTTTCGCCCAAAAAAAAAACTTTTTATTTTTGTCCGATTATGTAGAGCCACAGAATTTGACGATGATTTAAAGATAAAATCCTCAATTATTTATCTTCAAACCAAGAAATATATAGATCAGGGAGCTTCCCAGTTCCAACCCTCACTGTACCTCTACGAAGTCTGAGTCGCAAATGGGTTAGAAAATTGAATGAGCATGTGCCCACAACCCGGTTACGCTGAAATAAGTACGCGGAGGGTTGATTTGCCTGCATTACCGCTATCGTGTCTGTCTTTTTAGGCAGACATCTGTACAGGCGTAAGCGATCTGGTGGCTTCGTCTACTTAAGCTGAGAGGATACATTGGACAGTTTTTCTTTAGTTTTTGTTTTCCATTGGTCCTCATGCACATCCTGAAGGAAATTGGTTATAAAAAGAGAAAAAAAAAACTCATGACATCTAATTCTTGTGCAAAGCTAGGAAAGATATACTTGGGTTTGAAAAGCATATTTATATTCGGTACTATAATGTATATCCGGTTAAAAAAATCACTATGAGAAAGACTTGAACCCGCCACATCGCTCTACCAATTATTATTTGAGATGTCGATGCGGTACTACTAGTGGTTCGCCCCGAACTATGAACTCGCGAGTGTGTCACTTTTTGCTAACCCCAATTACGCAGGCGCGCGCGCATTGCATATAAACTTTACAACCCCATATCTCGGCAATCCCTCGACCGATTTAGCTCATGTCTGAACTTAAAAAATCTTTTAATTTAATTTACCCGCCTACCAAATTTCGTGATGATCCGACCAAATTTACTCAAGTTATCGTCGAACGAACATCCATACAAACATACATACATACATACATACATACAAACATAAAAACGCCGGATTGTTCCAGTAGACTCGGAGAACTTCGCTCGCTTCGCTCGCTCGTTCAATTATTTCTTAGAAAAACGCTATATGCCTCTAAAATGGCATAAAGAACCGTACCCAACCTAGCTGCCTTTTACTCTAGCTCGACTTTTCTTTTTTTTGGGCGATTTTCCCTCGCTCCACCGTTCAAAATATGTGTTGTGCCAGTATTTTGTCATGTAAATGTTGTTTGTTTTTGTGTAATTGGAAAGATTTGTCGCCACACGATAGGTGCAAGTATCGCTTGCTAACTGAAATAATATATACACCGTGGAATTTTAGTGGTTTTAAAGCCGAAGGTATTTAGTTGCACTCGTGATTCTGAGCCAAATTCCAAAATATTACTTCAAAACAAGCGAAAAAAAAAACACTTCCCAATACAAGCGGCTATCGCCAATCGACACCATTTGTATGGAGAAGTGAATTTTTTTTTCGCGCGTTTTGGAATGAAATTTTGTAATTTGGCTCAGAATCACCAGTGCAACAAAATACCTTCGGCTTTAAAACCACTAAAATTCCACGGTGTAGAAAGCTAACTTTAAAACGCTTTAACAGTTTCTGGGCATTATGCTTAGCCAGTTTTATGATACATCATTGGCAGATTGTGCTAGCAGGGATAGTTACCAGTTTCAATATAACTAGTGGTTCGCCCCGAACTACGAACTCGCGACCCCATATCTCAGCAACCCCTCGACCGATTTGGCTCATGTTTGAACTTAAAAATCCTTTTTGCCTCATTTACCCACCTACCAAATTTCATGACGATCCGACAAAATTTACTCAAGTTATCGTCGAACGAACATTCATACATACAAACATACATACAAACATACATACAAACATACATACAAACATACATACAAACATACATACAAACATACATACAAACATACATACAAACATACATACAAACATACATACAAACATACATACAAACATACATACAAACATACATACATACATACAAACGCCGGATTGTTCAAGTAGACCCGGAGAACTTCGCTCGCTTCGCTCGCTCGTTCAATTATTTTTCGTAGGTACTTTGATTAGCCATATGTTTAAACTTTCTTGTTTATAAATTTCGCTTAAACTTTGGTTAGGTTAGGAAACCCTCAGCTTACTTGGCTTTGTGCACGTATAGATCTTGTCTCTCCTGTATACTAGACTACTTAGGCCGACTAAACTGAAAGGATGGTGTATGTGCCAGACAAGTCTTTTCCAGCTAAACATGCCAAGGTATTGCAGCGTCCGTCTTTATTTGCAACCTCTATTTCTGTACAATTTAGTTTGCCAGTCTGAAGACCAGTTTCTTTGTTATAAAGCCACTGGGGTGGTAATCGTATGAGGTAGTGGCCACCCCTGGTGTCAGAGTAGACATACATGTTTGTATGTATGTTTGTATGAATAAAGCCACTGTAGAAGTAATAATAGAGTGTGAGAAAAGATAGTGCTTTTATGTCGTCTCAAGTTAGCGAATAATTTCTTTGAAGAGAGAGATGTTAAAAGACGCAGAGTTTAGTGTCTTATATAGGGTTGCCAGGTGAGTCGCGAAAAAATACCGGACAACCCCAACCTCAACTAATACTACCCCAACTAATAATAGCTTTGCATAAATCAACATTACATAAATCAACTAAATTAGTAACAAAATATAATGCAGTCATAAAATTGTGTTCGCCGAGACTATACTAACTTTGAGAAAGTCTTTATTAAACAATGGTTTGTATATTATTTAATCTAATACTTACTTAACAACTACGTATATTTTTAATTAAGTAGCACAACAATCAGCAATTTCTCAAACTTAGATGGAGATGGCGCCCCATGACATTTTGGTTCAAGCAGTTTTTTTAGTTTTAGGTGAGATGGCGTTATATGCGTTTGAGGGAGTTCATATGCCTACTTTTGTAGGCGCTTTCCGACTTTCCTCAAAATACCGGACATTGTTTTGTCCGGTATGACCATTTATTGTTTACCGAACAGGCCTCGAATATACCGGACTGTACGGTACGCTTAAATACCGGACATCTGGCAACCCTAGTCTTATCTGAAATCAACCTTTATACAAAGTTTTATTCTGAAATAGTGAGATACGAAAATATATAAAGAAACTTTTGTTTTCTAATAAGTATGGCTTAATTCTAAGAATAGCAGGGGTTCTCACGATATCATTCCTCATAATATTCGCGTATTTTGGTAAAGTTGTCGTAAGAAGTGGCGTGAGCCTGAAGAGGCCTTTACTCAGCAGTGGGTGTTAAGGGGCTTATTCTAGGTCCTCAAAATAGCTTCCACTAGACCACTTGGAAGCTGAATTTTCTCAGCTTAGTAGGCCTAGGCCACATCATAAAACAATGTCAATACGAACGGGGCCAACCGAAGCCACGAGTATCCTTACGATGTTTTCCTTCAAAGTTTGCTATACAATTCGCAACCCATAGTTTTTGGTTCGAAGGTCCGTTATTGGCTTATTCAAAACTTTTGGCTATTATAAGAAACTAATTTAAATATTTTTTATTTTGGTTCAGTAGTTTGGATTTTACAACGTTTCAAAGATACAGTTTTATGACGTCATGCGACGGTCTGCATACTGTTGGCGGTAATAGGAACAAAACATTTTAGCGCATAAAAACAAAACTACTGGACCAAAATAAAAAATATTTAAATTAGTTTCTCAATATTGTCTAAAGATAAGATTAAGCCAATAACGGACTTTCGAACAAAAAACTTTGGGTTTCGAATTAGCTAATTTTGAAGAAAAACATCGTGCTACATGCTACACATACTGAAATCACAAATGAAAACAATAACAATACTTAAAGAAGGCAGACGCATTAGCACAATCGGATTACTGTTCCATTCCAATACTTTACATTTCATTGGAACGTATGAGCTGAAGAGACGAAGAACCAATCCAATCACATCTCCTTCGACACGCCAACAACCAGGGTTGTTTCACACTGGAACCATTTGATTGCACTTACTCGAATTTGTTTTAAATTAATGAACATCTACTGAGGTAGAATTAAGAAACTGGATTCGAATCGAATCATAAATGTGGAGTTTCAGAGTTAAACCGATGTCCGTGTTGAAATCCTTTAGTGCCCATGTCGTTTAATTTGGGATAAATAATAATGTCAACGGTATTTGTCGAAGTGAGCACTGCTAAAAGGCTCTGTTGCTGCTGCTATAAAAGTCACTGCACTACTTCATACAAAATATAGGTTAGTGAGGATTAAATTTTTTGCAAGGAGTGTTTTTTATTTTATTTCGCAGTGTCTGTACGATTATTTGTTCTCGTAGCAAAGGCAGAAACATCAATAAGACGGCAAAATTCTACTAATTGTTGTAAACGACAAAAAATACGGTGTCATCTATCTTAGCTCTACGGTGCGAAGCCCAAACATTCGAACAACTATAAAGTAGTGACCGACATGAATACACCATTTTATAAAACTTTGAATAATCATGCAACGAAAAATAGAGGGTCAACTACCTTAGCTCAACGGGGCAAAGCCCATACATTCGAACGTCTTAAACAAAACAAGTGGAGACCGAATCGTCCCCGCGAATGTCTAGACATTTTAATTTTCCTCTCCGAGACGAAGATGCCTTGTCGAAGAGTCTTTTCATTAGTCCCTCACATGTGAGCGGCAGACCTTTGCCGTATCGACGGCATCGACTTTGCTGGATGTAAGCTTATTAGCGAGCCGAGGGAATTTCGCGGTATTGAAATTTATATTTCGCTTTTGCGCGTCGTGATATTTTTCCCTTTTGTGAACGAACGGTTTCCGTGTTTTCTTTCTTGAAGCTTCGGAGGCACTGGAACTTTGATGCGATAACCCTTTGTGAATGTGGAGATCGATTATGTAACTGTTAAAATGACGGTTTGCCTGTATTCTTAGACACTTTAGCAATAAAAGAGATAATGTCCATCGGGACCTCCAACCAAAACGGGGTATTCTATCAAAGGTTTTCTTCAGCGTTGGCGAGTTATTGCTACTACGAATTGACAAATGTACAGTCAGCTACATGCTAGGATATCCCTTTTTGATTGACTTCTTTTATAAAAGCTCTGTCTCAGTCACCGGCCTACCACTGCTTTAACCCGACTAAGAAGTCCCTAAGCTTCAAACGTGCAATAAATTCCTAGAAGAATACTGAAAAAATCAGACCTCCACTTTTTAAATGAAAGGGCTGCATCCTCAGGGGCTAATTAAACGTTTTTATCAGCCAAAGCGTATGGACGTAAAAGGAGACTTTACTGAGAAAAAGGCGACACTCGAGACGTCTTCATTAGCGACAAGAAAAGTGGTAACATTCAGTTGTGACACAGCAACGTGCGACCCTTACAGATTTGAAGGGGGCAGAAGTTTCATTCAGTTTAAATTATTATTATTATTTTTTTTATTTTTTTTTGCATATAAAGTACTTAAAATTATAAATTACATGCCAACCGCTGAAACCTGTAAGGTTTATGTGCGGTTGGTTGAGTTAGCTGGCTTAATTTAAATTTAAAGATTTAGCACGGATTAGTGCTTTATAAAAACAAAAAGATGTTGACTTAGTAGGTACATATAAATTTCTATGGGACGCCGTTCTTGGTATGTGCGTCGTTGGGTAGGTAGAATTTTCTTAGTATAGATTTACATTTGTTCGGGTTTATGCGAAGGTTGTCAATAACATCAGCTGGTAGCTCACGTGCTTTGCATATGGCATTACCTACAATATTAGTCAAATTTAATGTAATTATATTGTATGGCAAGCCAAGGTTCTGCCGCTTCTTTAGGACTCAGGTTTTACAATACTGAGGCTACGCGCGTCCACCCCTGGTTGCTATGCTCTCTACGAGCGCTCTCTCACTGGGAGTTTCGCTCTCAGCGGGACTTCTTATACTCATTCTACTGGAAGTGGGAAAAACCAAGCCGATTTTCCCGTGGATTTTTACAATAATCCATTGCTGTTATAAAATTGCACAGCCGTGAACCTGTTCAAGGAAATTCTGGAGTGCCAAGCTGTTGAAGACCAGTTAAGTGGTCAACGCAAACACCGATATAGGCGGATGAAGTTGACAACAACCGGCGTGACCTCCAGGCAAGTGACTAGAGAGACCAAGGGGGCTACCCTTGACGCTATTGCGATCAAATTGAAAAAGTTTTAAAATAAATTTCTATTTGAATTCGCATAGTAATGCTTTGATTTTAAATACTTTGTAATGTTTATTCAAAGGTAAGGCTGTTTTATTCAATAAAAACAAAAATGCGTCTTGATTTGTAAAATATTAAATTTTGTAAATTGCGCCATATTGCGGCCGTATTCGAAAAATGCGTCAAGGGTAGAGGGGCTGTAGCGACTTCATGTTTCTGAGACCCAAGAGATGGCCAAGACCCCCAGAGATAGCTAAGTTAGATAAGGAATTAAGTATGACATCTGTTTAACGATATACGATAGACCTATGCTATTGCGCCATTCGATTTTTAAAACGAAGACCTAACCCTCAAGAACGCTTAGGATGAAGGACCATACAAACTCAACTCACAACGCTTGAGTTCATGACCACTAGACTTGCAGAGGTGCAGATAATTTTCGTTAAAAGGTATAGGTCCTAGGTCTTTTATAATTAGGAGTGGTTGGTGAAAACGGGCACTAATCACCGATAAGTTGGTTTCCTAAACAAATTGTGATAATATCTTAGTAAGCAGTAAAAATGCTCAATTCGGACTGCCAGTTATCGTGCTCTCACCAGAGCCGGACTTCTGATCCTTTCAGCGAGGCATCGGGGAGGTGCGCGCCCCCTGGCGGCCGTCGAACGACTGACTGCCGCGACGCGGTTTCCGCCCCCCCCCCTGGCCGAGAAAAGGAAAGGGCAGGGGGGCCGTCGGCTTTCTCTTTCATTTTTCCTTCTCTCCTCAGCTCATCCAGTTACATCGTTCTTATGTTTTATTTTTAATTAAAGCGTACGCAAGTCGGCGGCGTAGATCTCTACCCCCCTTTCTTGGGGGGCAAGGGGTTCACACGGGGTGGGTGTTGATGATTTTTCAATGGGGAGAAAGAGTTCCCTCATTTTCTTAAGAGAAAATTGCGTTTTGTTTTCGAGTAGTCGAAGTCTCTCGTAATCGCTTTTGTTTCGTGGAAGTTCTCTCCGCTGCATGTGGAGGTACCTCGGGCGCCCGTAAATTGTGTACTTTAAAGTTCCGAGTGAAATTGTGGAGACGGCGAGATAGTTAAGGTGTTATGTATTGAGAAGTTTTTTGGTCGAGCCACCGCCAAAGTTCTCGCGGAGCTCTTATTATTATTGTTATTTAGAAAACTATCTGCGGAATTGTGAAGTCGGTACTTAGGTAGTTAATTAAGGATCTTGGTGAGGCTATGTGGGAAGTTCAGCTCTGAAAAGGCAGCTTTTAAATAAGTTAATTTTATTGAGCGACATTTACTTATGTGCAACTTATACAACGTGTTACAAAAGATACTAACTCTTTTTACTGGGTGTAACCTGCTGGTCAACATAATGACAAATCTGCAAAAAAAAGTTGAAAAACACAACTTTTTTTTTATAACCTCAAAATTGTAAAATTTTCAAAACTTTTTTGTTTTTGGATTTAGCTCCAATTAAGGTTGTTTGCTTAGCTGTATTTGAATAGCTTCAGGCTGTTAAAACATAGTGAAAGTCTATGGAAACAGTATTTTAAAAATACTTTTCTCCCGTCACAGCGCTTACATTTTAATTATTAAAAAATCAACAGAACGTCATAGAGCTAAAAAAATATTTTGGTTGTGATCCCTATCATCAGGTACCATGACCCTGTAAAAAGAGTTAGCATCTTTTGTAACACCTTGTATTTTAAAAGTGCTTCTGAAATAGTTCATTGAATGACATTATTAACTTCCTATTTCTCATTGCACACATTATAATCATTGGTTGTCATGAAACCAAAGATTATGCTATTTATTGTACAACACCACATCGAAAAAAAAAAGTATCTAGATACTTAATATTACATGGAAATAAGTATCTGATTTATATACATTTTTTACTTTAGATAATATTTTGACGTTCAATGTAAATAATTTATTTATGGCATATTGAATAAAAACATTTCAATCTTGAATCTTGAATCTCGACCATCCTGTAACAGCTAAACCTGCATCTTCAACGATTCAAATGAGGAAAACTAATCGTCAAAAAGCTCAAGACAGTAAAAACAACACAGCGGCACCCCTGATTACATCGTCAAATGACACCCACACATACACAACACATTAGTGCCCACCGTCTCAAAAGTTAATGTAATGAAAAACAAAAAGGGCCGAAGAAAAGGGTGCGTAAAGTTCCGCCGAAAAAGCCGGGAATTCGTAAGAAGAATCTGCCCCCACCACCCCCCGGGGGGGTGGGGCGCCCCCTCGTGTGCGAAAATAAATTGCCAAGAATAATAATTATAATGAAAGCGAAAGAACTTATAAATTAGTGGGGACTGGTGGCTTAAGACGGCGCGGCTTTTTTATGTATGCGTGAGTTTTTTGCACCCCCTAAATGCGTACACAGTGTGTGTCGACACACACATGCGTACAGATGTCATTAAACTTTGAGGGTAGATTAGGCAGCGAAATTGTAAGTCATCTGTATTTTTGTAGTCACCCATCGTTACACAAACATATTTCGAGTTTAGTCGAAGAGTTTGAAGCTCCTGATTTTGCAAAGCTCTGAATGTAATTTTGATCCCTATACAGTCAAGGAATTGACCGCGTTTAGTTTTAAGAAATTGTTATAAATACCGTCAGCACTGCTTTAACTAGTTAAAATTAATATTAATTCAGAACTTTTTCTTTATTTGGGAAGCTCTGACCCAGTTAAGCGTCTAATCGCCTTTAGTTTAATTGATGAAATTTTGTATTTTATTCAAATATAAGCCTAAAATATCAATTATAAATCGTTTTGCTTTTACTTTAGTAATTTACGAAAACCCACGTCTTAACTCTATCAAGACTCTATCAAGAAAATTACTCAAGTACAAAAAGGAGGCCCTAATGAAATTCAGCAAAAAGCGTCTCAAGCGGACACTCAACACAACTCCCTAACGAGCCATAGGCGCCAATCAATACACCCTGGCACATAACACACCCATTTATAAAAAGGCAAGACTCCACGAGGACGAATACATATTTCCCGCACGGAGATGCGAAAGGGGGGAAGAAAAAAACTAATTAAAAAAGCAATCAAGGTTTTCTTGACGGCGCTCACGTTCGCCCATATCGTCTTACCACCGCTTCCTGGGGTGGGGGGGGAGGTGACCCCCCCAGGGGGGTAACACAGGGGGTTAAGAAGAACGGTACTAGATTTACGTAATGCGTTTAAAGTGTGTTTTGATGAAGTAATCATCCCATTTCCTTGGGACTACGTTTAAGAATTTTGCGGGCGCGCTCTTGGACGTCGTCCACCCCACCCTTTTTCGGTTAACTCTTTAATCCCGGGGATTTCTTAACGAGTTGCCATGTAATTTCACTGAGTAATTCTCGGCCACGGATCGCGGGAATAAAATGTACGAGCCTCTAGGAGATGGCTGCTCAGGAGCGCTTCGCGAGTCGCTAAATAATGCTCGCAGTTTGTCCAAATCACGAACTTTTTGGGTTTTCCAGTATCTTTATGCCTTGAACAATAAATTGAAGGTGTCCTTCCATACTTGGTGATGCGCATTTTGTTAATCCCCGATATTATTTTAAAAAAGGGTTGATTATGCTGTGTGTTTGTCCGTCTATCTGTCTGTCTGTGGCACCGTAGCTCTTAAACGGTTGAACCGATTTGGATGCCGTTTTTTTATATTTAAAATCAGGTTTTTCAGCGAGATATATTTTATCAAAATCGGTTCAACCGCCTATGTGATATGCTATTTTGAAGCTATAAAAAATTAAGATGTTTAATTTAGTAGTTATAAAATAAATACTTGAGCTGCCGTCGCTGGTTACATAACATGTCGAAAAGATCAGCAAAAGATCTCATACCTATACTCCAAAAAAATCTTAAACAAAAAACCCACTCGCCCATCCCACAAATAATAGCGAAATATTAAAATTAAACTCGTACTAATAAAGTAATTGGAATTCCTATGTCCTCAAACTGAAATCATCAGTACAAGAGTAGGCGAGGCACGTTTCAACCCTTGTCGATATAAAAGCAGTTCTATTGTCCAGGAGACAAGAATGAATTTCACCCGTGAGGGGGGAGGTTTATTAAAATACTGCGGCCTTACAGGTACAGAGGTAGAAATAAAAAAATCGAGCCAAAGCAGTTACTTTTATGAGGGCGCGAATAAGATGTTTCGGACTCCGTCTCAGGAATGATAGGGCCGCAGCGACGCACACTGGGCCGAATAAACGGCTATCCCAGATTTTCAATTTTTTGACCCCCGATCAAAAAAAGAGGGTTGTTATAAGTTTGACCGCTATGTGGGTTTGTCTGTCTTTGGCACTCTTAAGACGGAACGCGGGTAGCCGGGTGCTCCATACAAAAAATACAAAAAGGGAGACCTGTATCCTCCCTGAATAATTATTTTAGAAAAAATATGTTTATGCCATTAAATCTATATTTACCTCTGCCATGTCCCTATGTTTTCCTTTTTTTATTATTTCAATTATTTTTATAATTTTTTTTTAAATCATTAAATTGATAAAAAAAGGAAAACATAGGGACATGGCAGAGGTTAATATACTCGTAGATTGAATGGCATAAACATATATTTTTTAAAACAATTATCCAGGGAGGAAACAGGTCTCCCGTTTTGTATGGAGTTGAGGTTACCCGCGTTCCCTCTTAAACGGGTGAAACGATTTGGGTGCGGTTTTTTTATTATTTGAAAGCAAGTTTTATTACCTAGTGTCCTTATGTTTGTTTTATCAACATCGGTGCAGCCGTTTATGAGATATGCTTATTTGAAGCTAAAATGTCGGGGGTGTTGGAATTTTTTTAATGAAATGTTATTGTATTTAGTAAACGGTTTTACTTACTTTTATTATGTCTGTGTAGCCGACTTGTGTCGGTTCTCATTTGGAGACAAATGCTCCATTTTCCCTTCTATTCGATCATTCAAGACTACCTACATAGAATACACATTTAAAAACATCAGGCGATAACAAAATCATGCATTTTTTCCGCCGTTCTTAAGCCCAGTGTCCGCCGCCCCTACAAAAATAATAAAATGCCGTTCCACAGTCGTAACAAGCGTCGTTGGAACAAAGCGGGAGCCTCGCTCAGATAATTTGTATCAATTTGTAAAAATGCAGCCTCGTGCCTCTTAAAACCTTACTTGGACTCGGATTGTCGCGGGATTATTAATTTCCTGTTTGTCGCATGGATTCTTTGTTTGCAGTATTGTCGCTACTAGGTACCCGTTTGAGTTTGTAAGTATGTACAAACCTTCTCGCACATACATCGACAACTTAGGGTGGCATTAATGGTCGTCTGAGATCACCTACTTGAGCTCGATCATGTCAAGCCATGGTTAATGTCAAACTTGAGTAGCTGTCAGCATATAAATAGACACTATCTTGAGATTGACATTGACTTTAGCCAAGGCTTGATATTAGCGTTTAACTTTTCTAAGATCACCTACTTGAGTTCGAGCGACTATTAATGCCACCCTTAGAAAAATAGATTGTTACTGGCAAAATCGACGGAAAGCGACCAAGAGGAAGATGCGTTGGACCGACCAAGGGGGTTACCCTTGACGCTATTGCGATCATACTGAAAAAAAAAATGAAAAAAGTAAGATGTAGCCTGTACAATATTGTACCTGTCCCACTAGCTGGGCAAAGGCCAACTGAAAAAGTTTTAAAATTAATTTCCCTTTGAATTCGCATAGTAATGCTTTGATTTTAAATACTTTGTAATGTTTATTCAAAGGTAAGGCTGTTTTATTCAATAAAAAAACAAATGCGTCTTAATTTGTAAAATATTAAATTTTGTAAATTGCGCCATAGATATTGCGGCCGTATTGGAAAAATGCGTCAAGGGTAGAGGGGCTGGTCCGCTCCACACTCAACACCACAGTATACGATGCCATACACTCAGCCGCAGATAGGAACAACTGGCGACGCATCGTACGACCAGGATTGTTGCAGGACCACGACCCTCAGTGATGAGGATACCGATGCAAGGAGACCTTAGAGAGAGAGAAAGAGAGAGACGTGTCCACTGCGGATTAGTAGTTTTCGCCTCGACTTTCAAGTCTTCACTTTGAAATTTTTAAATCCTACCATCAAGAGTCGAACCTGGACTATGGCTTCAGAGTATATTTTTGTATTCAAACTACACATAATACTACAGGGTGCACTCCAAGTCAATAGCGGAACTTTAAGTAGGCAATCTACTGATCATTACAAACAACTTGTACTAGGTGGCGAAAAAAATGGAGTGAAAAAAATATCAGCTATTCCATACAAAAGGTCGCCTCAGTACTGCACCAAATGTATGAAACAGCTGATATTTTTTTTGCTCCATTTTTGTCGCCACCTAGTACAAGTTGTTTGTATTGATCAGTAGACATCCTACTTAAAGTTTCGCTATCGACTTAGAGTGCACCCTGTAGTGGTTCGCCCCGAACTTTGAACTCGCGACCCCATATCTCAGCAACCCCTCGACCGATTTGGCTCATGTTCGAATTTAAAAATTCTGTCTTACTCATTTACCTGTCTACCTAAATTTCATGACGATCCGACTAAATTTACTCAAGTTATCGTCGAACGAACATTCATACATACAAACATACATACATTCAAACGCCGCATTGTTCAAGTAGACTCGGAGAACTTCTCGCTCGCTCGTCCAATTATGTAAAATGAATACTCACGTGTGGCACCTGCGGACCTGCGGATTCACTGCTAAAATTGGATTCGTCAGCCACATTAGTACACATCAGCGAAGCCCATCATTTCTACAGCAGTCGCCGTAGCCATATCGGCTAGGAAGACATCATCATCGTCATCATCTTTATCCTCATCATATATTTGTACGTATTTTACTCATTCGTTATTGTCATTGTGAGGAAACCTGAGGAGAGAGGACCTGAGAGAAGGCATAGGTAAATCGTCAATCCGCTGTGCGCTCGCGTGGTGATTTAGCCCGAATTCTCTCTCTTTCTTTCCTTCTCCGAGAGAAGAGACAGCTAGTGGGACGTGTAAATGCTATATGACACTTACTTTTCCGCATCCAGTTACCTAACGTTAAAGCCAATCTACAAATAAAGCTCGAAACCACCTTCTTCTTCTTCTTCTTCAGCCTGTCGCCACCCAATGCCGAAACCACCTATCTTCCATCAAATCTACAAATTGGACCTAACTATTACTTAAACCCCAGTTAAGCCTAACACACATTACTTTCCCCAAATCATAACAAAAAGGCCGAAATTACACACGCCACTTTAATGACCACTCACACACAGTCTGAAGGCAGCCTTACGTGAGATAAGAGATCTGAGATGCGAGATAAGGTCTCGCTCACACACGTTATATGCTAATTCGGAACGTAAAAATCACATCAAAGAGGTTACATGCGTGTTAGGTGGAGTATAGTGGGAACAGAATCGATTGGCTACTTGGAGTCAAAAATGGCTCTGAAGTTTGTAAGAATTTTTTGCATCAAGCTGTTAGTACGTATTATTTTCATTGCGAAACAAACGTCATTCCATGGTATTAATTTTGAAAAAAAAAACATCCGAACTGTTGAACGAACAAATTAGATCGCCAATAATCACACAACTTCATTTCTGAAATTACTGATTTGTATAGTCCGTACGCCGAGCAGAAATAATTTCGTACATTGACCTGTTATTACGCGTCTCTGTCACTCACACGTAATTATATTGCCATCCCGCTCGGCTAGGCAATCTGTACTCGGCATCTGTATGAGTGAAAAGGCAATATAATTACGTGGGAATGACAGACACGCGTTTATGTGCTGTTATCAGCACGAAATTATTTCTGCTCGGCGTCCGGACTTCAGTAGCAACACCACACGCTAACTGAGAAAATAATCATAATGAAAACCTGAGTGTCTGAGGTATGTTACCTTCGACGCACTCGCTAATCCACATTGCGCTTGCGCATTTCTGAGAGTAGGCCTGTGCCTAGCTGGGTGGGATATTATGTATAACATTTAATAGTAGTACTACGCTCCATCTTGTTCTCGATGGCGAGACGACCTCGACAAATATTTACCGGCGTGGTCGGAGGTGACTCAGGACCCAAAAATCTGGGCTGAGAGGGGGGATGCCTTTGCCCTGCAGTGGGACATCACACAGGCTACATTAAAAAAAACTACGCTACAACTTACTGTTTTCCAAGTAATCAATCCAAACTGGCCGTATCATACCGGAAGCGAATGTAATTTATGAGCGCGGGCGGGCGCCGAAATACTCGCCAACAATTGAATTGCTTCCAGATAACCAACTATGAACTTTCCACTTTGCTCTACCTATGTCCTAAACAGGGTGTGCAAAGTTATATTCATAGCGGCTTGCAGAAAATTTGCTTCTAAAACTCACACGCACACACTAACACCACCAATAAAAATAAAACATAATTTATTCTCTGATTTTTTTCTTCGGAAACGGATGTTATCAACCCAGGTTTTAGCTATTTTTAGATTTGTGCCCTAAATCCTAGACCCAAAGATGACTCAAGTCTCACTATAGGTTGAGCTTGAAGGTCTTATGTATAAATCTTACATGTAACTTATGTTCGTTGGCATGAGGAAACGATTGGTAATGGTGTTCACAATAAAATATATAGGTATTCAGTTGTAGTAGAAATGTCCAACTACCTGGGCAAAGACCTTTTCTCAGATAGAGAGTTCGAGCTTAATCACCACGTGCTCTATGTGGATTGGCAATTTTCACCTCCAAGGGTATAATGCCTCATATGCTCAAGTTTCCTCACGACGTTTTCCGAGTGACCTTGTTTACTTATTTTAAACTATTAAACACCCTGTAAGTAAATGGCGCATGTATGAATAGCCACGGGTTTGGTTCCGGCCGGGCCACGCGGGTCTTTAGTCTACAAGCCTTTTGATGGGCTAACAACCAAAACACATTAGCCAAGCCACTCAATAATACGGACAAAGTTAAATCCCACCAAAAACATTTTCATGTAAAAAATGCTGCCAAGACGAGACCATACACATCAGCCCCTGTATTCTCTCAAATATCCAACTTAAAAATAACAAAGATTTTTATAAGGTTAAAAAAATTCGCTCGGGACAGGATTTGAACCCGCAACCTTCATGCATTTTCTTGCAGTGTAGATAAGTGCAAACTAATACACTAGATGGCGCCCCACGTGCGTAAGACGAGTTTCAATAAGGTTAGAAAATTCGCAAAGACAGTACTTGACTCGGTAGCTCAATTGGTAGAGCGCCTGCATGGAATGCAAGAAGGTTGCGGGTTCAAATCCTGTCCCGAGCGAATTTTTTTAACCTTATAAAGATCTTTATAAAGTTCCCTAGCCCGGGTTAGTGCTTAAGAAAATACAAAAAGTGGTTAAAAATAACAGTTTTTAAATGTCATCACCATCATCATTTTCAAGTGTTTTGACGCTCAACGGTTGAGTGGATTTTTTTAGAGAATAGAGGCGCTGATCTCATGTAGAGTCAAGTTTCTAACTCTTCACGCTCTAACTCTACACGCCCTAACTCTACAAGCCCTAACTTCACAAACTCTACACCTTAAGACGCCACAGGTCTCACATCTAGCGCCGCCAATGAAAAAAAATCATATCTTCTTTTTGGATGCGTTTTTATCAAAAAACGCTCCTGCGATTTCTCAATGCGAGGCTTAACTTTTTTTAGGACCTAAGGTTTGGATTCCAGATCCTAGAACATAAGAATGCAATCCTGGAATCCAAACCTTAGGTCCTAAAAATAGTTAAGCCTCGCGTCGAGAAATCGCAGGAACGTTTTTTGCTAAAAACGAATCCAAAAAAAAGTTATGATTTTTTTTCCATTGGCGGCGCTAGTTGTGAGACGTATGGCGTCTTAAGTGAAAATATGTGGCTTGGCCGTTACTTAACGTCAAGATATGTGTTCATTCACTGGACCTTGGTCCTTGGTCCTGTAGTATTTTTTTTTGCACAGTGATTTGCTGTAAATCGAAAGATATTATTGAAATACTGAAAGAAGGTTACAAAATCGTTAAAATAAAATGGGGCAGCCTATGAACACATGTAGTTTGGGACATAGCAAGATACTTAGCTAGATCAATTAGGCCCGGTTTCTGAGTTGAGAATTTTGTTAAGCAAATGGGTAAGTATCGTCCTATCTCTACAGATTTCTCACAAAAGAGCGTGACAGAACAATACGTAAGCATGTGCTTAGTTAAAATTCTCAACTCAGAAACCGGGCCTTAGCTATTCTTATGTCAAATTTTATTCAATTCGATGAAACTGTTATTACACCACGGTGGATTTTGTGACTGAAAATTGGAGAAATTCACAAAACTTACTAAAAAATCATAGCTCCTGCACTATAAATTGTGTTACAACTTAGGTTTCTTCTAAACGATCAGTTACGACTTACGATGCCTTGTAGCAAAAAATTATAGATTTGGACCACTAAAAATGCCCCACCCCCCAAAAGACTATGACTTTGTCGAGTGAAAATTGTATGGTGGTCTAGCAGTCTAAAAATTGACATTTCAATTAACTCGAAAAAAAAGTATACTTTTTATTATAACCAACATACGATTACAATAACGATCTCTCATGACTATACGAATCAAAACTGACCACTATTATTTGACATCCAATACAACGTGTTACAAAACATCCTAACTCTTTTCAGCTATTTTTACCTACTGGTTAATAGGATGTCAAAGCTGTAAAAAAAGTTGAAAAAAAAAACGATTTTTATTTTATCTCAAAATTGAAAAATGTTCATAACTTTTTTGTTTTTGGTGGCTCAAATTTAAAAATATGTTTGTGTGTATAGTGCATTTGCATAGCTTTGAGTTGTTAAAACATTGTGAAAAACAATGAAAACAATATTGCACAAAAACTTTTCTCCCGCCACAGCGTTCACATTTAATCAATTTAAAAATTAACGGATCTTCATAGAGCAAAACCAATGTTTGGGTTGTGATCCCTATCACCGGGGGGGGGGGGGGGGGGGTCTACCGGCTAAGATGAAGCCGATTACCATTGGCGAAAATCGAAGTTCGATTTTTGAAAAATGTACTGCCACCCAGTTTATTTTACTGCCACCCAGTTAGGTATTTTTTTATAAATCGAACTTCGATTTTCGCCAATGGTAATCGGCTTCGTTTTAGCCGGTAGACCCCCGGGTGCCTGTAAAAAGAGTTAGGATCGTTTGTAACACCTTGTATACTTTCCTCCGTTTAGCATCAAGTTATCATTTGGGGGTCATCTAAATATGGTTATTCACATGGTCCATTGTTTATCCAAGGCAATTTTAATACCATTAGGTCAGTAATGATAATCAGAGACCCATTATTAAGTCTTCAAATAAAAGATTCACGTCGCTTTAAAATTGATTTTAATCTCGACAATTTCGTATGAATGCCACGCATCATGTTACTCACATATTTTCTGTCTCTGTTTGTTGTCTTGCATGGAAACATGCATGCCATTGAAATAAAACTTTTGAACTACCAATCGACTGTCTGTTTTCTCGAAGACTTCTTCACAATCAGTGTGAAATGAAGGATAAAGTATAAGGTGGTCGATCCTTCCTGTTTCACTATCGAACCACTTCTTTGATACCGTTTATTGTATCGACACTATAATTACAATCTATACAGGGTGTCTCAGGTAGGTCCTGTGACCTTTCTAAAACACTTTCAGAGTTAAGTTACCACTTTCAGTGTCATAGGACCTTTCTGTAAGACCCTGTATGTATTTTTTTTTATGTTGAAAGACGGAAAAATAGTTTCATGCAGCGTGGCCCATTTTAAGTAAACATTTTTTTGCTATAGTGCTTCGTAACTGATTGTTTAGGAGAAACTTATGCTCTACCAAAATTAGGAGCTGTATTTTTTTTGTAAGTTTTGTGAATTTCCCTGATTTTAGTCACTAAATCCACCATGGTGTAAAAACCATGGCCATAGGCTGTTGCAATTGATTTTAACCTTTTTGAAACTTTCTGTATGATTTCAATAATAACTTGATAATCATCATCATCACTGTGGAAAAAAAACTACGAGAAATTTGCTCATGAGCCCAAAAAGTAAGTTTCTTCTAAACGATCTGTTTTTAAAGATTTGGTAGAACATAAGTTTCTTCTAAACGATCAGTTACAATGCCCTCTAGCCAAAAAAATGGGTGATTGTGAAAATAGGTGATTAACCCTGTATAAAAGATGAATGATTGTGAAACTGCACAAGATATAAATCAAAGAAAACAACGGTTGCCATCGAGATAAGCAAAATATCTGCAATCAATGTAGAGACCTAACTTCTAAGCGCACACATGTCGCACGATTATTTAACAAGGGCCCGGGTTCCCATAGCGCACGCTGGCGATCTCATCGTAATGGTAATCGGCATTCCGATAGCGATTATCTCAAATTGGCCGGTCGGGGAGCAGCATGTCACGTTTGCGAATATCAAACGAGTTTGGTTGGCCAATGTCTATGGTTAAGAGGCGACCGGAGTGGCTAGGGACCTGTGGTTCCTTTATATTTTGTTTAACCCTATGAGGTAGGTAAACCTACATTGTCTAAAAAACAAACTGTCCCAGGCACTGCAGCGTCGAGTGGTCTCTTCATGCATCTAGTATGAGTGAAGGTGCCACTGGACGCTGAATATCATCTCATTACGTAGATGCAAAGTATGAGGTAGAATCCAAGTGCGTATCTCACTCAACATTATCGGAGAAGACCTGAAAGCCAAGAAAAACAAATGACGACGCATAAGGGGGAGGGCAAGAGAGCTCGTGGTAGACCACCCGCTAGATGGACAGATATTATGACCAAAGCTAGGAAAAAACACCTAAACGAGCTGATCCGCATCGCGAGTCTTCTCTTCTTCTTCTTCAGCATTTATATCGTCCACTGCTGGACGTATTCATGACGCCTCTTCATGTCTTTTCCATACAAGCCGGTCTGTGGCTATTTTGGTCCAGTTTGAATCGCGAGTGATAGAACTCGATGGAGAATTCTACTCTCCGCGACCTCCCAGTGATGGTCACGATCCTCAGCATTGACAGCATTGAGTGATCGACTGGATGGTTGGATGGTGGCCACCCTTGTGCTGTCGCAGAGTTTTGTAAGCCACATAAGTTTTGCTAAAAGCTTCTGTCTTAGCTTAGCGACAAGAACCAGAATCAAATCTCGGAAGCTAATTTATGATTTTGTAACTTTTTGGTCATCCATCCATAAACTCTTGTCTTGTATGTCTACGTCTAAGAAAACATGGTGTGTCTCAGAAATGTTATGCTGTTTAAACTACCGTAGACTGTTGCACACTAAACTTGCACTGTACACACTGTGTTCTACACAGCTCGATATTATAAAGAGCAAACTCTAGAATTATGTAAGTATTTGTTTCATAATTAATGTTGTGTTGTGTGCAAATAAACATTTTATCTATCTAGCTATCTATCTTTTTTGCCATTCGCAAAATAAATAAATATCTTTCTATATTTCATTAGAATAAGCCATGTTTTCTCTTCCATGCAGGTGCCGTAAAGTGCCGTTAATCTGTTGGTGCAAGTATAAAACAAAAGTTTTTGACAAATCTTAGAGTTAAGTGTCGATCCCTGAGTATCAGAATTTTGCCAGGCAATACGTGAAGTGGCCAATATGCTAATCGAGATTAAGTCATTTTTCATGTCCTTATAAACGAGAATGGAGATTTACGGCTACTCCGCTACCCATTTTTGCTGTAAAACGGTAGGCAGGTTTTCGAAAGCAGTATAACAAAAGTGAGCTTCTTCCTTATCTGTATTTGGTCTTGCATGTGAGTTTAGATTTGTATTACTTAAGTTATTTCGTTGTTTCTTTTACCACCTTGTACCTAATGCAGTTACAACGTATATAGACCTATATTCATTTTCAGAAATACGACGTGTCAACCAAATTGGGCACGGGTTGGCAAACTGGCAAATAAAAAACGCTCATTATCGGCGAGCGTGCATGTAGGGATTAATAATAATGGATGAAGTTAAATCAAGACTATGTCATATGGTAAACTATCGTCTGTCCTTAGCCCTCTGGGATTCAGGCCTAAGTAGGTATATGAATGATTGCACAAATATTCACTTGCTGT
This sequence comes from Zelleria hepariella, assembly GCA_949319315.1. NCBI lineage: Eukaryota > Metazoa > Arthropoda > Insecta > Lepidoptera > Yponomeutidae > Zelleria > Zelleria hepariella. Next base: position 11,461,060 of record OX439394.1, read on the forward strand.
CCTCTACCACCTGTCTTAGATCTATCTATCCAGCTCATGAATGTCGCCGACTGTTGAATATAGGCCTCTTCTTTGACTGACATTCTTCTTTATCTACTGTATTAAAAGAGTAAATAGTACAGAGAATGAATATTTGACAAATCTAATGTTGCTATCTCGCGTGCGCTCTCTACCCCTCAAACACTAAGCGAAAGGAGAAAATCTATAAAATCGAGGTTTCCTATTCCCCATTTTTCTCCCTCAAAACTGGTCCGATTTAGAATTTTTTTCATCATTAATATTACAAAAAACCACTTATTGTCGGGCCGTCTTGTTTTATTTTTATTTTAACTTGTTAAATCAGTTTACCTGACGTCTTTTGTCGCCACATTTAAATACATATTTTTTTGTATTTTTTTAAGGTCCTAAAAATCTTAACGGTCCGACACGCTAGGATACAGGGAGTGCCACAATACAGGGAGGAAATCGGGGACTACGTTTATATGGAGAAAACCCTTACTGTTATATCCTCGCCTCAGTGACAGTGGGCCTTCAGACGGTCAGACCACAATGCGCTTCACCATATCTACTGCAAACAATCCCATGGCTACGCTTCGCACTGTAACGTACGTAACTACATGCTGTATTGCATACTACAGTGTAGTGCAGGTAATAGCTCGCCTGTTCAAACTGGCAATACAGGCGAATGCCACACACGCGCGCTTCCCACCGCTTGCGCACGAGCAAACACCGCGAGCTATGCGCCTCATAGGGTGATGTGGATGTGGAACTGGCATCAGTCTTGGTCTTAACATTACATACTCCGAGTTCTCGCTTCTGATGGGAGGGTTTTTCTCAGTCAGGTTCTATGGCCAGAGGGGGTGCATGGTGTTTCAAGCTTTAACAGAGGCCCTTGGTAAGTCTTGGGCGGCCTAAAGAAGGGATGACTGCTACCTCATTCGGTTCAATTAATCATCTCATCGGCTGTCTGCCCACAAGTAGTATGTCTCTATTCAAGTACTTTTTGTGTCCACCAAACTGGAGTCGACTAAAACATTGAGGATGGATCTTCAAGTTATGCAAAATAACGTTCCAATATTTACCGTTAAATATTATTCCGTTCATCGTAACAGGTTATAGTTACTATCGTCAAAGTCAGACCACTTACCGGGCCACCCTGTACCAGTTTTATATCCTTTTTGCTCGTCCACCATGAAGATGTTACTTCCACGTTGTTACGTCGTGTCAAAGGTTGATAAATATGCAATATCCACGGATCGACCTGAGATCGATCGAGCGTGGACCACGCAACCGTTTACCAAAGACCTCTCACCCCCTTCTTGTTCCCCTAAGAAAACGGTGAAAGCGGGGGATTTTTTGGCTTCCTCGCGGGTCTGCCTACAATGGACATGTAGGAAAGATTGTTAGAAAATTATAGATGGCGCCTGAGGAAATGCTCCGATGTTTACATTCCTAAGACCGTGGTTCGATAGTGCCTTATTTAGAGGGTTATAGGTCAGACTAGTGTGATTACATGCCCCTCTTGTTTGTTATAGCGAAATTGAATTGGATCAACCTGATGTTGTGGACTTAGGCGGGCTAGATTGTGTAGGGTTAGATTAGGCTGTCTGATAGAGCGTATGGCTAGCAGGATAATAGTTCGGATATTAAAGTGTAAGGTATTAAATTATTTATTGCATTTTTTTTACAATATCTAGGTCTATTTACAAAATCTCGCTATAAAACCTGCTTTCAAATAAAAAAATCCGCATCCAAATCAGTTCACCACTTTAAGAGCTACGGTGCCACAGACACACAGACATACACTCATAAGACACCCTCACACACTAGCGGTCAAACTTATGACACCCCTCTTTTTTGGTCGGGGGTTAATAAAATGTAGCGTAATAGCCAAGATCATACATCCCACGGGACCTTCGACTTACAGATCTTGATACGAGACGCCCATTTGCTGTGATTTAGAGCAATGCTCAAGAAATGGCGGCTCATTTGCTAGGGCTATTCCGGTTTCACCCAAAGTAGTCGTGCAACTTGCAAGTGAGGAAAATTAAGATGGAAAAATGAATTCGTAAGTTGAGACTGTACACACGACAGCACATCGACCCTTACACGCTAGCACTCTATTACCTTACGGGCGAGTTTAGAACAAAAGTGTACAGTCTCACGTGCTGTCGTGTGTACTTACAAATATTTTTACAAAAGGTTCTAACTTTTTTTATAGAATAATAGCACCCGGTGATAGGCATCACATCCCATTCTTGTTTTTGTTGTATGACGTTCTTTTGATGTTACATTAATAAAATGAAAGCACTGTGACGCGAGAAAAGTATTTTTTAAATATGGTTTTCATTGATTTTCACAATGTTTTATTAACTCAAATCTATGTGATTGGTCCTGAGTAGTCATGACAACATAATGTTTAATGTCCTGCCTGTGAGAGACCCAACCTAGCAGTAGGACTGTGGGCTGCATCGTTAAATAAGAAAAAAATTCAAGGGAATCCATGAGGCAGTGCAATCAAGCAACTCCAAACAATTAGATGGTAAGCAGCAAAAGCTGGTCGACTCATTGATTTTTTTTCTGGCTACACTCGTTCTCCGTAAAACATAGGTTTAAAATTTTAAATGGTATTGAGTCGACGCGGAATAGTCCGATTGCCCATCCAGGTTCGTGACGTTAGGTGTTCGAAGGAATGCATTGCAATCTATTGGATCACATGTAAGTATATGGGAACAAAGCCGAACCAAAACTATCCATTCGTAACTAAGGTCTGTTTTGGTCCCAGAGATTTTATCTTAGAGAGAGTTCGTAGAGCCCACAACGGGTTTTAAAATTTCAAGGGTTGAGGTTGAAATGCTTATAAAAGGCAATTTTTAAATAGCTTTATTCCTGAAACACGTCCACTTATGAAACATTTTAAATAATAAGAAACGTTCAATAAATAACAAGTAGTCAAAAAGTCGTCGAACAAAAGTTGTTAGAAATCACATTTAGAAGATGGCATGTTTCAGTTATAAAGCAGTCTAAAGACTTTAGTGACATCAGTTTGCGCCGCATCTTCTAAATGTTAGAAATCACATTTAGAAGTTAGCATGTTTTTAGGAATAAAGCATTATAAAGACTTTAGTGATATCAGTTTGTGCCGCACCTTTCGGGCATCCTGTGAGAAAATTGACATTATCCAAGGTCTCAAGTCTCCTATTGTCAATATGCTGACAGCTACTCAAGCTCGATTGATTTTGTTTTCTGAGATCACCTACTTGAGCTTGAGCTTAAGCTGATGATTTTAATGCCACGCTTAATTTCCTAACGCTGGAGTACACTATCTAAAATACAGCTTATAAAAATAAAATGTAGAAGGCAAATTCGAACAAAGCCTCTACTAGTCCTACCGTTGGGCAATTACCAAGTAAACCATATCAAAGACCACAGTTTGTTCGCTAAAGGCCTGCCCCGATACCATCAATCAGAGAAGGCTAAAGTAAACTACTACCATAAAAGTAAAGGTAAAAGAGCTGGCTGTTGATCATAATAAAGCACGGTTTACACTTCGTTGATGGAGGTTCGCATGATATAAATGTACTCGATTGCTCAGGCAATCGGTAAATGGATTTCTCGGATTTTTTATGCTTTCAGATACCAAATTCCCAAATTATCTCGCACGTAGAGTCGGTTAGTCTATCTAGGATATCCCAACTCTTACCGCGCGCGGCAATCTTACAAAAAGCGGTACCCTAGCGTGTGGCTGACTGTACCAAAATACTCGAAGCCGTATTTAGAGTGGAATCAAAAGTGTAATTTATGAAACATTGCGCCCCATAGCAGACATAAAAAAAAGTTGTCAAAATTTCAACCCTAATTACTGCTTGAAAGATAGATGCTAAGATTTCGGAGTGAGCATATTGATACATAATCCTTAATTTTTAATTCATTCAAGGGGCCATCGAATTGAGGTACAAGTGGGAAAATTGCTCCATACATTGTCCTTACCGTTTTTGTTCTCACTAAAGCCTACAAACCCAACGCAAGTCTCTCCTACGTGTAGACGGGGCTTTCGAAGCTCTAGCAGTTGATCATAATAACAAGTTTAATGTAACGCCATGATTCAAGCAAACACCTATTTAATGCTGCTGCTGCGCTTGCAAAACTCGTGTTCGGCGAGCGCCTCGCAGATCTGACAGTGAGCCACTTTAAACGGCTGGTTCGCGGCCCTGATGCGTATTCATAGTGCTCACTGTAAGAAGGACTAAAAAATACACTAGTGGTTCGCCCCGAACTATGAACTCGCGACCCCATATCTCAGCAACCCCTCGACCAATTTGGCTAATGTTCGAACTTAAAAAATATCTTTGCTTTATTTACCTGCCTACCAAATTTCATGACTATCCGACTAAATTTACTCAAGTTATCGACGAACGAGCATTCATACATACAAACATACATACATACATACAAACGTACAAATGCCGGATTGTACCAGTACACTCGCACTGTACAGCTCCCTTCGCTCGCTCGTTCAATACCACCTTATCTTGGGTGGTGGCCTAGTGGGTAGAACAATGGACTCGAAAGCAAGAGACCCAGGTTCGATTCCCGGTGCGGGCATAACGCTTGCGGCAGCACCCGCATTATCTGGCGCCACATCGCGCGCGCGCTTTGAGGACGCCGGGGGTGTCCGCACGTTGCGGTTAATATAGAACAAAATTGAACAAGGTGAATCATTTGTGAATAAAACAAATTAGAAAAAAAATCTTATTTTTAGTTTTTTAGCGTTACTAAAACTATCTTCCCTGAGTCGGGTGGTTCCTGTGTCACTAACAAAAACAACGCCCTGTATTTTCAAGTCTGTTTAACTATAAAGATAAGTCTTAATAGAATCCAGAAACTCTCTTGGGTATGACTATGAATAGAAGTTGAGGAGAGTGCAATGCGATGTGTCTGTTCCCGCGATGCGCCGCCACAATAGCCGCTGCTATACTCTGTCAAGGCTGCAAGGCACATTTGATAAACAAATACGAAAAGCAACATTTGAGACATATAAAAGCAAAGGCAGCACAATCCATACCAATTTGTAGGGACGTAGCTGCCTTTGCGTTTAAATGTCTCATTTGAGGTATGGATACTTACATTTGTGAATACCAAACATCAAAGTGGCGTTATATTTTAAACTTAGAGATGAAAATGCAAATTATTTATATTTTGTATAATTAGGTACACGTCATGTTTATGCTACCAGTTATCAATAATCTGTGTTGTGCTGAATATCTTAATGTTACAATCCAGCTCCCCTTGTTTACTTGTTTTTTTTTTCATGTAGTGGTAGGTTTGACACCCTATGGCAATAATTTGAAGCATATTAATTAATTAATTAATTGAAGCGTATTATATTTTTCAAATAATATTTTCTTAGGTTTGCACGAGCACTATACATAATTTTAACACAGATTTTTTTCAGATACACAGATTAAGGTCTCGAAACGTTGGAAAATGTAAAAAGTCAATAAAACGAGTGTTAAATCCGTTAAAATATGTGTATAAATTATTTTTCTAATGTTTTTTTTCTCGAATTTCGGTGGTTTAAGGAGCTCTGGCTATAATAAGTTGAAGTTTTATTTCCAACTACATCAGCCTTCTATCGAACGGACTATAGTGCCCACATCTACTGTACGAAGCGCGGTAACGACTCGGAACAACACGATTTTGCGTGAATTAGAACAACAATAAATAAATTATCTCTCCCTGCTCACTCGTGGATGCAATTTAACATCGGCCGTGGAACTTTGCAAACAAATAAGAACATACACAGGGACAACTCTAATACAAAAATGCATAAAAATCTGTCGGGCAAAATTGTGATAAGAAACCTGTCAAGTGCGAGTCGGACTCGCGCACTGACGGTTCTCCCGAATCAAACCAAATTGCCCGAATTCTAAAAACAATAATGCCCGTTTTCATCAACCACCCCTAATTTTGGGGGACCTTTTAACGCCAATTATTATCTGCGCCTCTGCAAGTCTAGTGGTCGTGGATGAGGGACCATACGAACTCAACTCACACGCGTTGTGAGTTGAGTTCTTATGGTCCTTCGTCCGTGACCGCTAGACTTCCGGAGGTGCAGATAATTTTCTTTAAAAGGTCCTTTAAAGTTAGGGGTGGTTGGTGAAAATGGGCATAAGTACCCCATTACTCTTCACCCCCAGTACTCTTTCCAAGTCATTCGAAGAAAGCCTTCTGTCGAATCCCAGTGACTTCGCTTTTGTTGTGTGCATAACGCTCCAGCTTTTTGTTTTCGTTGTTTTTATTCCCGCCACGGATGACTATGGTTGGGGTTTTAGCTCAGGACTGAACTATTTGATGTGCATTAGATTGCGCAATGCATGGGTCTGTATGATTCACTGTCTCTCGTTCGAGATTTGTTCTGGAGATGGTTTGCTCTAAGTTATTGCTGCTGGTGCGCTCGCCATGTCATGATCACGTTTTTAGATGATCAGTTAATTTTGTGGCGGATTGTATTTCGATATTTTCGGGACGTCCCGTAGGGCGTCGGCCGGTCGGACGTCCCAAATATCGCTGGAAAGATGCGGTAGAGAGAGACCTGTGCGAGCTCTAGGTGGAGGATTGGAGGAAGTTAGCGCAGGATAGGGAGAGCTGGCGTCTTTTGGTTTGGTTTGGTTTTAGCCAAGATCCACTTTGGGTCGCTGAGCCAGCCAGAATGAACGAGAAATTAATGTAAGATTTCGAGGAAGGGGTATTTTTACGAAATGCATCTTATTTGCCAATTCTACTAACACTTAGAAGGTTTTCGTTTTTTGAGTGTTGTTAGTTCAATAAGGTTTTTCGCGTTCACGTTCAAATTGTGCATTTGCCCTAGAAACCGAACTGATAGCGGCATAGCTATCAAAATTATACCAAAAAGTATTGCAGACTATTTTAAAATGACAAGAAAATACACACATTGCACAATCGTGACCTTCCATAGAAAAAGATCGTGCAGGTAAGCGTCGTAGATATAGGTAATACAAAATTATCAAAAATTTAAAAAATACGAAGTTTACCGTTTCAAACCAAAAAAGAATCATCAAAATCTGTTCACGTAGAAAAAAGTTCTGAGGTAACAAACATAAAAAAATGCGTTTAATTGAGTACCTCTTCGTTTTAGAAGTCGGTAAAAAGTCGAGTCGCTTATGCATCTGCTCTGTCCGCCACACTATAAACTTTTCTTATCCGAAAGTTATAGGTGCATTTACGTAAGTAGCTGCCAAAAAACAATTAAAACCAGATCAGCCCAACCAATCCATCTTACCCCATACATCCGGACCTATCTCGAGTTCAACTTAAACTTCGCTCGAACTTAACGGCACGAGCCTAAGTGAGGGACACTTGAGTGATCGAACCGGCAGCTTAACCTTAAATTAAGTAATTTGTACACTTAACTACACTTTGGAGATTCTTACTTGCCCCTTGCTTGCCCCACAAACCAAGTGTGTGGAAGACGGCTTTGGACTGTACTCCGCCTTTGCACACAGATGTTTGCTTTCTATTCTTTCAGTTAAAAACCTTTGGTTTTAAGGCCGAAAAATTTGAACCATGTTAGTGTTTTACCACACTATGCCGAAATTCCACGACCGAAGTTCCACGTGATTACGTCTGCAATGCTATTATTCCGAAATTCCATCGCGTTATAGCGTAGATAAATAGAGAACACTTTATTGTACACCAGCTTCGATCAAGGATAAAACTAGATACAACATAGAACTCTGAAATGTGTCTGGAAAAATAGATGCCCAAACCGCCTTTGGGAGCTTATTTGCTCGTAGTCCATGCAATTAAAGTAAAACTGTACACTAATGCAATAAGGTTGACATTCGAATATTAGACGTATGGTCGAAATTTAAAAATATGGCTTTATTCGTCTGACCATACTCAACAATTTGAACGAAGAATAAGACCGCAGTCATCCCTTACTGATACATTTATTGTATGGAGAAATGACAAAAACTTTTATGGTTTTATTCTCGTGAAATATTTTGATCACCATGACTGTAATGCATTTTTACAAAATCCGGTTTTGCTATATCTGTAAAACTGTTTAGCTTTTTGTTGTTATTTTTTTTCCAGTAATGATGTAATAATTAATCTAACAATATGTCATCGATGTGGTAGTCACTATGAAAGGACGATTTTGGGAGGAATAAAGAACAAGAAACAGCTATAGATAGACGATGATGTCTTAAGTTTATGTCTCTTATGATGTAGTAAACCTTATGGAGATAAAACGGCTAAACAAACTCTAACAACCGGACAATATTCAAACACAAAAAGAATCATCAAAATCGGTTCACGTAGAAAAAAGTTCTGATGTAACACACAACAAAATAAAAATAAACATACGGGTGAATTGAGTACATCCTCTTTTTTATATGTCAGTTAAAAAATCTAATGTAGAGAACTCAAATTCATGTCTTTAGTGAGTTCAACTTCTGTCTCCACTTATTTCCCACTAACACTAAGGACTCTCGAGGAGTAGAACTATAAAAGTAATAGAGCAGAATTTGTGGTAATGAAGCCAAATCGGTGCCGTATAGAGGTTAGCGCATTTGTGCCCATTTAAAGGCAATTTTGCGAAGGTCTATGGTGGTAATCAGCTTCTAAGGACGTAACAACAATGGTAATACGAGTATGTAGAGTATTAACAACTTCGTAGCTATCAGTGAAATTGCTTTTATAGCGATATATTTTTGATGCTGTTCAAAGCCGTGTGTATCAAAGTATCATCAAACACGCTACGTAATCATTGTTACAAGCTAAAAGAAATTCTTTGGCAGGTTTATGTCCCAATACAAAGTAGCAATAGGTCGACTACGAGCCATACAAGCTACCAGAAACTAGCAAACCGTATGCACGTATGCACGAATCGTGAATCCTGCATCACACAAACAAAGTATTCTACCCCTACAGACTTTAGAGTGAAAACATTACATGTTTCGTTGGATCCTGCCGGTCCTCGCGCATATGCATGTTAAGAAATGTCCCTTTAGAGTTGAGAAACGTGAAGAACCGCTCGGTTTAAGAAGCCACGAATATGGTCTAATCTGATTTAGCTTATAGACAGCTTCTGAGGTGGAAATGGGCAGAACACCTGGCGACGCGAGAGGATGGCCGGTGGACAAGGGCAACAACCGAGTGGCTTTCAAGAACTGGACGATGGTCTGTGGGCAGACCAGCAGCCTGATGGTCGGACGACATCGTTGCGTCGGCGGAGGGTCCATGGATGCGGATGGTGAGGGACCATGGAAGGTGGTGGGGGGGAAAAGCCTATACCCAGCTGTGGGCAGAGGCGGGCTGATGATGATGACGATGACAGCTTCTTCTTCCTTGTCTTGTCGAAAGCATCTTCTTCTAATGCATCTAGCGCTCAGAAACTCGCCACTTCAAAAGTGATGGGTGAAATTTTCATGAAGTCCTGCGGGCGATTTCGTCGGAAATACCGAACATAGGACCGGTTTCTGAATTGAGAATTTCACTAAGCAAATACTTAAGTATCGTTCTGTCACGCTCTTTTGTGTGAAATCTGCAGAGACAGAACGATACTTAGGCATTTTCTTAGTGAATTTCTCAATTAAAAAATCGGCAGATAGACACAAAACATCGGCCTGTAACTAATTAAGTGTGTAGAGTGCTGCACTGACAAGTGTCGGAGTATCGATTACTATAACTATGATGATGATGACCTTCTAATAGCTATCACACTCTATGGCCCTTAGTTTGGGAAGATGAATAGCGCAGTAGACCTGCTAGAATGCGAGTGGTGGCTAACGACTTTCACTTCTGGCATTCTCCTTTTGGGTAGTTACCTACGGGCCATTGATTGGGCAGCCTGCTTACCTGTTGCCACTGATAATTTGTCTAAAAACCTATAATAATTAATAACTCATATTTAATTAATTTCAGGTGGAGTTTTATATTTACAAATAACAACAACAAGTGCAGCCTCCTTCAACTTATCATGCAAGGCAAGATACCAGGCAGAAGGAGTCCGGGGGGTCTACCGGCTAAGACGAAGCCGACTACCATTGGCGAAAATAGAAGTTAAAAACTAAAACCCGACTACTAAAAGGCTTAAAACAAGACCTGCTTATCCTTAAAATAGATTCATAGATAATTAATCGTAGTCGGAGGCCATCGGTTTATCAAATGCGAATGTGGTGTCCTCCGACTACGATTAATTATCTATGAATCTATTTTAAGGATAAGCAGGTCTTGTTTTAAGCCTTTTAGTAGTCGGGTTTTAGTTTTTAACTTCTATTTTTTTTGAGCTTTTTAGTTAGTAATTTTGGATGATCACCTCAAATAGAACCAAGAAGGGCAAAAAAAAAACACATTTTGGAATTTTTTGTTCTATTTGTTATGTTGACGCTACATGTGTTATACATTTTTGAAAAGGTCTTTTAAAGTCCTTTCATTTGATACCCATGACGATGGTATCCGATAATTTTTATTTTTAGGTCCACCACTTTAGGACGCAGCACAGCCGCCATCTTGGTTTTTTTCAAAATCAAACTATCCTATGTTACCTGGGTGATTAAGACAAATCCAACGACACCTCATTTGTTGAAATCGGCCGAGTAGTTTAGGCTCTGCAAGGGAACAGATGAACACACAAACATACATACCCACATACATACATACATACATACATACATACATACATACATACATACGCTGCTAAAATCATAACCCTCCTTTTTGCTTCGCGTAGTCGGGTAAAAATCGAAGTTCGATTTATGAAAAATTTACTGGGTGGCTGTACATTTTAAAAAAATCGAACTTCGTTTTTCGCCAATGGTAATCGGCTTCGTCTTAGCCGGTAGACCCCGTAGACCCAAGATATCATGGATGCAAAATCTGCGCGAATGGTTCGGGTAAAGCACCGGCTCATTGTTTCATTTGGCGGCTTTGAAAGATGAGATAGCCATACTGATCGCCAACCTCTCTTCTATTTTATTCTATCGCCTACCTCCGATAGGAAACGGATCGCAAAGAAGAAGGAGGTTTATCTATGAGAGTCGGCGTTTTTATGGAGAGAGAGAGAGAAAGAGAGAGAGAGAGAGAGAGAGAACACTTAGGCCAATAGCGCACTAGGCGGCCAGGGGCCTTAGCCTGTAACACAATGGCGTATCAATGACGTCCCAAGTAGAAGGACAAAACCGGGATTTTTTCGTTGTTCTCCTACAACCAGCAAACTAATCCTCTAGAATTAGACTCATAATATTCTTTGCTATACTACAAAAACATTAAAAGGACCGACACTGGACCGACAGCATTAATAAATCCTAATTGAAATCGTCAACCGGGAGCCCATTTTGGAACCATTGTGTTACAGGCTAAGGGCCCAGGGCCCTTAGCCTGTAACGCAATGGCGAGTCAATGGCGTCCCGGCAGAAGGACAAAACCGGGCTCTCCTCGTTTATCTTCTACAACCAGATAACTAATCCTCTAGAATTAGAATCAAAATATTCTTTGCTGTACTACAAAAACATTAAAAGGACAGACAGCGTTAGCAAATCGTAATTGAAGTCGTCACCTGACAGCCCATTTTGGCACCATTGTGTTACAGGCTAAGGGGCCAGGTCGCAGCGGCCAGTGAGATACACACATTTGTATGAAGTCGCCGTGGGCCGCGCGAGTATTCTGAACAGAGGTAACCCTAGTGTTAGTATTTAGCTTAACCTCACGTATGACTGTATTCAGGAAGAGTCCTATGTACCACGTATAGGTGTAGCTATGACGTATGTATCTAGTTGTATAAATAGTTTGTAAGACTAATGTATCGGGGATTATCATCTTAGCTATGTTTGAATAAACGTTAGTATGGAAGGCTCCGGTTGCGTTTACTTATCTCGCGCACTTGGCCGCTGTAGCCTGGTGCGCGCAGCGACTTCATAAAAATGAGTGTATCTCACTGGCCGCTGCGACCTGGCCGCCTAGTGCGCTATTGGCCTTAATTGTACACCAGAAATACACCTAGGTCTGATTTCAAGCTTTTTTTGGCAATGAGCCGTTTTCAAGCTGAATTTATAGCTCTTGATAGATGGCGCTGAGGGCACGAGGCTGCCAAAAGCTTTTTCCCACAGATAAAAAAGTAATACACGACTTAGTAATTAATTTAGTGAGGGTTGTCATTTTTATTATTATTAGCACTCCACAACACACTGCTTGGCCATTTCCAAAAGTATTTAAGAGTTTCTTTCACTCAAGCCTGTTTTTAAACTACCTATCTTAAATTCCCACCTCTGCTGCAAATATTTATTAATCTGTATCTTACTTTCTACTCTGTGAATCTGTTAGGAAGAGCGTAATTTTACAGTCGTGTCAATCAGCGCCATCTTTCAAGCGTTTTAAAATCAGCTTTCATCTGTCAAAGGAAAGCGGGCCATTTATTTTATGTTTTATAGTATCTAATGTTTTTCTGCAATTCACATACAATTTAGCTCCATGCCCCCGATTCTTCAAACAAACAACTCCCACAAATCACAGTCATACTAGCTCAAGTGAAGAATACGAACATAATACAACTGGCCAAATTAATGCCAACACTGCCCGTAGGAATAGCAGACCAAGATTCACACTGCGATGACTAAAATCTCGTTATGCAGAGCAATATATTGCGAGCGGGCAACTCCAGGGATGTAATCAGGGATAAAAACAATCTTAAAATCTTAAAATAGAAAAATAAACTTATTGAAAAAAATAATGTTAACTTTTTATTAAATGGTTGTCTTTTATGGTGTTGGGTAACATTACAAAACTCGTGTTGAACAATAAATCCTTTTTGTAGAGTCTTTCTTAATGTATGCATAGATATCGGATTCGCAACTACACGAAGAAACTTTTTGTTTTTTTTTGATGAAGAGTTTTGACTTCTCTCTATCATTTCCGGTGATAGGTACGTGATGTTTTTTTCACTACTTATTAGATCTGCCAAACGTAAAGGCAAAGCTTTACCATGCAAGCAGCCCCTCTACCCTTGACGCATTTTTCCAATACGGCCGCAATATGGCGCAATTTACAAAATTTAATATTTTACAAAGACGCATTTTGAGTTTTTATTGAATAAACAGCCTTACCTTTGAATAAACGTTACAAAGTATTTAATATCAAAGCATTACTATTCGAATTCAAAGAGAAATATTTTTTTAAACTTTTTCAATTTGATCGCAATAGCGTCAAGCGGTAACCCCCCCCAGATCTATTGTAGCATTCACTTTACGCTACTCCCCTCCCTAAGGCGAATTCTGATTGCGCATCTGGCAGACGGTCAGTGGAAATTTAATAAAGCACCCATACACAAATGTTGGTAACTGGCTACAAGTGGATTCAGACCTTCCTCGTATTGGCCGAGTTGTCTGTCTACGGGATGCTTCGAAATGCAACTCTAGGAGGTAAGTAAGATAAGTAAGAAAGATAAGGTAAGTAAGTTAAGTAAGATAAGTAAATGTACCTCTAGGAGGTAAGTAAGATTCAGACCTTCCTCGTATTGGCTGAGTTGTCTGTCTACTGCTTCAAAATTCTTCAAAATGCAACTCTACGAGGTAGGTAACATAAGTAAGACGTAGCCTGTACAATTGTACATGTCCCACTAGCTGGGCAATTCTCTCAGAGAGAGAGAGAGAGAGAATGCGAGCTTATCACCACGCGTGCTCAATGCGGATTGGCGGACTTTTGCGGGGTATAATGCATCATACGCTCACGTTTTTTCACGATTGCTTCCTTCACAGTTAGCGAGTGGAGGTACAACATTGAAAAACATTGACTTCGCATAAATTGAAGCTCCTAAAAGATCTTAAAGACAGATTTTAATGCGTTTTTTTTCTTTCAGTAACACTTGCATCGTAGAAGTGAGACCCGCGAATCAAAGTTCAATCAAGACAAGCAAGTTCACACCTTGAGTGTCGATTACGAAATATGCACACAAAATATAAAATAAGTGTGCAAAATAGAGTCAATTTAAACAACTAGAAATTTCTACCAGTTTTAAGTAAATATTAGCTTGAGGCTTCATGGCTTCATGGCTTCAATGTTGTTTTTTGCCTTACTTCTTATGACACGGAGTTCTTTAATTTCGTTTATGGAGAGAACACTACACGTAATAGGTACTGTTGTCAAGTGTCAGTAGGAAATGGACTTTTAGGCCTGATTTTTCAGTCCTTAGTTAAAGCCCAAGTTGGTTATTTGACCAATAGCCACTACAAAATTCGTTGCATTTTAAAATTATTCCTAGGAATAATGCTTATATTCTGGCGATTCAAAAACCAGGCCGTTAGATAAAGCAAACAGGCTCACGGTCAGTTGCCATCGGCAAAACACCCAACAAAATCACTGACCAACAATCCGCCTCTATTATACTATCACAGCATTAATTTCTTGCTTACGCCCGACCCAAATCCTAAATCCTTTCAAACAATAACTTTAACAAGCACCCTCTGTCAGGTGCCTGAAGATACCTCTGCAAGACCAAGAAATTGCGGCCCGGTCAAAATATCTTCGTTATGCCACTAACTGGGTGAGTACAGAAGGCATGTTACGGGTTTAACCAAATTCCCGAGTTCCGAAACTATTGATTTCCCACCAACAAGTTTTGTACATTCGACTGCACGTTACAGTTTTGTTGTAAAGTCGCCCGTAACGTACTTCACGATACAAGTTTTATCCCACTATCGACTAGCGCCATCTTGCTTTATTTCACTGCGTAAAGCGAGATGCCGTTACCCGATAGCGGGATAAAACTTTTATCGTGACGTTGTGCTCCCCTAGCTGCTACCTATAGACTGTACCCATCCGAATGGTGAGACAGAAAGATGGTCGGTCGGTGGGTAAGGGCAGGACAGGCGAGTAGCGGACTATTCTAATAAAAAAAATACACTCACGCGTCGATCGTCAAAACACCGGAATATAGCCCTTATTAAAATGAACAAACATTTCATATTTAAAGGCGGAAATATTTATTTACTTTGGTTGTTTAATTTTAGAGAATAGAGCGGCAGCAGCCCAACGATCGGACCATATAGCTGTGTCTGCGGAAGGTTCATCAATGGATGTCGATGGGTAAAGACCATGACATGTAGTGCGGTGGAAATAGCCCTTTACCCACCCAGAAGTGGGCTGGTGGAAGTTTTGTTCAGTAAAATGGGATGATCATTGTACATTTTGACAAAAATGGCTACACACATTTTCAAACATACATTGCAAAACATCAATTAAACAGAACTTTAGTTGAGTAGGTATGTAGTAATTTTGTCTATTCTACATGATTTGGGCGGGTTGTACTTCTGCAAGTCTCCTATTCTACCCTCATGGCCGGCACTGTCCAGAACACGGGCTCACGTTTGCCAAGTTTCGCCCACCCCTTCCATGCCCCCTTACACCCCTCAGTCGTGGTTATTAATAAATCTATCTGTACATATTCCAGTTAAAGACAGTTCTCGAGCGGTGGGAATTAAGCGGGTATGACGGAAGTAGGAGTTTAGACGTCTGCTAGATTCCTTTGCGGGATAGATATGCGGCAGGTTTAGATTGTGTTTGGCCGTATGATTGGCCAGCGTTGGCTATCATTGGCCCATTTCGTAAAACTAATAGTTTATTATGACTGGTCGTTGACATTGACTGGTCGTTTCGTTACTTAACGTTTTTTGTAACCTACCTCATTGGCTACGCAATGTACATTGAATAATAATTCTCATAGTACACAAGACAGCACGTCAGAGTCACAATACCAGAGTGTTCACTTTTATTGTAAAGTCGCCCGTAACGTAACCGAGTAGAGTGCTAGCTAAGGGTCGACGTGCTGTCGTGTGTACATTGTCATTTTCAGTTTTATGAAATAACCCACTGGTGAAACATTTTTTTCTTAAGCATTAACCCGTGCTAGGAAAACATTACAATATTTACTAAAAAACTGAACGAACTTCCTTACAATGTTACAATTCAGTAATTTTCCAAACGATCAAAAGTATCCTACGACCTGTAAATTTATAGTTCCAAGCTTGTAAACTATATCTATATGGATAGTGTAGCCCTACATATTTGCGATGAAGTAGTCTTAACTGACTCAGCGTTTTATTTTGTAGAAAAGAAAAAAAAGTGCATTAACCCTTAATCACCTACATGCGGTGTCCCAGACACAGGCCCATTTAAAATAAAAAAATTTTCGCGTATGTCGTTGGTCCAGTGATATAGGTAATTCGCGCGCGATGAGAATGGAAGATGGAACCTTGTCAAAGTCAATCGAAAATATACTTTATTTTACTTTGACAAGGTAGCTTCAACGCGAATTTGCTTACCGCGCGCGTCTCAGTTCCAGAAGGTCGCATCCCATTCTCATCCCGCACCGATTATATAAGGTTTGTTTTGTACCTCATTTAATATCCTGTCACCGTAAGAGGTCCAACAATGTCCCAGGCACTCCAGAGCCGAGTGGTCTCTTCATACATCTAGTGTGTGTGAGTGAAGGTGCCACTGGACGCTGTATAAATCATCTCATTACGTAGAATTATGCAAAGAGGTTCACCGTCTTTAATGACATAATACTTGCTAGATACCTTCGCAAGTTATTAAACCCCCAGAACTTATGCAATTTCGCAATCCTCACATTGTGACAAGGGAACTTTGCAATCTTTTGTTCAATTCTATCGCAAGGCACTGTTTAAGGCTGGCGTTCACTAGAGGCGGATCGGGCCGGATCGACATCACAAGATCGCAACGCAAAAATCCGCCTGCCTGTATTGTAAGGTTTTGATTTAAAAAGTAGTTTTATACAGAGTTGTCGATAATGGTTTTGTATTTGATGGTTTAAAATTTGTGTTACTGATTACCAATAGCGCCATCGTGCGGAGCTAGTCGTAGTCTAGGCACCGATATATGTCATGAATTGTTCACCAGATGTCACTATCAGTCGGTGAATAGAGATAAAAAGCAGAAAAATGTACGTGCGCGTAGCGAATGAGGGAAAGCAGCCATCTTTGATTTGATGTAGAATCTGGTGTGAAGTCTCAGTTATTATATTATTGTTTTAAACAAATATTATGAAAGCAGCCTCTACTCGCTGCAGACTATTGGCGCTGCGGCCCGCCCCGCCCCGATTCACCGCGAGTGGACGCTGTTTTATATAAATACAGGCAGGTGGATTTTTGTTGCGATCTTGCTATGCGCTCCGGCCCGATCCGCCTCTAGTGGACGCCAGCCTTTAGGTGGGCCCATAACAAACGCCTATGGGGTCAAAACCACTCATAAATCGGGAGCGTCTTCACTGACCGGTGTCCAACTATGTTATACTCGCGCTGTCCAACTAAGTTCCAACTATGTCTAACTTATCCCAATCTATACACGAAGTGATAGATTAGGTTTGAAAAGCCCGTTTTGCGCTTTATCAAGCAAAATATTGAAGAACTTATTTACCTTCTATTCACGCAGCGTTTTTTGCATGCCTTTTGATGTTGCTATACAAAATGAAGGGTTATGATTGTATCTTCTAGAGGTAGGTAGTTAACAAAAATGCATTTGCTCGTTTCGCTTATAGTCTCCATGAGAACATTTTTGATCACTAAATCACCTCTCTAATTCGACAAAAACTCTCAGCAGTGTACGACTTATTTTCATAGAGTAGATTTCACTGAGTCTGGATAAAATATATTTTTTTATCCGATTGCGGTTGAAAGTTAGATTTTTTTTTACTTTGGAAGTGTAAATATTTGGGTTGAGTTATTTTTTCGTCGTAGGGTAGGAGCTTCTAGGCTAGTTTTTTCGATTCCGCTGATTACGAAATCACTATCTCAGGCACTCCATCATTATATTTTTTAACCGACTTCAAAAAAGGAGGTATTCAATTCGACCCCTATGTTTTTTGTTTATGTGTGTTATCTCAGAAGTTTTTTCTACACGAACCGATTCACTCGGAATCAGTGCAATAGCTAAATAACAGTGTACCTACCTACCTTTTCACCAGTGAAGTCGGTATATTTTTTTTGTTCATTTTGTATTATTTTGTGAAGGAAAACATCGTAAGGAAACCTGAGCATATGAGGCATTATACCCTCAACGCAAAAATCGGGACATGTACAGGCTACATCTTACTTTTCTTACTTTGTATTATTTAAGCGCTTTTTAAACCCTCGCAGGCGCTAACCCCAGACCGGGTTATTGTGCCCACTGTCAACGGAATATGAAATGTATTGGAACTTAGGATGAGCTGGTAACTCCTTGAGTTGCCCCCCTTCCCCCTAGGTGGGGAAACCCCCCTTGACCTCAGGGTGGTGGTCAGTCGAAAGGGTTGGATTGTGGGACCTCGTGGAGAAGGATGTAAGTAAGTATTATTTTGGATTTAATTGTCTGTATGGGTAGTGATTAAAATAAAAGAAAATTTAATGTCTCTTTGGAAAACAGTTTCAAATACCGAATAAATCTTATTGACCCATAGTTCGCTGGTGAAAAATGAGTAAACTAAAAAAACACAGCCTTTGAGTGGTTTGAAATTTTTTGATTTTTTCCACCGTCAAGCTTTGCTACCCTTAATAATTATTACAGTTACATAGACTATTTATTGTACCTCAACCATTTTTTTTAAACATCATTCAAATAAGGGAAGGAAAAAATGTTGACTTACTGTTTACACAGATGTAAATCTAGCGTGGAGTCCAACGGAAAAATCATTATGTACCTACTGTTCTGCACTCTAACCATTTTTACAATCTCTGAAACTGTAACTGTCTGTATAATTTATGTGTGGTTTTTAAATAAATACTTTTTATCTTTATCTTTATCTTTATCTATTCTGTTTCTTTCACAAACATAGTGAATGAAACGTCTTCAGAAGCAATCAGGGCCGGATTTAGAAGTGTGGAGGCCCTGGGGCAACAAAGGTGTGCAGGCCCCATTTTCTTTGCGAGAACCTTTTAAATTATCCAAACAGAAAAATTTGGTGCTGGTGTATGACGAGCTTCACTGCTAATGGAATGCCGACTATTTGTGTGCTAGAATGAGTGTTTAACAAGGCCTGCATATTTGGATTTAACAAACAGTTTTTTTTATAAGTTCAATTTATGTGGGGGCCCCTCTCTTGTGGAGGCCCTGGGCGGTTGCCCCCTTTGCCCCCCCTTAAATCCGGGCCTGGAAGCAATAGTCATGGTCTGGGTGCTACGATTTAGAAATACGATCCACTAAAATTATCACCTAGCATTTTTTGTCTATGAGATGGGTAATATCTATGTAGAGAGTATTTTTACGCATATATCCAAAGTTTTTTTTTTTTTTAATTTTCAATCTTCAAAAGTACACTTACACCATCTTCCACGCAGGGTGTGAGTGAGGCGTCTTCAGAGGCGATACCCTGAGGTGCGGGTGCCAAGATTTAGGTACACGGTTCGCCCCGCACCGCACCTCGTGCCGTGTATAGCCTTGGGAATGTTTAGACAGAGCTAGGTGGTTTGATGGGGGCGTTTAGGTCTATACCCAAATTCCCAACAGTTTTTGTGGAGTTTTTCTTCTTCTTTGCGCGCCGTCTCCTATGGGAGGTTAGCGATCAGTTTGGCTACTTTGGCAGCTTCGTACTTCTAAGCTGCCAAACGAAGCAATGAGCCGGTAATTTCTTCTTCTTGTAGTGCCGTCTCCTATCGGAGGTTGGCAATCATCTTGGCTATTTCTTCCTTTGAGGCTGCCAAACGGAACAAGGAGCTCGTGGATTGTTGGTACCAATGGCGTAGGTTCTCAAGCCATGATATCTTGGGTCTTCCAGGTCTCCTTCTGCCTGGTATCTTCCCTTGGATGATTAGTTGAAGGAGTCCATATTGGGTATTGCGGATTATATGGCCAAAATACTCAACTTTGCGTTTTTTTGATCCGGTATTTTGCTGGAAACAAAACATTCGTGCATAATTTGTGTGTGTAGTGTAGGTGAATTTGCATAGCTTTAAGTTGTTAAAACATTATTAAAGTCAATGTAAACATTATTTAAAAAAAACTACTCTCCCGCCACAGCGTTTATAACATTTTATTAATTTAAAAGTCAACGGAACGTCATAGATAGAGCATAAAACATTTTTAGTTTCTGTCAACGGGTGTTCATCAACGGGTGCTATTTAACCTGTAAAAAATAGTTAGGACCTTTTTTAACACCTTGTATACCAAGAGGAATGGACTGCTTCTTATGGTGGACGTAGTTGCGCAACGTCCCCTCTATTTATTAGCGAAAGCCCGTACACAACCCGTTTCAAATTGGAAAACACTACCCTCGAGTTATCCTCAGTCCACCTACAGATCCTACTTCAGTATTTGCTCTGCCACCCCGTCTTACGTTTACGTAAGTCGTGGGGGCCAATTTATAAGCAACTTGTGACTTTTTGGACTGTTTTATACCTCACTAGCTGTTGCCTGCGACTTCGTCCTCGCATACCTAGTATTTTTCCCGTTATCTCAATAAAACATAGCCTATAGTACTCAGCAATAACGTACCTTCCTATTAGTGAAAGAATTTTTAAAATCGGATGAGGAGTTTTGTAGATTACCCCCTACAAACCTACATACTTACAAACTTTTCCTCTTTATAATATTAGTGTAGACTAAATTCTCCTACTGTTTTCTTTTAATTGTGACTATTGTTACTTGATCGAAGATTGAATAACTTTTAAGTATTCTATGTTGATTTTCTTTTGTTTATTTTTCTGCGCCAACACTGTAAATAGCCCAACTTACTGATAAATTCGTTTTTTTTAATATCGCGTTATAAAGGAATCCAGTCCCAACTAGTTTTATGGTGTTTAGTATACAAACGACGATAATTATCGCGTTATTGAACAATGAAAAAAAAAAACTTCTCTTTTCAGAATTTTTGTAATACAGAAGTATTATTTTGATCCACGCGTATGCCGAGGGACCGTTATTGAAGGAATATCGGACGCTAATTGGATGCGAATGCATCGTTTTCACACCGAAGTGTTAAGGCTCGGTATAAGGCTAACTAGCGCCACCAATGTTGAAAAAATCATATCTCCCTTCAGAAGAAGTTTCTGACTAAATCTTAAGATGAGCTCATGCACCATGCTTTTCTAGATTTTTAAGTGTAGGTACCCAACTCAATTTCTAGTCTTAAGCTAAAAAATTTTCGATAACCGCCAAAAGCCGGTTATCGATATTTTTTTAGCTTAAAAGTAAATTTCAAAGAGGGTATCTACACTTAAAAATCTAGAAAAGCATGGCGCGTAGGCTCATCTTAGGATTTTTTCAGAAACTTCTTCTAAAGGAAGATATGATTTTTTTAACATTGGTGGCGCTAGTTAGCCTTATACCGAGCCTTAAAAAACACGAATGTACAGTACTCCCAAATTAATTATGCGCATACAGATAGCGAAGGTCTGTACGTAAGAGGTGGCGCGAAGGGATATGGCCTATACCTACCCAACCTACAATGTCCCAGGCACTGCAGCGCCAAGTGGTCTCTTCACCCATCTAGTGTGAGTGAAGGTGCCACTGGACGCTGTATAAATCATCTCATTACGTAGATGTAAAGGCCTTAGTTTAGTTTTTACCCAACAATGGGCAGAGGTGGACTGATGATAATGAAGAAGGTGAAAGAGGTGCTAAATTCACCACTCATCTCCGATTTTCAGTGATAGGAGGGATTCGGGATATTTTGCTAATTCATTCGAAAATCCACCTTTTAATTGGACCACACAATAAAATGGATTGCCTTAATGTATTTATATGCGGTCAGAGTTAATTTTTGGACTATTACTGCGGTTCGGACGTTTACAAAGGGTGGCTTAAGTATGTGTAGAGCCCTGTAGCAACAGAATTTTTCATTTGCCTTGAGTTAGCTTTACTGGCTAAGCAAAGTTGTTAGGTACACGTCAGTAGATTTAAACCCTTGCGAATTTACGAACTATGAAACTAAGGGTGGCATTCTAATAGTCGTCGACTCAAGATCTAACTCAAGTAGGTGATCTCAGAAAAGTCAAATGCTAATGTCAAGCCTTGGCTAATGTCAATGTCAATCTCAAGATTAATAATCTCAAGATAGTGCTTATTAATACTGACAGCTACTCAAGTTTGACATTAGCATTTGACTTTTCTGAGTTCATCTACTTGAGATCGATCTCAATTAATAAAAAAAAACAATCTCAGACGATTATTAATACGACACTAAGTTAGGTATGCTCATCAACCGACTACGCAGAAGATTTGATAATTTAAGGGTAGACGAAAGCAACGTGGCGGGAAATTCAAAATTTTCACAGTTTTTTACATTTTGCAGCTAAACTGAGCTATTTTTGTTCAGCGATTTTTCGTTCGCGGAAATAACAAAGTATTCTTTTCATTATTGTAAACAACAGAACAACAATAATTCAGCCGATTATGTGTTCTGGTCAACGACAGGTTTTTTGGGCAGTGCCACTGCTTCGTGTCAAATCTCAGTATTGCAGCCGCCGTAGCCTGCATTGAAATAACCGCGATTCGACCCATCTCGAACCAAATATTCAGTCTGAAATACTTTTGAGAGGGCTCATTATGTAACGTGACCGTGCCCAATCAACTTGGAAGCCTAATCTCCACCCATTAGGCCGACGTCTTGGCCTCTATTCGAAACTTTAACCCTTCAGCATAACCCGCAGTTGGACAGTGAAAAATACACCAAGACGTTAGGACCAAAACGCAAAGTAGCCGCGAACGAAAGGCTCACTTTGATGCTTGTTTAATTTCTGTCAGACAAAGAAGTAGTAAAAGAAAGATGTGGCACCACAAGCTGGGCAAAGGCCTTCTCTCAGAGAGAAAGTTCGAGCTTAAGAGGGTGCTCGAGCACCATTTTCCCATACAAACGTAGTTCCGGTTTAATTTCTAAACCACAGGCTGGATTTTGCTGAAACTTGGTTTATATCAGTAGATGACTAAAACGGAGGTTTGCAAAAATAGTTTTTATCATCATCATTATATTTAAGAGTTATCCTCTTGTCGGTGCAGCATAAATAGTTTTTATAGGTACTAAAAAAGATAGCCTGAAAGAAATTAGAGCGATGCGTTTTTCGCGCTGAAAAAGGGGTTACTTTCAGCTGTTATTTACTTACATTATTATTTATTACACTGTCTATTGTAGTCGAACTACCTTGTGAACATCAATAATGTATTGTAATTTTCAGAAAAAAAAAATTTTTTTTGAATTGCTTTAACGCCCTGTTAATCACCACGCATGCTCAATGCGGATTGGCGATTTTCGCGTCAACGGTATGATGCCTCATACGCTCAGGTTTTCTCACGATGTTTTCCTTTACTTATAGCGTCTATTAGTAAGTGTTATTTTTTTTTTAGTTTATTTGTCACACCAACAGAACACACAATTATTATTAACAGACACAAAAGACATAATACAATATGGGTACATTGCAAAACATTCTAAAATATGTGCACTGATTACAGCTGGTGGGCACGCCGTGCATTTTCCAAATCAATCAATTACTATAAAAAATCTTAAATTACAAACACATTAAAATTCTAATTTATTTAAATATTATTTGGCCAAAATTACTATAATAATAATTAAATTTATTCTTACGTATTTCGCAAGAATGTTTTGAATGAAGCGAACAACTATTAATATGCTGTCAGCTACTCAAGCTCGAGCTTGAGCTTGACATTGACGTTAGCCAATCTCAAGTCGGTGGTTTTGTTTTCTGAGATTACCTACTTGCGCTGAAGACTTAATGGCACCGCAAGAGTGAGGTAGGCCTTCTATATTTTTACAACGCGAGCACCAAAACGCACCTAATTTGTGCGAGGCCACCTTATCTTGTTGGTAGTTCGACGGCCGATTGTCATTTGTCTTCGTCACTTCGCGCCACGATCATTTATGCCCCGGCACACCCCACCCTTTGACTGACTTTGGCTGGTGGCGACGGACGGGCACGCGTTTTGTTGAGAAAGTATTTTTGAACCCCCGACTAGGGTTACCATTTAGGAATTTGAAAAGTCCTGGCAATATGGAAACATTACCCACTTAGTTCGAATTGGAGATTTATTGTTAAGTTGATTGTTAAAGAATATTTTGTACTTTGTTTTTTTTGATAAATGAGAAGTTCGTTGTTGATTAAAGACTGATTTGATATTAGATGACTAAATATGTACCTACATAATCCAACTTATTAAAAAAAACCGGACATATTAGAGGACCGGACAAAGTCCGGATATGTCCGGACTTATCCGGATGGATGTTACTTTACCCCCGACCCAAAAAAAGGGTTGTTATAAGTTTGACCGCGTCTTGTGTGTGTGTGTGTCTGTCTGAGGGACCATAGCTCTTAAACAGGTGAACCGATTTAGATGCAGTTTTTTATTTGAAAGCAGGTTTTTTAACAGATTTTTTAGATATTTTTTATCAAAATCGATTTAGCCGTTTATGAGATATTCAAATTTGAAGCTAAAACGTCACGTTTACTCGCTAACGGTGAAGGAAAACGTGAGCAAATCGGTGGCTTAGTTGGTTCCACAAGTAGGTATTGACTTTTTTTCCTGAGGGCTAGCCCGACTAAGCTGTCAGGATGGTATAGGTACTGAGCAAGCCTACTCCATCTAAAACAGTGTCTGAGGCACTGCATCACCGCCGAGTAGTCTCTTCACCCATCTAGTGTGAATGAAGGTGCCACTGGACGCTGTATAAATCATCTCATTACGTGAAGACCTTTCAGATTGCAGAGTTTTGGTTCCCACAGTTATTCTTTCCCTATTGATTGAAATATGTAGATTGTCAGAAGATATTGTAGCTATTGGTACGGTCGGCCACAGTCACAGATGCCCCATGGCAACCCTTACTGCGCGCGGCATAAGGGCGCCAATCGAACAAAAAGGGTTATCCTAGCGTGTGGCCGACTGTACTTTTGGTACTCGAGGTGGGAAAAAGTTGTTGCTAAAACGAAATTTTAAACATGAAAACCAAACAACCTCCCGTGTGTCCCATTTTTTCCACAACCCAGTACCCTATTGTCAACCACTTAGGGGTCGATTTCGGGTTACATATGTGTGGAGAAAGAATGACTTTGAGAATCTTGAGGAAATTGTATCCACTTGCTGGGAAAGGGTTACTTTGAGTACGAGTGAGTTGGCGTGTTTTCAGTGTGTTTCTTCGTCTTGAATGTTTGCGGTGGGGGGTTAAGTTTTTGTTTTTATTTATTTGCGTGGTTTTATTTATAAACCCCCGACCCCTGACCAAAAAAGAGGGGTGTTATAAGTTTGAATGCTGTGTGTATGTCTGTGAGGGTGTCTCTGGCTGCGTGTCTGTCTGTGGCACTGTAGCTCAGAAACGGGTGAACAGATTTAGATGCGTTCGTTAAACACCTCTTATCTATCCCAAGCAAAACCAGCCCCTAACGCAACCAGAACCCGCACTTAGAGCGAAAAACTCCCTAGCAACCGGTCGGCAACACGTAATTATAAATTCCAAGTCACTTGGCGCAAACGGAACAATGAAGTTAATCCATCAGCTCGCCTCCTGAGGCGTGGGCCAAGATAAGACAAGGGACCCGTATTCTTGCCCACACTGGCCGCTTCTTGCCTTGCCACCCTTCCGGCAAAGAGTAAGGATGACTGTCTAGGATGGATAGGACAGTCGGTTGAAGCTAAACCGGCTTGAACGAGAATCGGACAGTAAAATATACCAGCGCTGCTGAGTAGTATGTGAGTAGGCATGTTTCACAGTCCGATTTAACTAAATTTTTTTTCTTTTTTTTTAATGTAAATAATGGATTTATTGAAAATAACATTAATAACTAAATTAAAACTAAATATGCAAAATAAAATAAAACTAATATTAAACTAAACTAAACTAACTAAACATAATATTTACAAAGAAAAGACCTGCCCCAGGTCGCTGACAATTTTGAGTTTGTTCTGATTATATTTTAGGCCATGACATGTACAATTTTAAATTCTTAAGATTACAACACAAATGCTAGAGTAGACCAAAGTCTCCTTTGAGTGTTCAATTGCGATGCAGCTCAGGCTTCTGCAATGTAGCCCATTTAATTTTAGTCCATTAAAGTCTGCTTGACGCAAGTCCACGTAAGTTGCCTTGGGGTCTCTTATTTCAACTACTTTAACTCCATGATGTCGTCGGACCATCGTGCAGCTGGTCTACCCACACTTCGCGTTCCTGTACACGGCCTCCATGACAGGACTTTTCGGCTCCACCTGCCATCCTCTCGGCGACATTCGTGTCCTGCCCACTGCCATTTAAGGGTCGACGATAGCAACGTGGCGGGAAATTCTAAATTTTCTCAGTTTTTTACATTTTGTAGCTAAACTGAGCTATTTTTGTTCAGCGATTTTTCGTTCGCGAGAATAAAACCGTATTCTTTTCATTATTGTTAACAACAGAATAACAATAATTCAGCCGATTATGTGTTCTGGTCTACGAAGCAATGGTATTGCCCAAAAAACTTGTCGTAGACCAGAACACATAATCGGCTGAATTATTGTTGTTCTGTTGTGAACAATAATGAAAAAAATACTGTTTTATTCTCGCGAACGAAAAATCGCTGAACAAAAATAGCTCAGTTTAGCTACAAAATGTAAAAAACTGTGAAAATTTTGAATTTCCCGCCACACTACTATCTTCCAGCCTTAAGGTGCGCTATCCGCGTAGGCCCCAGCAGGCTTAACCTGGACCACAATACCTGCAGTCCGGCTAAAATGGAAGAAACATGAAGAGGCATACGTCCAGCAGTGGACAAATAAATGCTGAAGAAGAAGAAGAACTCCATGATATTATTGTATTAAATCACGGTTTTACTCACTAGTAAATTGTCGGTGTAGCCGACTACAGGGTGCACTCTAAGTCGATAGCGGAACTTTAAGTAGGCTGTCTACTGATCACTACAAACAACTTGTACCAGGTGGCGAAAAAAATGGAGCGGAAAAAAAACAGCTGTTCCATACAAAAGGTCGACTCAGTACTGCGCCAAATGTATGAAATAGCTGATATTTTTTTCGCTCCATTTTTGTCGCCACCTAGTACAAGTTGTTTGTATTGATCAGTAGACAGCCTCCTTAAAGTTCCGCTATCGACTTAGAGTGCACCCTGTAGTTTTGGTTTTCATTCGGAGACCTTCTTCATGGAGAACGAGACGGCCCTCGCGACGCCGCGGCTAGTCTCGAACTGTGTGCCGAAAGAAGGTCTCCGAATGAGAACCGAAACTAGTCGGCTACACCGACAAATTACTAGTGAGTAAAACCGTGATTTAATAGAATAATATCATTGAGTTCTTCTTCTTCTTCCTCAGCATTTATTTGTCCGCTGCTAGATGTATGTTTCTTCATGTTTCTTCCATTTAAGCCGGTCTGCAGCTATCGTCGGCTATACCGACAAATTACTAGTAAGTAAAACCGTGATTGCAGTGCTCACGAAAGTTTAAGTTTAAAAATCCATGATATTAAACCGTTACGTTCCGATTTACTTGCGAATTTCATTCTCAATCTGGTGGACTTCGAAACAGATCAAATTGAATCCTCCCAGAGACAGTCAAAATTAACCACCTTACTTTGACTGTCCTGTCTGCCACTACCTTATCACCACACTGGACAGTAGCAAAAGCCACCCTTTTCAGTCAGTGACATCCACCTGACGGTAGCGTATGAATATTAATTCCAGCATATCTTGGCCGGTGTCCGGCGCGGCCGTCTTTACTGACCATCGGTCTTACGCCGGAAGCAAGATTGACGTATGGTACCCTGCTTGAATGCTTAATCGGACGGGCTCTATTTTCATTTCACTAGGGGCTGGTTGGTACGGGGTTACGGAGCTCGAGGTTTCTAACGCGTTAGAGCAAACTAAACCATTATTTTAGAGTGCAGATATTGCAGATTGCAGTTATGGCCCGACCATAATAATATGGCCACACATATTTGGTATGTCCGATGCATTTTTGAAGGTTACCAGCATATTATAATTATCGTTGTTTCAGCCGCTCTCTTAATTGTTGTAGCATAGCATAGTGTATCATTTTTTAAGCGACATGAAGTTCTGTGCATTGCTGTTATTTTGGCAGCTTGATACAATATGGGTCAGTGTTTGTTGCAGACCATATTGCCGAGATATATACATTGTCGAACACTTTAATATTCCTAATTACATATTGCGAAATGTTTCGGATATTATTAGTACTAACCATCGTAGAAGCAGCTTAAAGGTTCTGTCTACAGTATGCAAAATCAATGATCTAATGATCATTTTGTCTGTGTAAGCGAAATCTAACAGTTATGTCCCGTGTCTTCTGTGGCCACGCCTATGAGCGCCATCTATCAAGTGCTTCAAATTCACATGCTTTTAACTGTCATTTGAAAACGGGTCCATTACCATCTCGATTCGACTCGTTCCAAATACAAAAATTATGCTCTAATTATATCGACGACGGACAAAATTTACACATCAATAATTAACAATCCAAGGATGGTCCTTCTTCAAATATTAGGCCCCCACCACCCCACCTGGCCTAAGACGTGCAAGCCAAGGGTTGACCCTTTTCAAAGCGCAAACTAAATTAACTGACCGAAACATCTTGACCAAGAAACCTGCGCCATTGTCCGACGGTCACTCGGCCGTTCCTAATTTGAAAAACAAACATTCGCGCCGGCCATAGAGTTGAGGCTTTACCAGATGTGACAAGTTGGTATACTTTAGTTCAAATTTTTAGCTGTACCTGAAGTTTGTCAAATGGGACCCTATTACTTTGCCTACGACAGATAGACAGACAGAGCTGTCTGTCTATCTGTCTGACTATCAGTCAGTCTTCGCAGTTGGCCGATTTTTTTACTGCTGAGGACCTAAAGAGGTAACATGGGAGACTTGACACGTTTGCAGCAAGTTTTTTTTTTACATAAACACAAAACACATTATACAGGGTGTTAAAAGACCGCCAACAGAGCGGGAAACCACGTATTGTCCTCATCATAAGGAACATTTTTGCCCAAGGAACTATGCCTGGGAAATCAACGGTTTCCGAGATAATGAGGTTCAAAGTCGGACTTTTCAAAACTTTTTTTTTGCAGAAATGTATTCAGTATCTAGTTCTTAACATATCTTCTCAAGAAGCCATATCAAAATTATGAATATTTCTTACAAAAAACGACGTTAAAATTTCAACCCGCAATGTATTCTAAACATCGGCACTTCAAACTTAAGTAACATAAACTTATACCTACGCTTGCGTAATATGACTTCTGTGCGTTACAAGTCCATTGAGTTATAAAATATTTTTCAAAATTATAAACTAAAAAACCAAAATCATTTCCCAGCAATAATTTATCAAAAAAGTACTTTGTTTTGGTGTCTAGTATGCGTGGCTTTCGGGTCTGTTGGCGGTCTTTTAACACCCTGTATGTCAATTATCCCGATAAAGGATGCATTTTAAGAATATTCATTCCCTTCGAAAACCTTGCAATGTAGAGTAAATAGTATGTTTTATTATTTTTAAATAAGTAATTTTGGAAAAGGCAGATGTATTTACAGGGTAATTTTTTCAAGAAGTCTTCTGCTAAGATTCAGTAGAAACGAACTCAAGCTAACTACTATTAATCCTATTCTATTCTATTCCAACGTCCATAAAATATTAATCTGTGCCATCATAACGCGGACGTATGCAAATATGCGCATAAACCAATTAAACCGGAGGGCGGGCGGGGTCGCCCGTAATCCTTCGGCCACCTTCGGGAGTCTTCGGCTTTCTTATAAAGAAATGTACCCTTATACAGGGCGTCCCACGGCTTTGGCACATGGAGGGAAAGTACCTTAAATATTGTAGATGGAACATTTTACTGAAAGAAGACATTATTTAAATTTTAAAAAACAATTTAAACTGCATTTATAGATATTTAAATAATTACATGGTTAAACCGGGAATCGAACCCGTTACATGAGAAAAATTATTACCCTGTAGCTTTATCATACCGATCGAAAGGCTTCATTATAAGGATTATTTTTTGCTAAGTAACATAGTGTCAGAAATAAAAGGAAGTCCATGAATTTTAACATTTACCTGGTTGTATGCAACAAATCGAGCTGTATCCTGAGCCGAAAGACGCGTAAAACTTTGTCCATCGCAATGCGGCTGGCTGATTATAAAGAAATAATTCAAAAATGTGTTCCATTTTCAAAATTTTATTCTTTTTTTCTGTGATTTTCATTGATAAATTGATTAATTTTGTATTAAAAATTTTAAAATTCATGGTCTTTCTTTTATTTCTGACACTTTGTTGTTTAGCAAAAAATAATCCTTATGATGAAGCCTTTCGATCGGTGTGACAAAACTACAGGGTAATTATTTTTCTCATGTAACGGGTTCGATTCCCGGTTCCACCATGTAATTATTTAGATATCTATGAATGCAGTTTAAATTGTTTTTAAAATTCAAATAATGTCCTCTTTCAGTAAAATGTTCCATCTACAATATTCAAGGTACTTTCCCTCCATGTGGCATAGCCGTGGGACGCCCTGTATATGAGTAGATAGAAATCCACGAATGGTCTGCTCCATAGAGTATTATTTTTAGCAGTGAACGATTTTTTTCTTCCGACCCCGAAAATTGGCTAAAGCCACTGCGGCAAACTCTACCTCATACGATTAAATTCTGCCTACTTCAATTCAATAAAAGAAAAACTATATTTTAGGGGCTGATATGTTTTTTTTTTAAAACAACCATGACACTGTTTCTTCTTTCCGATCTTCAATCGCTGATCAATCTTATCAGATAGTTATTTTTTTTAATGCTTTATTTTCACATTTTTCGTCATCCTCATGGAAAGCATATTACTCATGAGCTAGGAATAGAACTTCGGAAAAGTATTTTAATCCCACTAAACATAAAATATTTTTATCAAGCAAGATTGTTTCATTTCCTCGTAAAACATAATATCCTGTCGTCAAGACAACCTCTTGCCCCGGGCGATATAGTTCATAACGCTGTTGTTTGCAAATTGTATAGATGGATTGGTATATGCTCTTTGGTAATACATGAGCAATTTTCTAGAACTATTATTTTTAGTCAAAGCCCAAAATTTAAATTGAAGACACGGGCTTCTTTGGCGTAAAAAGGAAGAGTCCTATGCCCAGCATTGGGCTTTATTTATGAGCTCGATAGATAGATAGTGGCTTCTTTTGCTAAGCAGGTACACCAATTCAAAAAGGGCAGATTTTAGCGAAATAACACCTTAACGACCCCTTTTAGTAGGCATTTTTGTATCAATCTGTAAATCGTCTCAGTGTTCAATTCTTAAATTATTTGAGTAGATAAAGCAAACAATCTCTGCCACTAACAACTAAGAAATGCAAATATAAATCTAAGGGTGGTATTCTGCTTGAACGCTGCTTAAACTCAGTTCAAACTAGAACGCTACTTAAACTCTGTTTAAACTCAGTTCAAACTAGAACGCCCCTTGAACTCTGTTTAAACTCAGTTGGGTCGACTGTCGATAAAACCGTGCATGTTTTGAGTTGAATATCCCTCCCTTCATATCAAAACATGCACTGTTTTATCGACAGTCTGAACTCTGTTTAAACTGAGTTTAAGTAGCGTTCTAGAATACCACCCTAAGACTACGACCCACACCAAGCCCTCTTTACCAAATCATTCGGTCAGCAATTTGCACGCTATTATCTTAGGTCCAGTGCGTAATAATAATATTATCGACTTCGGCCTGTACACACAAATATTGTTTAATTTATTAGTTAGCCCTCGTTTGTTGGGGTGAGCGCAGACTAGCGGGTTTGACGTAGGACGTCATTTGTGACACTGTAGCAGTATAATTTAACAGAAGTCAGTTTTGACGTCTCTTAACCTGAAGGTGTCTCTCGATGTGGTTATTTTTGGAGCAAGAAAGGTTTTTTGTTTTTTCTAAACACCAAACTAAATCCCATAGAAACCGCATTACGTTTAAAATCACAATAAAAACTTATCCCCACAGAAACAAAAGATTTCAACAATAGAACAATACGAAACATCATTTCGACACGTCTAATATTCGAATGTCAACCTTATTGCATTAGTGTACAGTTTTACTTTAATTGCATGGACTACGAACAAATAAGCTCCCAAAAGCTATTTGGGCATCTATTTTTCCAGACACATTTCAGAGTTCTATGTTGTATCTTCGTTTTATCCTTGATCGAAGTTTCTAAAGTAACCTAACCTGTGCTAGGGAATATTTTAAAAAATTATAATAAGTTGAAAAAATTCACTCGGGACAGGACTTGAACCCGCAACCTCTCGCATACCATGCAGGCGCTCTACCAATTGAGCTACCGAGTCAAGTAACTGTCGATGCGAATTTCTTCAACTGAAAAGAAAGGTTATAGACTCTATTTTTAACCGACTTAAAAAAAGGAGGTACTCGATTCGACCCGTATTTTTTTCATGTGTAGGTATTATCTTAGAAATTATTTATTTTTCATCTCCCACGCTCGGAAAGTTCGCTGTTACTAGTAACTTACGATCGTGTAAAGGCCGGATTTAAACTATCTGAACTTTTGTGCGCTTCGAAATTTGAACGCGACGCCGGGACAGTCTTTCCCGCGCCCTATGGTTTTGAAAAAGAAAAAAACACTGGCCGTTTAAGTAGATGCCAGATCCCGATGGAAAATAAAACCTCATTCATAGTTCGTTTAAACGCGTATTTCAGCGAAAGCGATTGTTCGTGCCCATTCTCTATACAAAACTGTGAATGTAAATGGTGCATAAGCATCTTTTAAAAAGGTAAAGTCACGGAATAGAACATTCAGAAACGCGGTTTCTTCTTATAGTGTTTTCAATATTTTGTACACATATTTATTTTTAAATGCCAGTAAATAAAAAAAATGCTGCGCTTCTGTTTTATCAAATAGATAATTATGTTTTGGTTTATTAAATACATTTTTTCAAACGATATTACTAATTTCATTTTTTATCTCCTAGAAATTTTTAATTTATATGGTAAAAGTTCAGAATGCACCCGGAAAAAAAAACATTCTTTTATTTACATTATTTTTGTGTCTGGATAAATAAACTTCAGGAAATTATTAATAAAACGAATGGTTTTAATACCAACGAAGCTCAAAACTTTAGTGCGGCAGCCGTAACTACAGTAAAATATGCTTTCAAAAGGAACTTATTTGACTCACCTGTTTTGCCTGTAAGTAGTTGTCTATAGAGTTTGTCCCGCTTGGCTAACAAAGTCATTTCCTCGCTTTTGTGAGATAAAAAGTTTTGTGTTTCGCACGAATGCAATATTATTTACGTCTCGTGCTTCTGAATACCTCGCTACGCTCAGGTTTCTTTTTTTGAACCACTCGCTACGCTCGTGGCTCAATTTTAGAAACCTTCGCTAGCTCGGTTTTCAATACAAGCACTCGCCGCAAACAATAATTTTGCATTCTTGCATAACAAATAACTATTATTCCTATTTGAGGCCATATCCTTCAGAGTAATTATGCATTGTTTGGCACTGCAGCGCCGAGTGGTCTCTTCACCCATCTAGTGTGAGTGATGGTGCCACTGGACGCTGTGTAAATCATCTCACTACGTAGATGCAAAGGCCTTAGTTAATTATGCATAGGGTCAAATTATGCAAAAAAAAATGCCTTTTCAAAGGAACATAAACAAAATAATAAAAAAAACTCAATGTTCCGCGGCTTACCGCTAAAAGGCGGCGCTGACATCGGTCAATGTAAAAAAAGGAATAAGTACTAGACCCTTTTTCTTGTGTCATTGCTAGGTATACTGTGTATGACAGCCATGGTGTTAAAACGCCACCTACTCGTAGTTCATTTTGGCGAAACTCAACTGACAGTGTCTAGTGTCATTGAAAAGCCCTTATTTGACTTTCACAAAACGTCGTCAGTCGCTCCAGTCTCGTTGCACCTTAAAACTCCGTTCCAACCCCATCTCTGTGAACTGCTGCAGTTCTCGGTCAAGCGCGCGCTGTTGGGGCGAGCAAGTCGGCCTAATTAGCAAATATCTTAATTGGGTAGATGGGTAGGCGTCGGCTCGACGGTTTGCTCACTGGACCGTCGCACGATGATACGTTCAGGTATCCGCCATCTGGGCTGGAAAATTTCTAGGAATTGATTTCCAATCTGTTTTGTCGAGTGGGCGGATATTGGATATCGGCCGGTAGAGGATAAAGGGGTGGGTGGAGTTTGATTGCTTTGTTGTGCGAAAAAGTGATAGGCTTAAATAATAGGCAGTTGCTGAAATTTCAGTCGCAAAATGTCATTTTCTGTGCGTGTATTGGAGCGTCTATTTAGCTCAGTTCTAGGTTACAAAACTCTATAACTTTCTAACAACCTAACGTCTTTAATATTTCTGGCCAGACCAAATCAATATAAAGTGCGACATAAAAGAGTAGAAATTAAATGGCAACAATTTCTCATAGTAAAGCCGACCACTTTTCGGATTTACTATGAAAAATTGTTGCCATTTAATTTCTACTCTTTTATGTCGCACTATACAATACGAAAAGAAGAAGGGTGCAAAACAAATCCATCCAAAAAGCTACAACTCTGGCTGTAGCAAGAATGGCGTTCCAAATTCAAAATATTGGTATGTCGCTCTACCCACGGACTTCCGGTCCAGTTTGAATTTCCCGCTCAAGTTGGACATCCGGTGGGCCGACAATATGGCCGCCGCCGCCTCTATCTGAAGAATTTAGTGGCCAGTGTTTATTCAAATTCAAATTTGATTTAGATGAAAGGGGTGGTTGGGTCCTTGCGTGAGGATGTGGTTTGTTGTAACGGCTAATGTACCTACATACGACAGCACGTCAGAGTATAAACTTTTGTTGTAAAGTCACCCGTAACATAACCAAGTAGAGTGCTAGGGTGGGGTGGGTTGGCGTGCTGTTGTGTGTACGTATTAGCCTGGGCCTTAAACCCATAGGGTTTCAGGTCCAGGTATAGACACCACTAGCTCTGCCAGTGAAAAACATATCTTCTTTTTGGATGCCCTTTTTGCTAAAAGAGAATCCCTTTTTTTAGGAACTTGAAATATTAAATATTCGATCAAGTAACACTGTACTTATACTATATTTTGTTGTAAGAAGTTATCTGTAATATTCTTTCTGTTGTGCAATAAAGAGTTCTCTATCTATCTACCTCTACTTAATTTAATAGATGTAAATTACCTAGAGATGATCTGAATTGATCTGGTAACCAGGTGCCTCCAAAACTATTTCTCCATCTAGTTGGTACATACCTGTAGCTAGCCTCCTTTGCCTAATCGACCCCAATTTAAAGGAAATAGAATATCCGAGGCACAGAACTAAAGACGCAAAAGTTCCCAATTTGACCCACTCTATCCTTCATCAACAGAAATCTTCAACGGAACGTTATATGTAGGGCAAAAAAATTTTGGATAAACCACCGGGTGCCTATTATCCTTTATAAAAAGGTCCTTTTTTAACACCTTGTATGTAAGCCTCAGACGATCATATTTTCCTATGATGATTTAACCTAGGCCTTTTCCCCCTCGCGCCACCTCTCACGGTCCCTAGCCATCCGCATTCATGGACCCTCCGCCGCTGAGACAATGTCGTCCGACCATCGGGCTGCTGCGACTGATCGTCGTCCAGTTCTCCAGTCCAGGCCTTTATCCAACAGTGGGCAGAGGTGGGCTGATGATGACGATGATGATGATTTAACCTCGCCATTAGCGAGCAGAGCGTCTCCTTCTGAATCTCCAAAAAGTATTATTCTATAAATCTATCTTTAGATCTATTTAAATATATCTAGCTATTATTTTATTATCTCTATCTTAGGTGGACCTCTAATTACCTCTATGGAGAGGAGGCCTTTGCCCAGCAGTGGGACTCAAACATCCAGGCTAACAAAAAAAAAAAACTATCTATCCGGCCCATAACCTAAATAGAAGTCGATCTTCTGTGTCTTTCAGCGTTGCAGGCCCAAAGCCTACGAGCTACGTCGGCTAAACAGTAATAAATCTAGCGAGGTCCGATCGGGCTACGTCTTCCATTTGAGATAATGTATTTCAGTTCGGTCGGACCTTACTTTGGCAATTTGCGAGAGCCTTTGTGCCCTTAAAGATATCCTTGTATAATTGTACTGGCCATCCTTACGTTTGGGGATTTGTTGAGAGCTGCACTAGTGTGATGAGGGAGCATTTTGGTGTGTCACCTTGAGCTTGATGGTCCTGTTATGTAAACTCTAATTTTTAAATCGAGTCCACGGAATGACAGTTGTTACAAAGGCTTTATCTGTCAGTAGCATACTAGCAACTGTCATTCCGTGGACTCGATAAAAAAAATAGAGTTTAGGATATGTAGGTAAATTTATGGACCAACTAAGACAAGAGTGGAAGATACTAACTCGTCTACTTAATATACCTAAACCTAAGCATAATGTAAAACCGTCAAAATGCGAGTCGGACTCAAGCACTGAGGGTTCCGTACTGCCATACAATAAAACGTAAAATGTCAAACCACCAATATTTTTTCGAGAAACCTGAAAGACTACCTACTGGGTTATGTTGAATACTTTTATAGATTTTTCCACTTTCAAGATTTACTTCACTTCAAAGATGGCAACATAATCACGAGAAAAGAACCTTATATTCCTTAGTGTTCTCTATCTCTATCTTTCTATCTAATGGCGAGAAGTAACTTTCTTGTTTTTTTTTAGGTTCTTGGTCCTCCTTTTTAGGTACTATTGTATATGTTTGTTTAAGTTCGGTCACGGTCATACCTATCTTGCGTCTCTGTTTTCCATAAACATTTTGACGTTGAACTATCAAAAACATTGAATTATCATAAAGATTTTTAAAAGGTTAAAAATTCACTCGGGACAGGACTTGAATCCGCAACCTCTTTATGATATTCCCTTAAGTGCTCTAGAAAGTATAAAAACTGATCGAATTATCAGCTCTATATAAAGCTCCACAACGAAGTTATCTTCTCCAGGAAAGGGCGAAGGTCCGGCCCCATTTACAAATCACAAACAGTGACCACCTACACCCGGCCGGCCCTTCCCTCACAATTATAAACGACCTAGCACCTCACCTCTCCTTCGGAATAGAACTTTACTACTATCCATAGTTGAGAAATTGATTCATTAATCTTAGAGGTATACAAGGTGTTACAAAAGATGCTAACTCTTTTTACAGGGTAATAGCACCCGGTAATAGGGATCACAACCTAAATTTTTTTTTTTGCTCTATGACGTTCCGTTGATTTTTAAATTAATAAAATGTGAACGCTGTGGCGGGACAAAAGTATTTTTTAAACATTGTTTTCATTAACTTTCACAATGTTTTAACAACTCAAACCCATGTAAATGCAGCGTCACTTACAAACATATTTTATAATTTGAGCTAAATACCAAGAACAAAAAAGTTATGAAAAATTTCCAATTTTGAGATTATAAAATAAAATTGTTTTTTTCAACTTTTTTTTACAGAATTGATATCATGTTGATCAGTAGGTTACACCCTGTAAAAAGAGTTAGGATGTTTTGTAACACGTTGTATACTCACGTATACAGGGTGTTGTTTTGGATAGTGAGATCCGAATCAGGGAAGATACTTTTAGTGACGCTTAAAACTAAAAATAAGTTATATATTTTGCTATTTTTTTAATTAAAAATTAGCTTGTTCAAATTGTTCTTAAATAACCGTGACCTGCGGACACCGGCCTTCTCAAAGCGCACGCGCGATGTTGCGCCCGATATTGCGAGTGCGGCCGCAAGTATAACAGAAAGAAAGGCCACAGTTGAATGATTTTTGGTTATTCTTCACTGATTTTTTAAATATTTTTTAAAAACTACACCTTGTATTTTCCGGAGAAGTGGGCAGAGGTCAGAGACCATTTCTACTTGCTATAAATATCTCTGCATGATTTATAGTATTTCTAGAATTTATATTTCATAGGCCCGGTTTCTGAATTGAGAATTTTACTAAGTATCGTTCTGTCACATTCTGTTGTGAGTAATCTGCAGAGACGGAGCGATATTTATGTGCTTGCTTAGCGAATTTCTCAATTCAGAAATCGGACCTTAGTATTTGTTAGTTAGCTACGTTTTAGGTCGTAACAATTGCTACTACAGCATTAATATTAGGTAGAAACGTAATAAGCCAAAACAAATATTAAGGCACTCATGATAATATGACACTTTAAGAACCGAAAGTGGATAGTAATAAAATCTACAAAACTAAAACTTAGTTTGCTAACCCAGAACCCTGCTTTCGGATGCTTACCTCCACGGACTTATACCTCCAAACAGAGTTTCCTCAATGATATAATTTTGGTATTTTCAATAGCAAACCTGATTCGCACACACCATTCCATCAGGATTATTAGTTTCATGCGCAACCAAACTTCGAACATCAAAACTAGTAAGTCCATCTATCGCATCGAGTTTGCCGACGTAATTCCTAGCAAATCTCTCATAACAATACTGACTGCGGTCCGAGTACGAGAATCGATACATCGAGTAACGTCACGACTCGAATAGTCTAATCGAATAGAATATATTTATATAACAATGCGGGAGGGAGTTAGTTTGGAGATGTCTACCGCGTTCTAAATCGGACCAACAATGCGACTCTAGGCTGCTCTGATTTTCTAGACGAGATGCCAGCTGGAAGGTTGTGGATAGGACAATCACACCACTAATATCACAGCGCCCACAGCCTAGTTAGACTAGCCGTTCTTAATCGATTGGCAAAGTTAAGCAACAACGGCCGCGGTCAGTCCATGGATGGGTGACCGCTAGTGGCAATAATATCTGAGCGCTTCCGTGCTTCGGAAGGCACGTTAAACCGTTGGTCCCAGTTGTTGTTGATTAATAACAATCGTTAAGCCATGTCAGAGACCCTTTGGGTGGCCTAAAAACTCTGACACCAGGGGTGGCCACTACCTCATACGATTACCTACCTACCACTAATATGCAATGTTAATATTAATACCTACAAAGGAGAGCCTTACAAAAATTTTGCCCAACTACATACAAAGTCTTCGAGAACAAAAACTCCATGCCAGTGAAATTAAAAAGTTACGTGGCTAGCTATTTGACAAAAAACTAAGCGTCCAATGGCACCTTCACTCACACTAGATGGGTAAAGAGACCACCCGGCGCTGCAGTGCCTAGGAAGTTGTTTAAGATGGCGTAGGCTTGCCCAGCACCTAAACCATCCTGACAGCTATTTGACAAAGTGAGAGTATAATCGATGGTATGGCCGTGTCATGAGAAAAGTTGACAACCATGTTGTCAAAAGCGCATTAGAGCTCCCGGATATACAGAGAGGCGCAGGACGCCCAATGGCTAGGTGCACGTTTCATATAACTGACATAAATATTTTATTACTAGTTGTGCCCGCGACTTCGTATGCGTTTTTACACATTTGACATTTAATTTAAATTCGACTGCGGAGGAAAACTCAAAAGGAAGGTTTTTTTTAACCCCCGACCAACAAAGAGGGGTGTCATAAGTTTGATAGCTTTGTGTGTGTGTCTGTTTATGTGTTTATGAGGGTGTGCCTGTCTGTGTGTCTGTCTATGTGTGTGTGCCCTAATCTAAACAATACATTTATGATAAAATATGTTTTGTTTAGATTAGGTATCGCCCGTGTAAGATACCAGGAAGCTTAGCATAAGAATTGCCTGGGAAGTATGGGGGTTTATATGTATCTCTCTCGACGTAGAGTGGGATAGATAAAGTTATAAGCCCATAAATAAGGACTTACCCATTCTCATGCTAAGCCAGCAAGCAATTGGGTTAGAGCGTATCTACCGCAAATAACTCTGTCTATCCCGCTTTACGGCAAACAAAGTATATGTTTTTCATATCAAGTTGGGCTCAGTAGAGTAAATATTTAAAAAAAGGCACAAAAAAAAAATTCAACTTCGCGTGGGTTCAAACCCAGAACATTTCGACCGCGACGCAACAGTACTACATTTCTAACATCGATAAACTTTGTCCGACCTCCACCGAAAACCACTCACAATTCCCTCCAGCAAGCATCATAAGGCTGGGCTAGAGCGTATCTATGGCTCTGTCCATCCCGCTCTACGTCAAACAAAAGAGTGAGATACCTATTGTTTAAACCCATAGATACGCTCTAACCCGGGCTTATGCTACGCTTGTAGAACTAACATTTTCCGCTAAAATAAAATAAAAACAAAATAAAATATACGTATAGTCCTCATCATAACGAACATTTTTGCCCAAGGAACTATGCCTGGGAAATCAACGGTTTCCGAGATAATAAAGTCTGACTTTTCAATTTTTTTTTTCATATATGTGATCATTATCACGTTCTTAACATACCTTCTCAAGAAGCCATATCAAAATTATGGATATTTCTTACAAAAAATCAAGTTAAAATTGCAACCCGCAATGTAGGTTTTCGAGAGAATGTGGTTCAAAGTCGGACTTAATATTTTTTTTTGCAGAAATATGTTCAGTATCACGTTTTTAAGATACCTTCTCAAGAAGCCATATCCAAATTATGTATATTTCTTACAAAAAACAAAGTTAAAATTTCAACCCGCAATGTATTCTAAACATCGGATAGCCTAAGTTACTCCCAGAAACGTGAGTTACGACCATGTTAAGTTTGGTTGAAAACTATTCAGCGGTGTTCGCGTTTATCGTGTTCATACAGACAGACAGACAGACAGACAGACAGACAGACAGACAGACAGACAGACAGACAGACATAAACCGTTTTTTTTGCATTTTTGGATTTAGTATAGTTTACTTAGTAACCCCTGCTAGTTTTTTTCTAAAAATATTCAATGTACAGAATTGACTTCGCTAGAGTTTTATTATAAGTATAGATAGATAGATGACAATTCGATATAGATTGCGTAGTCGATTTGACATGAGGTTACAAAAAAGGTTTGTTTACAAACCGACCTATCAATGAACATCGAATTGTCATAATAAAATATTTATGTCAGTTATATGAAACGCGGACGCAAAAAACTCAGAAGCGATAATGGCAGAAATTGGCGCGAGAGAACGAAGGGAGGCGACCCCAAATGTTCGGACAAGGCAACTAAGAAGAAATGGAGGAGAACTTAAATCTCTGAGAATTTAGAGACAAGTAAATTAATCTTGAAATTGTAGTGTGTTAATAATGTAGTGCCAAATAAGGTCCTATCCACACTAATCGGGCCCAGAGCGGAGACGCGCGGACAGCGATCACAAAGTCCGCCCGGATCGGCTTATCTCGCAGTGCGCATTTCCTACGGCAGCGCTGCAAGTATGCGTCAGTCTCAATCCACACACAGAACGTTAGAGGCTGCTCGTTATTTGACTAATGTGAACGTAGCTTAATAGTTACGTTGCAAATTTGACGTGCTTGGATTTGAATTTGATGATTTGCACCCTTCGATCAAGGATAAAACTAGATACAACATGGAACTCTCGTCTGGAAAAATAGATGCCCAAATTGCCTTTGGGAGCTTATTTGCTCGTAGTCCATGCAATTAAAGTAAAACTGTACACTAATGCAATAAGGTTGACATTCGAATACTAAACGTATGGCCGAAATGATGATTCGTATTGTTCTATTGCTGATATCTTTTGTTTCTGTGGGGACAAGTTTTTATTTTGATTTTATACGTAATGCGGATTCTATGGGATTTAGTTCGGTGTTTGCACCACATTGATTTTTGAAGAACAATTTTGAAGAACTATTCAACTTTTCACTATGAAACAAATCAGCCCCTCTTATCTTAACACTATTGCGTCAAGAACTCAAGAATTATATTAAGGCTATGTTGCAAAAATATGCTTCGATTTTACACATTTCTTAAAGTTTTTTCAAAATTTAACACAATTTTTAAAGTTTTTTTTCTAGCCCCTCTTCTCTTAACACTATTGCGTCAAGAACTCAAGAATTATATTAAGGCTATGTTGCAAAAATATGCTTCGATTTTACACATTTCTTAAAGTTTTTTCAAAATTTAACACAATTTTTAAAGTCTTTTTTCTAATCTAAGGACAGAAAGGTCGACAGTGGCGCGATATTGAAAACTTGCGCCGTGTGTAAAGGGACCGGTGACGTAAGAGGCTGATCGTTATTTTGAATAATGTGAATATAGCCTAATAATAGTTCTAGAGGTATGAAATGCGAATTATTTAGACTTCGAGACTTTGACAGAAACCGTTATTATTGAAGGACTCTACAACTCTAAAACAAATCTGTCCCTCTACAAACAGTCATCGATATGTATGGCGAGGAATGTTCTCACAATATTGAGATCATGCCCAAGTTATGATCGTACAAGGGAATTGATTAGCGGTACTTTGTCGAGAAATGCAACTGGTGTGGGCCAGAATTCCACTGTTTAGTAAATTTTTGAAAAAAAAAAAATGTTGCAACTTTTGTTTATGGAACTCTAAAAATATTGGCAATGCTCTACTTATTGAACGAGCGAGCGAAGCGAGCGAAGTTCTCCGAGTCTACTAGAACAATCCGGCGTTTGTATGTATGTATGTATGTATGTATGAATGTTCGTTCGACGATAACTTGAGTATATTTAGTCGGATAGTCACGAAATTTGGTAGGCAGGTAAATAAGATAAATATAATTTTTAAGTTCGAACATGAGCCAAATCGGTCGAGGGGTTGCTGAGATATGAGGTCGCGAGTTCAAAGTTCGGGGCGAACCACTAGTTGATATATTGTTTTAAATATCATTTTGACGAAACATAATGTGAATTTATTATCACTAGTGGTTCGCCCCGAACTGTGAACTCGCGATCCCATATAAACTTAACAACCCCATATCTCGGCAACCCCTCGACCGATTTGGCTCATGTTCGAACTTAAAAATTCTTTTAATTTCATTTACCCGCTTACCAAATTTTATTACGATCCGACCAAATGTACTCAAGTTATCGTCGAACGAACATTCATACATACAAACATACATACATACATACATACATACAAACGCCGGATTGTTCCAGTAGACTCGGAGAACTTCGCTCGCTTCGCTCGCTCGTTCAATTAGGGGAAGACAAACTCGGTGGCTCAATTGGTAGAGCGCCTGCATGGAATGCAAGAGGTTGCGAGTTCAAATCCTGTCCCGAGCAAATTGTTAAACTTATAAAAATCTTTATAAAGTTCCCTAGCACGCTTTAGAAAATACAAAAAACTTATTTAGATTTTCTACAGCAAAATATCAAGTGCATCCCTGTGTTTATGTCTATTCTTGATTTAATGTGTGTGAGATTGCGGCTCAAGTAAACTAAAGAACCGCCAACAAATAAAACATTGCCCAACTATCATATTAAACCTCCCATCTCCTTTAGAGCAAAAATGGATGCAGGAGTTTAACTCAATGTTTCGGTAAAACAACTTTTTTTCACATAAACTTTCTACGTTCTAAAGTAGGACCTATCTACTTGTTCCAGCAACATCTTGCCTTGTTATCTTACAATATTACAGAATAATTATATATTTTGTGAATTTCGGTTATTGGTGTCACGCAATCGCCATTTCGCTAACTCGTCCTTTGCAATTTCCAGCCAAAAAAACTGGCACTTTGCTGAAACAAAGTTTAATGATATTTTGAATCTTGTAAGGTCTTCTTTCTGGCCCTGTAAGTATACCTACCGGGTGGATTTTTGAGACGGGGCAGTAAGGGCAGGTACCTTAACCGTTATAGTTACAGGAGTTCTTAGGAGACCTTCCATAACTTTTTGAGATATTATGAACTGCATTCACAGATTTTGGAAAAAATGTACGGTCGGCGAAAAAAATGCAAAAATACAAATAAAATGTTTTGATGCCAATCGATCCTCCTTCATATAGAGATCAAAAGACTCTAAGGAGCCAACTAAAATATGAGTACTAGGAAGGTCAGAAATTTACAAAAACTTTTCTCATAGGTACATTTTCTATGGAAAACAAAACTTTTTTTATATAATGCCATTCGATTCTCTTTCGTGTAGGGATCAAAAGTCTCTAAGGAGCCAACTACGACAAAAGGAGCCAACTAAGGAGCCAACTACGACAGGGAAAGGAAAAATGGTTGAAGAATGTAAGAGAATGCTTGAAAAGGAATGAATGTGCTTTTAATTTTTATTATTAGGTTAGTGTAATACTTTTGTAAAATTAGGTTACTTTTAATTTAAGTTTATAACGTCTTGGTTATTTGTTAGCTGTAAGTTATAAATGTAATTGTCAACAAATAAATAAATAAACTTAAGTTTGAGTACAAGACGTGGAGAAGACGTGGACACATATGGCAGCGAACAGTGGAAGGCGAGCCGCGAGCCGCAGCGAGCTGAGCTGGAGCGAAGCCAGAAGAGTTGCTGAGGACAGGAAGGCGTGGCGTGATCTTGTCTTAGGCCCTTTGTACCTCTGGGGTACCATAGGATAGCAACAACAAGTTACTCTTCTGCACTACAAGTGTTGTAGTTAGAGGCCATTTCTCCGAGCCGCTCGCTCAACCGCTCGTGACCAGCGCCGACGTTTTATTACCATAATTTAAAACAAATATCTGATTGTGTGTGCCGCGCATTAAAGTGTTAAAGCTGCGGGTTAGGGATGTATCTATCGAGTAGGCCGCGTATGTGAAGAGTTAGGGATGGTTGCAACTTTGCAAGCCAGTGTCGCTTCTTTTTTGACAT
The DNA here is from genome assembly GCA_949319315.1 of Zelleria hepariella. Taxonomy (NCBI): domain Eukaryota; kingdom Metazoa; phylum Arthropoda; class Insecta; order Lepidoptera; family Yponomeutidae; genus Zelleria; species Zelleria hepariella. Next base: position 11,505,715 of record OX439394.1, read on the forward strand.
TCTTTGAGGCAATTTGTTCTTTTCTATCTTTTCTTGTGTGAGTGAATGTGAAGGGTTAGGGATGGTTGCAACTTTGCAAGTCAGTGTCGCTTCTTTTTTGACACCCTTTGATGGCATTTGTACTTTTCAATTTTTTCTAGTGTGAGTGAAGTTGCAATGGGACGCTGTATAATTAATAATCTCATTTCGTAGATAAATTAAAGGCCTAAGTAACTAAGCACGTGGTATTGGAAAAGCTGTTATTTAAAAATATGTTTGTGCGTGTAGGTGCATTTACATAGCTTAGAGTTAAAACATTGTGAAACTTTTGTAACACCTTGTATAAAGAGGAAAAGTTTGTAAGTATGTATGTATGTAGGTTTGTAGGGGTAATCTCCAAAAATACTCATCCGATTTTAAAAATTCTTTCACTAGTGGGAAGCTACGATATCTCTGAGTGCTATAAGCAATTTTATTGTGATAACGGGAAAAAAACTAAGCCTGCGCGGACGAAGTCGCGGGCACAAGCTAGTCGTCATATAAGACTATAGGCGACGTCTCCGTTAAACTGGTCTAATAATTAATTCACTGGAGTAAACTGACAGACACTAATGTCACTTTGTAAAATGATTGGCAGCATTATTTTACAAAGTGGCATAAGGGTCTGTCAGTTTACTCCAGTGAATTAATTATTAGACGGTCTTATTTACAAAGTTTCAGTGCTTTAAACAGCTGTTATTGAAGGTCTAACAAACTGTTTATTTGTTCGCTAAATACTGAAAACCAATATAAATTGATAGACGTTAAATCATTTATGAGCGTTTTAACTTTTTTTTAATAGGACAGATAAAGTTTAACAGAAGTTTTCTGTAGTAGGGTAATAGGTAAAAGAGGGCGATTTAGCTATGAATAAGCTCTAAGCTCGAAACAAAGATCAACACTTTCGTAGTACTTGCCCTTGGAGGTTTTCCAGAAAACTTATGGCACGATCTTGGTTCGGGCAACATGGTCTTTGGCACCGTCCAATAAACATTCCGGTCCCATCACGCGGCACACACGCGGGCCGCCTGCGCACACGCACACCTGCACACCTGTGACGTATGGGGATTGTAGTCTAAGAGGCCGACGTTAGGATAATGTGACTCTACCGGTTAACGAAAAAAAACATAGAAGCATTTCTTCGAGCTAACCCATCCTCTAAAATCGGCACACGCATCTACTCGCGTAGACAACTTTACTAAATAGTGTGACTCTACCGTCTAACGAAAAAAAACATGGAAGCATTTCTTCAAGCTAACCCATCCTCTAAAATCGGCACACGCATCTACTCGCGCAGAAAACTTTATTAAAAACATTTTAAACCAATAAGAGAACAAGAAACTCCGTCATTGGTGGATAGTTTTCGAGCTATTGATGTTATTTGACGTATTATACTGACAGCGTCAAACTGACGTCTCCTCTATGACACGTCTATCGAATTACTAAAATCGTGAGAGGAACCATCTGTAGACTCCACCCATACGAGAACCATATGCATTAGGTAATTTCTCAGGGCTAGTTTTGTTCTGCTCGCTGGACTCTACGTAGTATATAACTTCTTCTTGGCGTGCCTTTCCTAATGGACGTTGGAGCTCTTCATTTATGCTATTCTGTTCCTTGCCAAGCGAAACAGATGCTCAACACTGGCTACCTATCTCCGTCCATTCCGTTTGCCAGCTACGGGTTGTTGGCGAGTGTGAGGTGGGCTTTGGTTTTTTTGCCGCGTATTTTTCGCTTTTTGTCGCATATCTCGTGCGGCGCCTTAAGTTCTAGACCGATTACATATTGGTCACTTAAAGCTGTAGACAAATTTCTATACAATCTGAGACCAACCCACGAAAGACTCGTAACGAACACTTTTGACGCCCGCTCCCGGTCTATCCCTCGGTCCGGTACAAGTGTCGTAGGCGATAGGCGCGTTCGTGCGCCGGCGCATGCCCCGAGCCCATCGCGGCGCAATCTTTATAAGGTGGTAAAACATATATTTAACGCTAAACGCTTGCCGGCTACGGGTTGATGGCGAGTGTGATGTGGGCTTCGGTTTTGTGGCCACGCTATACAAGGTGTTACAGAAGTACCTAACTCTTTTTACAGGGTAATAGCACCCGGTGATAGGGATCACAAACTAAATATTATTTTTGCTCTATGACGTTCCGTTAATTTTTAAATTAACAAAATGTGAACGATGACGGGAGAAAAGTATTTTTTAAATATTGTTTTCATTTACTTTCACAATGTTTTAACAACTCAAAGCTATGTAAATGCACCTACACGCACAAAACATATTTTTAAATTTGAGGTAATAACAAAAACAAAAAAGTTATTAAAAAAATAAATTATGAGGTTATAAAATAAAATTTGTTTTTTTTCAACTTTTTTTTACAGATTTGACATCCTGTTGACCAGTAGGTTACACCCTGTAAAAAGAGTTAGGTAGTTTTGTAACACCTTGTATTTCACTCGTTTTTTTTTTGTTCTTGGATATGTACGCAGACGTAGAATGCAATAGGAGTGATTCTTTCGCCATTAACAGAAAGTATGTATTATTAAAAAAAAAAAGATTTAAAAAAATGTATTTCAAAGCCACGTAAATTATACAGATAGTTACAGTTACAGTGATTGTAACAATGGTTACAGTACAGTAATGATTATCTGTAATGGTCTCCACGCTAGATTTACATCTGTGTTGTGGAGGCCTAGATTGTCGATATGCTAACGTTAGGTTTAGATGGCGGGTCAACGCTGAGATTTAGTATGTATTTAGTTAGTATCGATGACAATGGTGCCATAAAACATATTTTCAGACTTCGAGTTTCTGACTTCCCCTACTGACCCATCTCAACGCGTTACCCTGTAGAATCCCTTCCCCGCCAAATTCTGTGCAGATTTAAGAGGATCCATCTAAAAACAACTATTTTGAGAGGGCTGAAAAAACCTATGTCCATGCAACGCACAAAAGTAAAGCATCCGGAATTATGTAGAGCAACTGGTAATAAAATACCTACGTGTATTAATGAGCTCAACAAGCTATTTAAGAAATAACTTTTCTGTAACAGCCGTTTGGGGAAGTGGGTGTGCGTAAGTGACTTAGTGCGACATGTTTGGCAACATGGGTGGACTAAAGTAGGTCTCTTGTTTGCAAATTTATCATTCGGTAGAGCAAAGCTCACTAAACAAGTAGCCAACCTGACCGACCAATCTAAGCGTGCCCGCCTTTTCCATTCAACGTAGAAGAAACCTGCCTAGGTCCAATCTAACATACCTACAACCACACACGCTCTCAAAATCAAGCCTCAATTTCATACCGCACCTGTATGGACCGTCAATTGCGGCAGACCAATCTCAGATAACCTGACCGCTGACACGCCCACTAAATGACAAAAATAATAGCCAACACACACTCACACACAAGCCATATAGGCACTGGAGAGAGGTGGGCACACACACATATAAATATAGAACCTCCAATATACTTTGAACCCCAATTATCACACTTTGCACCCCGATTTGGTCCGCGATTTCAACTGGTGAAGGGACAGATATGGGTCTAGGCAATTTTGCCGCAACATATGTTGTTTTATGCCGGTCGGTTTATTGAATCGATATGAATGAGGTATTGACTCGTTTTACTTGTTCCACTATCTGGCTTGACGTCTCGATCGTGCCCGATAATGTTCTAGGCTATATTTTATTGGCACGCTTTAATTAACTATGTGGGTAGGTTGGTATTAAATTGCGGTGAAAAGCTGACTAGAAATCGGAAACTGGAATGAAAAACAATAGACAACGAGCGGGAAATTAAAAGTAAAACAAAAACGCTGGCCGCATTCGACGTTCGAAATTCAAACATGGCAGGCAGAATGTTCCGTCCAATTAAGGAGGTCACAGATCGATCGCAACGAAATTACTTACTGGCCGAATGCAAATTCGCTGCAGCCGTTATTAGTAAGTGCTGGCTGGATAAACACAAACGTTTTTCATCTGGCGGTAGACAATAAAAAAGAAAATGTTTTTTTGTATTGTTCATTCGATTACCACGTCCCGCAATGATTCGTTTCATATTTATTATCAAATGCTGTCGACTTTTCTTTGTTGTTATGGTACAACGTAAACCCTTAACAAAAACCAACTTTTGTTTCTTTTGTCAAAAAATTAACAATGTTTCTAGTGGTCGATTGGAAAGTCTCACTCAACGATTCTCGAATATAGTTTGAACAGACATATTCGTTATGCCTGAAACTGTCCAAGTCACGACCTAGAACACTCCAAACCCTACTCTAAAACTCGGAGACTAAGGTGTAAAATCGATGCAGACAAAAACAAGAGTGATCTTTTTAAACCGCATAATCGTCATGCAAAAAAGTGTCTTCAATACTCAAACTACTGTCGATCCGAATTGAGTTTTATTGCTTTCGGTTTATTGTTGGTTTTGCCTCGTTATTTGTGAATATAAGAACGAAGGTAAGTTTGATGTGGTCGTGGGAACAACGATCAGAGGTAAAACACAACGATTTTAAAATACAAGTCACAGAAGACTCACTTCAGCTGACCAATGCTTAAGCAGGTTAAAATATTCATAGAATCGCTTCGTCTTGGAAAAGGATTCATAAACCAAAAATATTATTTACTAATTAAAATATTTGACGCTGGACTCTACGTTTGCATTCACTTGACGATCTGAATGTACAAAATCGATTCCTAAACGAATCGAAAAAAGTGCCAAGAACACTAGAAATAGGCGAACGCTATGTTGACATTCATAAAGGTTTTGAAGACATTTTCGCTGAAAAAATTAGGCATCGCGCTTTTTTTTTTCAGCGAAAATATCTGGCAAGCTGTTATGGATAACAACACTAAAAGTGACGTTCATTGCAAAATTATTATGTCTTACTTTAAGAAGGCCTTTCGTATCCCTATTCGGTAGATATAGGAAACGTTGTAGGGAATAACGAGAGCGCTCTCTGAGATCAGTCTTAAGATATTGTTGTGGGTAAGTGGAAATTGTGAGGAATTTAATACGTAAACACTGTCTAGGGCTGAGCTGTTTAATCTACTTAGATTAAACAGCTCATAAATGCTAAAACGTGGACGCCTTTGTGGCTTCTATCAATCCGTTAGGTACAGTTTCTTTAGTATATCCTTATCTACATACATAGGTATGTACACCCGACAGCACGTATACGCTTACATGCATGCACTCTACTTGGTCACGTTACGGGCGACTTTACAACAAAAGTGTACACTCTGACGTGCTGTACTAGCTTTTACCGCGACATCGTCCTAGTAAACACTTCTTCTTTTTAACCCCCGATCCAAAAATAGGGGTGTGTCTGTGTGTCTCTCTGTGGAACTGTAGCTCTTAAACAAATCGGTCTGCCATCGACACGCAAAGAAGAACAGGTGCACCGATTTGAATGCGTTTTTATTTAAATTAAAAGCAGGTTTTCTAGCAAGACGTGTTCTAAGACCAGTTTTATCAAAATCCGTTTGGCCGTTTATGAGATACTAGCTTTTCGCCCGCGACTTCGTCCGCGGTGACTAAGATAAAAGGTTGCAGCTCTATTTTTCCCCCGTCAATTTCAACCCAATCGGTCAAGCCGTTTAGTAGTGGACATACCGACAGCAGCGCCACCCACCGGGTCCAATTGTATTTTTAAATCATCCCGGAAACCATCGAAGTACCCATATAAAATTTCAACCCAATCGGTTCAGCTGTTTAGAAGTTATGTCAAAAAGATAAGTACGGAAGGATAAATTCTTACTACCTGTTGTCCTATTACCCGTTTTCCCGTAGGAATGAAGCATTTTCCTGCTGTAAAAAGTAGCCTATGTTCATCAGGGATAATTTCGGCTTCTAATGGTAAAATATTTTTTCTATTCGGTCCAGTAGTTTCGGAGCCTATTCAATACAAACAAAACAAACAAACATATCTTTCCTCTTTATAATATTAGTGTAGATGTTAATTTGAAACTAAAATATTGAGGGTTTTTTTATTATTTTGTAGTGCTGGGGAGAATATCAGGTGGGCTGATGATCTTAAAGATGATGAATTACAGATACTTACACAGATAGGTACACTCAGTATTCAGTATTTTTATTAGGCCTGCTTCTTGGATATCGTTTGCTTTCAAGAAAACTCTTGGAGCGTGCTCATTGTTCTAATTAAAACGGAGAAATTTTCGTAACTCATGAGTTATTTTTGCAAGGGCCCTACTCAAGATTAATTCACCCAATCCAAAAACTGGGGGTCAACCGGCTAAAACGAAGCCGATTACCATTGGCGAAAATCGAAGTTCGATTTATGAATAATTTACTGGGTGGCAGTGCATTTTTCATAAATCGAACTTCGATTTTCACCAATGGTAATCGGCTTCGTCTTAGCCGGTAGACCCCCAGGTTGGTGATGTTTTTTTCTCTACCTTCATAAAATATTGATAGAGCCCATTTTTCTAAAAAACTAAAACCCAAGGCCTAGATTCAAATACAGCAATGAGCTTTACTCATGACCTAAATATACGTATAGATAGATACCTAAGTAAATAGAAGGCATTAGGTATGCGCGAACTCAATATGGCAAGATTAATAGGAAAGCAAAAATTTAATTGTGCAGGGATGGATACACTATGTCAAAGAGTTTATCCAGCTGTAAAATTCGAAAACAGGCAAGGCAACGAAATCGATCGCAGCGTTGAGAACGTTCCAAATAGAAAAGCCGGACTAAGGTCCACATTTAGCTGGACGTTTAGCCCTGAAAGCCTGACACACGGTTTTTATTTTTATTGTTTCTTTAATTTAGTAGTTCCTAACCTTTTCTGCTAAAAATCTTAAAGGAGCCTAAAATTCAATTATTTTATATTTAAATAAAAGCTAGATATAATAAAATCAGAGGTATGCGCTAGAAAATATCAAAACTGAAGTCATTTTGTAAGATGACTGCACATCGAAAATTTCAATATTTTTTTTTTGAAGGAAATAAGTGAAGTTGCCAAGTGACTTAAAGCCTGACAAAACCCGTAGGTACAGGCTGGATATTTGGCCGGACATAACTGTAAAAAGAACGACATTTCCAGCTAAAGCCGGACATATGGCAACCCTACCTGGAAGTGCTACTGGTCGATTAAGGATATTACGAAGGGAAACCTTACTCTGAGGTAAAGTACCTACTAATTTTTATTCCATGGTAGGTGCCCTATCGAGATCGGTTCGGTTCATTCGTCTCGTTCGATTGGATAATTTACAGTTGTTGCTAACAAAATGTTATTGTTACTAGAGTGTGATATCGAGCGAAGACAAATGGCGAATTATTTAGAAATTATGTTGGTACAAATAATTTAAAATCACTAGTACTTTTGATAGTGCGATAATAAATAAGTACTTTATAATTACCAATCTAATTCCACATTTATCAAATCAATCATTACTTTATTGGAATTAAAAATATGAAAATTAAAATACGGTTCGGATTTCAGCTCCAGTTAAATTGGTTACTCCTAGCGCCATCTTGTATCGAGTAGAAACATTATTACTTTAATACATTATTTTGTATCAAGCTATAATAGCCATTAATATTACTATGAAATGAAAGGGAAATTATTTACTAAAGACAGAAACAAAAGCTCAATATTTTTATCGTCAGAGTGTACCTACACTTTCGCTGCAAAATCGCCCATAACCTAAATGAATAGAGTGCACCCGTGTAAGCCTCTACGTGCTGTCTTATATACCTACGTTACAAATGTCTTTACCATCACGATTTTGATCTCCTAAACATCCGAACACAATGTATGTAGCTCTAAATGGGTTCGGATGTATCGAACAATCATCTTCCTACTGATAAGCAGTTACGAACAATGAGTTGATAATGATATTTTGACATGCTGACATCTTATTAACTGGGCAGTGCTTTGTAAGGTACAATCAGAGTCAATCCCAGTATAAAACTGTTATCCCTATACAAGGTGTTACAAAAGATCCTAACTCTTTTTACAGGGTGGATCACAACTTAAATGGTATTTTTTTGCTCCATGACGCAGTGGCGGAAAAAAAGTATTGTTTAAATATTGATTTAATTGAATTTCCCAATGTTTTAATCAAAGCTATGTAAAAGCACCCGCCTGCACACACAAAAATATTTTTAAATTTCAACTAATACCGAAAACAAAAAAGTTATGAAAAATTCATTTGGTGTTATAATTTTAACTTTTTTTACAGAATTGACATCCTGTTGACCGGTAAAAACAGTTAAGATGTTTTGTAACACGTTGTATATCTCTCCCCCATCGGACATGCCTTGCCTAGTGTGGGTCAGCACAAGTCGACCTGATATTTTAATTTACGGCAATAAACTTTTTTGCTTACTTTACTTTACTTGTATTATACAGGGTGTTAAAAGACCGCCAACAGACCCAAAAGCCACGCATACTAGACACCAAAACAAAGTACTTTTTTGATAAATTATTGCTGGGAAACGATTTGGGTTTTCGAGGTTATAATTTTGAAAAATATTTTATCACGCAATGGACGTGAAACAGAACACAGAAGTCATATTGCGCAAACGTAGGTATAAGTTTAAGTTACATATGCTTGAAGTGCCAATGTTTAGTATACATTGCGGGTTGTAATTTTAACGTCGTTTTTTGTAACAAATATGCATTATTTTGATATGGCTTCTTAAGAAGATATGTTAATAACTAGATACTGAATACATTTCTGCAAAAAAAAAAGTTTTGAAAAGTCCGACTTTGAACCTCATTATCTCAGAAACCGTTGATTTCCCAGGTATAGTTCCTTGGGCAAAAATGTTCCTTATGATGAGGACAATACGTGGTTTCCCGCTTTGTTGGCGGTCTTTTAACACCCTGTATGCTCTTTGCTTTACTTAATACTTAGGTAGGTACTGCGCGTGGTAAGAGCTACGATGGTGCAAGTTACATGTTAGCATTATTGTATTCGAAACGGCTCGAATCGCGATTGGTTTTTAGGCAAATTAATTACCTTATTTATCCCGACGTTTCGGCCGCGTTATGACCCGTTTCGAAATACAATAATGTTTAAATATCGCGAATCATTAAAAGTGAATAAATATTAGCATGTCGCTGTCAGTACTTAGGATTATTGTCTGAGGTTCGGTTTAGATTTGTTTTGTTTAATTGTCTGAATAAAATCGCATCGACTGAGAAAAAAATAATTCCTCACTGCCTTCAACCTACATTCATCGTGCCTGGTGGCGCCATCTAGTATCGAATAGCAAGACTTAATACTTAAAAATTGTTTACCAAAACTTTATATGTACGCTGAATATTTCCATAAACTTCCATAGAACTAAATTATAATGCTTTTCCAAACTTTTGTGGTTATTATCTTCTCTATCCAGATTTGTAATTTCAATCGGTTTTATTTTATTTTTGTTGATTATGAGGTACCTAACCTATGTGTCTTAGGCCCGGTTTCTGAATTAAGAATTTTGCTAAGCAAATAGTAGTACTTAACTATCGTTCTGTCACGCTCTTTTGTGAGAAATCTGCAGAGACAGGACGATACTTACCCATTTGCTTAGCGAATTTCTCAATTCCGAAATCGGCAGTTAGTTTTTTGCATGTCTGAAATTTTAATGGTGTGAATTAAAATTGTAAAACGGAGCAAGTATTTTTATTTTCCCATTGAAACCCGGACCTATTTACTGTCTCAAGATCTAATCGCATGCCGAGACCACACACACGCCTGTCTGTCTCTCAACTCTCAATTGAATCTTACAAAAGAAACTTTGCTTCTCCTTTCAGGCGTAGCCGGAGTGTGTGGCGACGGCACATTGATACGTTGTGATTTGTGTGACGCGGATGTAGTGGGAACGTTGAGGATTGGCTGTATGACAATTATATCAAAATAATATGAAGCTGAAATGATAAAATACCGTTTCGAGGTTGAGCTGCAAGGAATACACGAAAAATACTCTAAGATATTTTCTCAGTGTTATTTAGGAGAAAATTGCAAAATTAAAAAAAAAATACAGTTCTACAGCGTGAACGCCTTTGCCCTCGGTCTTTGCCAGAGAAAAAAAAAACAGAATGTAAAAAAAAAGAAAAATGTAATGGACGCCAAGGCCAATGATGAGTAATAAAATAAGGAATAATAAAAAGGACGGTATGGTACACACATAGAAATTAGACGTGAGTTTTTCAAGGGCAACCACTTCAACCACTAGGCAAGGAAAACATATTAATTTAATTTCATGATAAAATGTTAGGTCCCTCAGAAGACTTTTTTTAACCAGCAAACTCAGGCAATCCGTAAAAGTTAATCACCAGCAGCCAATCCACACCACACCGACTACACATCCCTCAGAAAAGCAACAATACCCCACTCACGGCGCAGACACACACACATCGCCGAGACAATAACAATAGCCCTCCTCTAGGCGCACTTGGTAATTTGCGCGCTCGCCCGCCTTAAATGCTGGAAACGAAATCCGCTCCCGAATTTTCGCGGATACTGAATTAAAATTGCTTATACGGCGTGTTACGAAGCTGTTATAATGCCCGCGGGATGAGAATGGGATGCGACCTTTTGGAACTGAGACGCGCGCGGTAAGCAAACTCGCGTCGATGCAACAATAAAAATAAGTATGTTTTCGATTGACTTTGACAAGGTTCATACGATTATACATATGATTTTTTTTTACTAAGGGTGGCATTAATAGTCGGCATCTCAAGCTCGAGCTCAAGTAGATGAACTCAGAAAACGAAATCACCGACTTGACACCTTGGCTAATGTCAATGTCAAGCTCAAACTAGTGTCTATTAATATGCTGACAGCTACTCAAGCTTGACATTAGCCAAGGCTTAACATTAGCAAATTTTATTTTCTGAGATCACCTACTTGAGCTCGATCTTGAGCTGACGACTATTACTAACTAAGGCCTTTGCATCTACGTAGATGATTTATACAGCGTCCAGTGGCACCTTCACTCACACTAGATGGGTGAAGAGACCACTCGGCGCTGCAGTGCCTGGGACATTGTTTTTTTTTTTAGATGGAGTAGGCTTGCCCAGCACCTATACCATCCTGACAGCTTAGTCGGCCTAGCCCACAGGAAAGACGGGTCAATACGTGTGGAGCCAACTAAGCCGCGGGTTTCCTCACGATGTTTTCCCTTCACCGTTAGCGATACCACGACTATTAATGCCACCCTAAATCTACTCGCTCGGGGTGAAGGGGTGAAGAAATCTGAGGAATATTGCCCTAAATGTGAAAACTGCCAAGCTCGAGCCACCGAAAGGCTGTGTTCGCTAGGCATGTAGGCTTCTTACGTGCCTTAAATATTTGGAGCAAGAAAGGCACGACCCAGGAAATAAAAAATGTACATACTCCGTGCAATTTTAGTGGTTTTAACCCTTGATTTACCCGGTGACTCAATACATACGCAATTTACCCGGTGGAGTCCCTAGGACTCCCTGTGATAAAATCATTGATTTAACATGAATGAAAAAGTTTTTAAAAGTTAAATACCATTTATATTGATTAATTATTTATTCAGTTTTATATTGACATAGGCTTTTTCTTAAAATTATGAATTCACAACCTTTTATTTAGGAAAACTTTGAATGAGGCGTTTTTAGTAATAAAATTACGAGACCTAACTTTATGTCTCAATATTTAGAAAAAAAAAACCATTTTAAAAGTATTTTTTATAGAAACTCTATGGAAATATAATAAATTTTATGTAAAAAGAAAAAATATATACTTCTTGGAACAAAAATTAAAAACGTGCAAGACCTTCTCAATCACGAATGGCGACGCAGTCATTGCATTTTTTTTTAACACCCAAGGCACACAGGTTTAGTGCAAGTATGGCAAAGATACGCAGTCTTCCTTTTTAGACGGGGTGGACACAGGTGATAATATTTTTTTTCATGCCGAAGTAGTTTCTGATCATCAATATCGCCTAGGCTGATTCAACGGTAAAGTTTCTTGGTTCTCATCATCAAAGTCGGTATCACTTAGTTCTTTCGGCCAATTGACTACCACAGATTCAGCATCTTCATCTAAGACACCTATGTTACTTGTAGACGCCATAATATCGCCTGAAAACAAAAATAATAGGCAATTAAAAAAACTGTAAAGAAGCTGAAACTATAACATAAATGCTCCGGTGGAGTCCCACGGACTCCCGATGCGTGTTTACTCACCGATCGGAGTCGCGCACGCTGATGTCCGCTCTGCCCTGAGTTGGGATCGTCACCGCGTGAAGGTACCGGTACGCGCTATTTGTGATTCCAAAAAATAAAGATTTTATGAGCGCTGAAAGTTTTTGATGGAGTCCCAGGGACCTACCGGGTAAATTAAGGGTTAAAGCCGAAGGTATTTTGTTGGTGATTCTGAGCCAAATGACAAAATTTCATTCCAAAACGCGCGAAATAAAAATTCACTTCTCCATACAAATGGTGTCGATTGGCGATAGCCGTTTGTACTGGGAAGTGTTTTTTTTTTTCGCTCGTTTTGAAGTAAAATTTTGGAATTTGGCTCAGAATCACGAACTAAATACCTTCGGCTTTAAAACCACTAAAATTGCACGGTATACGACAGCACGTCAGAGCGTAATTTTTTTATGTAAAGTCACCCATTACGTAACCAAGTAAAGTGCTAGCGAGTCGTCGGGCTGTATTGGGTACATTCTACAATTTTCTAAAATTCCAATAGTTACCTATTAAGATAAGATAGATAAGATAAGATTTTATTTCAGACAAAATGTACAAAAAAGACCTTATAGTATACCAAGGTAAAGGTACCCTAAAAAGGTAAAATATTTTATTTATTGATAATATTTCCGCCCGTACACATGCTGTAACTTACCATCTTAGCATCACCAACAAATAACACTCGTCACAAACGAGGACGTATGAAAACCAGCTAAAAAAGAGAAGAAATAAACAATTTTCCTTCCTTCCTTCCTGGTGAAATATTTTCATTTGCGGAATAAATTTAGGGCGCCCTGTAGATGGGTGTTTTCTCAGAGTTAACGCGCGCTCACTGAATCCTCGGCATACATGTGTGTAGGGTTGGCAACGAACGAAATGGATTTTGCATTTTTAAAGATACGAAATTTTGTACATACAAGGTGTTGTTTTGTAAAGGGATAAATTATAATATTTTGACGTTCAATGTAAATAATTTATTCATCACATATTGAATAAAAAACTTCTATTCTGATTAAATCTGATTCTTTAAAAAATAAAAATATTATGTCTACACGCAGAATTACGTACAAACGACAGCACGTCGACCTTTACACGCTAGCACTCTACTCAGTTGCGTTACGGGCGACTTAACAACAAATATGTACAGTCTGACATGCTGTCGTGTGTACGTACCTACTTTATAAAAAATAAAAAAAAAAATTTAAAAAATAAAAATAAAAAGAACTTTATTCAAAAGCTAAATAATCAAAAAAATTACCTGCTGTTTTTTTAAATAACTAACACTTTTGAAAAGGTCGGAGACTCAGCATATCAAAAGGGCAGCCTTTTAAATGAATTAAACCGTGACGGGCGATTAGCGGTTGACGTCTGACCGGGCGTCATCGGGGCGGCGGAAAGAGTGCGGGAGGCGCGGTCATGGTCAAGTCTCTTCTTTCGTAGCACTTATTGAACGAGCGAGCGAAGCGAGCGAAGGTCTCCGCGTCTACTGGAACAATCCGGCGTTTGTACGTATGTATGTATGTTTGTATGTATGAACGTTCGTTCGACGATAACTTGAGTAAATTTGGTCGGATCGTTATGAAATTTGGTAGGCAGGTATACGAAATTAAAATAATTTTTAAGTTTGAACATGAGTCAAATCGGTCAAGTGGTTGCCGAGATATAGGGTTGTACAGTTTATATGCAAAGCGCGCGCGCGCCTGCGCGAATGGCGTTTGCAAAGTTACACATCTAAAACTAGGGTCGCGAGTTCGCAGTTCGGGGCGAACCACTAGTAATATTGTGCTTTCGACACGAGAAGAAGCAGATTTATGTTTTTGCCCCAAAATAGTTGTTTTGCCAGCCCTACCCTAAGTTCTTATATGCCGCCACTTATTTCGTGTCGACGCGCCACAACCACAACACAATACGACTCGGCGACTGTTATAATTTTTGTTTTCCCGAATACATTCGGTAGACAAAAGACCTCTTAATGAATGTATTGCCGAGGCATTACGGAGCCGAGATCTGGTTAGATTTTGCTCCTCGAGAATTGGGAGTACGGTGGCTGAATGATGCAAGATGTAGCACGTACTACACACGACAGCACGTCAGACTGTAACCCCACTTTTCTTGTAAAGTCGCCCCTAACGTAACCGAGTAGAGTGCTTGCGTGTAAGCGTCGACGTGCTGTTGTGTGTACAAGCTAGCAAAGAATGTGGAATTGACGAAGTCTCTCAGAGAGAGAGAGAGAGAGATAGTAAGAAAAATAAACAGCACGCTTGCACCACTGCGGATTGGCGATTTCGCGTTTAGGTTGAAATTCAAGGTTTTTTCGTCTGCCATAATTTCCTTTACGTTAAGCGATTTGTATTACTTATTGTTATCGTTATAAACAAGTCTTAAGAACGTGCTCATACCGAGCTTCGAACCTGGGACCTCACAATTTGTGTGTCCAACGCTCTACACACTGGGACACTGGGACACTGGGACACTGGCACAGGCTGAATAATCGTGTGAGAAAAAGAGAAAATTTTCGTCGTAGTTGTTTTCCAAGTCTTGAAAATAAAATATTTGTTTCCCACACACAGATATTTCACCAAACTTTTCATCAACACATCACAATATTATTATCGCAGACCGTTTCCTTCCCCCATCATTAATTCCGCTCGGTGAATCGCGGGCGCCTTTCTTTCATACACTCATCAGAATCCATACAAAAGTTTTGCAAGAGTGATACACGTCTTGGTGGGAACTTGCTGTATGGTGACCGTGATTTTATGCAAAAAAGGGACTGAACGATAATAAACTTAAAATTATTATTGTTCAAAGCATAACAAAATTTGGCCGTAATTAAACTTTGTATCGCAATTCACTGTTCATTACTTTTCTATTATTACAAGTTCTTGTTACAAGTACGAAACGGCCAAGCCACATAATAATTATTTTGACAAAGGTGTAGAGTTTTGTGTAGAGAGAAGTTAGGGCTTGTAGAGTTCGGGCGTGTAGAGTTAGAAGCTTGGCTCTACATGAGATCTGATAGCTTTTTCACAGTGCGAGGTGTGTGGTCTCGTCTTGGCAACATTTTTTACATGAAAATGTTTTTGGTGGGATATAATACACAGAAACAGTTCCGCGAACTGGACACTAGTGCCTTCTCTCAGAGAAAAAGATCAAAATCGATTTTGGTGATTTTTGCGTTGTGGGTTTTGCTTCAGACTCTCAGGTTTCTTCATTATTTGCCACGGTGTCGCAAGAGCCATCCCTGCCACATGATAAAGCTTTCCGGATTATAATAGAAACTAGTCGACTTTCCCACATAACTTAAGTGAAAGAGTGTGGTGTTTTACTAGTAAATAGTAGTGAAGTAGTTTATTAGGTTAGTTTTATTTTTATTTAAAAAACTTAGTGACAATCTTGTAAATAACCAAATAAAAATTACAACACGTGGTTTTCCTTCATTAGTTAGCAAGGGTGGTATTGCTGACCTCTCGCTAACTACGAGTAGTGTGCCTATAACCAACGTCCCTTTAAAAGTTTCCACAAATACTATTATAGGTCCTAACCATGGTCACCCTACCACTCTTCATCTGAAGCCGATTGTTCCTAAGATTGGTTCAGGCCTCCGCATATGAACTTAATTAATGAATGTGAACGAATGACTAAGCTTATTTCGCGTAGAATGAATATATTATTATTTACGTAGCGGCTTTTGTTTCGGAAAGGAAAGCGGGATTTGGGGGATTTCCGTGTGAATGTTAATTTTCGAGGCAGATATTTTGTGCTGCTTTGAATATAACTTCGACCGCATTTACGTACACAACTATAAAATTAAATATCTGCTTCTTCTTCAGTATTTATCTGTTTACTGCTGCACGTAGGGTAGGTATGCCTCTACGTTTTAGGGTGGCATTAACAGTCGTCAGCTCAAGCTCGAGCTTAAGTAGGTGATCTCAGAAAACAAAATCACCGACTTGAGACCTTGGCTAATGTCAATGTCAAGCTCAAGCTAGTGTCTATTAATATGCTGACAGCTACTCAAGCTCGAGCTTGGGCTGACAACTATTAATGCCACCTTTATACATCTCAAGTAAGTAAGTAACTCATTATTGTACAATTCAAAACATTTTACAGATAAACCGACCGGTCTATGGTCAATTTTGATGACATTGATAGGCAGCCTTGATGACATTGATCGGGTCATCGTGCAGCTTGTCTGCCCACACTTCGGGTCCCTATACGGAGCCTATTCCAGGCCGTATCTTCCAGTATGGCAAAACTATTTCGTTCTAAAACTAAACCCCGTGACAAAATAAGGAGTAAACCATTTGCTAGCCCCCCACAAGGTAATTTTAGTAGAACCTACTAAGGTAATTGCAAAACATCGTCAGTTACTTTAGCCTTCCTCATCCCGACAACATTAGCATGTTCAACGAAGCTCCTTTATTTTCAGCTAAATCCTATCTCCTTCGTCACATCAGGAGACGAGACACCACAACATAAATGTGACCATAATTGTGCAAAGTCATTTGTCCCCCCACTTTTGCACATTGCGTTCTTATTATGAACTTAAAATAAACTCCAAATTGCACGGGAGCTAAGTAAAGAAATACGAAACGTCAACCTGTGCTTAAAATTGCTGCTGGCTGTACATGGAGCTATGAAAAAGGTGGAGTAAGAAACACACTAAGGCCCGGTTTCTGAGTTGAGAATTTTGCTAAGCAAATGGGTAAGTATCGTCCAGTCTCTGCAGATTTCTCACAAAAGAGCGTGACAGAGCGATACGTAAGTATGTGCTTAGTAAAATTCTCAACTCAGAAACCGGGCCTAAGGCGCGGTTTCTGAATTGAGAATTTTGCTAAGCAAATACTTAACTATCGTTCTGCAAGTGAGAAATCTGCAGAGACAGGACGATACTTACCCATTTGCTTAGCGAATTTCTCAAATCAGAAAGCGGCAGTAAATTCACTCATTAGGTAGGTATACTAAAGTTTAGCCTCTCCAACTGGCACTCACTAAACGTCCGTAATGGACGCTAAGGCGACGGATGATGAATGACTTAACTCTGTGTCTGTAAATAGAAGCTGAAAAAAGTACCACCAAAGAACCTACCTATACAACCTACGTAGGAACGTAGGCAAGCAAGACAGCACGTACGTAGACTCTTAGACGCGTGCACTCTATTCACTTACGTTACAGGCGACTTTGCAAAAGGTCTACGTTCTGTTGTGTGTGCATTAAGTCTTGGGGAAGGCAGAGACAATACAGGGTGCACTCGAATTCGAAAGCGGAACTTCAAGTAGGCTGAACTTGTACAAGGTGGCGAAAAAAATGGCGCGAAAAAAATATCAGTGTTTCATACATTTGGCGCAGCACTGTGTCTACCTTTTGTATGGAACAGCTGATATTTTTTTCACTCAATTTTTTTAGCCACCTAGTACAAGTTTTTTGTATTGATGAGTAGACAGCCTACTTAAAGTTCCGCTATCTAATTAGAGTGCACCCTGTTGTTTAGCACTTGGCACGATTCCGACTTCTTCCACAATGTAAATAATTTATTTATGGCATATTGAATAAAACCTTTCAACTTTGACTTTGACATGATATCAATGTCACTGTTGCTTGTAGTGCCAGGAAATGACTGGCTAAAAAAGTCTCAGATCGAAAATAATGGGCAAAGGATAGAGAAGTCAGAGCTGGCGTCAGCATGAAGAGACCTTTATTCATCAGTAGGTGTTAAACGGCTGATGATGATGATGAGGTTGAAGAAGAAGAAGTTAATAAGTAAGGAAAAAAAATTCACAAATAAAAAATGTGGCTTTTAAAGCTACAACTCTACTATCTTCATCACATAGATGACACGCAAACTCGTTCCAGCTTACTCCAAAACCTGCACAGAACCCATTCGCAGCTCCAGGCGCTAAAGTTAATCTGTGACAGCCGTGCAATCTCATACGACCGCTGCTGTCTCATTTGTTTAATGGTGTTAATATTCTATGCGCTTATTAATTTTTTCCTTGCGCTCTGTCTTGCGACACTAGTTGGATCCCTATTCCGTGTAAGTTTCGCGAGCGAAAATGACACAAAGATACTGTAGGTAGGTAATGGATCAACTGACAATTTAAAGATGCAAAGGCACTTTGAGATGTGGGTGTACAGACGGATGCTTAAAATTGCCTGGACCCAGAAGGTCCGTAACACCACAGTGTTGCAGAGAATGAGGAAGAAAGTAGAGATCCTGAAGACCATCTGTTCACGCTTGTGATACCAGAGGCAGACAGGCTTCATACACTCATCACTCATGTCAAGATGACATGTGTCAGGATGACAAGATCACGTCATTTTGGACCAATCTAAAGGCAAACAAGAGCCGCGCTGTCAAATAGAGACCCAATAGGAGCACGCCAACAATACGCGTTTCTGTCAGCGGCTTTTGTGACCTTGTTGGACTTTCTCTAACTAGCTATCGAGCTTCGCACATCAAAATTGTAATATTTCCTGATTAAATGTAAAATTTAAAGTATCGTAGTATCTTCAAAGCTGCTGTTCATCATTCTTCGACTGCCATCCTCATCTACATCCCATTCGTCCGATCGCGGACACCATCCAAAAGAAGAAGCTAGATTATTTCGGCCACATAATTAGAAATAATAACAACAAGTACAGCCTCCTTCAACTGATCATAAAAGGCAAGATACCAGGCAAAAGGAGACCTTGTTGACCCAAGATATCATGGATGCAAAATCTGCGCGAATGGTTCGGGCATTTTTTCGTTTGGCGGCTTCGAAGGACGAGATAGCCAAACTGATCGCCAACCTCCCATAGGAGACGGCACGCAAAGAAGAAAAAAGGCAATAGTAAAAATATTAGTGTCAAGAATATTTCGGTTTGCAAGTGAAAACGGTGCTGTGTGTGATGGACCTTAAAGGAAAGCCTATGAATTACAATGACTTGGAAAGAAAGATCAAGTGAGCAGGATTCCTATTGCTACCGTGCCTTTGTTCTCCTCTTTGTAGTGCATGTATGGAACTTTGAAGATAATTTTATGATGTTTTGTTTTTATGTCTTGGAAAGAAAGATCAAGTGAGCAGGATTTCCTATTGCTACCGTGCCTTTAATCTCCTCTTTGTAGTGCATGTATGGAACTTTGAAGATAATATTATGATGTTTTGTTTTTGTGACTTGGAAAGAATTATCAAGTGAACAGGATTTCCTATGGCTACCGTGCCTTTGCTCTTCTCTTTGTAGTGCAATAGTGCATGTATAGAACTTTGAAGATAAGATTAAGATTTGTTTTTGGCCGAGATTATAGTATCAAATTAGTGAGTAAAAGTTGTTTAATATTATGTTAATCTGCACTGTGTAGAGACATCCCTCAACGACCTACGAATAAAATTAAATTGTAAATTGAATTGAAATGTAAATTGAAAGTCGCATTCCAGCAAAGAAAACGAATGTTCAAATATTCGATAAACTAAGGCTTCTAAGTAATGAGATGATCAGTCGGAAAACCCAGCCCGATGGTCGGGCGACATTGTCACAGCGGCGAAGGGTCCATGGATGCAGATGGCGAGGGACCGTGAGAGGTGGCGCGAGGGGAAAAAGGCCTATATGCAACAGTGGGCAGAGGTGGGCTGATGGTGATGATGATGATGAATGAGATGATTTATGCAGCGTCCAGTGTGACCTTCACTTACGAGTGGGTGAAGCGACCACTTGGACGCTGCAGAGTGCCGCTGAATGCTGAACGCTAGATTTTATGTAGAGACGTTTAGCAATTACCAGAATACACCTCCAGCCAGCAACTAACCACAATGCGACGGCAGCAATTTTGTACCGAATGAGGTAAGCCCACGCGTCTTCAAACTTTAATCCACTCTACACCTGGAGCAACCCAAAACCACCCTTATTGACAAGGGAACAAGAATCATAAAGCCAGCATTCATAACTTGGCCAGTGTATAATAGAAATCGTGAGCGCGACATGTCGGCACTGGTTGTGTTACAAATAATATGTTTATTGTGTTTAATGGCAACCCAGTGGTTTGTTTACGGCGAATTAATGTTTAATTAAAAGTAATTGAAGCTGCTAATTGATATTAAAGGTTCATCAGAGAATGGTTTTCGTCATGATAATACACGACGTAATCTTCGAGAATATAGAAGCTCTGACAGAAAGTATTCTTCATGCATTCCAAGATTCTCTAACTTCTAGCAACGACAGTTTTTTGATACGAAAACAAAAACACTAGGTAGTTCAGATCTAGTAAGTAATATACAGGGTGGCCCAAACATAGACGTCAAGCGAGGAAATCTAGATAGCTAACACTGAGGGCTACCCGAATCACCCCCATGTATGTTCAGCCATTTTTTGTCGTTTAGAAGTTATGAGGCTTTTAAGGTTTTTTTGAAAAAAAATACCTAGCGATGGATTTTATTTTGCAACTTTTTTTTCTTTTGTCTTTTCAGCAATATTTTTTATTCTTTAGAGTCTCAGATAAATTCTTTATCACCAAAAAAATAATGATTAGATATGGACATTTGGAAGATACCGCAATTTTGATCCAAAGTCCAAAAATGTTGTTTTCGAGAAAACATCACTGAAATAGTTAGTGTGGGGAAAAAAATAAGTAGAGGTCTGAAGGACTTTTTATTGATTTCAAAAACTTTCTCAAAGCCTCATTCGTCAGAATAATACAAAAAACTTGTCACTTTATGGGACTTTTATTCAAGTAATTTGCGATCAAAGTCAAAAAACTGGAGTTGGAAGAAATTTAATTTCAATTAATTTTAATTTATTTTGGTCGATTGGGACAAAAAACATTGCGGATCGGCTTAAAATCATCTGTCAATAGGATCTGCGTTAGAAATGCACGAAAAAATAAAAAAATAAAATCATTTAATTTTCAGACTTTTTTTATTTTTTTTAATTAAATTTTTTTTTTTTTATTCATGTTTTGTAAGTAAATTCGCTAATAAAATAATTTAAAATTCAAATAATGAAAAAAAAGAACAAAAAAAAGACAAAATATTTTATGGTATTTTTTTTATTTTTTTCTTTTATTTCCTATGCAGACCGTGCAATACCTATGAAGCCTACCTGCAATGTTTTTTTGTCCGAATCAACCAAAATAAACGTAAATCGATTGAAATAAAATTTCTTCCAACTCCAGTTTTTCGACTTTGATCGCAAATTATTTGAATAAAAGTCCCATAAAGTAACCGGTTTTTTGTATTATTCTGAAGAATGAGGCTTTGGGAAAGTTTTTGAAATCAATAAAAAGTCCTTCAGACCTCTACTTATTTTTTTCCCCATACTAACTATTTCAGTGATGTTTTCTCGAAAACAACATTTTTGGACTTTGGATCAAAATTGCGGTATCTTCTAAAAGTCCATAGCTAATCATTATTTTTTTAGTGATAGATAATTTATCTGAGACTCTAAAAAATAAAAAAAATGGCTAAAAAAACAAAAGAAAAAAAAAGTTAAAAAATAAAATCGAATGCTATGTATTTTTTTTCAAAAAAACCTTAAAAGCCTCATAACTTCTAAACGACAAAAAATGGCTGAACATACATGGGGGTGATTCGGGTAGCCCTCGGTGTCAGCTATCTAAATTTTCTCGCTTGACGTCTATGTTTGGGCCACCCTGTAGATCAGAACTGTATTCCTATAGAATACCATCGTGAGGAGACCCGCCATTTAGTTGCCTCCGCGTGTATCTAATTGTGGCTCGTATGTACGTTAATAATGGCTGTGATAAAAACTGCACAGGCAGGCCTCTAAAGTAGAAAACTTTACCGTTTATTTATGATTTCACGCTAAAGATGTAAATGTTAATATACATTTAGCTAACATACTTCTGATTTAAATCTGAATGAAGAGTCAGACGCAAGACAATGCAAACGAGGAGTGAAGTTAGAGTTGCAAAAATCTGCAGACTGAACGAAATCTAATAAAGATGTGTCTGGGTGGCCGCTTGGATGAAGCAGTTTATACAAATCGTCCGTGTGAGTACAGTACCTACTAGCATACTTTGTTGGTAGTATGAGCACTTTGACGAAGCACTACCACTTTCTTTTATATGTAATTCGGAAGGCAAAGTTATTTGTTCGAAAGTCCGTTATTGGCTTAATCTTATCTTTAGACAATATTGAGAAACTAATTTAAATATTTTTTATTTTGGTCCAGTAGTTTTGTTTTTTTTATGCGCTAAAATGTTTTGTTCCTATGACCGCCAACAGTATGCAGACCGTCGCGTGTATTTAAATAATTAAAATAAGAAAAGGGAGGTGCATATAAATTGAATGGCATATACATATTTTTTCTAAAATAATTATCCAGGGAGGAAACAGGTCTCCCTTTTTGTATTTTTTGTATGGAGCAGCCGGCTACTCCCGCTATCGAATTCGATTGCACCCTGTAGTTACGTAAAGTTACCACTCGGACGCTGCATTGCCTGAGACATGGAGTAGGCTTGCCCAGCACCTAAATACCATCCTCTCAACGTATTTGACAAAATAAAAAATAAAAAAAATAAAAACAGACAGTCAGTTCTAGTAATTAGTCGATCTCTCTGCCTACCCCTTCAGAGCAGTTCGTAAAGAACCTGCTGCTGTGTTTTCCTGTGAAGGACATTGAAACTGAGCTTTTTCTGTAGATAGGAAAACTTAGTTTTAATGTAGACGTTCCATAATTGCGGCAAATCACACATGCAAAATACTATTCACGCTAAATCCAATACCTACTAAGTGAGTTACAGAAATCAATGTTCAATGTACGGTCTGCAAAACAATAACCCCCCCTAGACGTTTAGTCGCAGCCGAGGGAGAGATATGATAAAACCTTCATTGAACATTAATGCCTTCTGGATACGTATGAATATTTCAAATGTGCCCCGATGTGGGCGATAATATGTTGGAATATTTGTTCTTTGGAGTAGGGTTAGCAAGAAAGGTAGAGTTTTTAAACTTTCATACCATTTAAGGTAAATTACATTTTTACAGCGTTTAAACGATGCGTGCAATCCGAGACATTACAGAAGTAGTCATAGTACTTACGTACTATTAATTTGTAATAGGTTGCGCACTAAAACATAGTTCCGTTATCAAGAATACAGCATAGTAATGAACTATTTTTGTTCGGCGATTTTTCGTTCGCGGCCATAACACAGTATTGTTTTAATTATTGTAAACAACAAAATAACAATAATTCAGCCGATTATGTGTTCTGGTCTACGAAGCAGTGGCACTGTCGTGGCGCGCACTCTTTTTATTTTCAAACCGTTTTTTTATTCCGTAGAATTCTGACAGCTATAATTTTTTGACCTGTCAGAGATTATATACTTAAACCTTTTTGGCCGGCCACTTTTTATTGATATGGATGACATGACACAAATCATACAAACAAGACCAAGACAATATTTTCGCTCGCCTGACAAGATCGAGGCCAACCAAAAGTCTTGATGTGTTCAAGACAGTCTCGATATCGAAATTGTCTTGTCGTGTCTCGCTTGCCGAATCACTACTAGCGGCAAATCTGTTAATATTTTATTTAGTACTGTACAAGTCGTGTACATGTCCTACTAGCCGGCAAAGGCCTTAACTCGCACCACGCGTGCCCACTGTGGATTAGCGGATAAGAAAACTATCCTGAGGAAGAGCATCTGATGCATGCAGAAAGAACTAGATGTGTAAGTTTTTTTTGCTAACCGTACGTACAGTTGCGCTCCCAAGAGACATCGTGTCTCGGCCGCATGATAAGAACTGCACACACAGACTCCTTCCTGCAGATCTCTGGAGGGCCCTGCGTTCTTGTTCTGCTGTAGGACTTATTATTTGTGCTGGGACGGGAGTACGGGACTGATTTAATGCAGCGCAAAAATGAGGTATCTAAGTACTACGGAAAATACTTTTTTTTTCATCTCCCATGCTCGGAAAGTTTGCTGTTACTAGTAACTTACGATCGTGTAAAGGCCGGATTTAAACTATCTGCATTTTAGTGCGCTTCGAAATTTGAACGCGGCGCCGGGAAAGTCTTTCCCGCGCCCTATGGTGTTGAAAAAGAAAAAAACACTGGCCGTTTAAGTAGATGCCAGATCCCGACCGAAAAAAGATCCTCATTCATAGTTCGTTTACACGCGTAATTCAGCGAAAGTGATTGTTCATGCCCATTCTCTATACAAAACTGTGAATGTAAATGGGGCATAAGCATCTTTTAAAAAGGTAAAGTCACGGAATAGAACATTCAGAAACGCGGTTTCTTCTTTCAGGTTTTTCAATATTTTGTACATTTTATTTATTTTTAATACCAGTAAATAAAAAAAATGCTTCACTTCTGTTTTATCAAATAGATAATTATGTTTTGGTTTGTTAAATACATTTTTTCAAACGATATTACTAATTTCATTTTTTATCTCCTACAATTTTTTTATTTATATGGTATAAGTTCAGAATGCACCCGAAAAAATAACATTCTATTATTTACATTATTTTTGTGTCTGGATAAATAAACTTCAGGAAATTATTAATAAAACGAATGGTTTTAATACCAACGAAGCTGAAAACTTTAGTGCGGCAGCCATAACTACAGTAAAATATGCTTTTAAAAGGAACTAATTCGACTCACCTGTTTTGCCTGTAAGTAGTTGTCTATAGAGTTTTTCCCGCTTGGCTAACAAAATCATTTCCTCGCTTCTGTGAGATGAAAAGTTTTGTGTTTCGCACGAATGCAATATTATTTGCGTTTCGTGCTTCTGAATACCTCGCTACGCTCAGGTTTCTTTTTTTGAACCACTCGCTACGCTCGTGGCTCAATTTTAGAAACCTTCGCTAGCTCGGTATTCAATACAAGCACTCGCCGCAAACAATAATTTTGCATTCTTGCATAACAAATAACTATTATCTCCCATGCTCGGAAAGTACGCTGTTACTTTAAACATGCGCTCGTAGAAGATCCTTTTTTAAACCACTTTGTATTTTGTGCGCTTCGAAATTTGAACTCGACGCCCTAACAAAAGAAATATAAGGAACTCCTTCAACTTGTAGCGTTGCCTAGCAACGGGTTGTTGATTCTAAGACACTTCGAGAAGACACGATTTGTAATCAACAACCCGATGCTAGGCAATGCCACTCCTTTGTGAATAAGCAAAGAAGAAGGAAACTCATTTCACTAACCTCTATGTAGGTACCTACCTACCTATGTCTATTGTTTGTCACGCATGGCTAACAAAATCATTCCTCGCTTCTGTGAGATGAAAAGTTTTGTGTTTCGCACGAATGCAATATTATTTGCGTCTCGAGCTTCTGAATACCTCGCTACGCTCAGGTTTCTTTTTTTGAAACACTCGCTACGCTCGTGGCCCAATTTTAGAAACCTTCGCTAGCTCGGTATTCAATATACAAGCACTCGCCGCAAACAATAATTTTGCATTCTTGCATAACAAATAACTATTTAACCCTTGACGAAAAAAAGGGATGGTATAAGTTTGAAGTACGTGTTTGTCTGTGGCATCGTAAAGCTCCCGATCGGATAAACAGATTTTTTTTATATAGCGACTCCTTACAGATGCAAAGACTTTGGCAATGATTTTTAGTTTGTTTACATCCATCCATTCAGTAGTTCCCTCAATGCTGAGGATCGTGACCATCATTGAAGGCTGCAGAGAGTAGAGTTCTCCATTGCGCTCTATCACTCGCGATGTGGATCAGTTCGTGCAGGTGTTTTCGCGTGGGTTCGGTCATATTATTTATGTTAGCCTTCCAAAATTTTATAAATAAATATCCGTCCATCTAGCGGGTGGTCGTTAGTTTGTAGGAGTATCGATTTCTTTTAAGCAAGTTTTTTATGGAACTTTGTGCTGTAGATATTTTTTTCAAGATGTGACATTTGAAACCTAATTTTCGAACTTCCATCGACTATATTTTTGATGGCATTATAATAATATTCCTCAGATAGTAAATTTCTAAGCAATAGAGGAAGCTTGGAGTTCTTGCGTTATATTTAGAAGCCTAATACAGATACCCCATCTCTTACCGCGTAGGGCACAAGGGCGCCAATCGAACAAAAAGGGGTATCCTAGCGTGTGGCCGACTGTACCTAAATGATGAAGTGACCTGTGAGACTTTGTCTCAACCACGATACTTACATCAAAATATGATCTTGACAAATCACCATACCATTAGATACCAACTTGCTACGATTCAACCTCCACACTTACCCAAAAAACATTACACGTCTCTGGATATCAGTATCATATCTTAAGCATGTTTTAATGAAGATAACACTATTGTTTCTTGATGTGCGTATTTCTGAAATAAGAACAAATAGAAAGTTTACTCTATACGAAAGCTTGTCAGATTTTTACAAGACATTAACATTTTTTTAACCCCGACCAAAAAAGAAGGGTGATAAGTTTGACCACTATGTGTGTGTGTGTCTGTCTGTCTGTGTGTGTGTCTGTTTGTCTGTGTGTCTGTGTGTCTGACTGTGGCACCGTAGTAGCCAATATTTTATCAAAATCGGTTCAGCCGTTTATGTGATATGCTAATTTGAATCTAAAATGTCGGGGGTATTTTTTTTATTTTCATTTAGTACTTACATTTTAATAATGGGAATAATACCTACAGAGGATGATCCACAGAGCAGCTGGCAGGACCACATGGAAGCATCATTGATCACCCATTGCTGTTGAAGTACCGAATTTCTGAACGCGGGACGGCGCGAAAAAGACGAAACACGCGGGTAGCCGCTGCTCCATACAAAAAGGAAGACCTGTTTCATCCCTGGATAATTATTTTAGAAAAAATAGGTTTATGCCATTCAATCTATATGTACCTCTGCCATGTCCCCATGTTTTCCTTTTATTTCTTATTTAAATAAATTTGATTAAAATAATAAAAGATAATAAATTAAATAAATTTTATTAAAATAATAAAAAAAGGAAAACATAGGGACATGGCAGAGGTGCTATAAATTGAATGGCATAAACATAATAATAATAATAATAATAAAGCCTTTATTTTTCCCATAATATAGCACAATCCAAGATTTCATTTTCATTTTCGTTAGTGGCTTAATTAATGTGGTATTAAATTCATTTTGCTTCAATTTACATGCAGAATTTTCAATAATTTAAAAATAAAGATAATAATTAAAAATAAAATTATCACAACATGCATTTAAAAATTAAATGATATGAGTAAACAAAAATAATCTGATTGGAATAAATTAAAAATTAAAATTCCTTTTTGAATTCATTATGACTTATTAATTGAATTGAATGGAATTGAATGGAATTGAATGTATAAATTAATTAATTATGAAATTGTATTAAATAAAGAATTAAAAATAAAATTTTATATTTCAATTTTGGGATGTCCATTTGCGGACAAAGGCCTCCTCCATCAGATGCCAGGTATTCCTGTCTCTGGCCAGTCTAGTCCATGTCTTGCCTGCAATGGCTTCGATGTCATCTCTCCAGCGCCGCGGAGGCCGACCAAGGGGCCGGCGCGCGTCGCGAGGGTACCAGTTCAGTACTTTTTCGCTCCAGCGACCATCTGTTGTTCGGATCACGTGACCTGCCCATCGCCACTTTAGTTGGCATATCAAGGTAGCGGCATCTATTATTTTAGTTTTTTCCCGTATATAGGTATTCCTCTTTCTATCTTTCAGCCGTAGACCTAGCATGCATCTTTCAGCGGCTCTTTGAAATACCTGTATTTTTCGGATTGTTTGTTGAGTCAGGGGCCAGGCTTGACAGCCGTATGTTAAGGTTGGTGTTACAACAGTGTCCATTGCTTTTTTTTTTAACTCTACATTCAGATTCGACTTAAAAATGTGTTTCATGGACCAGAAAGCGCCCCATGCCTTTTTTATTCTGCGTTCAACTTCATGTATCGTCTTTTGAGTAAAGGAGATATTTCTTCCTAAATAAAGGTATTCCTCTACATATGACATTTCCTTTGATTGAACTCTGATGCTGGGCTGAGAACCATTTGTCATAATGCAGGCATAAACATATTATGTTTCCTAAAATAATTATCCAGGGAGGAAACAGGTCACCCTTTTTGTATTTTTTGTATGGAGCAGCGGCTGGCCGGCCTGGCAGGCCTTATTATAAAACATCAAAAAATATTAAGAGCTGAGCTACAGTTAACTTTCTGTTTGTTTTATGTTCACACCGTGTCCATTGTTTTTCACGTGAGTGAGTTCGCATGGTTTGCTTGATCTCTAAATGTTATTTTGATGTATGAAATTGAGATGAGGATCGCGTGTTAGGATGCTGCTTGATTCTGTTGGAGATAATGTGTCGTAGGTACCTACTACTTGGCCTGAGAAGTACCCATTTAGTTTCTCTCATGCCCGATTTCACCAACTATACTTAATTTTTAAGAACTTATTTACTTTAAAAAAAAATCCATAGTGCAAAATTTTGGAAAGAAATGTACGCTAAAGACTTCTTAAAAAAGTTAAAGAAGTTCTTAAAAATTAGCACATTAAATTAATATGTTCTCTCATCACAATATTATGTTCGTTGTTTAGATTTTTTTTAAACTACGAACACCTCCTGTCTCATAGAATCCACCAACAACCATATAAATGTCAGCTGCTGCATACAATATTTATTCGTGAATAGGTTTAGAATGGGATAGGAACAACCTGAAAATCCTGAAAAAACTGCTTCATCCTTTGATGCAGCTAAAGTTTTGAATCTAAAAATCAAAAGACATGCGTGAGCGGCGGCGGCGTGAGAAATGTAAGACGCATGGCATGAGCCATCGCTTTCGATAAAAATAATTACATAGCATTTTCTTTTTTGCCACTTTTGATTTATTTTTTACATTACATTTTTAAAATTATCGAGAAACTGTAAATAAAATTTTACGCCATCTAACGTGGGATTTATGGACTACCCGATTTGCCCAAGCGAATTTTACTCGGGCATTCGGCCAAGAATTTCCAAGCTGCTTCTTAGGGTTAAATGTATTGCGTCATTCTCCTACTTGCCACTAGATGGCATTGCTTGAAACATTTTCAGTTCTGAAAATAAAATAAGTAGGTACTATTCAGATAAGCAGACAAATATTAGTTTTTTCACACTCTGCCCATTTTTTTTTTTTTTTTTTACTTAGCCTCGGTGTTAGTGTCCCACTGCTGGGCAAAGGCCTCCCCCACTTCAGTCCAGACTTTTCGGTCCTGAGCCACCTCAGACCACTCCGGCATGTATTTGACGAGATCGTCCCGCCAGCGTCTTCGCTGCCCATAATTCAGATAAATGAAAACCTTTATATCTAGGTGCCTACTCACTCATAAAGGTTATATTTCACGGTTATCTGCTTTGTTTGACACGACACTATCAATAACGTAAATTTTTATGCTTCGTCAAAAGCTTGATATGATAAGAAAGCTTTTACAGTAATGGACTACTGTGACAAACCCTTATCTTGAGCGTATTATAGGAATTTCATCGAAAATATTATTAGCTTTTATGGATTTTTCGGCTTAGTTTTCGCCTGAACGCGTTTAGGGAAAGTACCTAAATAAGTGATTTGGGTACATTTAAGTATTTTATCTACTCTGTATCTAACAATTATTAATAAAATATAATATACGAGTATATCAAAGTTAACAAACGGTTTACTAAAGGGTTTTCAACCGTTTTACCGAGTAAAATAGAGTTGTTTGCTGAAAATATGAAATGGATGATGAAGCGGATAATTCGTTATTAGCACTTCAAATACGCTCCAATTGGAGTGAAGACTACTTGGAAAATGTAAGTGAATATGCTTAGATTTCGTAATGTTGTTGTCAAATCTGGAACGGATCTAATCGCAGCTAAGTAATTTGGTTGTACAATATCACGACGTTTTGGTAAGTAGAGTCTACCCATTCGACAATAGTTTTATTCAAAATGGTTCCAATTCGATCGAATTAGGTTCGAAATTAGAATTAAAATATTTAGGATGTCATAAAAGTGGATTATTCATGGTTTTTTTAATAATGGTTTAATTATAATATGAAATGGATCGCAAAACAAGCAACTTTTACTAAGGGACCAACTGCAAATGAAGAAAAAATAATACAGGGTGTTAAAAGACCGCCAACAGACCCGAAAGCCACGCATACTAGACACCAAAACAAAGTACTTTTTCGATAAATTATTGCTGGGAAATCATTTTGGTTTTTTAGGTTATAATTTTAAAAAATATTTTATCACGCAATGGACGTGTAACGCACAGAAGTCACATTGCGCAAGCGTAGGTATAAGTTTATGTTACTTAAGCTTGAAATACAAATGTTTAGAATACATTGCGGGTTGCAATTTGAGCGTCGATTTTTGTAGGAAATATTCATAATTTTGATATGGCTTCTTGAGAAGATATGTTAAGAACTAGATACTGAATACATTTCTGCAAAAAAAAAGTTTTGAAAAGTCCGACTTTGAACCTCATTATCTCGGAAACCGTTGATTTCCCAGGCATAGTTCCTTGGGCAAAAATTTTGCTTATGACGAGGGCAATACGTGGTTTCCCGTTTTGTTGGCGGTCTTTTAACACCCTGTATATCAGCTGTTCCTATCCCATTCTAAACCTATTCACCAATAAATATTGTATGCAGCAGCTGATATTTTTATGGTTGTTGGTGGTTTCTTATGATATAATTTTCCGGTTAGTAAATTAGAAAAACACTACAAATTCATAAAATTGTATGATAACATGTCATAAACGTTTTAAGAACAATGTTTTCTGTTTACAAATCACGAACAATTTTTCTTCCAGCTAGATACATCCGAATACCCATTTCCGAACTATTTATGGCATGTGAAGCCATCAATCGAAATCGCCATCAAATCTACCGTCATGATCATAATTGCCGTTGTTGGCATCATCCTTAACTCTGTAATCCTGATGATAATCAGCAGAAACCGATGGCTATGGACTGTCAGCAACTATCT
This sequence comes from Zelleria hepariella, assembly GCA_949319315.1. Lineage (NCBI taxonomy): Eukaryota > Metazoa > Arthropoda > Insecta > Lepidoptera > Yponomeutidae > Zelleria > Zelleria hepariella. The sequence goes on from OX439394.1 coordinate 11,536,862, forward strand.
GGTTGGCAACATGGCGTTGGTGGATCTGCTCACTTTGATAATTTGCCCTTGGTTCTGGCTGGTCAGGGATTTCTATCAGAACTTTGTCCTGGGTAATTTTGGATGCCGCTTCGATGGATTTTTGCAAGGTAGGTAAATAAAAGCATTGGCTATTATCTCAGGTCATGATTTTTCGCTGAAAACTGAGTAATTTTGAACCACTTTCATTTTGATCAGATACTTTCCGTTTTTTTACATTACATTTTAATTACCTTATTTTTTTATTTTACACCTTTGAACACCTTTTTCCACAGGAACCTTCCTTTTAGCCGGGGTGGGCGCAGTGATTCTAGTGTCGTACGACAGACTGGCGGCAGCGGCGCTGACTGCCGAAGCCAAGATAACCAGGAATGCCGCTCCGAAACTCATCTGCACCATGTGGCTCATTGCGATTGGGCTTTCTACGCCTTGGATTTTCAAGAGGGAGTATTTCGTACGTATGACTTTAGGGCTCCTTAACCTACACGAACTGATTTGCATTGTCGCAACTGCTACCCTCAAACAATCCTCAGAATTGAGATAAAATATAGATAAATTAATACCTTATCAAAGGTCATGATCATCTCTGTCTATCCTTCTATACAAATATCCTAAAAAATTTATGAAAACTCAAATTAATCTGAAAGTGGCTTCACCACCTTTTTCTTTGTATTGACCAAGGTCAGAACTAGCGGGGTGAATCGTCAGCTTAGTCAACATAGTTCACAAGAATCTTGGTATTAGGTGCTGGATAAGCCTACACAAAACATGTCCCAGACACTACAGTCTCTGAGTGATCAATTCACCAATATCATGTGAATGGAGTTACCGCTGTGTTAGATGACTTTCTATAATAATCTCTTATTCCTATTTTCCAGGAACGCGAATGGTTGGACCACCTTGAGACTTACTGCGTAGAAGACGTCACTTTTCTCAACATCTATTGGCACATCATTATCACCATACTCGTCTGGGTGCCACTTGGTTTGATGTTTATTACCGTAAGAATACTTTGTATTTTATTTTTCACATTCAAACATCACATTCAAACGCCTTTTTCATATCTCTTTACTCCGTTGCCAAATCTGAGATAATTTAGAACGAGTAGTTCACCCCCCGATATACTTTACAACCCCATATCTTGGCAGGCAACCGCTTGATCGATTTGGCTCAAGTTTTAACTTTTATTTATCTGTTTTACTGGTCTACCGAGTTTCATATCGCTCCAATGAACGAATCTCGAGTTATCGTCGAACAAACGTTCATAAATACATACGGCGGATTCTTCAAGTAGATTCGAAGAACTTCGCTCGTTCATTAAAATATTGTATCGTGTCCTACCAGAGCTATGTCAGAGGTTGTAAACGATGATTCTCAACGCCTTATTTCCAGTACGGGGCAATAATGTGGCGATTGGAGCGCAGTGCGAAGAAACTCAAGTCCCATGGTGGGCAGGTCATAAGTCGTGCTCGTGGGAAGGCCATGAGGATCACAGCCTGCGTCTTGCTAGCGGCCACTCTCTGCCGACTGCCCTATACTGCCATGGTCTACTGGAGGAACAATTTGCGGGATGAGATCAATGCGGTAAAGAAACAAAGCACGTAATATTGTATCCCATGTTGATTGATAAGCTTATTCAAAAAGAGATGGTGTATCATATTCCTGCAGTGGTAGACAACTGGACAATTTTGACATGAGAGAATGGCAGGAACATTTTTCTACCACTGCAAATCATGACATTTCACTTCTTTTACATGACTAAAAGTACATTCACAAGAAATGGGTGGACCATTCTGTACTGAAGTGTAGTGTGTCTGGGACATCAGTCCGAGTTTAAATCACCAAATTCAAGACGTCATCGATATAATGTAACAATATAGCCGCCTGGCTCGTAATAGACTTTATGGGTCAGCTAACCATGGTAGTTGAGAGAGACCTGTGCGAGCTCCAGGTGGAGGATAGGAGGGGGTTAGCACAGGACAGGGAGAGCTGGCGTCTTTTGGTTGTGGAGGCCAAGATCCACTTTGGGTCGCCGAGCCAGCCAGAATGAATGAATGTCAGCTAAAGTAGCGTGACGAGAAAGCCCAAATTTTCAATTTGTTATTTTTTTATTTTGTAGCTACACTGAGCTATTTTTGTCCAACAATTTTTATTTCGTCCTTATGACTTATTTCTCTATTTTCTACAGGCCGATGGCGCCTACTCTGTCATGTGGTACTCGGCCAACCTGCTCATCTACTTCAACTGCGCGGTGAACCCTCTCATCTACGGCTTCACCAATGAACGGTTCAGACGGGCCATGGACAGGACTCCGGGGGTCAGATGCTGGAAGTTTGGCTCCTGGTGCTGCGTCTGTAGTATGGTAACTGTCTCTTTATTGCACGAGTGAGCGAAGCGAACTTCTTCGAGTCTACAGGGTGCACTCTAAGTCGATAGCGAAACTTTAAGTAGGATGTCTACTGATCAATACAAACAACTTGTACTAGGTGGCGACAAAAATGGAGCGAAAAAAATATCTGATGTTTCATACATTTGGCGCAGTACTGAGGCGACCTTTTGTATGGAACAGCTGAAATTTTTTTCACTCCATTTTTTTCGCCACCTAGTACAAGTTGTTTGCATTGATCAGTAGATTGCCTACTTAAAGTTCCGCTATTGACTTAGAGTGCACCCTGTAGTGGAACAATTAGGCGCTTGTATGTATGTATGTACGAATGTTAGGTCTAGAGTCTAGCATCAGGTTACATTTAGATACTTAACAAGTACCTAAAGTAAATGGAAGTTAAACTTGTTTGGAGACGTCTTGTTATAGCGCTTTTAATGAAAATAAAATCATTATCTTCTTTTTGGAAGCGTTTTTTGCTAAAAACGAGCGGTCAAATGAGAATCCCTTGGCTTAAGGTGAAATACGTCTCACAACTAGCGCCGCCAATGGAAAAAAAATCATATCTTTTTTTTGGATGCGTTTTTAGCAAAAAACGCTCCTGCGATTCCTCAACGCGAGGCTTAACTATTTTTAGGACCTAAGGTTTGGATTCCAGATCCTAGAACTTAAGAATGCAATCGATTCTCGCCAAAAGTGGCCACTTTTGGCGAGAATCGATTGCATTCGTAGGAAATCTAATCCTGGAATCCAAACCTTAGGTCCTAAAAATAGTTAAGCCTCACGTTGAGGAATCGCAGGAGCGTTTTTTGCTAAAAAAGCATCCAAAAAAAAGATATGTTTTTTTTCCATTGGCGGCGCTAGTTGTGAGACGTATGGCGTCTTAACTACATATTTTAGGATCTAAGGCCTAGATTCCAGATCCTAGAACCTACGAATAAATCCCGCAGAAGTCAAAAGTGGCCGTTTTTTCTTGTGCGGTATATAATAGCTTGTCAAAGTCTATTTAAATACTTACACTTACATTCACACTCTTTACATATTGAGCCTTAATTCTTTTCCGGATTTGTTCTTATTTTTTAAAACTTTTATCTTTTTTCTGTGTAATTAAATTAACACATTATTCTTAATAATTTGCTTATATTGAAATGTTATAAAAACCTACTATTGTAAACTAGAGCCCCTGTGACTACGGTGGGGAATAGGCACTGATTGCTGTAATACAGACTTCTAGTCTAGCACAGCAACAGAAGCTAAAATCTTGTCCTGATCAACAACACCTAGTTAAAATACTTTTGTAACACTCTATGTATCACATTTTACGCAAATAAACTTATTCTTATTCTTATTTCTTTTCAGCTGAACAAGAAGAAGTTTCGAGAAGAAGAAGAAGACAAGAATACAGAGAAGATCTTCGTAATCGAGAGCACTCCAAGGCAGCACAAGAAAATAGGTTACCTTATCAAGAACATGCTCCACATTCACAAGGATTCTTTGGAGCTCAGCATGCCAAAGTTTGATGAGGGTGATAATAAAGCCACTAGGATTACTCCTTTGAATGTTTGAATTAGGAATTAGGTCTGATTCTGAAATGATGTACTTATCATAAATACAATTCAACGAAATTAAAACACCAAACTAGTAAACTACCGAGGTCGGTCGGTAATTAAGTACCTACCTATTCTAAGTTTAGTTCTAAGTTTATCACGGTCTACACAGAATAACAGCGCTGTTAGGTTTTTACAATCAAACAGCATTATGCTGAGCGCAGACCGTTTGCCAGGTTATTTTAATCTAAAATATTATTCTACTTTATGCATCTACTCATCTACTATATAGACCAAATATTTTTTCAATATTCTATGTACTTATATGTATAACTTGGCAATAAATAGTTTTCACTTTCACTTTCACGTTTTCACTTAAAGACGAAAACACTATTACCTGTTTTTAGGGGTATGTGAAAATTGCATTTGAGAACCACTAAATTTTGACAATAAAATGTTTCTAAACCAAACGTTGTTTTTTATTCCATAGGCCAAAATAAAGCTTGCTTGTAAAACAATCAAAATATTTATTTCATAATATCTTAAAATTATGTTAAAGTGGGCACGCATGATTATTATTATTAGATTGCTCTCTGTAATAAATAAAATCTTAGCCTTCTAGTTTATTCTTTCTTGTCTTTTGTTACTTGTGTCTTTTTTTTTGTTATGTATTTCAATGTCTTTTATAAATAATACAGTTTCGTCGATGAAATCTTCAACATACACCTTAGAGCCCTCCTTGCTCAAGTCTTCTAGCTTATTGTCTTTTATTATGTTATAATAAGGTGGTATAAAACAAAATGACTTTTCGTGTCAGTCTTTTATCAAGGATTATGTTGCGGTTTTGACCGTCAGTCAGATATTTCTTTACTGAAGTTTTATAATAATAATTTTTTGGCGCGTCGTTAGTGTATCCAGCGTAAAATTGTAATATACAAACTGCTCAGATTATTCCTTGAAATGTTATTTTCTTTTACCGTATTGTCTTTTAAATGTCTTTTATGAATAGCAGGGGCTCTACCGGCTAAAACGAAACCGATTGCCATTGGCGAAAATCTAAGTTCGATTTATGAAAAATTTTTGGGTGGCATTAAAATGAACTGGGTGGCAGTACATTTTTCAAAAATCGAACTTCGATTTTCGCCAATGGTAATCGGCTTCGTCTTAGCCGGTAGACCCCCAGGTTCCTCGATCGAATGTCAATTAATCTACAGAGAGCTCAGAGCCCTCTTTCGTTACATTGTCTTCCAGTTGACTGGCTAGGTCTCGCACCTTAGCCTCAAGTGTTTCCTGCATGTACGGCTCAACACGAAGGATGTTAGTGGCCTCTTGTAGGAGCACCATGCTTTCCATCAGCTGGTCCTGTAAATAGAAAAAAAAAACAACAAATAAGTAGGCAAATCGCGAACAAAGTAGAATGATGAAGAGATCTGCTTCATTCGCACAAAACTAAATCGTGTTTCTTAGCTACAAATGAATTTGTAGTAATAGTACAAATCGCTGATTGTGAATAATTTTAGGTGGGAAATATGAGGAAGGAACGTGACGAAAACATTAGGAGGAAACGTGAGAAAACCTCAATAAGGGCAAGCTTTTTTTAGAGAAACTTGTTTCGAGCAAGTGGGGTAATGTTTATAATCGTATGAGGTAATGCCCACCCCTAATGTTAAAATTTTTAGACCGAAAAGGGCATATGTGTTATTACTAGTGGTTCGCCCCGAACTTCGAACTCGCGACCCCATATCTCAGCAACCCCTCGAACGATTTGGCTCATGTTCGAACTTAAAAATTCTCTTTACCTTATTTATTATTTACTTGCCTACCAAATTTCGTGACGATCCGACTAAATTTACTCAAGTTATCGTCGAACGAACATTCATACATACATAATACATACATACATACAAACGCCGGATTGTTCCAGTAGACTCGGAGAACTTCACTCGCTTCGCTCGCTCGTTCAATCAATAACAACCGGGACCAACAGTTTAACATGTCGCTTCGCACAGAAGCGCTTAGTCAGATATGATTGCCACTAGCACCCATCTGCACCTGGAGTAATTCTTACCTGTGCACCAGATTTAGTAAGTTTTTCAGCCTCAAACTCCCTTTTGGTCTGTACAGTCATGGCTGCTTGAAGTTCCAGCAGTAGGGTTCCTCTGAACCGACTCCAACCCGGCTCGATTTTATCGGCAATTTCCAACAATTCGTGGCACAGTTCTATCTTCCTCCTTAGCAGATGATCTGGGAGTTCTGAAAAGAAAAAACCTTGTTATTGATCACCGGCTGTGAAATGTAGAGCAGAGAGAAAAAAAACTTATCAACTTGGTGGACTTATCAAAAAGTCACTAAGCCGTACTCTTGACGCCCGGATGGGCCGTACAGGGGGGTTACCCTTGACGCTATTGCGATCAAATTGAAAAAGTTTTAAAATAAATAAATCTTTAAATTCGCATCGTAATGCTTTGATTTTAAATACTTTGTAATGTTTATTCAAAGGTAAGACTATTTTATTCAATAAAAACACAAAATGCGTCTTAATTTGTAAAATATAAAATTTTGTACATTGCGCCATATTGCGGCCGTATTGGAAAAATGCGTCAAGGGTAAAGGGGCAGTACAGTATACAGGATGGAATAAAACAGCTGCAGAAAACCAGTCTGAGATGACTGACTTTCAATAAATATCTACAGGGTGTTAAAAGACCGCCAACATACCCGAAAGCCACGCATACTAGACACCAAAACAAAGTACTTTTTCGATAAATTATTGCTGGGAAATGATTTTGGTATTTTAGGTTATAATTTTGAAAAATATTTTATCACGCAATGGACGTGTAACGCACAGATTTCATATTGCGCAAATGTAGGTATAAGTTTATGTTACTTAAGCTTGAAGTGCCGATGTTTAGAATACATTGCGTGTTGCAATTTTAACGTCGTTTTCTGTAAGGAATATTCATAATTTTGATATGGCTTCTTGAGGAGATATGTTAAGAATTAGATACTGAATACATATCTGTAAAAAAAAGTTTTGACAAGTCCGACTTTGAACCTCGTTATCTCGGAAACCGTTGATTTCCCAGGCATAGTTCCTTGGGCAAAAATGTTCCTTATGATGAGGACAATACGTGGTTTCCCGCTTTGTTGGCGGTCTTTTAACACCCTTTATATACACCTACCTACATTGAGTCAACAAAAGTAGGGACACAGTGTAAGATAATTATGTCGTAATTAACATTAAATTTTTATTCATGCAAAAATAATTTTGTCAAAATACAATCGATAACATGGAAAAATCGTCGTAATTTATTTGTTATGCGATGACTCCGTTTAATCAACTAATTAGGCTTATCATATCACAGCAAAACTTAAATTAATCTAGAAACCACAAAAAAATCTAGCTGTTTTGTACAGGGACTGCTGCTGCATCTCAAAATGCACATTAAGTAGTTTGAAAATTACTAGACACACGTCTATGCAATTTGCTTGACTTGCTCATGCAAAGTAGGTATTTATGGAGCAGACATTATCATAAATCAGTGCGGCGACAACGGGATGATAAATCGGCGTTGACGCAATAGACCGCAAAACCACGATAGACAGATAGGTACACCGAAAATAATGGCTTTACCTGTCATATAGTTGACATATTTTGTTAGAAATGACCAACCTGACAAAGTGAATCCTTTGAAGTTTCCATAAATCTGAACTAACGCCAGTTTTGCCTGAACCACCAAATGGTTTGACGGATGAAGAGTCTGACTGTATTTCGTAATAAACTCCTCAAAACCCCGGGGATTTAATTTGTTAACCTTATTCAGGTCTTCTTTTAGGGCATTATTTCCCCAGAACATTTGCCTGCTCTGAATTGTGTGATTACATTGGTCGCACCTCCACGGAGCTCCCTCGTCTAAAGGATTGGTAGACACCAGCATGGCTCCAGTAGATACGCATCCAGGGCCATTGCAAATTGAGCAGTAAATGTTCCCTAGATTAGTTCCAAACTCTGTTGGGTCCTTGCAGCGAGCGCATTCGCAGTCGAAACATTTCACCGTCCGTAAATGTCTTCTCCGATCCAGGGTTCCCCATAAGTTCTGCGTATAAGTCGCCGTTATGAGGTCGCCCTTAGCTATTGGCACGGTCGCAATGAGGGTGAAATTATAATCATCGCCCAAGTATATGTGCCTAGTATTTGGCGTGCAACTATGGTTCATCATCGATGCAGTCACATAAATAGCCCGCATCCTTTTGCTGCTGTCTGGAGTCCGCACGTCGAACGAATTGGTGTCGAATATCGAGGACACTTTCAGAATTGTTTCCTCATCAAAATGCAATCCGAGGACTTGAATCATGAAAGTCACTAGATTAGCCTTCAAAACGCTGTAGAGTGGGGTATTAAGGCGTTCTTCTAAATGAGACTCCAAAGCCATAATATTTTCGTACTGTGAAGGATTGCTTTCCTTCATCAGTAGGACTCGTAGAGGAGCGATGACACAGTACGCAGCCTCAGACTTCTCAGGCGATTCGTACTTGATAGTGCACTTGTATTTCCTGTCCGTCATAAGTTTACATTCAGCTCTGTGTACTTCCGCCTTCTCACACTTCAGATTACACATTGGCCAATGACATGACGTACATTTGTAGAAATCGTAAGTTTTCCCATCTTCCTGCTTGGTTGGCTCTAGCTTCGTGAGACATGACAAACATTGGACTGTAGTCGACATCCTTGGCCCCAACACCGCCGGCTTTTCTTTCAAAATCATCTCTCCTTGCTTGATATCTCTGGTGGCCACAATATGTCTTCCCATGGAGTCCGAGTACTGAACTTTGAAGGCGCAGCATTTGAACTTGTGCCCTTCTCTCCATCCTAGCTTTTGGTGCCCTCTGGAGCAGTAGAACACTAGTTTGCATCCTCCACAGGTTTGGTTCGCTGGTTTCTGGCACACTTCACAGGTTGGTATTTCGCGTTTTTGGTAATCCATCTTCCTTCTTGTTTGTCTTCAAACTAGTTTATCGCCGCGAGATTTTCTTAGTCGATCTCTTTTTCATTGTTACAAAGCGTAACGCGAGCGCCCTGGCCGACTCCCGACACAATACTCGCCTTAAATAGATAGATATAATTATAACAAGAGCTAACCTAGTGACTTGGCTCAGGTGCCAAGTTTTGTTGATAATTATTATGTGGCATTCAATGCAGGGACATGCGGTTAAAATTGATTGGATTCGCACTTGCGGAGTCATTATTAGAGACAATAATAATTATAGATAATATCAAATACTTTTTTAAACTTAGGCGCAAACGCCAGTAGGTACAGTCGGCCACAGTCTCAGATACCCCTTTTTGTACGATTGGCGCCCTTATGCCGCGCGCGATAAGAGCTGCCATGGGGTATCTGAGATTGTGGCCGACCGTACCTATGAGTACGAATGGAAAAAGAAATAGGCGTAATGGGGTTGTTCCGTATTCATGACACGAGTTTTCATGTCACGAATATTTTTTCCGGATTCATTTTACTTGACTTCCGTATTCATGCTATGGATATTATTTTAATATTTTTTACATTTCGTCTCGCTAGCCTTTCCGGATTCATGCTACCATACATTATAATAAAAATAATTTGCTTTTAAGTACGGTCAGAAAAAAATCTAAAATATTGGAAGAAATAAATAATAGGCAGACAAGCTTAAGGGTACGGATTTCGTTAAGACATCCACGGACACTGGCACGAGGTATATTAATAATTATTCTTTGTATCGCCATGAGGAATGGGATAATCACGTATGCGTTATACATCAGCACTGCAAACAAGTAGGTCAACAGTACCTTGCAAATTGATGATCGGTTAAAGTGACATAGGACATCATAGGATTGAAATCATACAAATTAAGTTAGAAATAATCATCTTGTATATTATACTCCGTGCAATTTTAGTAGTTTTAAAGCCGAAGGTATTTTATTGCACTGGTGGTAGGTAGGTAATCGTATGAGGTAGTGGCCACCCCTGGTGTCAGAGTTTTTAGGCCACCCAAAGGGTCTCTGACATGGCTTAACGATTGTTATTAATCAACAACAACCGGGACCAACGGTTTAACGCGCCTTCCGAAGCACGGAAGCGCTCAGATATTATTGCCACTAGCGGTCACCCATCCATGGACTGACCGCGGCCGTTGTTGCTTAACTTTGCCAATCGATTAAGAACGGCTAGTACAACTAGCACTGGTGATTCTGAGTGATACAAAGTACCATTCCAAAACGCGCGAAACACAAATTCATTTCTCCATACAAATGGTGTCGATTGGCGATAGCCGTTTGTATTGGGAAGTGTTTTTTATTTTCGCTCGTTTTGAAGTAACATCTTGGAATTTGGCTCAAAATCACTAGTGCAACTAAATACCTTCGGCTTTAAAACCACTAAAATTCCACGGTCTATAAAAATTATGTTAATAACCAACGTTCTTAAAAATCAAGAAATATAATCAACATGTTATTACATTAATATAAACAAAACTATAGCTATCATGGCTGCATTATTTATAAAACTTGACACTCAGAATACAGAATATTATAGAATAAGCCATACCGCGATCCAGGACTGTGGAGTGCCATCTGGTGACTGAGTTGAGGAACTAATGCTAGAAGAACAAAAAAATTATATACCTGATGATGCTGGTGAGGGTTGTAACTCGACATAGAAACTAGCGCCCTCTATATCTCTATATTAGTCCCAAACCTTAACTCTAGATGGCGCTGTATGCAGCCTACCTAGTTTTTATTTTTCTTCCATTTAAATGCATAGAATGGTGGAACGGAATCCTCGGTGCGCGAGTCCCACGGTTTTTTAATTTCAATAACCAAAAGTGCCTGCGGGTGTATCGAAAGGTGCGTGCGTGTTATGTCTTGGTTTTATAATTTGGTTCCTTTGTGGAGAGACTGAGGTAGGTACCTAGTCCGACTTACCAATCTTAGAATTGAAATTGTTATGCTGACCATACTAACGTGCCAATATTAAATGGTATTTTATTGGTAGCATGAATACGGAACACATGTAAAATGAAAACGGAAACTTAAATAGAAAATAATCATGAGTAGGAATAATAATAACTCGTACCATGAATCCGGAAAAATATACCTATAGCATGAAAAGTCGTGTCATGAATACGGAACAACCCCAAATAACGACCAAGTCCTCCATTTGTTTAGGCATTAAAGTGATGATCAAGACACTTCAGGCCCGCCAATGAAAAAAAAACATCTTCTTTTCGGATGAGTTTTTTGCTAAAAACGAGCCGTTAAATGATAATCCCTAGGCTTAACTATTTTTAGGACCCAAGGTCTAGAAGAGATCCAGATCCTAGAACCTACGTATAAAATCCGGTGCCACCAAAAATGAGTGACGGGGTACCGCTCTTAGTTACCGAATCCAGGAATAAATGCCAGAATTGGCATATGAATACTTAAAATTGGGCATTTGCATCTAGGACATACCTAATATGATTTATGCAGCGTCCAGTGGCATCTCCACTTACACTAGATGGGTGAAGCAATCCTTCTGACGCTGCAGTGCCTGGGACATTATTATGGAGTAGGCTTGCAGGTACAGCCGGCCTCACCCGAAGAAACCCCTTTCTGTTCGATTGGCGCCCTTATGCGGTCTGCAATAAGAGCTACCATCCTAGACTGTGGCCCACCGTACTAGGTTTGCATAAATAAACTAGATTTACGTACGCAACGCACTTGACCTAAGGCTGCAAATTCAATAACCAAAAGACACGAGCAGAAATAAATGTAAAGAGGTAAAAATATACTTTTGAGAAATTTTATTCAGTATAAGCTAGAGCTGCCGCAAACCAAATATTTCCAATCAAATATTTTCTATTTGTCGATGCGTTATTGCAATATCTGTTTTCAGTACAATTTGTATTAGGATGGCCATGGAGTTACACACTGCTGCGATAGTAACGCATAGCCTTCCTAATACAAAATGTACTGAAAACAGATATCGCAATAACCCACGCCAATATGTCCGAATTAGTAAGTAGAGCTAAACTAAGACCTTTGCATCTACAGGGTGCACTCTAAGTCGATAGCGGAACTTTAAGTAGGCTGTCTACTGATCACTACAAAAAACTTGTACCAGGTGGCGAAAAAAATTATGCGAAAAAAATATCAGCTGTTCCATACAAAAGGTCGACTCAGTACTGCGCCAAATGTATGAAACAGCTGATATTTTTTTCGCTCCATTTTTTTCGCCACAAGTTGTTTGTAGTGATCAGTAGACAGCCTACTTAAAGTTTCGCTATCGACTTAGAGTGCACCCTGTATGTAATGAGATGATTTTATACTACGTCCAGAGGCACCTTCACTCACAGTAGATGGGTGAAAAGACCACTCGGTGCTGCAGTGCCTGGGACTTACTTACTATTTACCAAAGATCCAAGGGGTTTAGCTCAATAGGATTTGCGTTTGAGTTAATATCCGGTTTGGGTATAAGTGTTAGTACGAAAATGACAAGAACTTCAACACACCTAGCAAGTTTGCGGATTCCCTTTTGGGAGAGAAAATACAGAAATTATACTTAAGCGAAAGAAGGTTTGGCATTATTTAAAAACGTTAGGCAGTTAACTTTTCATGAAATATTGTAGGTGAAGTCATGAAGTATTGTTAGGTGACGGATTAGGATATTTGTAATTAAAATAGTTTTAGGTTACATGAGATTGTGATTGACACCTATGCAATAAATTATTAAAACACTTGCTTTTTCTTGCAACTTCATCCGCGCCGGCTCTACAACTGGAAAAATACATGGATTTTTTTTCAAAGCCTGCGCGGGCAAAATGTTATGCAAAAGCTAGTGCATTAAAGAAAATAAAACAGTGGAAACACAAAGGAACCCTAAAAACTATGTCTAAGTACCAACCAACCAATTTTTATTTCCGTCGTTTCGTCGTAGTAGGTAGCTGGCCCATTTTCGCATGGTGATGATGTAAGCGTAGACTGAGTATTCCCGTGGCGTTAGTTTAGTGTGCGCGCGCGCATTCTTTACGCGCCGGTTGGATCCTACGGGACAGCTCGCTGGCCTAGTGTACGGATTACTTTTTACGTTTTGCGGTGTATAAAACGTTTTAACCCCGATGTTTAGTGGTGCATTTTGGTGTCAAGTGGTCTTGGTGATTCAAGTGGTCTTCGTGATTCGAAAGTGAAAAGGTTGGTGTTATATTTCAAAATGTATCATCAGTTCCGTTGATACCTACCGAATCATCTCATAAAGTAGTTTGATCATGAAATAATTAAATTGCACACATGCATGATTGTAGAGACACATCTGATTCTCTACAATGGTACTCGTACCTTTCAATGGTTACAGTGATTTCTTAGCAAGGGTTAGTTCTTTAAAGAAACAAGATTGTTAGTGTTGTCTTTAGGTACGGTCAGCTACAGTCTAGGATACCGCATAGTATCACTCACCACGCGAGGCATAAGAGCGCCAATCGAATAAAAAGAAAAAAAAAATGGAATAAAAGTGTGTGGATATTTTTTTTACGAAAATCAAAGCTATAATCTGCGATACATCATAATTTGGCTTCCATTTCACGATAAGGATTTTCGCTTGATAGCTTTACGCCTGATAGAAAATACATTAATGTACCTACAGTAGAAGGTTATAATTATTGTGTTATGACTAGATGTACATTTCAGTAATTAAAGATATTTTACTTTATCATCATCTACCACTAGGCCACCTCGGAAGGGAGAGACCCGTGGCTTTCATCATTTACTACCCCAGGTTCGATTCCCGGTGCGGGCGTTCTTATGACCTATGACTTTATTGTACAAGGTACATTTATTATAATTTTGAACTTACAAATTAAGGATCAATGAATGTAGCGTGGCGTGAAATGCGCAATTTTTACAGTTATTTCAATTTTGTAGCTAAAGAGCTTTTGCTTTACGACAGTAAAATGGTATTGTTTTCATTATTCTAAATACATACCACTGGTTTGTCGACCAGAAAAACAAATCAGCTTAAATTATTGTTGTGCTGTGTTGTTTAGAATAATGAAAATAATACAATTTTACTGTCGTGAAACAGAAATCTTTGAACAACAAAAAAAAATTAAAATTTCTCGCGACGCTACTTTAGTTAAAGCTTTAGTTTAGTTGAACCTTTAGCTGAAATAGGTACGACGCAAAACTAGCGCAGCCAATGAAAAAAAAAATGATACCTTCTTTTTGGATGCGTTTTTAGCTGCGATTTCTCAACGCGAGGCGTACGTAACGCATCCAAAAAGAAGATATTATTATTTTTTTCATTGGCGGCGCTAGTTGTGAGACCTATTGCGTCTTAATATTAGAATCAAGAGATGTTGATGACACAAATTACTAATTTATATTTATAACACACGTTCACATTAACCACTTACTCCTCTACATGCATCGAGTGTCCACCTTCACCACCGCGCCTTGTATTGCCCTTGGCATTATTTCAGATGCACTGGGGGGTTACCCTTGACGCTATTGCGATCCAATTGAAAAAGTTTAAAAATTAATTTCTCTTTGAATTCGCATAGTAATGCTTTGATTTTAAATACTTTGTAATGTTTATTCAAAGGTAAGGCTGTTTTATTCAATAAAAACACAAAATGCGTCTTAATTTGTAAAATATTAAATTTTGTAAATTGCTCCATATTGCGGCCGCATTGGAAACATGCGTCAAGGGTAGAGGGGCTGATCTATTTGCCAGCGCTGCATCGTAAATCATTGATTTATATTTAGGGCCTAATCGTTCTTTCAGCTGGTATTTGCAACATCGGTGAAGTTCGATTAAATTCGAATTTACACTACTTGACCTCGTTTAGAAACATAGTTAAACCCAAAATGTTCATAGCTCAGCTGCCATTTCTACATTTTTTTATTAGGTATTTCAAAAAAGTTTTTTTTCTGATAAGTACAACATATTATTGATGTTCCCAAGGTAGTTAGACTCCAATAGACAGTGTAATAATGTAAGAAAAATAACAGCTGAAAGTAACCCCTTTTTCGGCGCGAAAAACGCAACGCTCTAATTTCTTTCAGGCAATTTTTTTTTTATTATAAAAACTATTTGCTCCATGTTGGTCATCTACTGATATAAACCAAGTTTCAGAAAAATCCAGCCTGTAGTTTAGAAATTAAACCGGAACTACGTTTGTAAGGGAAAACGCTGCTTCAGGGCGTTCTTAAATTAACGAATCGCAAAAATGAAGAGTACTTATAGAATAATACATTATGGCCAAAGAAAGATTTGTCAAGTGTCTGCGAAATTCATCCTGATAACTTTGTATAACTCTAGAGTCTAGTACGGTTGGCCACAGTCTAGGATACACCATGGTCTATGTCTATAGCGCGTGGCATAAGCGCCAATCGAACAAAAAAGGGGTATCCTAGCGTGTGGCTGACTACATAGGTAGTGCACACGACAGCACGTCAGAGCGTATACTTTTGTTGTAAAGTCGCCCGTAACGTAACCGAGTAGAGTTCAAGCGTGTAAGCGCCGACGTGCTGTCGCCCAGTCAATTTTAATGCATGATATTCGTGAACTTCGCAACTGTTAGGGCCAAAAAAAGTCAAAGAGTTGAATGATCATTATTTATCACGGTAAAAAAATGCAAACCAAATGAAATAAACGTTGTTTCAGGAAACAATGGGGCAGGAAAACGAAAACAACACACCATACAAGGTAAGTAATAATTTAAGGTAGTCACCATAACACGAAAAAATAACTCTATCAGAGACTCTACAATTTATTATTAATACTTGAGAAAACTGTATTTACTGCCATCTGGCGTCGAGTGGCTTAAGTACGTAAGTCGGAAAACCCCCTAAACGCTGAAGCGTGAAGAAGTTATAAAATATCTCTCTAGATGGCGCTACACGTATCAGAATTCTCTCCCAAAATAGTTTTGCAAAGGCAAACGACCGACTGCCGGCAATCTGCACGTATAACAATAAATTATTCTAAAATGACCCGTTTCATTGATGAAAACAACGTCGGCTTCAAACACGTACGTATATCATACCGTGTGTTATAATTTGGCTCCTAGTAACTGATATTTATAAATGTATAGAGAGTTCTGTTTCTAATTTTAGTTGGATAGGTACAGTTCCATGCAGTTAAGAATTCAGTTGGGCTAATTATAGGGTTTAGATTCTATATTATTATTTAAAGGAAGTTTTAGATAAGTCTGGGCAACTTTCCAATTAACTTTAGACCCAAAAGCAGTCTTCTCTACATTTTCAGCATCCCATCTCTATTTCGCGGTTGGCACCAAAACAAGGCAAAACCTATGTATAAAAAGAGATCTTATAGTATGTACCTAATCTATTGACTGGTCTTCCCTGTATAGGGTAGTGGTTCCAGGTATTTTTAACGACCTAAGTAGGTATCATTATTTTTGTCTTACGTTACACAAACACATGCACGTAAAAGGAGTAAAATTTTACGCGCTATATTTCGGGCTTATATTTTAGGTGCAAAAAAAAAAAAGGCACAAAAAAAATGACAGCACTTCAGACCATTATCTTGAAAAGTCGCCCGTGACGTCCCCAAGTAGAAAGAGGTCGACGTGTTGTCGACTTACTATACGATAGATCCTACACAGGGTAATTTTTAAAAACTTTAATCCTGAAATACCTACGTCAACTTCCAAATGTGATTTCCAACAACTTTTGGTTTACGACTTTGGTGAAAGCGCAATTATATTTTTAGCAGCTAGTTATAGCTGTTGCCCGCGACTTCGTCCGCGCATACTTAGTACTTTTCCCGTTATCACAATAAAAAATAGCCTATAGCACTCAGCGGTAACGCAGCTTCCCACTAGTGAAAGAATTTTTAAAATCTGATGAATAGTTTTGGAGATACCCCCTACAAACCTATATATTTACAAACTTTTCCTCTTTATAATATTAGTGTAAAATAAAAAAAAAAAATCCACATTAATTCAGGAAGGAATGTTTCAGGAATAAATGTATATGAAAATTGCCTTGTATTTGCAGTTCGCTGCCCCTAGGACAATACCCCAGGTTCTTGACGTACCAAATAGGCTTCTCTACCACAAAACTTTCCTCAAATTACAGGCCCGCACCTCGGAGGAGCTGGGTCGCTACCTCGTCGCTGCGCGAGACCTCTCTCCAGGGGACCTGGTCCTGACAGAGAGACCTCTGGTCTTCGGACCCAAGGCCATGGCGGACCCTGAAGCCAGCATGCCCTGCGTGGGCTGCTACAAGCCAGTCTCTACTGACGCTGGAGAGAGATGTGCTAGGTAAGAAGTTAAGGTGATTTACCTAGGAACAACTAGCGCCGCGAAAGTGGCCTCTTTTGGCGATAAAACATTTTATTCGTAGGTTCTAGGATCTGGAATCTAAACCTTATGTCCTAAAAATAGTTAAGCCTTGCGTTCAAGATTCAAGATATTTATTTGCTTTGAACGTGGTAGGTACATTTCAGATGTTAAAATAGTTGATATTAACCTAATCAAGAGTTTTTTGCAAAAAACGCATCCAAAAAGAAGATATGATTTTTTTTTCCATTGGCGGCGCTAGTTGTGCCTAGGTTTGGGCCTTAAGGCTGGAAGATAGCAGCGTGGCGGGAAATTCAAAATTTTCACAGATTTTTACATTTTGTAGCTAAACTGAGCTATTTTCGTTCGCGGCAATAACATAGTATTCTTTTCATTGTTGTAAACAACAGAACAACAATAATTCAGCCGATTATGTGTTCTGGTCCACGACAAGTTTTTTGGGCAGTGCCACTGCTTCGTAGACCACAACACATAATCGGCTGAATTATTGTTGATCTGTTGTTTACAATAATGAAAAGAATACCGTTTTATTGCCAGGAACGAAAAATCGCTGAAAAAAAATTGCTCAAATTAGCTACAAAATATAAAAATATGTGAAAATTTTGAATTTCCCGCCACGTTGCAATCGTCCACCCTTAAACCTAACATGAGTTGAAATAGTCTAGACTCTAGAACCTACCATGTAATTTGCGAAAGATGTTGTAAAAAACGGTTTTGAATTACCTATGTAACAAAGATCGAAAAGGAAGAAAGACAGCGTTGTATCGAGCTCTTGTCTTTCTCGCTCTAGGGAGATTTATCAGATATTGTATCGCGCATTATTCAACTATACAGGGTGTTAAAATACCTCCAACAAAGCAGGAAACCAGTCCGTGTGATGCTTTTTTTATGATGCCTTTTGAGATGTCATATCAGAGAGTAGGTAGGTACTCGTAATGTTAAAAAGTAAATCAACCTTATTAAATTGCAATATTGTTTTTTTTTTTACTTGTTTCCATTACGGAATGGCGACCCCGAGAGGGGAAGAGATGGGTTGGCAGACCACCAGCCAGATGGTCCAACGACATAGCCCAACGGAAAACCGTGGTTGCGGGATCGTGAGAGGCGTGAGCATGAAGAGGCCTTTACTCAGCAATAACCCTTTCAATACAATATTGTTAAAAATACAATATTGTGTAAATGTGCCCTGTACAAAAGGGAACATTAATCATTTTATAAGCTAACTGCCTAGTTTTTATCGTACCTACTAATTGATTGTTACATCAGATATTCCACAACACATTTAGAAAGTTTGGGTCTGTAAACAATGTTTATTTCTATTATGCTAATAAAGAACTTTAAAAATCAAATCAAATCACTCAGCATTAACAGGCTGATGATAATAAGTGTAATCAAGTATTTTTTACTTGTTTCCAGGTGTGGCTGGCCAGTATGCTCCGGCAACTGTCCAGGTCTGAAGGACCCCCGTCACCACGGAGTGGAGTGTGACGTCCTCAGTGCGAGACCAGAGTGTGAGCTGAACAATATGGCGGACTATTACAGGTATGAAGTAGTTCATGTATGTACGGTCGGCCACAATCTCAGATACCCCATGGCAGCTCTTACCGCGCGCGGCATAAGGGTGCCAATCGAACAAAAAGGGGTATCTGAGACTGTGGCCGACTGTACAATCGTATGAGGTACACCTACCCCTAGTGACCATCCCTACAGCACAGGGTAGGTACATAATACAAGACAAGATACAAGACGTTTATTTGCTTTGAACGTGGTTGTTACATTACATACAAAAATCATATTGGGCAAGCGTTGGCATAGCAGAGCTTTTTTCGATGGCAATGGCTACTTAAGGTGAAATACGTCTCACAACTAGCGTCGCCAATGGGAAAAAAATCATCTTTTTTTTGGACGCGTTTTTAGCAAAAAACGCTCCTGCGAATTCTCAACGCGAGGCTTAACTATTTTTAGGACCTAAGGTTTGGATTCCACGAATGCAATCGATTCTCGCCAAAAGTGACCAATTTTGGCGAGAATCGATTGCATTCTTAAGTTCTAGGATCTGGAATCCAAACCTTAGGTCCTAAAAATAGATAAGCCTCAGGTTGAGAAATCGCAGGAGCGTTTTGTGCTAAAAACGCATCCAAAAAAAAAATATGATTTTTTTTTCATTGTAGGCGCTAGTTGTGAGACGTATTTCATCTTAATACCTTCTTTACATTCTGAGCCGGCAGACGTCTAGCTCTTATTCCATTGGGACACGATGATTGAAGAAGCCTTAAAAACACAAACTTTCCCCGTTGCAGGCACGACGCCCTCCTCTCCCTGAGGTGCATACTTCTCCAGACAACGGCCCCGGAGAAATGGGAGAAACTGTCGGAAATGCAGTCCCACATGGAATGCCGAATACCTGGCACTGAGGCTTACGAGTAAGTAAAGTCCAAAAGACCTCCTCTGGACATAGAGTCTCACCCTACATGTTATTTATTGTCCAAGATGACATCACGAGTACTTAGACTTTGCAAAATCTTACAATGCGTGCCACGAAAGAAGAGACTTGAGATACCACGTGGTTTGACATGCGCAGTGTCCATAGGCTCATTTAGCGGTATGAGGTCTGAGTGAGAAAGAGGTGCGGGAGGCGCGATCAAGTTTTTTCTTTTGTGGCACGTATTGTCACTACACCTAATTCATGTAATTTGCAAACGAAATAATAACAATAATAATATGAAAAACATCACTAGAAACTTGCCTGAAAGTTTTGCTCAGGCGAAGACTTTCTGAACGGTTCCAAGTAATCCCAGTTTATTTTATTACTAAGTTGTACAAACATATAAGGCTAATTTAAAAGTTTTCCTGCATCGAGCGAGACCAATTACCTACTTTGAACATAACTTCACTTGGAAAGCAAAATATTCATAGAGCTCTCAAATTCTTTACAGAGAGGCGAATGAGTTCATCGTCGATTATCTCATGAACAATTTCATCTCGAAACTCGACAAGAATCTTCGGAACAAACTTCTGCCAGACGTTTCGCCTCAGCTCATCCACAGAATGTGTGGCATTATCGATACCAACGCTTTGGAAATACGCCTCCCCCAGGGCTCCGAGTTGTTGGCACTATTCACTAACACTTGCATCATGGAACACAGCTGCATACCTAACACGAAACATACTTTTAATTACTCCAATAGCAACAAAGAAGACCTGTACAAAATCACTGTCAAAGTCACTGTTCCTGTGGTCAAAGACACTCACATAACTACGATGTACAGCCACGCTTTATGGGGCACCCAAGCTAGAAGACAGCACTTGAAAGACGCCAAATACTTTGCTTGTAAATGCCCTAGGTGTAGTGACCCTACGGAATTGGGAACTTATCTGAGCGCGATGAGATGTCTAGGAGATGGCAATAACAGCTGTGACGGAATCCACTTGCCTGAAGACCCTTTAGACGATGACACCGAATGGGCTTGCAACAAATGCGGCATCAAAATCATGAATTCTCAAGTCAATATGCTAATTTCACAAATGGGGGAGGAAGTAGACAACGTTCAGATGATGGGCGGATCAGTGCCAATGCTCGAAAACTTGCTGTGTAGATTGTCCACCTTTTTGCATCCAAATCATTACCATTTATACTCAATCAAGCATTCGCTAATACAGCTTTATGGACGTCAGCCAAGCTATATGAGCCAAGAGATATTAGACAAGAAAATTAGAATGTGTGAAGACCTTATAAAGATCACAAAAACTTTAGACCCCGGAAACGCTAGATTGAGTTTATACACTTCGGTGCTGCAACATGAACTGCACTCTGCATTAATATTGAAATCTGAAAAAGCAAATGCGGATGGTAGTAAGAAGTCTCCAGAAGAGGTAAAGACGTTGCTGGAGAAGGCTAAAACTGCTATAGAAGAAGCTTTGGATGCTCTGCGTGATGAAATAGATGAGAAATCAGGTATGAAACTGTTTGCCGTCGTGCAGCAAAGTAAGGATGCATTTGAGAAATTCTTGCAAAGAAAGAAATTGTCTTTGTAGTTCTTAAATACTTTATTGTTATATTTTTATACTTAGTATTAATTTAATCTAATATCACAGTTACGATTTTGTACTTATCTATCACTCACTAATCTAAAAATAAATAATGACTCCTTTTTGTCGTTACGACTACCTAAATCTTTTGGATGTGCCCTACTATCACAGAATATTATGAATCCGCTTAGGTAAAATAAAATGCATATCATTAGTTATAAAGTTCTAAGCCAGATAGACGCCATTTGCCCAGTAGCCAAATTTTAACACATTTGATAGATGAAAACGGCAAGGAACTGCGCGGCCTACATGCAGATTGAAGGAGACAACTCAGTACAGAGAATAGTGGCGACGCCTAGCCGAGACAGACTTCGTGTCTCTGAGCCAGCCGAGTAAATATTTCACTTTGAAGATACCTGCGGTAGTGGGGCGGTGCGGGAGCGGCGACAAGTGATGTCTCGCCTATACAAGTGACGGCGATGCTGACGTCCGACGGAAGTCACGCATCAATAAAGTCACACCCCCCCGCATCGCAGGAACCTACTGAGATAAGCACACTACGCCTATATGTATAGTTCTCGTCATGTCTCGTTTCTAAAACCTTCATCAACGCCCAACATTATTCACCCTGATCTATAGAACCAGCTCAATCCACTCCTCGACTCATCCTTAATGGCTTGCTGGATCCAATCCATGTATTTCGACACTCTGGTGTAGATGCCTGGTTGCCGTGCGCGCGCGCAGCCACTACCCGTCGAGACTACTCCAATGAGGAGCATGCGGCCTTCTGACGGCACCATGAGGGGGCCGCCGCTGTCAGCCTGGGGACGAATATACAGGGTGATAAAAATGGTCCTGTTAGACGCCGAACACACCGCCGCGTTCTGCGTTCGCATTCACTGCGCAGAAGCGGTCAGACCGCGACATACGTCTCATGAACCAAATCCGCCGGGGCGGTATGCTCACCGCCTTATAGTTGAAGTTATCAATACAAGTCTTTTACTATTGGGAAAATCTACTGCGTCAATCAAACATGGCCCAGGCACTTCAGAGCGTCTATCACTGGACATTTACATAATCTTACACAGATGTAAATAATAGTAATATCAGCATGTAGTTGACTTTAACTTCAAACCTACGTACATTTGTGAATTTGTAGCAGCAATACCTCTCGCAAACAGTGAAGGAAAACATCGTGAGGACACCCGCGGAATAGTTGGATGCGCCCGTACAGACACTTGTCTTTCCTGGCTCCTGGCTAGGCCTAGGGCTAGGGCTAGGCCGACTGTCAGGAAGGTATAGTACATACCCAACAAGAATCCCTGCCTCCATCCTCGTGCCCGGCACACATCTGCGTGCTGATGACTTTGACCTTGCTTCCCTGGGAGTTGTACCAGCTGTTGCACTGCTGGTTCGTCACTACTTGGACTTCGGTCTTCTGGAGAATGTTCGGCCGAGTTCCTGCGGGGATATTGACAATTCTGAGATGATGGGCAACAGAAAAGGTGAAGAAACTGAATAGTTACGATTTGGTAAGAACTTCAGTCCTCAAAGATCTGGGGGCACGGGTGCCCCCGCCAGGTCGAGCGCGAAGCAAACATTCTGTAAAAAACTAGCCAGGTCTCGATGGAGCTGCTTGTTTATCTCTAAAAAGTAATGAAATCTAGACAAAGTCGTGCCAAGTCTAAGGTTCCTTACTGCGATTTCTTTATTATTATAGTTAATGTTGTGTGACTTGGCCATTGAAGGGTATACAAGGGTACAAAACCAGGAGCTCCATGACACCATTGCACCAATCTGACGCCAGAACCGCTTGTGTACCCTTCAACGGCCAAGTCACACAACATTAACTATAATAATAAAGAAATCGCAGTAAGGAACCTTAGACTTGGCACGACTTTGTCTAGATTTCATTACTTTTTAGAGATAAACAAGCAGCTCCATCGAGACCTGGCTAGTTTTTTACAGAATGTTTTTGGTGGGATAAAATTTACCATTAGAGATTGGCCGACAGCTCTTCATATGCCATTATGCATTCGGCCAGATGAAATGGAGTTTTTACGCTGCCATTGACGCCACAGTTCCCATTAAATAGAAAAAAAAATTTCACACTGACCTGAGTGGTTAGTGTGAAAAATTCTTTAATTAATATTTTTTAGCTAAGTCCATTCTTTAATATTTATTAGCTAAGAATTTTTCCTTGTACTGATGGCTTTTTTCCTTCAATCCTTTAAGAAGTGTATAACTAGCGTGTCTAGAAGAACCTAAATAACTTATCTTCTTCTTTTGGATGTTTGGCCTGATTTCTCGGGGTTTTTTTCTTAATTCAAAACATACCTTGTCCTCTATCCTCATGGGTGAAGCCCCACCCAGCAACCGTGGCTAGGGCTCCGCTGAAGTCCGGAGCTAAAGGCTGAGGCAGGCAAGCTGGTCTCACGTCACGGCTCCATTTGAGCTGACGCACCGTCTTCAGGAGGGCTACGTCGTTGGTCTTCTTGCTGCACCTTTTGGATTAGAGAGTGTAGGTAATCGTATGAGGTAGTGGCCACCCCTGGTGTCAGAGTTTTTGGGCCGCCCAAAGTCTCTGACATGGCGGACCGATTGTTATTAATCAACAACAACCGAAACAAGCACGGAAGCGCTCAGATATTATTGCCACTATCACCCATCTATGGACTGACCGCGCCCGATGTTGCTCAACTTTGCCAATGAATTAAGAAACTTTCTTTACAAATTCGCCCGTAACGTAAGTGAATAGATTGGAATAAGCGTGCACGTGCTGTCTTGTGTACATGTTGCTTTTATTATTTTTTGCATTTGTTTTTTTCATAATCGTGGAATATCAGTGAATAGAAAACTTTAACGTCGTTCATTGTAGTAGCACTCAACAATATCCATTGCTCAAAGTCTTTATTGTAAACCTTGACTGCTTTTATTGAAATTTTTAACTCGATATTCCATGTTTCTAATAGAATTAATTCTACCGACGAGGAAGAGCCGAATATTTGCAATTCAGAACGAATTAGTTGATTAATTACTCAAATCCTGCTCAAATCCAATTAATACTCATTGGATGAAAAGAGAAAGCAAAACAAAGTTTTTTCCCTGTCTGAATTTGTTTGCAAATTATTGTTTGCTTCATGCTAATTTTGTGCTGCAGTCGGAAAATTTATTCATTAATTCAGTTTCAGGAACTTCACATCGCGAAAAATCTACTTAAGTAAATTTTAATTTGAAACCCTTCCCCCATTTGTTTACTCATCTGTCCATTGCAGTATTTTTTTAAATATTAATATGTAGGTATCTTATTTTTTTACGATTCATACAATATATCAACAATATATCAGGCACTACAGTGTCCGAGTGGTATTGCATAGAATACCGAGGGATACAGAACCTTGGTATTGTATAGAATACCAACCCTAGGTTGGCTTACTTCACTTTTCTATTGTCAGTGAAGATACATTGCCTAGGTAGTGTATACAGAACCTAGGTATTGTATAGAACACCAACCATAGGTTGGCTTGCTGTACTTATCTATTATGAGTGAATATGCTGGGTATCTTAGCTTAGACGTAAAGACCCAACTTAAAATGTGTGTACATACGACAGCATGTAGACCCTTACACGCTAGCAGTCTAGTCGGTTACGTTACGGCCTTACAGGTGACTTTACAACAAAAGCGTACACACGACAGTGTACCTAGTTTCTGTATTGTTTTATTACAGACTAGTTTTAACTAATAACTTCGTCCCTGTAAATGCTTCCTGAAATGTTCACCGGCTTGAGCACGATTATCTTACTTACCTACCTACACTTGCCCAAATACCTAATGGCCATTACAGCTTGTCATAATAATGGTAAAATTATTTCACAATACTTACCTGTATTCGGGATGAGGAACTATCTTCGATAGAGGTTCCTTTTCTTCCTTTGAGGCTAAATCAGTGGCTCCTACCACGATACTCAGTTGTTTCGGTACGAAGAACTCATTGAACACACTGAGGATAAAAGGCTTTATTCACAAGAGCGTATAGTACACAATCGCGTTTCATCCTCATTTGGGATTCGGGCGACCCTAGAAACAAAAGAAGAACGGACAGAATTTTTCAAATCTCTAAGGCCTTTGCATCTACGCATGAGATTATTTATACAGCGTCCAGTGGCACCTTCACTCACACTAGATGGGTGAAGAACCACTCGGCGCTGAAGTGCCTGAGACATTGTTTTAGATGGATGGTTGTTTTGTCAGGAATGTAAAAATGCTGGGCAAGCCTACTCCATCAAATCTCTATGTACTGGATAAATCAAAATTCGTAAAGAATTCTCTTGACGAAACTATTACAATGTAATAGGGACCTTTTTTGCTCAACCCAAAGGAATTCTTTCGTGAAACGCACTGTAGCTGTTGTCATACTTCTGTTATTTCAGCTTTTGTCGACGGTAGCTCGGTTACTGACATTTTGACATCATTTCGCCTTTCTCGAACATTTATAAGGTGGTAGGGTTGGCACCTTTTTAAAGTAGTTTTCATTAATGGGTAGAGTCACTCTGTTGCATGACCTTACCTGCAGACGCAATGCCCGGCCGTCACCAGCCACCTATCCGTCAGCACAGTGGCGCCACACTGGTGTGCCCCCAACCGCCACAGACTGGCTGTCCAAGGGAACTCTGCTGGCAGGCTGTCGGTGCCGCCGACGATGCGCCCGCGCCGGGCCGTGTCCACGCCGCATTCTGTGTTGGCCACTGAAAGATATTGCTAAAGTAAGAAAAATGTGGTGGCCAAGGATACAAGAGAGGAGGCCTTTTCCCAGCAGTGGGCCACAAAAATCCAGGCTAACCAAAAAAAGGGTCCATGGATGCGGATAGCGAGGGACCGTGAGAGGTGGCGTGAGGGGGAGGCCTATACCCAGCAGTGATCAAAGGTGGGCTGATGATGATGAACCAAAAAAAAGATAAAAGTAAGATGCAGCCTGCTTAAATAAATGATGCTCAAAATGCAAGACTCAAAGTCAAGCTCAAAGTCCGCAATACCACCGTGCTACAGAGGATGAGAAAAAACGTTGAAGTAATGAAGACCATCAAAAAACGCAAACTTGAGTATTTTGGCCATATAATCCGCAATACCCAATATGGATTCCTTCAACTAATCATCCAAGGGATGATACCCAGCAGTGATCAGAGGTGGGCTGATGATGATGAACCAAAAAAAAGATAAAAGTAAGATGCAGCCTGCATAAATAAATGATTCTCAAAATGCAAGACTCAAAGTCAAGCTCAAAGTCCGCAATACCACAGTGCTACAGAGGATGAGAAAAAACGTTGAAGTAATGAAGACCATCAAAAAACGCAAACTTGAGTATTTTGGCCATATAATCCACAATACCCAATATGGACTCCTTCAACTAATCATCCAAGGAAAGATACCAGGCAGGAGGAGACCTGGATATCATGGCTTGAGAACTAACGCCATTGGCACCAACAATCCACGAGCTCCTTGTTCCGTTTGCCAGCCTCAAAGGAAGAAATAGCCAAGATGATTGCCAACCTCCGATAGGAGACGGCACTACAAGAAGAAGAAGAAAATGCAAGACCATGAACTGCCAGATTGTAAGTAATCAAGAGGAGATTGAAATCTTGAGCCAGGAAATGCACCAGAGGAATGGTACCAGCCAGACTGTCTGATGGGACAAAGGCAGCGACTTTGGTCACACGACCCTCAGCCAAGAAGATTAGAGAGACCTTTGCATAGTGAGAGAGGGCAATTGTGGAAGGACGTACCTATAGTTTAGGACGTAACGTAGGTATTATACAAGGCTACATGTATTTTTTTGCTTACAAACCAGTAGTGCTGCTACAGCCAGCTGCAATCAGCACAACGGCAGCGTGCAGCGCATCTCAGAACGGTATTTTTAAGCAGTTTTGGTAAACTAGAACCAAAACTCGATACGCCTATGAAAACTTAACTGTTTTTCTAAGCTCGCGGGTGGTAAAAAGCATTTGCAAAATGCAAAAATACACTGAAGATCGGAACAGATACATAGAAGGCTCTGTATTGTAGACACTAGGAAATATTTCTTACCTTAAATCAATTAAAACGTATAAATGGCAGCCTTATTGCTAAAAGCTATCTCTTCAGACAACCTTTGGATGTGCAAGATTGATACGTGCGGAATAATAATAATAAGTATTACGTAAAATATTCAGAAGTAAAAAGTCGAAAGTTTACCTAAAGTAGAAACCACTTTTATCTCTCACAAACTACGTTCCACTATTAATATTCAGCACTTCATTAGCTTTCCAGGAAAACCACTCCCTAATATATTAAGGTATATTGATGGCAACTATCATTAATAACAATCCCGAAACAAGAGAAACAAAACCACTCACGATTAACAAATCCAAACGCCAAATCCATTAGTGAGCCCAACACAATAACAACAGCGAATACGCGGCACATTTTGTATTACACCTCCTGTCGCACTGATAAAACATGAAGAGATCAATGGTATTTATATTTCCTTAACACAAACTAGGTCTAGGGCCTAAATAAAACTAACTACTAACTAAATAAATAAACATAAGTCACGACCACTCAAAGTGTGATCGCCGACTACGAAATGACAAATTTCATAAGACATATTTAAAGTGCTCTCTGATTTTCAGGAAGGATATCCTCCCGGCATGATTTGAAGGGCGGCCCCTATAATATTGCGTGAGAATTCTGCGAGGGATGGGCGGAAAAGTTTGTCGATATCGATGTGGCCCTGCCTCGTTGAGGAAAATGTCGATAACACTGTACTGAGGATATCGGTGTTTGTGTTTTATTCTTCAACTTTTCCGAGTAGATCGTGTGATACGTGTGACGGCACTGCCAAATCAATGTACACACGACAGAACGTTGACCTTTACACGCTAGCACTCTACTCGGTTACATTATGGGCGACTTTACAACTAAAGTGTGCACACTGACGTGCAGTCGTGTGTACTACTGCTGACGCACAGTTTTTGTATGCATAAAATAATCTAGACTCTGTTTGTGTCACAAAAAGTTTTCACTAAACATTTTCCTACAACATTTTCCGATACAACGTTTGGCCTAAAAATCTAAAATGGACTGTTATTGATTTCTAAAAATGTTCCTATTAAATAGCCCAACACTCTTATCGTAACCCTGTATTTCTTTTAAAAAACTTTACATCTAGATGATTTATACGTAATGAGATGATTTATACAGCAGCGTCCAGCAGCACCTTCACTCACACTAGATGGGTGAAATGACCACTCGGCGGCTGAAAAATTCATCAGGAATCAGGACGCAACATTCCGCAATTTTTGTACAAACCACCAATAATACCTCGATAGGTAGTCACCTAACCGTAGCCCATCACTAACGCCACATTCATTGTCAGGTTCGCCGGTTCGAGCCCCGATAAGGCTCACCATTGCGGAACTGCTCGTCGCGTAAACACATGGCACGTTATCTGCATACTTCGCGGTGCAACGTCGCTTTGGATTGCTCAGGCTGTGGTTCGTAGGATGGTTATGAGACGGTGTCGTTTTGAGACAGTTTGTTCACCCAGGCTTAGGACTTTTGTTATTTCTTTTGCTCTATTGCTTCTATAAAATCGTTTTCAGAAAAAAAAACTTCTTTATCTTCAGGTACCTAGTCCATTGGAACCTATTGCATTAGCCGAGAGGAATTGCAGTTTAAACAAAACGAACAAGCCATAAATTCACCTCTCATTTGAATTGTGTACCCTCTTGTGTCCTAGGGTGGACACAATCGCAAACAAAACAACGTTCACATTTTAGGTCACCCAATCGAGTGGACGTACAAGGGTGTACATTCTTGTGTCTAAGTGTGGATACAATCTCTTACTAAGATTTCAGAAGAACCAGAATATGACTTTACTTTAGAATATGACGAAGTAAACTTTAATGTATGGTCACCCTAGTAGTAATGAGTAAAACGCATAGACATGCAGTGTTTGTCGGTCAAGTGCAAACCAATTCGTCGGCGACGCATCTTGGCCTACTTTTAGAAGCATTTTTCAATAAATATTAATGGCTTTTTAATAGTTTTGATGACGGCTTTGTTCTCAGCCAAGTCACGTTTATAAATTGATATTTTTAAAAGGTACAGACGAAAAAAAAATAAGGCAAAACAAATTGAAAAATAATTATTTATTGCCATTATGTTTTTTTTTGTCTTATAAAGACACCGCTTTTATTCATAAAAAAGTTTTCATTACGCCGCGAATTCCTGAAAAAATACGACACAAACAATATTTCTCTCCAAAATAAGACAAAAAGTGTAAACAACACAAATGAGTCAGCCCAATTTCTCCTGAACTCAAGTGACTAATCACCTAATAGCTAATAGGGTCATACGCTTCGAGGGAAGCCAGTCGCCATACTGGTTTAGAATGGCAACCCCATTCAGATGCACCCTAGTGGTGAGAATCAACAGTGAAACAGTAAGGAAAAAAGCAGTTAATAGAGATAACATTCTAAACATAGCTATCGAACTGACCGTGAAATGGCCTACCTTTACCGAAAATAGCATTCACAAGTACCGGAACCAAACGACGGAAAGACACTGCGTAAACACACGTGTTTCGTATGCATGTTTTAATACGTGCTAGAGCGGTGAGGTCAGGGATTCAAGGTAGAGTGTAATACATAGCACAGTAGGGGCACATCATGGGATCATCAGAATTTATTCTTCTTTTCATCATCATCAACAGCCTTTTAATACCCAATTGCCCACTGCTGATTAAAAGCCTCTTCATGCTGGACACAAGGGGTTTATTATAAGTTGTAAAAAATTGCTCGGGACAGGACTTGAACCCGCAACCTATTGCATACCGTGCAGGCGCTCTTCCATTTTTTTTCAATTTATGATTTTATCTACATGTGTTTTTGTTTCTGATATTGTTGAGTATTATTTATTGTATGTGTCAAGAAGTACAAATAAATGCATGAATCTGAATCTGAATCGAATCAATTGAGCTACCGAGCCAATTAAGTAACTGTCGATGCGAATTTCTTCAACTGCCCCTCTACCCTTGACGCATTTTTCCAATACGGCCGCAAAATTTAATATTTTACAAATTAAGACGCATTTTGTGTTTTTATTGAATAAAACAGCCTTACCTTTGAATAAACATTACAAAGCATTTAAAATCAAAGCATTACTATGCGAATTTATTCAAAGAGAATTTTTTTTTTTTTTCAATTTCATCGCAATAGCGTCAAGGGTAACCCCCCTGGTCTTGTCTTATGGACGTGTGTCGTGTTTATTATCAGTCAAATTTGCCATCATCCTTTCAAGAACGCTCTTTTCTCCGTAGGTATGATGTCAGCGTACTGTATGTTTTCTTCAGTATGAACGTGTCTGGCTGTCAGTCTGCACTACACCACACCCGCATGGTTTACGACCTGTGATATGCTGGAAAACTACTGTTTCAATATTTACTATCAGCCTTTATGATGGGCTAACGCTAACGGTGAAGGAAAACATCGTGAGGAAACCCGCGGCTCAGTTGGCTCCACACGTATTGACCTGTCTTTCCTGTGGCCTTGGTCGACTAAGCTGTCAGGATGGTATAGGTGCTGGGCAAGCCTACTCCATCTAAAACAATGTCCCAGGCACTGCAGCGCCGAGTGGTCTCTTCACCTATCTAGTGTGAGTGAAGGTGCCACTGGACGCTGTATTAATCATCTCATTACGTAGATGCAAAGACCTTAGTTTTTTTTTTTTATGATGGGGTTTGCTATTTCCTATTTCCTAGAATTAGGATATTAGCCAAAGGGACCGTGTTCAACGGAAAACTATCGTCTACGCCTCTACCCCTATTAAATTAGGGTAGAAGGCGTTTTTGATTCAACTGTAAATTGTACAGTTTTCAGTTCATTGTAGCATTGATGTTGCTAGGTATTACCTATATTTAAACAATGTCTCGATTTTGATCAGAGGGTCTACCGGCTAAAACGAAGCCGATTACCATTGGCGAAAATCGAAGTTCGATTTATGAAAAATTAACTGGGTGGCAGTACATTTTTCTTAAATCGAACTTCGATTTTCAACAATGGTAATCGGCTTCGTCTTAGTCGGTAGACCTGATGAACCCCCGGGAAACCCCCTGATCGATTAGTATAAAACAAATTAATATTAATTTTGCCTAAAACCTGTGATTATCAATAATTTTGGGACCGTTTAGCCGCTTACTAAAACCAATAGTGGAAAGAGGTGTCATGTCATAAATAATGTCAATTTGGTTTATTGCTCCCTGATATTTACGAGGAAACTCTCGTTAAAACTACATCGCCCGCCATCAGTGTCCGAATTTAATAAATGCCATGAATTTTCGATTGTTTTAAAAATAATTTTTTGCCATTAACTTTTTTCGTTGTCTTGTCAGTCACTTATCTGCCTACTCTTCAAACAAATTCTTATATAACACGAACTCATAAAGATGTATGTCTCGTAAATTCGCCTCAATGTCTTGGCTAAGGCCGCTGCTGTTACGAGATGACCCTCCGATGATGATGCTACTTGTGTTGCAGTTTTAACATGAACGTACAGGTACTGGTATGGAAATCCAGATTGGGTCGTAGAAATGTCGGTACGTAATGGAGGAGATGAACGAAAGACCTGGTCAAAGCCATAGGATCAAAGTGGATGAAAAAAGCTTAAGACTGAAATGAACGGATTGCATTGGAAGACACCTACACTCAGCATTGGGTGGCAATGGGAAGAAGAATAATACTATTATTATGAATGGGAATGTTTAAAGATTAAATAGAAGGTTAAAATTAGGATTAAATTAGTGTCAAAATTTTTGCAATATTAAAATTGTTGTACCTACCTAAAATTAGATATTTATGAAACGAAAAGTGTGAAAGATTGTCAGTGAGTTTGCGTATGTTTCAGCAACAGAGGCGTTTCAGCGGTGAATGAGGAACGAGTACCCAATGATGACCTCCCTATAACCACTTGACTGGTGGACTCAGATCCAGCTAAGAGGCCCAAAATACCTAAATCAAAAGACAGGAAGGTAAGAATGAGGTAAGGACAACATATACTCGGCTCTATTGTTTAATAATCAAGGTCTGACGCGACGCGTGCGTCTGCGCAGTGCATGTGAAATGCATTAGAATTTATGTTACACTGCACTGTCAAGGTAAAGGACTAACTTACAATATTATGTTTATTACCTACATTTGCAAAGCCTCTATGTCTTGTAACTTAAGGCGCAAAATTTACAGACTAGGTACCAAAGTTGGTTAAGGTTTACTGACTGGGACAAACTAGGACAAAGTGAGATTTATGACCCTACAACTTTAAGATACTTGAAGGGTACTATAAAGGGCAAGTAGGGTGACCATATTGGTGTCCTAATAACGTTTTTTATCTTTTTTGTCTTGTCGAAATGCTGGAGTCACATTTTTTACAAAGGGAAAACAGAATCATTATGGATTACTCGTATGTCTGTCGGTCCATCTGCTCCAAAATTACTGGACCGACTGAGTTGTGGTAGTTAGGTAATGTTAATTACTCCAAGTTTATTTACGTAGACGTTATACTTGAAATAACACTATTTTGCAACATAAAATGTAGCGCCAGCTTGTAGCGTTACAATTTCACATGAAATACTCAACAACAGACGGCACTTGGTACGTGTTCTGTCTATAGGTTCCGTAGAATTGGAGGATAAATATAATAAACTACCTAGCTAACCGCCCCGGCTTTGCACGGGTGCAAAAATTTAACCTCTCAGTTACAAGCTTACAACCGCATCAAAATTTGTTGTGTAGTTAAAAAAGAGTTAGCGGATAAACAACCAGACTGACGCGGAAAGCGACTTTGTTGTATACTATATATAGATTACCTACTTAGTTAGTATTAGCTTTTTTCCCCGTCTATGTACACACGACCGACAGCACGGTGACACTTACACGCTAGGCACTCTAATTGATTACGTTACGGGCGACTTTACAACAAAAGTGTACAGTCTGACGTGCTGTCGTGTATCTATCTCTTGTAATTACCTCACAAACGGGAGCCCACGATACAGGTTTAACCTAGTGTGAGTGTGGGGACCACTAAAAACTGTTACTACAATATCACTTTTGCCAAATTTTTTTTCCATTTACTTACACGAGAGCAAAGCTCTGTCATCTAAAAATAACATACGGATGTCGCTTACCTTCGTGTTTCCTGCCGATTCAAAAATCTAGCTTCTTTTTAGTGTCATAAAGGCGCCTGAATTTCAAATTCAACCTGAACAAAAGAAAAGTATGCTCTTCAATAATGTACAGTCGCTTACATAAGTTCTGCCTATATTCATAAGCCTAAGTTATGAACTAGTGAACTAGCTAGTGAACAAAAAACTGTTTGACGCACTACTTGGATGACGCGTTAAATTAAGGTGAATATTATTTATAGGTACAACTAGCGCCACCAATGAAAAAAAAAACATATATTATAGTGGCCATTTTTATTCTAGCTCTACAAACGTGAATCGACGACAACGTAGATGTATACGTTGTTGTCGACTGTACAAAACAAAACAATGTTAGCATAACGTCACAGGTAGATAAATCACACGCTCTGAATAATAATGAAATCAAACCATGAGCGTCACTGAGCCAATGAAGATACTGAATTATTGATCATGCCACAGCACCTATTGGACCCATTCGTTCCTAAATCCATTGCTATGCGTTTGAATGCATAACCGAACCGTCGAAATGACCGGTGTTGAAAGAAGCTTCCCGAAAATCTGCATTGGCGATTGCGCGATACTCGAGCCACCTTGTTTTGTTTATCAGCCCACCATAAGGCTGGAAGATAGCAGCGTGGCGGGAATTTCGAAGCAGTGGCACTGCCCAAAAAACTTTTCGTAGACCAGAACACATAATCGGCTGAATTATTGTTGTTCTGTTGTTTACAACAATGAAAAGAATACTGTTTTATTGCCGCGAACGAAAAATCGCTGAACAAAAATAGCTCAGTTTAGCTACAAATTGTAAAAAACTGTGAAAATTTTGAATTTCCCGCCACGTTGCTATCGTCCACCCTTAAGACGGAACGCGGGCAGCCGGCTTCTCCATACAAAAAATACAAAAAGGGAGACCTGTTTCCTCCCTGGATAATTATTTTAGAAAAAATATATTTATGCCATTCAATTTATATGTACCTCTGCCATGTTCCTATGTTTTCCTTTTTTTATTATTTTAATTATTTTAATAAAATTTATTTAAATAATTAAAATAATAAAAAAAGGAAAACATAGGGACATGGCAGAGGTAAATATAGATTGAATGGCATAAACATATTTTTTCTAAAACAATTATCCAGGGAGGAAACAAGTTTCCCCTTTTGTATGGAGTTAAGGTTACCCGCGTTCCCTCTTAACAAACCTTAACAAATAATACTTTTTCAAATAATACACCTATAAACTAATAGGTCGCCCCGAATCGTGAACTCGCAAGTGAAACTTTTTGCTAGAGTCGACTTTGCAGTGGAGCATCCGAAATAGTAATTTCCGTACGTTGCAGTGGTACATGTTACAAGTTCTACAAGTGGTACATGTTGCGTGAAAATATGGAAAATAAATATGGAAAATAAATAAATATTGAAAATATGGTGAAAACATACAAAAGCAACGTACGGAAATTACTATTTCGGATGCTCCACTGCAAAGTTAGCTTTGCACGACTCTAACACCATTCGCGCAGGCGCTCGCGAATTGCATAATATGAACTTTACGACCCCATATCTCGGCAAACCCCCGACCGTGTAGAGTGCTAGCGTGTAAGGGACAACGTGCTGTCGGGTGTACAAAGGGCCTTTACAAGATCACCCCATCCTCAGCAACTCTTCTGGCTTCAATCCAGCTCAGCCCAACGGCTCGCGGCTCACCTTTCACTGTTCGCTGCCATACAATGTGTGAACGGGGCGTCCACGTCTTCTCCTGCCCCCTCGCGGCTGCCAGTCGAAAGCAAAGTTTGGGCTGTTGATCTGTCCCCTTCGGATTGTGTGCCCGATCCATCTCCACTTTCGCGAAGAGATTTCTTACCATATGGGGGATTGGTAGCACCTCCCCCACAGCTCTTCGTTTCGGATGGTGTTCGGCCAGTTTATGCGGAGGATGGACATTAGGGAACTTATTAACGAACACTTGGTTCGTCAGACCCTTTGTCACTCTCCACGTCTTACAGCCAAATAAAAGAACCGATTTGACGATCGATTCGAAGAGGGAGATCTTGATGCGTCTCGGGTGAGCATCTTTGGACTTCCAGACAGGCCTCAGTTGGGCGAAAGCAGCTTTGGCCTTATTTATCCTAGCAGCGATGGTTATCTTAGGCCCGGTTTCCGAATTGAGAATTTCACTAACCAAATGCTTATGTATCGTCCTGTCTCTGCAGATGTCACACAAGAGCATGTGACAGAGCGATATTTAAGCATTTGGTTAGTGAAATTCTCAATTCAGAAACCGGGCCTTAGATACCTTAGATACTTAGGTACTATACCTACAATATTTCTAAGTTATCTAAAATACGAAAATATTAACTACCGTATACAGGGTGTTAAAACACCGCCAACAGACCCGAAAGCCACGCATACTAGACACCAAAACAAAGTACTTTTTCGATAAATTATTGCTGGGAAATGATTTTCGTTTTTTAGGTTATAATTTTGAAAAATATTTTATCACGCAATGGATGTGTAACGCATATAAGTCATATTGCGCAAGCGTAGGTATAGGTTTATGTTACTTAAGCTTGAAGTGCGTTGTTTAGAATACAATGCGGGTTGCAATTTTAACGTCGTTGTTTGTAAGAAATATTCATAATTTTGGTATGGCTTCTTGAAAAGGTATGTTAAGAACTAAATACTGAATACATTACTGCAAAAAAAAAAGTGTTGTTTTAAACCTCGTTATCTCGGAAACCGTTGATTTCCCAGGCATAGTTCCTTGGGCAAAAATGTTCATTATGATGAGGACAATACGTAGTTTTCCGCTTTGTTGGCGGTCTTTTAACACCCTGTATGTTTATCTTATCAAGTCCCATCATACATTGCCGCTTTTAGGCGGTGAAAAAAACATTCGTACAAGTCACCTGCCAGTCCTGCCACCGATGTTTCTTTGTCTGACATACAAGTAGCGGTAAAACAAAATAAAGGTCCAAGTGCGAGTTGGTCTCTGGCGTAAAGGGTCTCGCACTGACCCATAATTATTATAAAATATAAGTAAAAGTTTTTTTGTATTATAAATAACCGGAATACAGGGTGTTAATAGGGTGATAGGAATCACAAACAAAAATTTATTTTTTTGTTCCATTGATTTCAATTAATAAAATGTGATCGCTGTGGCTGTTTTTCTACCGCCACAGCTAGGTACACACTCAGGTATTTTTAACATATTTTTAAATATTGTTTTCATTGTCTTTCACAATGTTTTAACAACTCAGAGCTATGCAAATGCACCTACACATACAAACATATTTTTTGAGCTACTAACAAAAACAAAAAAGTTATCAAAATGTTATGATCTACTATCTTTCTTCATCATAAAAAACTATCATGGTATAATTTTCATGAAACCAAAATCAATGTAATCGGTTAATTTTTAGGGCTAGCAAAACTTTTGCTCCGTTTGCGTGGGCGAAAGCGTGGTAGACAATCCTGATAAATCAGCTGGAAGAATAAGCAAAAGGATGTCTGTCTACCATAATGTCACATGCGAATATAAATAAAAAGAAGCGCTTTTAACTGAGTTTTTATTTAATTGCACATCTAGCACATTTCTTGAAAAAAAAAACAATATTATGGTAGCGCGCGCGTGTGTACTCGATTGCGATTGGGACTGATTCGAAAATCCTGATTGACTGAAAAAATAAAAGAGTAACTGAAACCACACGGTCGGCTCGCGTCAATAAGCGGGTCCCACACGCGCGGCAAGTTTGAAAAGCCTAACATAGAGAAAAAATAAAATAAAAATTTGAGCACGTCGCTAACACACACTATGTTTGGACGGAACCCTAAAAAGACACTTCATTAAGCCGGGTTTCACCGAAGCGACGCAAGTGATGAATCTGCGGCCCGTTCAAGAAACGCTCACGAATTATAATTTTAAATAGCTACAGCATACAATTTTGTTGCTAACCCGTATAAATGCGCGATCCCATCCCAATTCAACCTGTTTTTGGACGAGAATCGGTTGTGGGCCACAGAGATGTCAACTCGGATGCACTGATGTAAACATATAAATTATTGTTCGCCCTGAGCTGTGAAGACCTGGGCCCTGTTGCACGTACGCGACAAGTCGACTTATTTGTCGGAAATTGACTTATTTGTCGGATTGTCAAGTAAATAGTGTTGCACAAACATTACAAATAAGTCAGACTGCGACAGGTGAATTATTGACAAATTGTCAGGACTTGACAAGCGTTGCACAAAGCTTGACAATTGTAAAAAACCATGGTAGAATTCACCGACAATTGTTTTCGACAAACTTGTCAGCTCTTGACATATGCATAGTCATCTGTCTGAATGGTCTGACAATTTGACAAATATGTCGTGTCGTCTTGACAATTTATGGTTGCACAAAGCAAATCTGACAAGTTTTTCACGACAATTTGTCACTTTTTCCTGTCGCGTAAAATTTTTTGTGCAACAGAAATATGTCAAGTTGTCGCGACAATTCGACAAATTTTTCAATTTCCACCATGATTTATTTGTCGCTCGAAATCTTTGTGCAACAGAAACTTGTCAAATTGTCGGATTGCCACCTGTCGCCTGTCACCTGTCGTTGTCACGTTCGTGCAACAGGGGCCTGATATATAATTATTGCTAGAAATATAAGCAGGCGCGCGCGCATGTATAGGTATTTTAACACCCCATATCTCGGCAAACCTTTGACCGATTTGACTCATTTGAATAAAAAAAATATTTTGGTCTCATTCAATCACCTATCTTTAATGACGTTCCGATTATCGAACTTACAATTATATGTGATGTATATGTATACGTACCCTTACATACTTATAAACATAGATACAAACGCCGGAATGTTCAAGTAGACTTCGCTCGGTCGTTCAAAAATTTATACTCATGTACACACGACTGCACGTCGACCCTTATACGCTAGCGCGCTACTCGGTTATGTTACGGGCGACTTTACAACAAAATTGTACACTCTGACGTCCTGTCGTGTGCACACGTATGCTGACTACCTATGAATAAAAATATCCTGATGAAACACCAGATTTTTTGGTTGAGGATAAGAAACTGTACAATTTATGATCGTAACCCTTCTCCAGCCCATATTACATCTCCCTCGCGATTTCGTAACAGGCGTACAACGAAAAACCGATGTTTTATTAAAACGCCCCTCTAAAGAAGGAACGAGATAAAAAATCAAAAGTCCGGCCGACTGAACATTTTTTCACGTCGTCGGACCGTGTTTACACGTGTTTCACGTGTTATGTATTTTATGGGCTCTGAAACGGAAATAAGTGTATATCAGTCAAGGACAGCAGAGTTTTTCCTGTTTTGACGCGATATTCTTTTTTTTTAAAAGGTGTCAGTGTTAGGCTCCCTTCACACTTGGACGTGCGGCAGGCGTCAGTGCGACGTTTT
Organism: Zelleria hepariella; assembly: GCA_949319315.1. Taxonomy (NCBI): domain Eukaryota; kingdom Metazoa; phylum Arthropoda; class Insecta; order Lepidoptera; family Yponomeutidae; genus Zelleria; species Zelleria hepariella. The sequence goes on from OX439394.1 coordinate 11,575,835, forward strand.
CACGCTCAGTGCGCTCGGGCTGAGTCTACTAAGATCGTGTAGATACCTACATTTTAGTGCACAAATATGAAACGTTCAATCCCAAGTATTCCCAAGATAGATTGGGAAGTGACAGAACGATAGTTAAGTATTTACTTTGTAAAATTCTCAATTCAGAAACCGGGCCTTAGTAAAGCTTGAATATAATAAATTTTGCGTGAATATGCCACCTACTTCAATCGATGTTTTCCTTCATCGTGAGGAAACCTGATAATATTTGCCGTCTGTTCACAGTTTGACCGTCAAAGGCAATAAAAATATAAAAATGTGTATATACAAAGCGCTCCGCGTTCTGAGTCAAGTGGTCTCTCAGGCAGTGCCGGATTAGCCATATAGCAGGAGTAGCAAATGCTAGGGGCCCCGCACATTTGGGGGCCCCGCGCGCTTTCTGACCGAAACAAAAAAATCTATTTACCTAGATAGTTTTTATTATTTCGGGCGCGCTTTGCGCGCTTATTTTTTGTACAAACGACAAGGTTCATGAATTTGCAGTTTGAGAAATTGATATCGTTTTCTGTTTTAAACGAAAATTACTAAATTGTATACTTAAGGTGAATATACATATAGGCACAACTTAAGGCGCTGGGCATAGTGAATTAGCCCACGCGCAAAAAAAATGCACAAAAACGATTCCTGTATCAAATACACAAAAAAAATCGAAAATGTTCACATATCAAACCCTAGAATTAGGTGAGAGCTATCTAAAACAGCCGGTTTTGTGTTGATACCCATAACAGATTGCAAGATATTTTGTTTGAAAAAAAGTGCGCCGCCTATTTTTTTTCATCAAAAATATCTTCAAAACGTTTATGAATGTCAACACGAAACTGGCTGTTTTAGATAGGTCTCGCCTAATTCTAGGGTTTGATATGTGAAAATTTTCGTTTTTTTTTGTGTATTTGATACAGGACTCCATTTTGTGCATTTTTCGTTGCGCGCGGGCGATTCACTATGCACAGCGCCTTAACTAGCACAGCCAATGAAAAAAAAAATATCTTTTTTTGGAAGCGTTTTTTGCTATAAACGAAGTCGCGCGCGTAACGAGGCCCTAGACAATGGATGGAACATTTTAAATTAAATTTAAATCCAGGGAAGTTTTTTGTAACAGTTTTGTTTTATTTCATACCATAAATTGATAACCTAACAAAGAAAACCAAGGGCCCTTTGATATAATTTGCTACAGGCCCCGTACTGGGTTAGTCCGGCACTGCTCTCAGGTTACGGGCGGGGTCCTAACATCTCAGTTTCCACGAAAACAATGAGTGCAAAGAAATCCTTAAACTACAGCCGGGTGGGCTTATACTGAGGACTATTATACAACGTGTTACAAAACATCATCACTATTTTTACAGGGTGTAACTTACTGATCAACAGGATGTCAATTCTGTAAAATAAAGTTGAAATTTTTATTTTTTATTAAGTTTTGAGCAAGTGTGGTGGGTGATTAATCTCGAACTCTCTCTCTGAGAGAAGGCCTTTTCCCAGCAAGTGGGTCATCTAATCTTACTTTTTTAAAATTATAATAATAAACTCAACATTGAAAGGTTTCATACCTTTTTGCTTTTGGTATTAGCTTAAATTTAAAAAATATATTTGTGTGTGCAGTTGCATTTGCATAGCTTTGAGTTGTTAAAACATTGTGAAAGTTAATGAAAACAATATTTCACATTTTATTAATTAAAAAATCAACGCAACGGCATAGATCAAAACAAATATTTAGGTTGTGAACCATAACACCGGGTGCTATTACCCTGTAAAAAGAGTTAGGACCTTGTATTGTAGGTAAAAAATAGCATTTGAACAGGATAATAGAAAAGTTTACTGCGAACTGTAAACTCGTGATCTGTAACTTTTTGCTAACACCATTCGCGCAGGCGATACAACAGCATAATCTCGGCAACCCTTCGACCGATTCGGCTCATGTTCGACTTAGATTATCTTTAAATTTGATTTACTCGCCTACTAAACATGGCGATCCGACTTAATAAGGGATTTTCTGACAGCTCATAAGTTGTAGTTCCAAATTTGTAACTAGATGTCGCTGACGAGATAATTATGTTCTTTTTTTATGCCAGTTCGCGCTCGCTGGCCTTCGTACATACGTCCAACCGCATTTAGGTATTAGTTGTGGAGCAAAATGAAGTGTTTCCGGATTTACCATTCACTCATACAAGAACATTACCAAACTCGTGCACTTTTTCATGTACTGTAAAATGGAATGACGGCTACGACGATGAAAGATGAAGTCACAGAGCAATGAAGTAAAGAAGTATTTTCGCTGTAGTAAGCACTAATTTACTTTATGATAGAAAACATGTCGTATCAACGCCATCTGTCACAGCTTTTAGAACTACTTTTTGATTTTTTTTAGCTGTCAGAAAATTCCTTATTAACTCAAATCTTCGTCTGTCTCCATGCAGGCTGTACACAATGGTTATACCTATTAAAAATAACTGTACGTAAAAGGAACGGCAAGACTAATAGGTCTCAATTTTTATTCTCACATCTTTTATTCTGTAATTGACTATTTTATAGAGATTCCGTATCTCAGAAGCACTTTTAAGTTCACGCAGGTGAACTCTGGGAAAAAGGAATTTCTGCGTTCACTTTCTACAAGAGTCTATGACTACAGGGTGTTAAAAGACCGCCGACAGACCCATACCAGACACCAAAACAAACTACTTTTTCGATAAATTATTGCCCGGAATTGATTTTGGTTTTTTAGGTTATAATTTTGGATAATATTTTATCACGCAGTGGAAGTGTAACGTAAGAGAAGTCATATTGCACAAGCGTTGACATAGGGTTGTGTTACTTACGTTCGAAGTGCCGATGTTTAGAATACACTGCGGGTTGCAATTTTAACGTCGTTTTATGCAAGAAATATTCAAAATTTTGATATGGCTTCTTGAGAAGAAATGTTAATTACTCGATACTGAGCAAATTTCTGCAATAAAAAAAGTTTGAAAAGTCGCAATTTGAACCTCATTATTTCGGAAACAGTTGATTTCCCAGGTATAGTTCCATGGGCAAAAATGTTCAATATGATGAGGACAATGCGTGGTTTCCCTCTTTGTTGGCGGTCTTTTAACACCCTGTATAATTAGCTTGTTAGCTCCAACCAGCAGTGGGGCGGGGCCCTAAATAACTAACAGGTCCAGTGTGCGTGCCGATTGAACCCTTCTCAAATAGGCCATAAAATTTAACGACATTTTGCCGATCGTGCGCCGCTGTGCTCGGTAGTGCAATTTTTTGGGTTCACTCCCAAAGGACCAATGGAACAGACCCGTTTATGACCCAGATGGGAGTTTCTAAGTAGCGCAGTGATTTACCTTGTCTATGCCCTTTTGCGACAATGGCCCGTTTTCAACTGACAGTTAAAAGCTGAATTCAAAGCCCTTGGTAGATGACGCTCATAGTCTTGGCCATACAAGAACCGGGAAGTGGCTGTCAAATTTCGCTTACGCAGATTAACAATATCTTCAGAAAAAGCGAAATTTTACAGCCGTGAAAACCACAATGTCATGATAAAAGTTTTATCCCATTATCGGCTATAGCCATCTTGCTTTATTTCACCGCTTGAAGCGAGATGCCGCTACCCGATAGTAGGATATAATTTTAACTTTAAGTTGTGCTCCCCTACCGTTGAAATGCGGTTAATTTTGGTAGTAAAATTAATTGCGTTTTTTAATATATTTTTATTGTGGTGTGTAAATATTAAAAATTATTAAAAAATATATTTCATATTATCTGACACCATGTCTACTGAAAGGAGTACTTAGGTACTAAAAAAATGAAAAAAAATGAAAAAAAGTATAAAGTTTAGAGCGCTCTGATGAAAATTTCACTGAGAAGAATTTTAGTAGTCATTTTAGTCAACTCGTTCGTGAAAACGCGGCTTTACGGTCCACACTACTTTCTCATCACTCTACAATAAGGTAGGATAAGGATAAAATAAAATAAATAAATAAATAAAATTAATTTATTTTCCCCAAATGGACAATGATTCATTCATTTAATTTTGATAGAGATTTTATAAGTTTTTCGGAAAGGGAACATAGTACCTAATTAACACGTATTTTTTTCTTTTGTTGAATTTCTTTGGAAATACTAAAGCTATTTTTAGGTTTTAAAGTTGATATTTTTGGGGCCGGAAGTGACGTAGCATTTTAGGCTTAAAATTTTGAAATATTGTACATTGATGATCTGATATTATTTTGATCTTACAGGAGTAACCCCAATTTTAGCGATCCATCTGATCATCGGGCCGGGCCGTGTATTATAACGCTTAAATCACGGTTTCATTAATGAGATTACCGATTACAGCGGTGCCTTGACATAAGCGGCAGCCTGTTGGGAGAAGAAAAGAGGGGCCTCGTCGGCTAAGCAATTTTGCATAATTAAATTATGTTGGTAACTACTGCGGTACAGAGTTAATCGGTCACTGATTCTGTAATACTTCGGGGGTCCATCGTTTTCAAGCTTACTTAGACCTTTTACATCTAGGACAGACGATATGAATTAAGCGTCTAGTGGTATATTCACTCACACTAGACGGGTGAAGCGGGCACTCGGACGCTGCAGTGCTTGGAACACTGTTAATATGAAGTAGGTTTGCCCAGCACCTAGACCAACCTTTCAGCTTAGTCAAGTATTTATATTTAAACATGAAATTAAATACGGATCATGAAAAATAAAGTCAAGTATTTATATTTGTTGTATTTTTAAGAAATTGGTATTTGTAGTTTATACTATTATTTATCTATAGCAGCAATTTTATTATGAACTAGGTATTGGTTAACGCGCACAATGTTGATGAAGATTCCTTATTTTTTAATTTACAAACGCGCGGACAGCGCGCCCGAAAATTCAGAGATTTCAGTCCAACTTGGCCGCGGTACCGGGTCGCGCGCGACCCACCAAATGGGGAACGTTGCACTAGGCTGTCTAATGGTGGCATTAATAGTCGTCATCTCAAGCTCGAACTCAAGTAGGTGATCTCAGAAAAGTCAAATGCTAATGTCAAGCCTTAGCTAATGTCAATGTCAATCTCGAGATAGTGTCTATTAATATGCTGACAGCTACTCAAGTTTGACATTAGCCAAGGCTTGACATAAGCATTTGACTTTTTTGAGTTCACCTACTTGAGATCGGGCTCAAGTAGGTGATCTCAGACGACTATTAATACCACCCTAAGAGACAAAAACTAGACTATTTAATACGTACCTGTGCAGATAACAAGAAAAGCGTTAATGTTTTTCAGCTACGCAAAAAAGCGCCTTAAATATAAAAAGAAAACAACCCTAAAAGCGTGAAAGCTCTACACGACCGCGCCTTAACAATGATTGTCCCGTAATTATTTTAAACGCTTTTGACTTAATATTATTATTTAAGGCTCTACCTGAAGACACATGATATGAAAAAACAGAAGGGGCTATGCGTTGGTTACCACAGTTATTATAAGGGTAAAACTGCTATGAAAGACTATTGTCTACGGCGCTCACTCCCATAAAAACGGAGAAAGCATTTGCTACCTACCCCTAATGGCCCGTTTTCAACTGACAGTTAAAAGCTGAATTCAAAGCCCTTGGTAGATGGCGCTCATAGGCTTGGCCATACAAGAACCGGGATGTGGCTGTAAAATTTCGCCTACACAGTTTAATAATATCTTCAGAAAAGGAAAAATAATATCTTCAGAAAATTAAAACGGCTCATTATTTTTCGATTTCATTGATAACTAAACGCTTTTGGCTATTGCCGCTGGGACTTGGTTTTGATTCCATTAGAAAACAAAATTGATAAACGGTATCAATGCTTTTTGTAGAGTATAATCTATCTTTACGTTTTCCCTTTTTTAAAAATATTTAAAGAACAACGAGGTAAAGTCGGCCACACGCTAGGATACCCCTTTTTGTTCGATTGGCGCCCTTATGCCGCGCGCCATAGAGTATCTTTGACTGTGGCCGACTGTACTTAATTTTTGAAAAATTATATTAAACGTTTTAATAGACATGAAGGCCGGTGTGACGACATCTTTATGTAGGCGGGAGGTTCATGGAAACGGATGGTGACGGATCGTGAATATCGTGATAGGTGGTGCGAGGGAAAAAGGTTTAGATCCAGCAGTGGTCAGAAGTGGGCTTTGCCGCCAGCAGGCTTTTAAAATTTTGCTGTAAAGTCCGTTCGCTTAGATAGTGTCAGTACACACGACTGCAGTCTTGGGATACCAACTATTTTTGAAGTATCTGTGACGGGCGCAGACATATTCATTTCAACACAATGCTGATGGACATTAACTAGAATTTGCTTAAATGTTTTACAAAACCTTCGTCTTTTAATTTTTGGGTCATTCGTCTAGAGGCACCTCGCTGTCCTAACGAACGAAAAAACATTTTATTTACACGCAGCGATCGACACTCAATACAAAATACCAAGTCAAAAGTCACAAGCACAACCTCTCAATACGACGCTTCTTTGACGAGCGGCGAGCCAAATTCACTGGGGTGTTTGCGCCTCGGCTTCCTTTAATTTCTTTTGTGAAAAGCCGCCGCGCGCCAAGGCGGCAAATATTAAAGTGACACTATGATAGCGAACGGACTCTACCTACCGATCGGCCTGTTCTACCAGTTTCTAACCTTTTCACTCTCGTCACTCGTCACCTCTTTGAGCTTCAAGAAAAGCTGACTTTACCCCAAAATATTATCCAAGTAAACTACTCATGCAATTGATGATTATTGTAACAATTCCGCCCTTTTTTAATTGACTAACTGCCGGTTTCTGAATTGATAAATTCAGTACGCAAATACGTTAGTATCGTCCTGTCTCTGCAGATTTCTCACAAAAGAGCGTGACAGAACGATACTTAAGTATTTGCTTAGTAAAATTCTCAATTCAGAAACCGGGCCTAAATCTTATCATCTCAAACGTTCTGTAGAGTCGCATTTTTGTGCCAGCGGATGTATACTTCTTTATCGTTATTCGTTATAGCTAAATTACAAAATTAAAGGGGTATTACTCGCGGAAGGTGTAAGATTTTACGATAATTAGATTATAATAATTATTAAACGGCGATATGTCACAGCGGTCCGGGGAACTATTCACCGCCAACCTGTAAACAATATTTTTACTACTTAGGTACTTTCTGCTGTCAAGTTGTCATTGTAACAGAAGCTTACTTCCAGATAGGAATACAGTTTTCTCCTCGCAGGCTCGGAAAGAGCTTACTTTCTAGCCTCATACGATTGGGGAAAAGCCTACCTATTTTAAACGAACTACATTTTTGCGTCCTTCGAAATTTGGACGCGACGCCCTATGTTATTTAAAAATAAATAACACTGGGTGTAATAGTAAATGCCATAAATAAAACTGAACCAAAAACAACATCGCCCACGTTCAAATTCACACGTTTAAATGATCGTGCCTATTGTCTATACTAAACTGTGAATGCAAATCTTTAAAAAAAAAGTCAAGGATTACAAAATTTAGAAAAGCGGTTTCTTCATAGTCTTTTTAATTAGGTCGTAATTCCAAAACAGAGTAGGTACTTACTTCAGTTCCGTTGGTAAGAATTTGATAATTCACTGTTCAACAAATTGGTAACAAAATTATAATTTATTTATTATTATTTATCTATTACCTGTTAAATGCATTTCACTTATCGGGCGATTGTGAATACGGTATTGGATGTTATTGAGGTACGGTCGGCCTCAGTCAAAGATATCCCATGGCAGCTCTTACCGCGCGCGGAATAAGGGCGCCTATCGAACAAAAAGGGGTATCCAAGAGTGTGGCCGACTGTACGTATAACATGCACGAGCCGTATGATTTAATATTTTATAGAGCCTCTCAAGAGGTGTCGTTTATGTAGACATTAATTTACATATTTATTAATAAAATATGTGACATGTTTAAAGGATACGGTAGACTCTACGCTACAATGTAGAGATACGAAGAGAGCGCTAGACGATTTCATTGAAGTACGCTTATCCGATTTCTTTGATTCAATAAAGAATCAATATAGAAGAAGTTCACCGTTCCGATTTTGCTTCTAGGGGTACATATCCGAAACTTTTAACTTTATTAACCTTACCTAGTTGGTATTAGTTCGGCTCATAGATCTGCCGTCGTAATTGAAAACACAGTAACTCGACAAAAGTCGTTTTGAGAAAAACGCGGTTAAAGTTTTGTTGTTAAATTTTGTTATTATGAACAAACCAATCAACAAGTATTACTGTTTGTATTTTTTTATGTTGATAAATAATTAAAACTTTAATTCGGCATCAAAATATCTCAAATATTATAGTTGTATAATTAATTAAATTAGATAATGTGTTTTGAACTAGGGTAATTAATTTAAACAATATCATATTTTTAAGCTAAAACACAGTAATTGATTGGTTACTGTGTTTTAACCATGTAAAGATGATAGTAATAGGGAAATTGCAACACAGTAACTTTACACATACTGTGTTTAAGCTTAATACAAGTAGCTTTTGTGACTTAAATCAAATCCTAGTAAGTGAAGATGCTGGTTTTAAAGCTAATTTATAGTAAGATTATCATAAGTGCAATTATAGTATCTGAATATACTGTGTTCTAAGCTTGTGTTTGTACATTTTTTTATTACTTAATACTAGGGCGATTTTAGCCTTAACAATGAAATCGCCTTAGTTTTGCTGAAAATATATGAAATAAAACAGTAAAACGTCATCATGTCAATTAAATATTATTTATTAAATCTTTCTTCTAAATCAACAAGGTTCAGTGTCTAAAACCAAGGTGTAAAATGAAAATATCAGATCAAATTATTCTCAAAATCAAACAAATAATCAAATAACGAATAATTTTCCGTGAATTTCGAATGCAAGCCCAGCAAGCATTGCTGGCAGGCGATATTAAGCCTACCTGCAATGATTTTTGCCCGAATAAACTAAAATAAATTAAAATCTATTAAAATAAAATTTCTTCCAACTCCAATTTTTCGACTTTGATCGCGAATTACTTGAATAAAAATCCCATAAAGTGACAAGTTTTTTATACTATTCTAAGCTCTGAGGCTTTGGAAAACTTATAAAATTTAAAAAAAGTCCTTCACACCTCTACTTAATTTTTTCTCCATACTAAGTATTTACTAACTATTTCAGTGATGATTTCTCAAGAACAAATTTTTTTAGTTCATAGCTAATCATTATTTTTTCGGTAATAGATAAATTATCTGAGACCATAAAGAATAAAAAATATCTCTGAAACGTCAAAAGAATAAAAAGTTACAAAATAAAATCCAATGCCAGGTTTTTTTTTTCAACAAAAACCTAAAATCCTCATATTTTCTAAACGACAAAAAATGGCTGAACATACGAGTACAAGGGGGTGATTCAGGTAGCCCTTGCTATTTTTATTTTCTAGATTTTATCGCTTGACGTCTATGTTTGGGCCACCCTGTATAGGTAATATCCTAAAGAACCCAAGTGCAACCGACTTACCTTCGTGAGAGATTTTCGTTACTTTCCCCACGTGAGAGACTACAGAAAACGTGTGATACCAGACCTTACAGAACCTTACAAGTTCCACGTTGGAACCGAATTCTAATCGAACTCTTTCACGGTGAATGCTGCTCAACTGTGGAAATTTCTTCCAAAGCCGATCAGAGACTGTCCCTCCGTAGCGTGGTTTATAGTCAAACTCAAAGAGCACTTCCTTTCAATATAATATCTTAGCGTAAGTTTATGTATTGTAAGTCATAAACCGCAAGTAACTTTATTATTTTGTATTGCATTAGTCTATTAAATTTTACATCTAGTTTTTTCTTTAATGAAAGTATTCGGGTATACGTATACCATCATGTACTTGTATGTTATCAATTACTGAATTATTTATGTCTTGTTTGTTTATGTACCTACTTTATTGGCCGTCTCCTGCCATCAAAACAATATTTCACAATTTATTTTACTGGCTGGAAGAAATTTCTATTGAGTACGTAATTTCTCACCTTTGTTATTTAAGTTTTTATTTTGTCCAATAAAGTTTATAAATAGTCTATAAAGTGCGAAGTATACTAAAGAAGGTATCGATCGTTTTTTAAACGGAAAGCGTATAGACATAGATTAAAATCTATAAAAACGACTGATAACGAAATAATCGAAATCGGATAATATTAAGGGGTACCAAAACTGTTTTTTCGTTTTCTTCGTTTGTATGAGCGTGACCGTGGCAGAGCGTGCCGTTCACAATCCTATGAAGACGTTTTAAAGTTTCATTTTATATAATTCACATCGGAACATTCTGTATAAGTAAAGTAAATATTGCTGCCTTAAATATTGATTGTGCCGTGGTGTGGCGATAGCGCGGTGCGCCCGCGCCAGTTGTCAACAACATACCGCTCCTTCTGTATCCCCTTACCCAAAATGTAGTTTATAACACAGTAAGTTCAAACTATATTAAGCTTATAACACAGTAAGTACTTAGTTACTGTGTTATAGCCAAGTTTATTCGAAAAAAAATTTAAACCTGTAGGCACTTAAAACACAGTAATTGAAATACTGTGATTTAGTCATGTTTTCATAAATAAACTTTTATCAATATTTTAGAATAAAACACAGTATCTGAAGATGCCGTGTTCTAACCAAGCAAACATATTTCTTAAATCCTTATATACTTTAAGTAAGATCACAGTAAGTAATAAGTTACTGTGTTATAACCTAAAAAACGATCAATACTGTGTTCTTCCTTAAAAAGATCTTGATTTTTCTAAAGATACTGTGTTTTCACCTAAGTTATCTCGGGAACTATCCATCGTACAGACAAACCGAATTTTTTCCCAGATAGTACTCGGGCTCCTGATTTTAAAGAACCAAAAAAAGTATGAACACAGTAACTGAAGTTACTGTGTTTTCAATTACGACGGCAGAGATGCCCGCTGCGTATCGATTCGCAAATTCCGTGGATTGAGTGGAAGAGATTTAATTTACACAAGACAGTAAGTACACACCGTTACGTTACGAGTGACTTTGTAACGAAAGTGTAAGGGTCTACGTGCTTTTGTACTTACAAATAAATAGTTAACTGTCACTCTACCATCATAATCGTAAATTTAATCCTTTTTACATGGTGTAACAGGATATTAATCCTGAAAAAAACAATATTTATTTTATAAATTCATAATAGAATTTTTCTTCATAACTTTTTGGTATTTGGTATTTAACCTTCGACCTATTTAACCTTAAGGGTGGACGATAGGAACGAGGCGGGAAATTCAAACTTTTACAGTTTTTTACATTTTGTAGCTGAACTGTGTTTGTAACATAGTATTCTTTTCATTATTGTAAACAACAGAACAACAATAATTCAGCCAAAAACTTGTCGTAGACCAGAACACATAATGTTCTGGTCTAGGACAAGTTTGTTGGGCAGTGCCACTGCTTCGTAGTCCAGAACACATAATCGACTGAATTATTGTTGTTCTGCTGTTTAGAATAATGAAAAAAAAAAAACTTTTTTATTGCCGCGAACGAAAAATCGCTGAACAAAAATAGCTCAGTTAAGCTACAAAATGTAAAACACTGTGGAAATTTTGAATTTCCCGCCACGCTGCTATCTTCCAGCCTTAACCTACGACCCCTTTCTTTAGAGTCCATATTGGGCTACCACCGCGTGTACCCAACCAAACAAACAAACTACAACCTAACAAAGGCACAGCAGTGCGCATAAATACAAACTTTAGTGCGCATGGAGATATCGGATCTCGCTATTAAGGTGAGGCGCTTAGGGCGGGGCTGCGCTGACGCGCTGATTGCACATTTTGGTAACGAAACCGCGATCGCATCGCGCATAATCGAGATTAGTGGGGTCACTCGGTTAAGGACATTGGATTCGGCAAAAAAGTCACTGGCTCCGTGATTGGGTTTCTTACCGTGGTATGATCAGATATAAAAGTTTTTGGTATTTAACATTCATCGGATTACTGCCTCCATTTATTTAAATTCGATTTCATTCATCGACCAAACATTCTTCGTTTTAAATATACAATTGACAAATTGCAACTTCAATTTTACTAAGTAAGTAGAATGTAAATCGTTAAATAGTACTTAAGTCGGCCACCTAAGATGTAGAAGGGCTTCAGTCATACATATGTAGAGAAAATAAAAAAGTTAATAAATCGGGTATTATTATTATTTTTTTTTTTATTTTATTTTTTTTTGCATATAAAGTACTTAAAATTGTAAATTACATGCCAACCGCTGAAACCTGTAAGGTTTATGTGCGGTTGGTTGAGTTAGCTGGCTTAATTTAAATTTAAAGATTTAGCACGGATTAGTGCTTTATAAAAACAAAAGATGTTGACTTAGTAGGTACATATAAATTTCTATGGGACGCCGTTCTTGGTACGTGCGTCGTTGGGTAGGTAGAATTTTCTTAGTATAGATTTACATTTGTTTGGGTTTGGGTATTAAATCCGTTAGTGTAGTTTAACTAGGTATGTAGGTAGAGGGTCACATAGAAACCGAATGCAATAGCACCAATGCGAGGAACCCCCGAGCCCACAGGGGCCGGCCGCTAATGAAATAATTTCACGCGTAATTTAAGACTGTTTAAGACGTCAAACTTTAAATTGGATGTGCGAAAAGGGTGCTCAAATAATAATTAATCGTTTCGTTGAAGGCGCTTGCGCTTTTGGCTATTGCCGCTGGGGCCTTGGTTTTGATTCCATTAGAAATCAATTTAGCAAAAAAACGAGCATTTTTTAAAAATAAAATTGCCACCCAATAAACTTTTTAATATAAACCCCAAAATAAACCAACCTATTTGTTCCAATCATTTATTAGCATTCAAAAATGAATGACGTGATCCAGAATCTTAATTGCATTGCAATATTATTATGCATATTTAAAAGCGAATTAACAAAAAATTTTTTACCCTATTCCCCAAAAGGAGGGTTTTTTAATAAACAGGTAACCTGTGATATTATTAGATCTCGTACCGTAAAAAGATCGAGCTGTGTCTTCAAAATGTCGTAAACAAATCAAATAAATTAATGTGAATGTTTTCGGAAAAAATAAGATAATTTATTATTATTGCATAAGTGCAGTATTTAAATAGATATGCTATTGAAATAATAGAAAATGAATAATCTTCAACTGCTTGATCATCAAGAGTTGGTGCACGTCAGTCATGTCTTCTCAATTTACATTTTCGGGTTCAAATACTAGGATCCAATGAAAAGAGTACTGCATTTTGCGTTAACTGACTCTTGGATTGAAGTGAACGGGCAACGCGTTAAAGTGATGGCGGCGGAGACCAAATGGCCAGCTTAATATTTATTATAATACTTATAAATAATAATCCTTTGTGAAATGCTGTAAACATTTTCCTATTGTATTTTGTTTGTTGTGTGTTGATACTTTGGATTTGAACAAGTTTTTTATGTTAGTAGTTTCACTTTAAGCGTCAATGAAACATATCTTTCTCTGTTTTTTCTGTGTATATTTTTCTGTGAGGGGTTTACACTATCTACGACTACATAAATCATAAACTAACACTAGAGCTTTAGAACGAAACTGTCGTCTTGATTTGTGTTTAGAACTAGGTAAATATTTTTACGATTCTGTAAATAGGCTTAACCCCTGGAATGACGCGCCATTTTGGAAAAAGCCTCGAAAAATTTTCGGAATTTGCGAGCATTTTCACCAAGGTGCATGAATAAATGTTCACATTAAAATTAAACACTAAATGAGTGTCTATGACATTCGGTTTCTTTTGAACTTTATGTCGTATTTAACCGTGACAGAGAGAAGAAAATGGGCTTACATCCAAATACGTTAATAGGATCAATTTCGAGGCAAAACAGTGAACAAACTTATATCTGATTAATCCTAATCACGCTAAATAACAAAGAAAGTTAAAGTGGACTCCTTGATGTAGATCACTGACGGACTGTCCATTGTCATCGTTCTAAATTTAAAACTGAACGCGCTCCCGCATTCTGCGCATTCTGCGCGGGCGCACCATTATTCATCTTTTTCTCTTTTTCAATAGACTCAAATTAATTAAATTGCACATATAAAGATCAATTGCGAAAAAAGACAAGCCATAACAGGTCCGCATTAACATATACGAGCGGATTGAAATGAGCTTTTATACGTAACATGATTTTATATGTAACATCTGCATTTATCTCGAGCGCGGCTGCTTAGGGTGGATACTTAACGTTTTAATTACAGAATAAAAGATTCGCAACTAATTGCTTATTAAAATTTCCCTCTAATTTTGCCGCGAAAACAAAAGGGGCCGCCACTGCATCGCGAGTCGTTAAAAGCATTATCTGTTTCACGAAATCGGTAATAAAATTAACTCCTCATACGTTTACAAAGCCCGTTGGGTTGGGCTGATGTTTTTGTTTATTTGATAGCGGGCGGTGTATCGCTAGCTTCCCGCACGCATGCAGTCGTCCCGAGGCGCGTGTGACACGCACATTGCATTCGCCCTAACGAACCCGGCTCCGCGAATGTGCATCGCCCTTTAGGCGCGAAAAATTCGAATCCGCGTTCCGAAATCGAACGCCGCCGCCGCGCCCGATGCCGTTTTGTTTTTGCGTATTGGCAGTTTTATTTTTTAATTGAAACAAATGTGCCTGGCTAGTTCGGGTAAACCTGCCAGTGTTTTTTAATGAATTTAAAAAGTTGGATTTTTTGTGTATTTATTTTTAAAGTGCATGTCTTTCGCACTGGCTGGAACCGCATTCTCGAAGAAAAAAAAGACCCGAGTCGTTCTTGATTTCGGTTTTAAATCTCGGCTCCCATTTTTCTTGTCCGCATTGAATTTCAAATAGTGTCACCTTATAAGCGTTGATGTTTGTTATTTTTGTGACTATTTCCCTGGGGATACGACGGGAGGCAGCAGGCCTTTGTCCGGTGACTGGTTCTCAAATAACTTGGAAATGAGGTAAGGTTACTTTTTTTTACTTCAAACACGCAACCAATGACAATAGGCGCAGTGACAGGGGTACAAAAATAAAAGCGCATTAAGTACTTTCTATAAAATACTTATTGTAGATTCGTTTTAATTTACTTTTAGTTCGCTTTTAATTTAATTTAATTTATTTATTCCAAATGTGTTAATTAATAAAGTATTTTTTATGACAAATTAATGAACTAAAATCAACGAGACCAACTGCAAAATACAAATTGTGGTCCAATAGAGATTTCAGATAGATTTCAGTTATTGGTTAACCAATTTATTAAATGTGCTGCAAAATAGGTTACAAGCTCCATATTTTATTTTTGTAAAAATATTTTCATAACTTTGATGCATAAACATTCAAAGTTTCATTTATTTTTTTTTATTTACAAAACTACAAAATAATTACTCTACATAATTCTTAGTTGATAAACAAATGTTGTCATTTATTTTAAAAATATAGACATTAAATTAGAACATCTATCCATTCCTTCACAAAATACACAATTCAGGAAGTGTCAGGTAGGTATATGCTAAACTGATCAGTGTTTCGAATTATCATTCAACATATTGCCAACTTGACATGGTGATAGAGTTGTGAACTCATTCACTATGGATGACGTTGAATACACGTGTTTTCCATTTTATAAACAGTTTTTTTTTCATTTGGTGTTATATGTATAGCTATCTCCAAACAAGATAGGTACTGTATTTTAGGTAAAAAAGAGAAGAAGGCAGTTTGGAAACTAAATTTAAGACGACGGGGAAGGCACACTAAATAAAGGCAGGCACATAAAAAAGAAAATATTATCTTCTTTTTGCATGCGTTTTTTGCTAAAAACGAGCCGTCAAATGAGAAAGTGGCCACTTTTGGCGAGAATTAATTGCATTGCAAGGTTCTAGGATAGGAATACAAACCTTAGGTCCTAAAAATAGTAAAGCCTCGCGTTGAGAAATCGCAGGAGAGTTTTTAGCAAAAAGCGCATCCAAAAAGAAAGTATGACTTTTTTTTCATTGGCAGCTGATATTGTGCCCTAAATGGGACGATGTGCGAAATTAAAAATAAAACTGTCAGCTGCTCCATACATTTCGTGCAGCATCGATTTTTGCATGGAACAGCTGATTTTTTTTTCGACTTGGTCCCATGGTAAAAGTTGCTTGTATTGATGAGTCAAGCGACCCCTTTCGGTATGACAGGACCTTTCTGTAACACCCTGTATAAGTAATCGTAACGTGAAACTTGGGAATAGGGCACTTATGCGACTTAGCGTCATTTTCACCCTATCATTTTAATGGGTAGGCTAGAGAAGGGGTCGGCAATCTGCGGCTCTTTCGATATAAGTTGCGGCTCTTCGGTTCCATAAGCAAACATTTTAACATAACATGGAGATGTGTAAATTATCATTCGGGGGTCAAATTCCCTTCAAAATAAGAGTAAAATCGGCGATTATTCTAGCGCGCTTCGCGATTTGATTTGAAAAAAAATCTAATTGAAACGAATATTTTTAGTGGCTCTTAAAAACTGGAAAATTTTGTTTTTTTTTTCTCTTTAGTCTCAAAAGATTGCCGTCCCCTGGGCTAGAGTGTCATCGTTCATTTTATGGTCCCACAATGTGGTAAGTCCTCGTATTTGCGGAAGTGCGCTATTTGTGATAGGTACCTACATTTCAGCAGGTAACAAATTTGAAACCATTGGAAACAAGGCAAATAAATTCGTAATTCTTAAGAAAATATGGATGCAAATCTGAAATAAATTGAATTGAATTGAATTGAATAAGTCAATAAATGAAAATTTTGAGATACCGCATTTTTAAAGTCATTCCATATATGCGACCTGTTCCTTCTGTATTAGATTTTTCAATATCATTATCTCAGTATCTACTAAAAATTTACTAGTTGGCCACCTATTATTACCTACACACCTAAAATAATCTTTATAGGAGCACACGGTTGGTGGTTTTATCGCAAAATACCATATCTTCCAGACAACTTCTACTTAATCGACAAGTTAATTAATTTGTGCGGATCGTGTTTCTTTCCGGATTAGTTAAGCTTTTGACGGGTGTTTTAGGGATCCTTCGATTCTACTCAATTATTTTGAATTAAATGTAAGAATGCACATACAGGGTGTTAAAAGACCGCCAACAAAGCGAGAAACCACGTATTGTCCTCATCATAAGGAACATTTTTGCTCAAGGAACTATGCCTGGGAAATCAACGGTTTCCGAGATATTGAGGTTCAAAGTCGGACTTTTCAAAACTTTTTTTTGACGAAATGTATTCAGTATCTAGTTCTTAGCATACCTCCTCAAGAAGCCATATCAAAATTATGAATATTTCTTACAAAAAACGACGTTAAAATTGCAACCCGCAATGTATTCTAAACATCGTTACTTCAAGCTTAAGTAACATAAACTTATATCTACGTTTGCGCAATATGACTTCTGTGCTTTACACGTCCATTGAGTGATAAAATATTTTTCAAAATTATAACCTCAAAAACCAAAATCATTTCCCAGCAATAATTTATCACAAAAGTACTTTGTTTTGGTGTCTAATATGCGTGGCTTTCGGGTCTGTTGGCGGTCTTTTAACACCCTGTATATTATTATCCTTTTTCTGTTGTCAACACGGACGAGGTCGCGGGCAGAAGCTAGTGTACAATAAAAATGTTCAGTGCTCACAAAAGTTTAAGTAGTAAAAATTTCTTAAGTCGGTGATTTTGTTGGATGCTGTAGTGCCTGGGATATTGTTTGGATGGAGTAGGCTTGCCCAGCACCTATACCATCCAGCTTAAAAAGCTTAGTCGGCACATGAAAGAGACGGATCCAACTAAGCCGCGGGTTTCCTTACAATGTTTTAGTACAAAGTTTTGTTGTTTTCTCAACCTCAACTCCACCTAACGTAAAATTAAGAGGCCCCCTTCAGGACCTTGGGAACTCGGCGATGGCCAAGTGCGTGAAACACTGTTTTCTATAGCTGTTTCACCCAGAGCGAGACGGGGCGCGGGAAAAGTGAGAGGCAATGAGTCTACGTGTGTTCGTGTCCTTTCGCGAGTATGTAGTTGTAGTTATAACGTAATAGATAAATTTTCCCAAATTTTTTCGTAGTTCAGCTGCCATTTCTACATTTTATTAGCTATTTCAAAAATCTTTTTTTCTGACAAGTACAACACATTATTGATGTTCCCATGGTAGTTAGAGTCCAATAGACAGTGTAATAATGTAAGTAAATAACAGCTGAAAGTAACCCCTTTTTCGGCGCGATAAACGCATCGCTCTAATTTCTTTCAGGCTGTTTTTTTTTATCATAAAAACTATTTGCAAACCTCCGTATTGGTTATCTACTGATATAAACCAAGTTTCAGCAAAATCCAGCCTGTAGTTTATAAATTTCTATTGGAAAATGGTGCTCTAACGCCCTCTTAAGGAGCGACCCTGGGAACAGTTGTTTTACTGAACCCAACTCGCTGCAAATGTAACAGGGCCGACCAAAAAGCCTACACTTTTTAATTCAATCGATTTTCACACCCGTCCCCTTGTAACCCGATGACTGACAGTGGACCCTTCCCTTGCCAGGTGTCAGATGTCAAATTACCCTTCGCGAAATATCAGGGTTACGCAAAGAAGGGCCCAAGCGTGGAGGGTTTTCGCTGGACATGTTGGACAGGGCTTTTAATTTGACTAAATTGAACATTGTTATCCTAATTGGCATTTGCATGAGAGAAGATTCAGTTAAAGTTTAGATCTCACGGAATATACAGGTGTTGTTTTGGTTAGTAACACCCGACTCAGGGAAGATAGTTTAAGTAACGCTTGAAACTAAAAAAAAAGCTTTTTTTTAAGCTTTTTTTTTACAAAAAATGTTTAGGTTTACAAGTACACCGTGCAATTTTAGTGGTTTTAAAGCCGAAGGTATTAAATTGCACTCGTGATTCTGAGCCAAATTCCAAAATTTTACTTCAAAACGAGCGAAAAAAAAAAACACTTCCCAATACAAACGGCTATCGCCAATCGACACCATTTGTATGGAGAGTAAATTTTTTTTTCGCGTGTTTTCGAATGAAATTTTGTAATTTGGCTCAGACTCACTAGTGCAACAAAATACCTTCGGCTTTAAAACCACTAAAATTGCACGGAGTATAATAACCGCGAAGTGCGGGAACTTCGCGAGCCTTCCGATGGCGCACGCGCGATGTGGCGCCCGATAATGCGAGTGCGGCCGCAAGCTTTTATAATAAATCTTAAGGGAGGCTACAATTTAATGATTTTTGGGTATTTTTCACTAATTAGGTACCTACCTAAATATATTTTTTGCTTCAGTATCGTGTAAATAATCACCCCTGAGTCGGGTGTCACTTTACAAAATAACACCTTGTATTTTTAGGGGTATCTTCATAATATTTTTTAAACGTCTTGATTTTATGTCGGTATTGATTACTGCCTGATCCAGTAAAATTTACTTTGGACCTTAAATTTGGCAGATCTGGATTGTTTGCTGACTTTTTTAGATGTTGGCCCAATGACTTGTTTAGATGTTGGCCCAATGAATAATCCAAGTTTGTGACCTCGAGCGCCTACCGGCAACGAGTCAAAAATTAAAAAAATCGCGAAAAACTCGCATAGTATTTTGAGTATTTTAGTTTTTGGCGATTTCAAGCCTAAAATAATATTAAAAGAAAACAAAATTTGCTATAATCTGTGATTTCTGTGAACTTTCTCAACCCAATGGTCTCTGAAAAGTTCTCCGACATCCATTTTTCCCGGCGGCATGAAAATATTGTTTTACTTTCGCTTTAAACTTTAAATTCAGGGAAAAAAATGCACTTTGTACAGGTGATTGCAGAAATTACCTGAGAACTGCTTTGTTTACTCCTCAATAGGTACTAACATGAGGCAACCACTTATGAAAATATATCAGCTACTCTGTATGCTTCTTTACGTTTCAAAGTTGTCCCTGTAATAAAAGTATGACTTCATTTAAATTTTGTTCAATTCATTCTTTCGGGATCGGCGATTTTGCATGCGTTTTCAAGCGAAATCAGGGGCCTCTGCCTGTAACGCAGTGGTTCCAAAATGGGCTCCCAGTTGACAGCTTTAATTACGATTGATTAATGCTGTTGGAGTACAGCAAATAATATTCCGATTCTTATTCTACAGGGTGCACTCTAAGTCGATAGCGGAACTTTAAGGAGGCTGTCTACTGATCAATACAAACAACTTGTACTAGGTGGCGACAAAAATGGACCGAAAAAAATATCTGCTGTTTCATACATTTGGCGCAGTACTGAGTCAACCTTTTTTATGGAACAGCTGATATTTTTTTCAATCCATTTTTTCGCCACCTAGTACAAGTGATCCGTAGATAGCCTGCTTAAAGTTCCGCTATCGACTTAGAGTGCACCCTGTAGAGGATTAGTTCTCTGGTTGTAGGATAACAACGACTTTTGTAATACTTTGATTTTCCTTTATACCGCTTTACTGATCCTCAGACAAAATTTCTGTTTACCCTTCCGAAGCAGTAGTTCATAAGAATTAGGTAAACAGGCGCAGCCCTTTCACGTCAAAACTTCGCAAAACTCAAATGAAAACATCGGAAGCTTGCGCCGGGCACGCATAAACAATTCTCAAAATTTATAAATATTGCTAACGCAGCTGTTAAGGCCAAGTTTCTTCAACGTTATATGTATTAATAGGTAGGTGCAGTCAGCCACACGCTGGGATACCCCTTTTTGTTTTCGATTGGCGCCCTTATGCCGCGCGCGGTAAGAGCTGCCGTGGGGTATCTGTGACTGTGGCCGACCGTACTAGCGTTTGCCCGCGTAAGTTTGTCTATATTTTCCATACTGTCTCAATTTTTGTATTTAGGTGTGGTGGTGTTTAAACAAATGCCATCAAAAACATAAATTGTAAAAAAAAACCAAGCCTCGCTGCTCAGTTCTTCTACCGTAAAAAGTTTTGAGATCCATGTACTACCAAGTCGGTTAATTTATTCAGTAAGTTATTTATTACGTAATTAACTAACCTAACAACATCTTATAGTGACGCATATCAATATTAAATATCTTTTATGTTTCAAATAAATGTATTGACTTGGAAATCGCACTAAATAATCTAATTTATAATATGTATTACTTTTGAGATACTTAGTGTTTTCATGCGATTGCCAAGTCAATCTATTTATTTAAAACCTAAAAGATATTTAATATTGATATGCGTCACTATAAGATGTTGTTAGGTTAGTTAATTACGTAATAAATAACTTACTGAATAAATTAACCGACTTGGTAGTACATGGATCTCAAAACTTTTTACGGTAGAAGAACTGAGCAGCGAGGCTTGGTTTTTTTTTACAATTTATGTTTTTGATGGCATCTCATTTCTTTTTGTAGATAGTCCTACTTTTTTTGCTTTCCAGTACCTTCTACTTCTTGAATACCAACAACGGATTTTGACTTTTTCATTCGGTTGACCATTTTACAAGTTACCTTTGAACATAATTATATGTAGGTAACTAATACACTGATTTATTCCATTATATTTAGAATACGTAATTAGTGTATAAATCAAGGAAAAACTGAAACATTTTGCAATTTCGGTCCAGCTTTCTAAATACACAAACTGCAAGGAAAAACTAAAATATTTTGCAATTTCAGTCCAGGTTTCTAGGTACACCACCTGCATATATAACATTGTATTCCCATATAAATATATGGGATTACAAAGTTTTATTTGCATACATGTACAATGCAAATGTAACTTTGTAATCCTATATGTTTATATGGGAATACAATGTTATATATGCAGTTGGTGTACCTAGAAACGTGGACTGAAATTGCAAAATATTTTAGTTTTTCCTTGATTTATACACTAAATACTAATTGTATTCTAAATTTGAAGCTTCTATGTATGCTAGAAGTGCCTTAGAGTTTTGATGATCAATCAGTGAGTGAGTGAGTGACAAAATACGAAACTTTGACTAGTTAAAATTCTTAAACTACTGGTTCAAATTGAATGAAATTTGAAATATTCCGTTTTTATACAATGCTTTCTTGGTTACTGAAAATTCAGGCTTCTAGTTTTATCCGAAACGAAGTTATATGGGGGTCGAAAATGGCCTGAACTGCTTCGAGAAAAGTATGGTACGGCCGTGCCGCTTTTTAGCTCGACTTGGTGGGGGCACTGCCGTGCCCCCAGATGAATATTGTATTCTATTCTTCTCGAAGTAATAGGTTACAAAATTAAGTCCTATGAAAGTGTAAACCGTAGGGAACCCTCGAATATAAAAAAAATCAAAGCCCAACTCTTCTAAGTGCATCATGAAAGCAACAAAGTTGTATAAAAAATAATCGTGCTTCATTAAGCCGCGTAAACTTTTGCGTTTTTTTTTTTCTTTGTAACCACAGATACATGATCTGTGTTTTTAACTCTTATTATTTTTTCTAGAGCAGCAACAACTTTTAACTTTTCCTTTACCTGCCACATGAAAATAAATCTTTATTGTAAAGCACAATATAATGAGAAGAGAATATTTAGTTCAGATGACCTTTGAATGGAAAGAACTAAAACGGACATAAAGTCAAAACCTTTGCATCTACGTAATGAGAGGATTTAAACAGCGTCCAGCCAGTAACCCCTTCACTCATACTACAGGGTGCACTCTGAGTCAATAGCGGAACTTTAAGTAGGCAATCTACTGATCAGTACAAACAACTTGTACTAGGTGGCGAAAAAAAAGGATGAAAAAAAAAATCAGCTGTTCCATACAAAAGGTCGCCTCAGTACTACGCCAAATGTATGAAACAGCTGATATTTTTTTCACTCCATTTTTGTCGCCACCTAGTACAAGTTGTTTGTATTGATCAGTAGACATCCTACTTAAAGTTTCGCTATCGACTTAGAGTGCACCCTGTAGATGGATAAAGTGACTACTAGGACAATGAAGTACCGGGTCATTGTTTTAGATAGAGTAGCCTTGCCCAGCACCTCAACAAAACGTTGTGGGGAAACCCGCGGTTAGTTAGCTCCGCACGGATTGACTTGTCTTTCCTGTAGGTTTGGCCGACTAAGCTGTCGTAAATAAACACAAAACAAGGAAATATTATCAGGGCCATCAAATTAACTTCGCCTTAAGAACAAGGAGAGTTCAATTCGAACAGTTTCAACGTACTGCTGACTGTTTTGCTCAGTTTATTGTAAACGCGTGTAAACAGCAAGCACGCTTGCGTGATTAAAGGATCGAAGCTAAAGGCAGTTAAGTACACTATTGAACTTTACATCTATTGAACATTTATGAACGAGCGAGCGAAGTTTTCACTGTGAAACGGCCAGACAGACTTGCATGTTGGAGTGGACTTAAGACGGAACGCGGGTAGCCGGCTGCTCCATACAAAAAATACAAAAAGGGAGACCTGTTTCCTCCCTGGATAATGATTTTAGAAAAAATATGTTTATGCCATTCAATTTATATGTACCTCTGCCATGTCCCTATGTTTTCCTTTTTTTATTATTTTAATTATTTTAATAAAATTTATTTGAATAATTAAAATAATAAAAAAAGGAAAACATAGGGACATGGCAGAGGTAAATATAGATTGAATGGCATAAACATATTTTTTTCTAAAACAATTATCCAGGGAGGAAACAGGTCTCCCCTTTTGTATGGATTTGAGGTTACCCGCGTTCCCTCTTAAACACCATACCAACACCATATTATTATAATATACTAGCTTTTTCCCGCGCCCTTGTCCGTTCTTGCATCGAACGGGGAAATAGAATAACCTAATAAATTAAAATACTCCCGACATTTTCGCTTCAAATTTGCACAGGTATCTCTTAAATGGCTGAACCTATATAACAAATCATTACAAACATATCATATCACTAGAAAACCTGCTTTTATATAATAAAAAAATAACTGCATCAAAATCCAAATTCCGTTCAGCCGTTTAAGAGCTACTGTGCCACAGACAGACAGAAAGACACACACATACAGACACACACACCCACAGACGTAGGTACACACCCTCACACACATCAGCGGTCAAAGTTATAACACCCCTCATTTTGGGTCGGCGGTGGTTAATAAAAGAAAAAACTATGGCCTACGTAATGAGATGATTTATAAAGCGTCCAGTGGCACCTTCACTCACACTAGATGGGTGAAGAGACCACTCGGCGCTGCAGTGCCTGGGACATTGTTTTTGCCTACTCCATCTAATAAAAGAGTCCCCTTCAGGACCGTGGGAACTCAGTGACGGCCAAGCGCGTGAAACGCTGTTTTAATAGCTGTTTCACCCAGGGCGAGACGGGGCGCGGGAAAAGTGAGAGGCAATGCGGCTATATGAGTCTACGTGGGTTCGTGCCCTTTCGCGAGTAACTAGTTGTAGTTGTAATGTAATAGATCTATTTTCCCAATTTTTTTCGAACTTCAACTGCCATTTCTACATTTTATAGAGTATTAAAAAAAAATTTGTTCACAAGTACAGCACATTATTGATGTTCCCAAGGTTATTAGACTGCAATAGACAGTATATTAATGTAAGTAAATAACAGCTGAAAGTAACCCCTTTTTCGGCGCGAAAAAGGCATCGCTCTAATTTCTTTCAGGCTATTTTTCTTATCATAAAAACTATTTTCAAACCTCCGTATTGGTCATCTACTGATATAAACCAAGTTTCAGCAAAATCCAGCCTGTAGTTTAGAAATTAAACCGGAACTACGTTTGTATGGGAAAATGGTGCTCTAGCACCCTCTTAAACTCTATGCCGTAGATCATAAAACCCATTAACAGGCAACGCAAATGTAACAACCATTTGGTGGCCCTGAAAAGGGACCGTAAGTCATAAATAGGATTCTGATGGTTCATTTAGAAGGGCCTTAAATAGGGCACGGGACCGCTGTCTGTCACCAAAGCAAAGAACGCCAAAAGGTTATGTAATATATATTTTTTTAATATTAATTAATAACATAGGCATAAGGATAAACGGAGAATGCCTAAATCACCTGCGCTTTGCCGACGACATAGTGCTTCTGTCAGAAAACCATGAACAACTGGAAAACATGATACAAGAACTGGATAAAGAAAGCAGAAAGTGTGGTTTGGAAATGAATGCAGATAAAACGTGCGTCATGACCAACCGACCTAAGATACCGGTACAAGTCGGCCCTGTGAAGCTAAACTATGTCGAAAACTACACATACCTAGGACAACAAATTTCTTTTAAAGACCATACAACTGGAGAAGTCGAACGAAGAATAAAAATCGCCTGGAGGAGATATTGGGCACTAAAGCACATCTTCAAATCTAAGCTGCCAATACACATAAAAAAGAAGGCGTTCGAGACAGTTATTAGCCCTACACTTCTTTATGGGTGTCAGAGCTGGGCTCTAACTAAAGAAGTAATCCAGAAGTTACAGAGGTTTCAGAGAGCAACGGAACGAAGTATGATGGGCCTAAAACTGAGAGACAGAGTAAGATGTGTAGACATAAGGAAACACACAGAACTAATAGATGTAGCTGAACAAGCATGCAGACTAAAATGGCGCTGGGCAGGTCATGTCGCGCGAATTAGAGATGGCCGCTGGAGCGAACGAGTGCTACACTGGTGGCCGCGAGACCAGACTCGGCCTCGTGGCCGACCACACCGCCGCTGGAGTGATGATGTGGTGCGAATAGCAGGACCACACTGGACTAGACTCGCCACAGACAGAGCTAAATGGCATGAGATGGAGGAGGCCTACACCCGATCTTGGGTACCCAAGCAAACATAAAAATAATGGGTAAAAGTGACTTAGAAATATAGTTTTATTTAAGATAGATAATTTACATACCTGCTTATTTAAGGAAATTTGTTTTTTTTTATGGTTTTGGGAAATAAAGGCTTTATTATTATTATTATGTATGTCTATCGTAAAGATTCACGGGACTACAGAGTCCCGGTCCTTTAGCCGGCGTGCGTGGGGACGTATCCAACACGTAGAGGCCCGTTTGACAGCTTTGATCTTATGTAACGTGGTGCACCAGTTGGGTCCCCCAGAGTGCAACAAACACACAAAAATACACTTGAGGGTTCCCATCAGGTGCACCACCTACATTGACCTGGTGCGACGTGACCATGCGCATCCTCAAGGTCCATCCTGCGAGAGTACCATACACCAAAATACACTCGCAGTAATTTCCCGTCAAAAGCACAGGTCACGCCGACCTGATGCAATGTGGGTACACTTATTGGGTCCACCCTCAGAGCACACCACATCACAAAATGCACTCTGGTGGCTTTCCCGCAAAGGACACAGGCTATTGTAGGGTTGGGTGGGAACAAAGAATTGGGTTATGGGGATGCGTATGGATGGACTGGGTAACTGGGCTATGGAGTTGAGACAACGGTCGTCTGCCACTAAAATGTCTCAACTTATTAAATTGGCAGACGGTGACTTGCTGCTCACTAAATGGGCCACCTAAATATGCCACCGCTTATGGGCTAGCCCTGGACAGCAAGGTGGCAACATCGTTGTGAACAGCTCAGGGTGTCGAGAGGTGTGCGCCGCTTTCTACCCAGTGACTGTAGTGGTAGCCACAGTCACAGTGCCAACTCGCGTCTTATGCATCTTTCACTTCCACCCTGCGAGCATATAGCTCTTGCGCTCCACTCTGGACGGCCGGTAAAGGCAAGCCAGAGGTGAGGGTCCCGGTCCTCTTGGATTCCAATCCACTCTTGTACAAAGACGTGGATGCGAGGACCAGTTTTCGACCCTCGGAAGTCTCGGGTCCGTGGTACCGCCACTTACCAACAGCTCGCCACAAGCTGCCCTGCGGTGGAGGAACCATAATGGTCCCTCCATTCCCTTAGTCGCCTTTTACGACACCCACGGGAAGAAATGGGTTGGTCCAATTCTTTACCTCCCGGGAACCACACGGGGGTTATTATTATTATTATTATTATTAATTAATAGCTTTTGCCTGCGACTTCATCTGCGCAGACTTTGTTTTTTTTCCGTTATCACAATAAAAAAATAGCCTATACTTTACTTTATACTTTATAATTTTTTTCATGTGTGCACACATGAAAAAAAATTATAACATAAATTACATAAAAGAAAGTACCAACAGCTCGCCACAAGCTGCCCTGCGGTGGAGGAACCATAATGGTCCCTCCATTCCCTTAGTCGCCTTTTACGACACCCACGGGAAGAAATGGGTTGGTCCAATTCTTTACCTCCCGGGAACCACACGGGGGTTATTATTATTATTATTATTATTAATTAATAGCTTTTGCCTGCGACTTCATCTGCGCAGACTTTGTTTTTTTTCCGTTATCACAATAAAAAATAGCCTATACTTTACTTTATACTTTATAATTTTTTTCATGTGTGCACACATGAAAAAAATTATAACATAAATTACATAAAAGAAAGTGGTAGTGTACACGGCGAACTTATTTCAGTAGAAATCTCTTCCAGTCAACCCTTGGTGTGGTGAAATGGCATAAGATAGTAGGAGGGGAAACAGTGTACAATAAATAAAATACATACTAATATACATATTACGATAAATATATAAAGATAATATATTTAAACAGTACTTATATGAGGATTATATACACTACATAATTACATAAATATGTACATATACTACATAATAATAATACTTAGCTTTTATAACGTAGAAAGGTAGTGCTCTTTTAGCTTAGTCTATAGCACTCACCGATAACGTAGCTTCACATTAATGAAAGATTTTTTTAAATCGGATGAATACCTAGTTTTGGATACTACCCCCTACATACATACATACATAATTACTGCAGATGAAAAGTTTTTTAATAGCACCAAGAATTCAGTGTCTGAGCCTCAACAGCTATCAAGGGTTTTATTGAATGTTATCACAGAGGAAAAAATGTTATCAACTCATCATCCATCACGACAACAAGTTTAGTATCGTGATCTTGATAGGGATTGGGACTTAAGGCTGGACGATAGCAACGTGGCGGGAAATTCAAAATTTTCACAGTTTAAAAAATCGAACAGAACGAAAAATCGCTGAACAAAAATAGCTCAGTTTAGCTACAAAATGTAAAAAACTGTAAAAATTTTGAATTTCCCGCCACGCTGCTGCTATCTTCCAGCCTTATGATGCCAGCCACACAGAAGAGACGTGGGACGAAGACGCGGCGCGGACGTGACGTTTTGTATGTATCGACCTGACGTTTTGCTTTGTCCGCGCCCCGTCTCTTCTGTGTGTCTTGCTTCGCGACGCTTCTACAGGGTGTTAAAAGACCGCCAACAAAGCGGAAAACCACGTATTGTCCTAATCATAAGGAACATTTTTGCCCAAGGAACTATGCCTGGGAAATCAACGGTTTCCGAGATAATGAGGTTCAAAGTCGGACTTTTCAAAACTTTTTTTTTTTGCAGAAATGCATTCAGTATCTAGTTCTTAAGGCTCCGTATAAGGCTAACTAGCGCCACCAAT
Organism: Zelleria hepariella; assembly: GCA_949319315.1. Lineage (NCBI taxonomy): Eukaryota > Metazoa > Arthropoda > Insecta > Lepidoptera > Yponomeutidae > Zelleria > Zelleria hepariella. The sequence goes on from OX439394.1 coordinate 11,604,296, forward strand.
GTTAAAAAAATCATATCTTCCTTTAGAAGAAGTTTCTGAAAAAATCCTAAGATGAGCCTATGCGCCATGCTTTTCTAGATTTTTAAGTGTAGATACCCTCTTCGAAATTTACTTTTAAGCTAAAAAATTTTCGATAACCGCCAAAAGCGGCCGTTTTTGGCGGTTATCGAAAATTTTTCAGCTTAAGACTAGAAATTGAGTTGGGTACCTTCACTTAAAAATCTAGAAAAGCATGGCGCATGAGCTCATCTTAGGATTTTTTCAGAAACTTCTTCTGAAGGAAGATATGATTTTTTCAACATTGGTGGCGCTAGTTAGCCTTATACGGAGCCTTAACATACCTTCTCAAGAATCCATATCAAAATTATGAACATTTCTTGCAAAAATCAACGTTAAAATTGCAACCCGCAATGTATTCTAAACATCGGCACTTCAAGCTTAAGTAACATAAACTGATACCTACGCTTGCGCAATATGACTTCTGTGCGTTACACGTCCATTGCGTAATAAAATATTTTTCAAAATTATAACCTAAAAAACCAAAATCATTTCCCAGCAATAATTTATCGAAAAAGTACTTTGTTTTGGTGTCTAGTATGCGTGGCTTTCGGGTCTGTTGGCGGTCTTTTAACACCCTGTATAGATTTTGTATGACAGTGACGTGGGGTCCACGCCGCGTCTTCGTCCTGTGTCTTTTCTGTATGTGTGGCCCCTTAGAATGTTGTTCTTCGTCTTCTTATATCCCTTTACTCCTCCGTGGAGTCTGGGGCTGACTGAGTCTGGCCTTCCATCTATCTCTATTCAATAAGTGAAAACAATGAGTGAACGAATTCGGGATTGGGTCCCAATCACTTCTTAGAATACGATCACCAAGGCTTGCCTCGTGTCAACATCTTTTAGCTGGCTTAGCATTAGCTGTTACGTCGAGGTTTATCGCTGGATTTGCTATATCTTTAAGTACCGCTCTATGCAGATCAAAAGAGTGGGATAGAGATATACAGTTTGTTAGGCCATCGGCGGAGGCCAAAAGCCGAGCTGTAGAAATTCTCGGGAGGCCGAAGGCCGAGCTCTATTTAACGAGGCCGAAGCCGAGTCCCACGTTGAGTGCCAAAGCGAACCACGTTGAGTGCCAAAGCGAACCTTCTCTACTTTTTGTTCTATCGCAGAAGTGCGTAAATGAAAATTTTCAGTCCGATTGTCGAGCTGAGAAGGGGAGACGGGTAAAAATCTCTTTAATGCCCTATAAATACATCGTCTGACCATCCGTCTGGCAGCTGGATACTTCGCTCGTTCTATTTGCCTTTTGTTGCACGTCTGATTCAATATCGTAACGTTTAGTTAGACTGATAATAAAAAAAATAGTTAGGTATGCAACAATAAAACATAGAATTACATACAAGCAACTTTTTGGGATTGTAGAGCTTTTTGTTCCGAAATGCACAAAAAAAAATTAAGTAGTTTTATCTATACAATTCAATTGTAAGAAAAAGGGTGTGTATTAGCGCGTTTTTTTAATTGTCTTGGAATACGTGGTTGATCCATTTGATATCGAAATATATTCGCATTGATCCACGTTGATATCGAAATATATTCGCGAACCATTTTTTTTATTGGTGGTCTACATTTCATTGCAAACAATGCATTGAGCAATTTTTTTCCCAACATCTGTCAACAGATCATTGTTAATTTGTATTATAAGAGATCTTTTCCAGTAAAAACGTCATTTAACAGCAAAACGAGAGTGGATTTTCAGCAACTACACCGAAATCACCAGAATAACCAATTCCATCGGCTCTAGAGTACTAAATTGCAGCCAGTCAGTACGTATAGTAATAAAATTGTAAAGTAAGTTTGGGTTTCTCGTATTTTAAAGTTCGAGGAGTTCCAACTTTCCTATTTTAAACAAGATAAAATCTAAAGCAATGTCTACAACTCACAGAGCCACTATTTAAAACTTATTTTGTTTGTGTTCGACATCTTTTACAATTATACAACGTGTTACAAAAGATACTAACTCTTTTTACAGGGTGTAACCTGCTGGTCAATATAATGACAAATCTGCAAAAAAAAGTTGAAAAACACAACTTTTTTTTTATAACCTCTAAATTGTAAAATTTTCAAAACTTTTTTTTTTTGGGTTTAGTTCCAATTAAAAAATATGGTTGTTTTCTTAGCTGTATTTGAATAGCTTCAGGCTGTTAAAACATAGTGAAAGTCTATGGAAACAGTATTTTAAAAATAATTTTCTCCCGTCACAGCGCTTACATTTTAATTATTTAAAAATCAACGGAACGTCATAGAGCTAAAAAAATATTTTGGTTGTGATCCCTATCATCAGGTACCATGACCCTGAAAAAAGAGTTAGCATCTTTTGTAACACCTTGTAGATTAACTACAGAACAAAGAGGAAGAAAGTGTTGTCCCTGTTTTGTCCGTAGGTAGGTATGTATCTACCTACTTAAAAACAAAGCTCTGAATTAAATAAATCTGAAATCTAGAAACGGAAATAAAAGTCACTAAATCATTACCGTCATTGACAAAATTAATGCCCATTCGTCCAATATGCTTCTTGGCAAAGATTATTGTGGTCGTCTCTGAACAAAACTAAGATAGATAGAAGTTTCATATTATACTTTAGAATACACGCAATTTTCTTTGTAGTTCTTGCGATTTTTAAATAGCTTTATTCCTGAAACACATCTACTTACATCTTCTCCAACAACTTTTGTTCTACGATTTTTCGATTAGCTCGATACTTTTTTTTTATTTGAACGTTTCTTATACTTTAAAAGTTTGCATAGTACCATTTCGCGCACTTTCGTGTCCCTCCACTCTATACCACCATTCCAGCCTCTCCTGCTTGTATTTGTTATTCCGCGCCATTTCCCTTTTTTTACCTTATAAATAATCTTTAAAGTGAGTACTATTTAACCACTTTTTTGTTTTTTCTAAAGCACTAACCCGTGCTAGGGAATAATTTAAACAGTTAAAATAAATGTAGTGGCAATACCAAAAATTCCAATGAGCATTTCATCTGCAAAGATGAACGCATTGGGTGGTGTAGATTAGTGCAAACTAATCACACCAGGTGGCGCCCCCCGTCCAGTTGACGGAGACTAGTTGAAGAAATTCGCATCGACAGTTACTTGACTCGGTAGCTCAATTGGTAGAGCGCCTGCACGGTGTGCGGAAGGTTGCGGGTTCAAGTCCTGTCCCGAGTGAATTTTTTCAACTTATTATAAATGTTTGAGTACTATTTAATGAACACAGAACCTGAAGGTAAACTTCTATACCTCTGCTTTCAAAGCTTTCTGCTATTTCTCAGGCCATAAATTCTGCTGCGAAATTTCAGTTAAATTACTAAATAACTAGCAAATACCGAAGAAGCAATTTGTGAAACTCCTCGAAAAGTTATTGCCGTTCTTAATCTCATTTCGGCCTATATTTAAAACCACTTGAATTTAACAAACAATTCGCGAACGGATCTACTGCTTGGAAATATGGTGAAGAAGCTCATTATTTGATAGTATTCTCAGTATGATACTAACTACTAATACATTAATTTATTATATGCATGTGTCTTCTAACGTGGTTTTAAATCTAATGTGATTCTGAACCAAATTACATAATACCAAAATGCGCGAAAAAACACTTCTCCATTAACTTAGTCCAATTAGCCAGAATAAAAAAAATACCTTCTTTAAAACTATCAAAATTTCAGCCTGTATTGACTTGCAACTGTTAGAATATCAAATTATTGTTATTGTAGGACTTCTACGATGATGGGCGTGGATATGTCTTGATACAAACTACAACAAATCAATAGTGTTTTCGTGACCCATTTCTACAGTATAATGTTTTTTCAAGTATAAAGGAAATCATACTGAAATCTAGGAAGTCGTCTACATAGGAAAACTACCGATTTTTTCAATGAAAGGACATATTTTATCTAGGTCAAAGCGATACAGTGTTTTTATCACTCCGCTGTTTACCTAGAGCGGGTGGGAGAGAGAAATATGTATCGAACTACATCATAGTGGTACTGGCATACATAGTACGGTCGGCCACAGCCATAGATACCCCATGGCAGCTCTTACCGCGCCCGGCATAAAGGCGCCAATCGAACAAAAAAGGATATACTAGCGTGTGGCCCACTGTACCTATACAGACTTGTTTTTAAAAACTTACTAAAAACAAATAACATTTCGTGCTTCTTTTTTTGTGGGATTTACATTCTTTTTCGAATTCAGACCTTAGTGAACAAGTGCAGGGCTGCTAATGAAAAAGAGAACAATAAAATCAAAACATGAGACCGAATGGAAATACTCCGCGAAAGCCACCTATCGCGACAAACAATTACAAGACATAAATTTAGGCTCGGCGTTTACCGACTTTATTTATTAGCCCTATAAAAATCTCTCGGCTAGTAAACAAGCCCTTTTTTCGCTAAAGAACTTTTAATACCTTATGTAGAGCTATTCTTGAGAAAAACAGTTTAGCCTTATAAGGGGTTTAATTCACTGTTTGATTGGAGAAGAGTACCCTATAAATATCACCTGGGAGACTTATGGTCGCTGGAAAGCAGTACACACGACAGCACGTCAGAGTATACACTTTTGTTGCAAAGTCGCCCGTAACGTAACCGGGTAGAGTGCTAGCGTGTAAGGGTCAACGTGCTGTCGTGTGTACACGATACAGCAAGTCTAAAAGAAAGGCTAGTTTATTTTTTTTCCAGTTTGTAAGTTCCGTAACTAATTATTGTTTTTATCGGCGTTGACATATTTTATGAGTGCAATATACTGAGGTACAAAATACAAAAAGGGTGAAATATAAATTACAGGTTCTACGATTTCCATACTCTCAAGAAGCTCGTTTGTCGATTTTATTCCCCAAACCAAATGTAATGTAAGCCTTCTAGTCTAGAATTAATTGATTACTATTTAGTCTAGACTAGCTGACCCAGTGAACTTCGTATCACCTGAAATAGTTTGACTCTCCGCGTCAAAAATGGCGATTCCAATACAAAATGACCAATTTTTATTTCTTCCGTTTTTCAGCTAATCCTTTAACTTTTCCCATATTTCTTTGCTTATAAACCTACCCTGAACTATGGTGAACTAAACAAAACAGTAAATATGCAAATCGGTCAAGCAGTTTCTTAGTTTTAGCGAGACTAATGCACGGCGATTCATTTTTAAGAAGATAAGAAGATAGAAGATTGTGACGTCGATTCTTCTTTTTAATGCTCATTCTACAACTTGGGATAAGGGTACTCATAAAATTGCATCGGGTAAGCACAGGATCTATCAGTCCACAGCATTTCCATCGTAGGTATAAGAGAATGCCAAAACAAAAGCCATTCTTATTTGTTACTGAGAGAAATATTGGCAATAACTTGGTTTTAAAATGAGTGCGAGCCACTGCGAGCTAATGAGGTAATGTTACCATACGTTTTTATTGCTGCGTTAGTCAGTAGACTGGTGGCTTTGTGCATAAGCGTTAGCGGGAAACGGACCATTCCATTTTGCCCCACCAGTGGGGCATCTCTGGTGGGGCAAAATGGAATGGTCCCGGTAAACAGAGATAAATAAAGAATAGGTATAATTATTAAACATTTCGAAAATACAAATTGTAGTTATTACAATTTTTATGTAACTTTTCTTAATTTTACCTACTAAGTGTGTAATTAAAAAGCATTACTTTTCTGTGCATTTCATTGTAATCTTCGTACTATAACACAATAAGTATTGACTTTAATTTTAATATTTGACGTTTTGGCATGCAAATGTCCAATTTATTCCAAATTAATAAAGGCCCTGGTCCTAGCTATCTTGAAAAAATTGTATGAGGGCCATGTCGAGTTAATAAACTTTCGAAGATTTTTGTAGATCAAAAGTATAGCTTTTGCCCGCGACTTCGTCCGCGTGGACTACAGAAAAAGGATATGTGTTTTACTTTGCTCCTAAGTGTAAAAGCGTGATAATATGTAGCCTAGTATTATTCAGATGTCTAAGCTATTTCTATTCCAAATTTCATCCAAATCCGTTCTGCGGTTTCAGCGTGAAAGAGTAACAAACATCTATCCATCCATCCATCCATACTTACAAACTTTCGCGTTTATAATAGTAGTAGAAAGGATAGTAGGATTTTAGGCATGCTATATAAATGATAAGGTAATTCTTCCCAGGCACTGTAGCGCCGAGTGGTCTCTTCACCCATCTAGTGTAAGTGAAGGTGTCAACGGACGTTGTAAAAATCATTTCATTACGTAGATGCAAAAGGGCCTTGGTTAATTCATAGACAGCAAGATTATGGGCGGTCTATTATAAATGCTATAAAGTATGTCGAAATGTTTGTTTCAAAATAAAATCGCGCCGCTATCCGCTATTGCTGTACGACTCAGTTCTCTACCTGTGCCCTATAGTTCAATATTCCAACAGGCACTTTCAGCCTCTTTAGAAAAACAATAATGCTCGACATAATTTATGAAGATGAAGAAACTTATTACCAAAGTAGCAAACAAAATATTTGCTGATAACGAGCTTTTTGATAGCTTTGGCATAAACTGCAAATGGGATAGGAAAATCTCCAATGATTTACAAGCTGAGTGAAATTTTTGTTTGTTTAGAGATTAACAATTTAGGATGTAGATAAAACAATACAGTAGTTTTTTATTTTTATTAATTTTATAGATCTTTAATATATTGCTTTGCCTACACGCTTTATCTATCCGTCTGTCCTAACTTCAAAGGGGTGTACACCCGCCACAGTCTCAGATACCCCTTTTTGTTCGATTGGCGCCCTTATGCCGCGCGCAATAAGAGCTGCCATGGGGTATCTGAGATTGTGGCCGACCGTACCTGTCTGTAGAGCTGTACCATAAGTTTTGAAATAAAAACAAACAACATGTTATTTATTGTTTTTGCTCTATTGTTAAAACTGTTATACATTCAAGCATCAATCAGAATGGCGGTAAGGAGTCCTCAGTGCACGAGTCCAACTCGCTTTTGACCGGTTTTGTATGCTTCTATTTTATTTTCATAATTCTTTCTCAATAAGATTTTTATATCAGTTGTTGCTTTGATGTTTCTCGTAATTGATAAAGCGCGTAAGGCTACACTTAGCAAGAACCCATTTCCGTCCATTTACCACATTAAAGAGCACTAACATCAACTTGATGGCAAATATTACTTATAAAGCAGTTAAAATCAACATCGGAGTCAACTGCGTGTAGGCACTTAAATTGTTACAAATTAATATGATAATTTAATTACAACCCGGCTACGTAATGAGATTTTAAGCACTGAAGGCTGCAAAATAAATGTCACAAAAAGACGGCTACACACTCACACAAAAAGAAGAAACCAATTAACCCAATGACGTATTCCTAGTACTTTCTACATTATCTCCCGATTTCTGAGTTCAGAATTTCACAAATCAAATACTTAGGTATCGTTCTGTCTCTGCAAAAGAAGGCGACAGAACGAATACTTAAAATATCCGCTGCAATACTCGTACCAATGTCTGAAACCCTTTCGGCGGCCCTGAAACTCCACTACTTATATAGGGTGTTGTTTTGGTCAGTGGCACCCGACTCGGATAACTTTAATTTTTTTTTTCTTATAATTTTTGACGCATTAATTACCTTCTTCAATTTGTTCTGTAATAACCGCGATGTGCCGTCACCCCCGCCTTCTCAAAGCGCGTGCGCGATGTGGCGCGAGTGCGGCCGCAAACGTCACACAGTGGTCGATTTGTACGATTTAGGCGGCCAAAACTATTTTATGCTTTATTTCAGTAATAAATACGACAACAAATGCTAATCTGGTATTTTAGAGTGAATATATATGTTTATCCCTATTCGTTTCATTGAAAGCGTATTTTTCTATACAAAAAAACATTTCTGTGAAAATATTTTTGTAAATAGCGCCAATGTTTTTAAATTTTCTTTAAATCTCCCTTTGGTGTAAAATATATATTTTGAGTTCATTTGAATTATCGAAATCGGCTTAGTAGTTTTTGATATTTGGGTTAAGAATTATCACAATTTGTTAAGTAAAAGACGGCCGTACATAAAAAAAAATGTTTATTCTCTACAGTCTGCATGCCTATTTAAATTGAAAATAAAATATGGATGACAAAAAAATACAGTATACACTAAAATTAAATGGTCAACAGTTATTACCACATTATTATACTAAATGTTACTTACAATGTTAGGTACCGAATCATAAACCATAAGACAATATTTTATGAAAGTTTAACATACAAATTGTTATGTTACTCTTTAAAAGACAATTCTTCCTCACCGTCACTTTCCATGCATTTATCACAAGTGCCTTTTGTATTTGGCTCTGCAGGAAGCAAAAGCTCCAAAGTTTCCTGCAAAAATGGTTTTGATCGGATCTTCTTTTTTTTTCTCATTGAACTGATGAGTGGATCTGATGTCAAGAGTAACCTGTGATAAATAACAAGGTTACAGTCTTCGCGTGAAAACTTTCGAGCAAAGTTTAGACGGTATGAGCGAAAGTGCTTATTACGAGCTTCTGCAGCTTCCTCCGAAAGTTGACCAATAGGCACTAGAGAATTTTCTATAACTTTTCCACCATGTACCAAAATTTTATGCATGGTAGGAGTCATAGAATGCCAACCATATAACTCTACATACAGTTTTGCTGTCTCCATGGCGTATTCATCAAATTTCGGGACATCTATTTTGTGACCGCTTGATATGGCTTCCAAAATAACTTTAATTCTATAAATAAAATTAAAGTCTATTCCCGTTATTTCAGCAGCCAGATGTGGGTTTTCAAAAAATCTTCTACTAGTATTGCCGTCATTTGTGTTACCAAAATTACATTTTGGCATATCTACCAAGATACCAACTTCTTCTCTGAATCTTTGCTGAATCTCTTTTTTTTTTTGTTGTTCTAGCATCTTTTCTGCTTTGGTTCTTTTTTCACGGTATTTCCCAACGGGCAATTTATAAGCTAAATGTAAAATACTCTCGAATAATCGAATTCTGGCATGTAAAGTTGATAGGCCAAATTCAAGCGATTCTGGGTGAATTTCGTTTTTAAACGGTTTTATTTAGCTCACCCCGTTTGTTTTTTTTATTCTTTATTCTTTCTTGGGTCAAATTTAGTAATTCAAATTTCACCCTCTTCCTGTCAACCGATTAATCTGAAATTTTGTATACACTTTGGATTTTGGTGACAATACAATTATGTTTATTCATTATCATTATAAATCCAAGATGGCGGCCGCTACAAAATGGCGGATAACGTAGGTTTTATCAATCCCATCAATATGGGTATCAAATGAAAGGGCTCAACAAGCAGAATACAATATACTATAAAAAAATGAAATCCAAGATGGCGGCCGCTACAAAATGGCGGATAACGTAGGTTTTATCAATCCCATCAATATGGGTATCAAATGAAAGGGCTCAACAAGCAGAATACAATATACTATAAAAAATTGAAATACAAGATGGCGGCCGCTACAAAATGGCGGATAACGTAGGTTTTATCGATCCCATCAATATGGGTATCAAATGAAAGTGCTCAACCAGTATAATACAATGTACTATATGAATTAAACAGAATGCGAAATAAAAACTAAAAACTAGAAAATAAAAATAGGTAAAAAAATTTTTTAAGTTAAACGGTTTTATGTTAAACATACATTGCAATGTTTAAGATAAATGTACTAAAAACCAAAAAATAATAAAATAGATACAGTCGTGGGAATTATAAACATATGCATAGACTAGACTAAAATAAAACCGTGGGGCACGTCAACTGCCTAATTATAGTGTAACATTACAAAACAAACATTTTAATCAACGATTGTAGACAATTGACGTGCCCCACGGTTTTATTTTAGTCTAGTCTATGCATATGTTTATAATTCCCACGACTGTATCTATTTTATTATTTTTTGGTTTTTAGTACATTTATCTTAAACATTGCAATGTATGTTTAACATAAAACCGTTTAACTTAAAAAATTTTTTTACCTATTTTTTTTTACTTAAGTCATTAAAGTTTTTTGAAGTGGCTCCGCATATGTAGCATCTACTCGTTGATTTGGTGTCAGTCGCCGCATTGCAAACTTTGCCGTCCACCATGGTCATTTTAAGACTGTGGCTAACCGAGAATTTTTGCGCATTCAGTTCCAATTCCGTGGCTTTTAGGGACTTCACACTGTCCCGAACGTAATTTATTTCATCTTTTGTAATGTCTGTAGACTCTTTTATAAATCTGAATCGTATCGGGCGGCAATATCGTGGTGAAGAAGGAGTCGGGTTTTGCCAAACCATTTTTGTTTTGTCTTCGCCGCAAACAATTTGTAGAGGCACGAATGAGCTCAAAAATATATTTGCATCCGAGTCGGCGTCATTCATTAACTTTTGTTTGTATTGAGCTTGTTGTGAACCATCACAACCCCATTTGCAGATAATCTGCAAGGAATTTCTCTCAGTTTCTGTAAGAGTCATTAGTACTTCTTCGAGGAAAATTGATAATCGCGTGACGGTGTGATCTAACAAAGATTGTAGATCACTTTCAGCACAGGAAGCGGTCACTCGTAGCGTCTCTTTGGGTGGGTAACATTCCTGTTTAGCCTTCAACACTAATTCGTAGCACGGGTAAAAGCTTCTGTTGGTTGCTCGCACAATTTCATATTGACTTCGTGTCAAATCAGCGTCCACGCACATTCGCAGTGCCTCCCGAGGCGTAAGGGGATCTTGTGCCTTTGATTTGGAATGTCTTTTTTTACATTCGTTTGCGGCTGCAGGCGAATTTGTAATATCTTTTAGGACTTGCGAGGCGTTTCTTTTTCCTTCTTTTTGTAAAATTACTTGCGCTGCGTGAACTATCACTTCTTTGCCTACAGAGGAGCGAACTTCTTCTGTTTTCCTCCTTTTAGTTCTTTCACTACTTTCACTGAATGTTTTGCTAGGTCGTCCTGACTTATTATGCGTTTTTATGGGCATCTCGAACGTTCCTGCTAACCATGCATCATTGCTTATAAGAATTTTTTCTAGCGTGTTGCGTGCTTTGGACCATCTCTTTTTTATTTCTGTTTTAAAATATGAAAATTTATGATTTATATACTTTTTGTCTTCGTCGGAGTCCCCGTAAGACACTAACAAATAATTTTGTAAGTATTCCAATTTGTCGTTTATTGATGGAGAGTTTTCCTCAATCATCTTATCAAAAAGATATCTGCGAGTTACTACCTCCATGCCCGAGTAACTTGATGAACCTAGAACAACGAAAAGGAATTTTAACGCAAAAGAAACAAAAAAGGAATTTTTCTCACTTTCTGCCTAAGTTAATGAATTATTATTTTTCTCGCGAAGTGGTCAAAGGTGGTGGCTATTTTTTTTGTGGTTATCTGCTCAAAGAGCTATACTATTAGAAACCATAAGGAATTTAACTCGGACGGTCTCGGAAGTACAACATTTTTACTATTGAAAATAAAAAAATGATAATATTTTCTATGAAAAAGGGCGATCTTTGATACGTTGTAACTGCACTAAATATTGATATTCCTTATCTTAATTTAAATTATATTTGAAGGAGCTTACCTGAATTTTCGACTTCCATCACTTTCACTTGTAACTGAATAATATCCAATGAAATATTCACTTTAGAATATCGGTTGCGCTAAGAGTGTCGAGAACGAACGCGTACAGCTTGCGCGACGATCAAGTTCCGACTACCTGTGGGGGCGCGCACGCAGTTCTAGGAACTGGGGAGGGGTAGGGTTTGGGCAGTCGGGGTGTCTATTTTTCCGGGAATCAATTAGTTTTGTTATAAGTTAACTTTGAGAAATGGACTTTTGGCCGCCTAAATCGTACAAATCGACCACTGTGCGTCAGTTTAATAGTAAGGATTTTTTTTTTATTTGACATCAGTATCTTGTAAATAATCACCCCTGAGTCGAGTGTCACTTTACAAAATACAAAATACCTTGTATACATCATGCGACTTACATTTCATTTCAGAAATCCAACTGTGTTGGTTTAATTTAAACTGTAATTTGGTATTACAGGAGATAATACCACTCATAGCTCGAAAGACTAAGCCGAGGCCGAAAATGGCCCCACCACAATGACAGGTTTTTTTATGCCAATGTCAGCGCAATCTTTTTGTAGCAGTTTAGCAAAAAAAAACTGGTCTGTTGGAAATACAAGAACTGAGGCGGAAAAATCTAGTGCTGAGCAGTTTTTCTGTTTGAATCTTTATTCTATCTCCTTCATTTTATAGTTCATCGTGGTGGTAAAGTTGGCGACAGCTAGGTACCCTTTTCTGTTTTATTTTCCACTTTTATGTCAAGCGTAATTGGATAATTATTTTTATGAACTTTTTATTGTGAAATGAAGCTACAAGCTGAAGAACAGTAACGCTAATCGTTTTTCATATTATCTAACACAGGTATCTACCAGATTAATGAATAATAAAAACTTAGTTTCGTTTTCCTTACATTTAAACAATTTATTTACCACCAAAGCTAACTAGTTTTTCGAAACCTCATAATATTTTTCCTTAATTTTTTTTTTAATCATTCGCCAATTAACAGTAGGTAAGACTCGGTATTGTTACAAATAAAAAAAAAATCCTCTCCTATCTATTTTTTTTCACCAATCGGAGTTCGTTTTTCAAAAGCAAACTTTTTTCTTTTTCTGTGTTTCCTCACCTATCTATTGCCTCAGAAACCGAGTTCCTTTTTCAAAACCTCACATGTTGGTTCTTTTTCTTTTTTCCTCACCTACCACAGCCGATTCGACTCATTCTGTTCGAAATTCGAAAATGAAACCTCACCGATAGGTACCAACCAAAACCTTTTTCGAAACCTCACCTCCCTGTTTTTTCCTCCGCAGCCACCACAGCCTAGCCACGTCCCGTCTGGCGACGCTGCTGCTGCTGCACGTAGCCGGTGCAGGGTTCGCTTCACCATCGCAGACTGTGACGCGGCCCACGCGGGTGCTCGAGTGGCTCCCGGGCGACAATCAGACTGTGTACCGACTGGAGCCTGGAGTGGTTAGGAAGTGAGTGTTGTAGTTTTAATTTATTTAATTTACTAAAAAACGCTCGTAATGTTTTATTTCGACCATCTTCTCTGAGCAAAGTCGGATTTGCCGGCTACTTTCATTAGGCGCTAGCAAAGTTGTTGCGTCTTGCCTCTTGCATCTGGCGACTTGCTACTTGCGACTTGCGACTTGCGACTTGCTTCTTACGTTTTGCATCTTTGTCTTTGTCTTTCCCACCTATCAATTAATCAAGTCACCACACCATATCGTATTATTTCGAAAAATACTTTTTTTTAATATCTATTGTGTTCGCGAATTTTTTCTCTACAATCTGGCAAGTCAGCCATATCCTATGTTTGTTAAAATCCCCATTTTTTTTGAGTTGGTTACACATGTTTATGTATCTTACTAAAGTATTTATGGTGTAAAAAAAAAACTTAATGCTCCACAAAACATGTAAAAGAAAATATTATCCTCTTCAAGAATTTTGAAAAATACGGAACAGAAGCTACAAGCTTTAATTAAAGCTAGTATCTAATCAAGTGTCAGAGTGGCGTCAAAGTTGCGGCATTGCGGCATGCCACAAAGCCGCATGCTACAAAATAAAAAATGTCGCATACTGTGGCAAGAACCGTGCGGTATGGCAACACCTTGAGCTTGATCCTTGATTTGATCAGCCATATTCTATGGTTTATCCCCTCGATCAATGATCGCAGTGTTGCCACGGTGTAATTCAGCATTTAAGGTGTAAGTTGAGGTACTACAAAATACAGGTCGGAGAATATTCTTCGACGTGAAATAGGTTCCTACTAGAGAGGTCTGTGGAAAACAGGAGTGGCAGCAGTACAGTCAGTAGCAAATAAGACTATAGCTTTTTTGTAATTTCCGCACAAACAGATTTTTAAAAACTTTATGGCGGTACGGAACCCTCACGTACGTGAGTCCGACTCGCACTTGGCCGGTTTTTTTTTTCCTTTTTTGTTAACGTGTGATACTAAAGCCATATCATTTATAGGCGGTGGAAATAGCCACAACCAGGAACCTCACCTCACATGAAACTTCAAAAAGTAATTTTATTACTTAGTACCCTCCTTTTGAGCAGTCGGGTATAAAGAGTTATGGAATCGTTCTAGAACAAGAACAAACAAAATAACCCTCCAAATTTCCGTAACGACTTTTCCTACTTTTATTTTAGTCCAATAATAATAATTATTATTATTATTTATTGTACACACAAACAGAATAGAGGACATTACAGTAAGAAAACACAAATGTACAAAGGCTAGCTTATAATAATATGTGTCAGAAGACTTTTTTTTCCCTTGTGATATGCGTGAGACACCTTCATTTTTCGTTGACTGTAGTTAAAGTGAATAAAAGAACTTCTAGCAAACGAAAGCTTTTTATTTTTGTATTATCTTATAGAAGTAGTTCGGTGCTCCGAACTTTGACGGCAAGTTTTCTCATTTCGGTATCGGTTTGACTTCTCAAACATTCATGTTTGACCAACTTACGTCGGTACCTAATCTAATGGAAATTGCGTTGTCATTTTATTTGTATTGGGGTAGTGAAGCTTTTAGTTTATGAATAAAGTTATCAGAAAGAAAAATTATAACAATGACTGCATTCAGCCTAAGTAGAGGGACCAAACCAAGAGTTAACAGGGATATCTCAAAGGATAGTAAAAAAAAGGAATGTAAAAGATCCCGCCTGTTAATTGTCGGGGTTTTCTTTCGGTGTAATTTTTGTTCTCCTTGACCATTCTTGTTTGATTTCAGACTAGAGCTGAACACTACATCAATAACGGAAACACCAGTCTTCATAACTGTCAGTCCATGCACCAAGGATGTGCACTGGGCTGTGTATTCGGGCAACGCTGGATGCAGTGATGGTGAGCAACCTTTGAACAACTCTACCACTTGATTGTGTCTTTGATAACTAATTGTCAGTCCTTGCACTAAAGAGGTGCCCTGGGCTGTGTATACGGGCATCGCTGTATGCAGTGATGGTGAGCAACTTTTGAGCAACTCTATCACTTGATTGTATCTTTGATAACTAATTGTCAGTCCTTGCACTAAAGATGTGCCCTGGGCTGAGTATACGGGCATCGCTGTATGCAGTGATGGTGAGCAACTTTTGAGCAACTCTATCACTTGATTGTATCTTTGATAACTAATTGTCAGTCCGTATACTAAAGATGTGCACTGGGCTGTGTACTCGGGCAACGCTGCATGCAGTGATGGTGAGCAACCTTTGAGCAACTCTATAGTCCATTCGCTTAGATAGTGTCGCTGTGCCAAGGCGGCGGCGCCATATAACACGCAACATTATTACCGAACCTACTATAATGTGGCACGGCCAGCGACACCCAAGGATATCCTATGTTAGGTAGATCGCTTACTCGCGAGTACATCAATCGAGCGGATAAGTATAAATCCTACCGTGTTGCTAACAGGAGCACTAAAACGAGATTGAAGTAAATAACGAAAATTGTTTTTTTTTTTAATTTATTTTTTTATTATGTTAATCTTATTTATAAGAAACAATCTCGCCAAACTGCAAACTGCTATTATTCGGTATTTTTATTATATTTTAGATATCTAATTGTTTTTTTCTTGAACTTCATAAACATTACCAATAGTTATGCAATTTCTACCAAACTTAGATGTTATTCTCCAGTAGGGGATTTTCGAACAGCTAAAAAAAATAAAAAAATCTGTGACAGATGGCGTTGATCGGACGGTTGATCGTCTATCACAAAGTAAATTAGTGCCTACTACAGATAAAATACTTCTTCACGTCATTGCTCTGTGACTTCATCTTTCATCGTCGTAGACGTCATTCCATTTTGGTACTGAAAAAGTGCACAACTTTGTCATTATTTTTGTATGAGTGAATGGTGAAACCGGCAACACTACATTTTGCTCTACCACTAATAGCTAAATGTGTTTGAATGTTTATGCGAAGGCCAACGGGCAATACCTAAATGTGTTTGAATGTTTATGCGAATGCCAACGAGCGCGAACTGGCATAAAAAAAACTTGTCTCGTCAGCGACATCTAGTTACAAATTTGGAACTACAACTCATGAGCTGTCAGAAAATCCCCCATTGCTGAAGACGTTAGGGCTATAGAAACGCCCCAATGTAATAATGGCTATGAAATATGACACAATAAGTGTTAAAGTATAAATAGCCATGAAACCGAGCTTTTTCCTCTATTATCCAAAAGGAAAATACATCTCCCCGACCCTTGAGAATGAAGCAACCATACCCTTTGTCATGCTTGCATGATGGATGACGGTCGAATTGTGCAGTTGTTTGTAACTTGTCCCACATAAATCTCGTTTCTCTTGGACGAGTTCCTGAATAGGTATCTACTCGTCTAAACTGTCGTACACACGACAGCACGTCAGACTGTACACTTTTGTTGAAAAGTCGCCCATTGTAACCGAGTAGAGTGCTAGCGTGTCAACGTGCTGTCGTGTGTACTAGTGGTTCGCCCCGAACTATGAACTCGCGAGTGCACTTTTTGCTAACACCATACGCGTAGATACTCGTATGAATGTTCGTTCAACGATAACTTAAGTAATGGTCGGATCGTCATGATATTTGGTATCGAATTGGGGCTGCGGTTAGACAAATCTCGTCAGCGGGTGGTCCCAAATGTCAAGGTTCAAGTCTGACCAGTGATCAGCAACGTCGTCTATCATTTTTTCACGCTTTCTCGTGTGGTTGCAGGACACCTGAGTCTGGTGAAGGAATACAATGGACCGGACATAAATGTCTTCTCGACACTCATGTCAGGCAACGAGAGATACGTTTTGCAGGTAAGGTAATAATTATTGTAGAAATAGGTATACATTTCTGGGTCAAGTTCATCACAGAAATTATTACCTAATATTTGTGGTCTTTTGTTTGTGGGTTTTCAGAAAAAAATATGTTCTTACTGCAGAAGTAGTAATGGAGTAATCAACAAGTAACCTGTAGCAGTACCTACAGTTATGAGTTGATTTCTCCACTACATAACTGTACACAGTAAGAACATCAACCTTAGCTAAAACCATAAATAAAAAATGCCACCAAAATTAGGAAATAATTATTTCTCTGATGAAGTTGAGCCTTCTAATTTCTGTACCTATCCAGCCAATGCTAAAAGGCCAATCTCGTCCGGTCCTTCCACTGACTTTACTATATCATAGTGTTTCTCTATCTTTGGTTGAGAAACCTTCAAGACAGCTTATTTTTTGTCAACTAAAGTTTGAGGCAAATTACGCCACAAAAAAAAAAACAATAATGCGGAGAAAAGCTAACCAGACACTAGGTACCTACCTACAAACTAGACAAAAAATTAAGTTAACGAAAGTGGCGTTAGATAGGTCATTCACAGTCATTCATGTCTTTTTGATGTTTAGGGGGAGATCTGTTTAGTTTTAGTCATCACCTTTTTAAAGCTTAACACAAGTATTGTCTGGTCTGTTTAATTACTAATTCCTGAAATAAACTGAGCTTCTCGAGCTGCAAGACTCCAGCAGCTCGGAGCCTCACTGACCACCATCGCAACGACTGCACACCCAAGACTCGGGGGCTGATGCCTCCGAAGAAGACGCACGGGACAAGAGTGCCAAGTTGCAAACTCAAAACCCGCACCTACTACTGCGCGGCCAAGCAGCAGTAGCAGACGACCACTGACCGACTGAAATAAATGCATTATATTCCCAACAGCTATCCTCCTCGGAAGGTGGCGCTGCAGCCGTGAGCATACGAGGGGAGAGGGCTAAGCCAGTACGGATGAGACTGCGAGTGAGGTCCAGGCGGCGACTGGCTGCTAACTGGGATCCTAGGTGAGTGGAAAACATTGGGAGCCACAGTCAAAGATACCCCATGACAGCTTTACCGCGCGCGGCATAAGAGCGCCAATCGAACATAAAGGGGTATCCTAGCGTGTGGCCGACTGTAAATCCTTCGCAATTTCGAAACGGCGGCGAAACGTGCAGTAGAGCGGTGTTGTACAGAGAATAGATAGTTGACAATGTTGCTGTCTCGTCTACCCCTCAAACGCTAACCGAAATGGACAACCTGAAGAAAATCAACGAAATCGAGGTTTTGTATTCCCCATTTTCCTCTCTCAAAACTGGTCCGGGGGCTCTACCGGCTAAGACGAAACCGATAACCATTGGCGAAAATCGAAGTTTGATTTATGAAAAATGCACTGCCACCCAGTTAATTTTACTGCCACCCAGTTAATTTTTCATAAATCGAACTTCGATTTTCGTCAATGGTTATCGGCTTCGTTTTAGCAGGTAGACCCCCCGATTTCGAAAATTGGCCGGCGGCGGCAAAAAAATCAAGGAGCTACTGTGCTACTTTAAATTGTGGCGTTCACATAGCTGCGATAAATAATTGTAATTTAGGATTGAGCCATGTTTTCGTGCCCACAGGAAAGACAAATCAATACGTGCGAAGCCAACTAAGCCGAGGGTTTCCTCGCGACACATATTAATAAAATACTACGGCACAAAAATTGCGCTAACTTAGTTTACAGACTGAAATGTGTGGGCGAATTTACACCCCGGTAGATCAACATGGGAAGAGCATTTTTATCAAGCGCTGTCAAGTTCAGACCGGCTATAAGTGCAGATTGTTTGCGTAAACTTTCCCAATAGCACTTTTATACCACTCACCCGTGCTAGGGTTATGTTTGGGAATTTCCGCATCCAAAGTAAATGGAATTAGAATGCTTCAATGTTACATCTGGCCAATTGCGATGTATGGTCGCGAAGCCTGGACCCTAAAAGACGCGACCTGCAAGAAGCTGGAGGCATCTGACGAAGGATGCTGAGACTAAGTTGGGTCCATAGAGTCACGGATGAGGAAATTCTACGAAGCGTCAATCCTTCCCGAAAACGAAGAAGATAAGCTACAAAGGACATGTGCTCCGACACGACAGGTACCGACTTCTTCAAGTGACATGATGGGCAAGATTGAGGGGATGAGGCGTACTGGTAGAAAAAGAAAGTCGTGGCTCAGAAACATCAAGGAATGGACAGATATAGCCAGAGTCAAACATCTATTCCGCTTGGCAAGAAATAGAAAAGAATATGAAGAGCTGACGGCCAACCTCCATTAGTGGAGAGGCACGCGAAGAAAGAAGAAGAAAAGTAACTGGCTCAACGCCGACGACGGCTCAGATAGTAGAGCGCTGTGCTACCTGCCTTTTTTTTGTAGGTAGATATATGTAGAATATAGAAAATTGCGCTTTCACCAAAGTCTTAGAACAAAAGTTAGTGAAAATCACATTTAGAAGTTGGGGTGTCTGAGGTTAATAGCTATTCAAAAATTGCCCTGTATAGCATCCACTAGATAGCTGAGCGATTTGATCACTCAGACGCTGCAGTGCAGTATATCTCTGATTCTGAAGCCTATATAAATCATCTCATTACGTGGATGCAAAGGCACTGTGTTACTCAGTAGCATCTTTTCAGCCTAGCAACGAATAGGCAAGACGGATCAATTCAGTAGGTAAACATAACTGCAAAGTTCCATCAACAAGGATACGAGGCTCTTCTCACGACCCGCAGTAAAAAGTGTCATATAATGAGCTGTACAGTAAATTAGTGTCATAACTTTCCTTATAGGAGTGTTCGCTTGTTCAGTGTGTAAAATACCAGCGGCAGATAACGTATATCTCAATAAAAACCTGTCACCTGGAAGGCACCTAGGTATTGGCGGTGAAGGATTGTCTTCTGACTTTGACACTTGATTGCGTCATGAATGTCATTGAGCTAATTGCGGGCTCGTTAACGGATGAACGCTGTGACGAACACGTCGTCTGTCCCTCCTCCATGATTAAGGCTTCCAGACGAGGTCGAAACATGTCGGCTATTCCGACAAAATAAAAGTAACGGAAACCGTTAAATCGATATAAAAAGGTGCAGTGCTTACGAAAGTTTAAGTTTAAAAAGTATCTAACCTTTGTAAAAATTTGGGTAGTTTTGACATCATTTTATAACAAAGAAAAATCAAAATAAAGAATCTTTTATCGGGACAAGAACCTACGTAAAACTTCAACGGTACAGCTTGGTAAAAAGTGTAGAAATGGAACAATTTTTTATAACGATCTAAGAGGTCGCGACTGAAGTATATTGGAAACATTAATAAAATTCACTCTTAGAGCTCCAATAATGCTTCTGCTTATTATATAAATGCAAATATAATGCTTCTTTATGTGATTAGCTACTTTTTTGACCATAATAATGCTTCTGTAATGCGATTACCTACCAACTTTTTTGACCATAATAGCGTTTTTGTTATGCGTTTTTCTATTTAGTAAACGGTTTAATTCGTTTGTTGTTTAAGATTTGTTCTAGTCGGCTACACCAAGAATAACACAAAATTAACATTTAAAAAAGACTTCACTTGCTCTGATTCTCGAGTGATTTGCTAGGAGGATGCGCAGTGTGTTTCCATCCTAAGAGCCACCTACATACTCGTAATTATAGGTAGGTACCTATATTTCTTTTGCAAGATATAACCTGGTTTACTTGTCCCATGGAAGGGACCGTTAGCCCTAGCCCTCTAAGCAATAAATAGTGGCCTGTCCGTCTATTCGTCACAAGAAAATGTTTAGTTGAATTTATGATTAGGCTTCGTTAGACGCGTTCCAGGCTCTTAGGATGGAAACACACTGCGCGTCTGTTTCAAAACACACAAAAGCTACTATATGTATTACAAAAAAATTCAATATCTCCGATATTTTTGCTTTAAGGGTGGACGATAGCAAGGTGGCGGGAAATTCAAAATTTTCACAGATTTTTACATTTTGCAGCTAAACTGAACTATTTTTGTTCAGCGATTTTTCGTTCGCGAGAATAAAACCGTATTCTTTTCATTATTGTAAACAACAAAACAACAATAATTCAGCCGATTATGTGTTCTGGTCTACGAAGCAGTGGTATTGCCCAAAAAACTTGTCGTAGACCAGAACACATAATCGGCTGAATTATTGTTGTTCTGTTGTTTACAATAATGAAAAGAATACTGTTTTATTCCCGCGAACAAAAAATCGCTGAACAAAAATTGCTCAGTTTAGCTACAAAATGTAAAAAACTGTGAAAATTTTGAATTTCCCGCCACGTTGCTATCGTCTACCCTTAAATTAGCATAACGGCTGACCCGATTTTGATTAAAACTGGTCTAAGAACAGTCGCTACAAAATAAGCTTTCAAATTTTAAAAACCGCATCCAAATGAATTTACCCGTTTAAAAGCTACGGTGCCACCGACAGACACACACATACACACATACATGGTGGACACACTATTATAACTCCCCTCTTTTCGAGTGAGATAATTTACCCAGCTTCCAGTGGCACACTACAGGGTGCACTCTAAGTCGATATCGGAACTTTATGTAGGCTGTCTACTGATCACTACTAACAACTTGTACTAGGTGGACAAGTTGTACACTTAAAGTTCCGCTATCGACTTAGAGTGCACCCTGTAGATGGTGGAAGTGACCATACGAATGCCTGCAGTGTCTACTGGAACTTCAACCCGTAAGCTTTGGCTTGAGCTTCCAGCAAGTACATCAATGCAAAATTAAATGTAGATTGGTCCCGTTCTATGTGTATCGATTCTAAAAAATGCTCCTTTAGAACCTAACCCGTTTTAATGTAAAAAGACTGCTAAAACTGGAGCACACAGAAGAATATATTAATTTTGAAAGTTTCCATAGATGTTGTTAAAAAATCTAGCGAATGCTTCACACACAAAACTTTTATTTCTATCGATATAAAAACTGATCGACACCCTGACGGACAACGTACAGCCAAAATCACTAAAGATAAAAACAATACTACAGTGAAGAGATGCATTTATTATGTAGGCTTTTCTGCCTACATAATCCATCCAGATTCCAGGTTCGCAAGTTTCGGCGAAGTTGCGGTTAGTTGAAAATAACATGATATCAGTTTACTCGTAAATATCTAAATAGTCCATCAGTCTTCAGCCAGCTGAAAACGAGATCGTAAAATGGTAAATACGCAATGCGCATGCCATGATATAGCCTAAATCTAGTTTGAAACGTAGTCAATTTTATAAAAACTTTTAAAAATCAAATCAAAAGTCTGAAGCGTGTGATACGAATTGTAGAGTCTCGCGGGGTTCGTTGAAGAAGACAGATGTTAATCATACATTAAGAAAACTACAAGGGTTTCTTTTCAGACTACGAAACCCTAAAAGCCAATTCACTACGCCATTTCACATCAGTTTTTCATCCCTAATCAAGCCCTATAACATGACAAGTTTAATCACATACCGACGAATCCGAACGGAGCTATACAATAGCAGAATAACCCGGTTTCCTTATAAAATGGCAAATATTCCCAGCTAAATGGTTAAGTTATCACCACAGGCCTCTTAGGCTCGTGATGGCATCCAAGTAATTGCTGTAAGTGTAAAAAAATCTATTGAAAGACACCGCTTCTTCATTAATTATACGCACAAAGTATACCTAAGAAGACAATCTATCAGACAGGACCTCTACCTCGACAGGCAGCCTTTATCGATCAATTGAAATTGAACTCTCATTTGACGATATTAAAATGCATTATTCAATGATAGTCTTCACACCATCAGATGGCTCAGATCTTTAATGAAAGCGCGCCCGTAAATTGTAGGGTTTATGACTGATTTTGCAACGAGCAGGCGGCTGGCGAAAGATTAGTATGTCTGTCGATAGGCATTACAAAAAGTGGTTGGAATGAAGCTTGCCTTAAAATAAGGCCTTTTTTCTCTGAACTATACGACGACGATGGTCCGTATTACTGGGATGAGTGCTAGTTGAAGTCAGATCAATATGGATTGGCTCCTTTGTAGTAAGTAAGGTGTAAGATGTAGCCTGTACAATTGTACATGTCTGTGCAAAGGCCTTCTCTCAGAGAGAGTTCGAGCTTAATCACCACGCGTGCGATTTTCGCGTTTGACGGTATAATGCCCCATATTCTCAGGTTTCTTCACGGTGTTTTTCCTTCAAAGTAGCGAATGGTATTGCTACTGTAAATTCACAAATGTACGTAACATTTAAATAAATTAAAGTCATCTAATCGAACCTGGATCTCTCGCTTCCGAGTCCATTGTTCTACCAATAGGCCACCACCGCTCTCTTTGTAGCTAGAAGAAAAAAATATTCTCTCGGTTGTCTGTACATGTTTCAGGCTCAAAATCTCGCAGATTAGTTCAAAACGAGCCACACAACTATTCAGAGCCGCAACACCACGGGCCCATGTGGCCATATTGATATTCAACCTCCAATAGGAGATAGCAGCAGAAGAAGTTTCAGGCCCGGTTTCTGAATTGAGAATTTTGCTAAGCAAATACTTAACTATCATTCTGTCACGCTCAATCTGCAGAGACAGGACGATACTTACCCATTTGCTTAGCGAATTTCTCAATTCAGAAACCGTCAGTCAGTCCTCTATAATACCAGTCTATACTTAATCCAATAAAAATATTACAGGAGTGGGAATGAAAGAAGGAAATTCAATGGCAAAACATAATTTAGTTTTTAATTATTTCCCGTCGCAATGAAATTATGTTGAATGTATAAGCAGAGACTTAAGGGTCCGTATAAGGCTAACTAGCGCCACCAATGTTGAAAAAATCATATCTCGCTTCAGAAGAAGTTTCTGACAAAATCCTAAGATGAGCTCATGCGCCATGCTTTTCTAGATTTTTAAGTGTGGGTATCCAACTCAATTTCTAGTCTTAAGCTAAAAAATTTTCGATAACCGCCAAAAACGGCCGTTTTTGGCGGTTATCGAAAATTTTTTAGCTTAAAAGTAAATTTCGAAGAGGGTATCTACACTTAAAAATCTAGAAAAGCATGGCGCATAGGCTCATCTTAGGATTTTTCCAGAAACTTCTTCTAAAGGAAGATATGATTTTTTCAACATTGGTGGCGCTAGTTAGCCTTATACGGACCCTTAAGGGCTTAACTTAACTTAACTTAACTTAACTTGGCTTAACTTTATATCTTATTTTTTTGAACGAAGCTGAGGACGACATCGACTCCCTTGTATACCTACCTACATCGCACGGAGGAGTATTTGACCTCAAAATCTGGCTAAAAATATTTAACTTATTTATCTTAGCTGAATATACTATTAATGGCTTATTTAGTAATAAACTGGTTAGAATTTAGAGATAAACATGGAATATAGACAAATTTGTTGGTTGTGATATTATTAAAACCGGTTGTATGAAAGTTTAATAAAAAATTCGTGTGTTACTCACACAAAGTAGTTTATTAAAATAAAATAAAATACTTAATAATCAAGTCATACATATAAATTAAACATCAAAATACCCGTTGTCCTATTACCCGTTTTCCCGTAGGAACGAAGCATTTCATCATCATATGTTCATCAGGGATAATGTCGGCTTCTAATTTTAAAAGAATTTTTCAAAGCGGTCCAGTAGTTTCGGAGCCTATTCAATACAAACAAACAAACAATCAAATCTTTCCTCTTAATAATATTAGTGTAGAAAAACTGATAGGTACTTTTTTTGTGAAAAACTTGAATTCCACATGCACCCAAGACCAAATATCAGAAGGTCTACCTATTAGCTCGCAATATTTAGGTACACACGACAGCACGTGAGACTGTACAATTTGGTTGTAAACTCGCCCGTAACGTAACCGAGTAGAGTGCTACCCAAGTAACATTTTAGGTTGTAGAAAGGTTTTGAACAGGTTCTAGAACCTTTGTATGGAAATCTGCTCGTAAGTCTTATAACTCTCAATAAAGTTATATTAACCTTGTAATTACCTTCTGAGTGCCAAAAGGCCCCTGGTTTTAGAACCTTTCTGAGAGCTACAGCACAACCTATAGCTCAAATCCAGAACCTTTCGAACTACTTGCATAGAACCTAAATATAACCTTCACAACCCTTTGGGTGGCCTAAAAACTCTGACACCAGGGGTGGCCACTACCTCATACGATTACCTACCTACCTTCACAACCTTAATTTAACGTTATTATAACCTTGCAAGACAACTTATAAGTTATAAATTAGTCTTGGATTTTTTTTAATGCGCGTCCTGAGACACTACTTGTTTTTTTTTTTGTTTTTAAATAGTTCTTTAATTTCAAAGTAGCCATTTCACATTGCGCACACTACATACGGCATGTATGTACGGGTGTAGGGTAGCATTGATCCGTTTTACAATTAAACCTCGCGGAATGCGATACAAGTAACTTAGTTGCATTCTGACTACGTATGACCCTGAGCCGGCCAGTCTACGTGGACCCTTAGTTTTTTAACCCGTTTGTCCTACTGTGAAGCAAAAAATCTGAGGCTTTTGCTTCTTTCTACGGCATCAAACAATCTCCCAACCATACCACTCTTACGCTGCAGTGCCTGGGACATGTTTATAACCTCCGACCCAAAAATGGGGTATTATTACTCGTATGTTTGACCGATAGTGTGTCGTGTGTGTGTCACGACACGTTAAAACGTGTGAACTGATTTGGATGGGTTTTTTTAAAATTGAAAATAGGTTCTAACAAGTGTTCTTAGATATCTATGTTTTATCAAAATCGGTTCAGTCATTTATGAGATATGCTAATTTTGGAGCAAAAATTTCGGGGGTAATTTAAATGTTCAATTTAGTAGCTATCCTCTCAGCTAAGTCAGATCCTAGTCTGAAGGAAAGATGGTCAATATCATAGAATTAGGTGTAATACCTAAGTATACAGGGTGTTAAAAGACCGCCAACAGACCCGAAAGGTACGCATACTAGACACCAAAATAAAGTACTTTTTCGATAAATTATTGCTGGGAAATAATTTTGGTTTTTTAGGTTATAATTTTGGAAAATATTTTATCGCATATGGAAGTGTAACGCAGAGAAGTCATATTGCGCAAGCGTTGACATGAACTTAGGCTACTTACGTTCGAGGTGCCGATGTTTAGAATACCTACATTGCGGGTTGCAATTTCAGCGTCGTTTTTTGTAGGAAATATTAAAAATTTGCATATGTTTCTTTGAGAATAAATGTTAAGAACTTCTGAACACATTTCTGTAAAAAAAAAATTTTTGAAAAGTCTGACTTCGAACCTGATTATCTCGGAAACTGTTGATTTCCCAGGCATAGTTCCTTGGGCAAAAATGATCCTTATGATGAGGACAATTATAGGTGATTTCCCGCTTTGTTGACGGTCTTTTAGCACCCTGTATGGTCAATATCTACATGCGGAGCCAAATAAGCCGCGTTTTCTTAGGGTAGCATTAATAGTCGTCAGCTCAAGCTCGAGCTCAAGAAGGTGATCTCAGAAAACAAAATTGGCGAATGTCAACCCTTGGCTAATGCCAAGCTTGAGTAGCTGTTAGCATATTAATTTGAGCTTGACATTGACATTAGCCAAGGTCTCAAGTCAGTGATCTGGGGGCACGGCAGTGCCCCCGCCAGGTCGAGCGCGAAGCAAACACTGCCGTACCATCCTTTACTGGAACCATTTCGCCGCATTTTCAGGCCCCTATTTGAGAACCTCTGGATAAGACCAGAATGCAGAAATTTTCGTCATCTAGTAAGCTATAATCACATACTTAAAATCCAAAATTTCAAATCTGTAGGTCATTTAGTTCCGAAGTTAAGCGAAAGCAAAGTATCGCATTTATGACACACACACACTCACTCACTCACTCACTCACTCACTCACTCATGATCATCATAATAGAACTAGTACTTCCCATAAACTCAGAGAGCTGAAATTTGGTACAGAGTTAGGGTTGAATGGCCACATAAAGGGAAAACTATAAAAACTAGGATAATCGAAGATCTGGAGTACCTGGTGACCCTGATTAGAAAACACAAGAGCCCTAATAGAACTAGTACTTCCCATAAACTCAGAGAGCTGAAATTTGGTACAGAGTTAGGGTTTAATGGCCACATAAAGGGAAAACTATAAAAACTAGGATAATCGAAGATCTGGAGTACCTGGTGACCCTGATTAGAAAACACAAGAGCCCTAATAGAACTAGTACCTCCCATAAACTCAGAGAGCTGAAATTTGGTACAGAGTTAGGGTTTAATGGGCACATAAAGGGAAAACTATAAAAACTAGGATAATCGAAGATCTGGAGTACCTGGTGACCCTGATTAGAAAACACAAGAGCCCTAATAGAACTAGTACTTCCCATAAACTCAGAGAGCTGAAATTTGGTACAGAGTTAGGGTTTAATGGCCACATAAAGGGAAAACTATAAAAACTAGGATAATCGAAGATCTGGAGTACCTGGTGACCCTGATTAGAAAACACAAGAGCCCAACCAAACTATTATAGATCGACATATACCGCCCTTACAAAAAATATTCAACTTCGTGGGCCGCTTCATTTGATGTCAAAAATCTAAGGTCTGAAGTATCTGATGAAGAACCCTCAGCTGGTATCAGCTTTATTAGAGATATTATGGTAATGCCCCTTCTACTATTTGGTACATAAAAAAAATCGACTGTCATTGCAAAAATCCAGCGTAGTGGGACACATCTTCATTTAATCTAGCCTATAGCGTCCCACTAGTGGTTCGCTCCGAACTATGAACTCGCGACCTCAGTTACAGATGTATAACTTTGCTTACGCCATTCGCGCAGGCGCGCGCGCGCTTTACATTTAAACTATACAACCCCATATCTCGGCAACCCATCGGCCGATTTGGCTCATGTTCGAATTTAAAATTCTTTTAATTTAGTTTACCCGCCTATCAAATGTCATAACGATCCGATTAAATTTACTCAAGTTATCGTCGAACAAACATTCATACATACAAACATACATACATACAAACGCCGGATTGTTCCAGCAGACTCGGAGGACTTCGCTCGCTTCGCTCGCTCATTCAACAAGAAATAGTCGGACGATTAACTTTATTCTACTCGAACATTACAAAAATTTAAAAACTGTGTCAAATAAGAAAATCTAATAAAATTAATCAATATGCCCTCGTTTCTACAAAAAGAAGTGAAATCCCACCAAAAACATTCTGTAAAAACTAGCCAGGTCTCGATGGATCTGCTTGTTTATCTCTAAAAAAGTAATGAAATCTAGACAAAGTCGTGCCAAGTCTAAGGTTCCTTACTGCGATTTCTTTATTATTATAGTTAATGTTGTGAGACTTGGCTGTTGAAGGGTACACAAGGGTACAAAACCAGGCTCCATGACACAATTGCACCAATCTGTCGCCAGAACCGCTTGTGTACCCTTCAACGACCAAGTCTCACAACATTAACTATAATAATAAAGAAATCGCAGTAAGGAACCTTAGACTTGGCACGACTTTGTCTAGATTTCATTACTTTTTTAGAGATAAACAAGCAGATCCATCGAGACCTGGCTAGTTTTTACAGAATGTTTTTGGTGGGATTCTGTTTTCTGAGTTTACCCACTTGAGCTCGAGCTTGAGATCACGACTATTAATGCCACCCTTAGTAAGTATATATCGGAACTGTAAAACAAACAAATCTGGAGGAGGCAATGCTCTATGATACACAAAGACGTACCGACATACTCGATATTATGAGACAGAAGATACTTATGTTTATCGATCACGTATAAAGGTGGAGACCCAAAATGTTGAAACATTTTGTGATCGGGTCTATTGTTGGACCTAAAAAACGATTATTAGATACATAACATGTACGGCGGCGTACATTGTACGCCCTCTCAACAAATAGCAAACGCCTTGCTTTTCGAGTGCAATATGGAAGGGAATTTCTCATTTTTCGCATAACTCTATCTACGTTCACATTCCCGATGATTGGTCACCCGGAGCATATTCAAGTCTACAAAGTGGAAATTCAATGCCGTTCATGGCATGGAAGTTGCCTGAAAAAGTGCCTGTTTTCATCATGACGATCGCTCTAATTGAGATTTTTATTTAAGGCCCAAACCTAGCCACTACTACAGCGCCGCCAATGGAAAAAAAACATATAAAAGATAAAAAAAAAAAGATAAAAGACATTTATTACCTCAATGCACATAAAAAAGTTAACAAATCTAATCATAATTTAATCATATCTTCTTTTTGGATGCGTTTTTTGCTAAAAACACTTCAGTAAGGTCTCAACGCAAGGCTTAACAATTTTTAGGACCTAAGGTTTAGATTCCAGATCCTAGAACATACGAATGAAATCCTTTAGTGCTAAAAGTGGCCATTCGCATCCAAAAAGAAGATTTTTTTTTTTCATAAGCGGCGCTTATTTTGCCTACTACTAGGCCTTTTTCTCGAAAAACTTTTGTCGTATGTCACAGGCCTGGGACATCTTAAACATTCATGTGCTCTGTGGAACATCACGGCAGACATGAAGATACAAGGTTGCCAGGGGCCTAATTCTCGGGAATCTCGCATTCGACACATCTCGAAGGATGAATCTCATTTTACTGCAAATGTCATATCTAATATTCTCACGAAGTCATCTAAGTCATCGAAGCCACTACCTCATACGATTACCTACCTACCTACGAAGTCATCGTCTACATAAGGCACAAGATTTCTTGTCTTTCTTGATTTTTTGTCTTTCTTGATTTTTTGTCGGGGGCAGTCGAGATCGAAATGACATGAGATTTTTTCTCCGAGATGTGTCTAATGCGAGATTCCCGAGAATAAACCCCCTAGAAACCTTGTATCTTCATGTCTGCCCTGATGTTCCACAGTGCACATGAATGTTTAAGATGTCCCAGGCCTGCGACATACGACAAAAGTTTTTCGAGAAAAAGGCCCAGTAGTAGGCACAACTACCGCCGCTTATGAAAAAAAAATCGGTTGTCTGCAAAGTCAGTTTGCTGACGATAGTTGAACGTGACAACGTCATAACGCTGCCGAACGCGGAGGCCGATTGTGCCTCTTTGTCGCTCGTTCCGCGCTCTCGCTTGCACTTCAAGCCTTAAAAGGAAAGCCTCAGAGTGAGGTAACGCCGCATGAGTCATGTTTTTTCGTGCGTGCAGCCGGCTCCTGATCGAAATACAAGGTGTTACAAAATCACCTAACTCTTTTTACAGGGTGTAACCAACTGGTGAACAGAATGTCAAATCTGTAAAAAAAATTTGAAAAAAACAATTATTATTTTATAACCTCAAATATTTTTTTTTTATAACTTTTTTGTTTTTGTTATTAGCTCAAATTTAAAAATATGTTTGTGTGTGTAGGTGCATTTACATAGCTTTGAGTTGTTAAAACATTGTGAAAGTCAATGAAAACAATATTTAAAAAATACTTTTCTCCTGCCACATCGTTCACATTTTAATAATAAAAAAATTAACGGAACGTCATAGAGCATAAAAAATATTAAGGTTGTGATCCCTATCACCGGGTGCAATTACCCTGTAAAAAGAGTTAGGTACTTTTGTAACACCTTGTATAAGACGTTGTCACGTCAAAAACCTCCACATCGGCACGAAACATCCGTGGTAGACCCCCTTCAAGCGCCACAGGTCAAGAGCGTTGGACGCACCAATAATGTGGAGTTATTGCCCCTAGGGCCTAAATAGACTTGACAGCATCAGTTAGCGTTTTATGATGATGGTTATGTTTACACTTATACGCATGCCTGAGCGATGCTATGCTATCGGTTGGCATTCATCTGAAAAGAGCATTCTTGGAGAGAAAAAGAGATCGGCGCTCTAAAGACAGAGGATCTAAATAGACTTGACATTAACAGCATCAGATAGGTGGTTAGATACATTTATTACAGTCTTATTACCATCCTTTGCTTGCTACCTATTGACATTGACATTTAATTAGGTATTGTTGGAAATATTTTTAAAGGTATGGCAAGCCCGAATGAGGGCTACCTTTTAGTGCCCACTAGTTGGCGCCACTGTCAAGTAAGGCCAGGAAGACCTAAGCAGAACTAGCGCCGCCAATGGAAAAAAATCATATCTTCTTTTTGGATGCGTTTTTTGCTAAAAATGAATCATCAAAATGATAATCTAAACATTATAGGTCCTAAAAATTTATCATTTGATGATTCGTTTTTAGAAAAAACGCATCCAAAAGAAGATAATAATATGTTTTTTTTTTCCATTGGCGGCGCTAGTTGTGGGCAGGTTATCGCCCTAAAATTAGATTTTTCTTAAAGTTTGTACTTACGTAACAAAAAGTTTACTTACATTACAATTTTAATACTATGTTCAAACCTCAAAAATGTTTTTTTTTTTCAAAAGTTTTTGTTTTTGGATTTAGTTTGCATCGTGAAAATACTTTTCTCCCGCCCCGATGATTTTTTAAATATATCTACATAAAAGAGAAAAAATATGGTGGGTGTTATTAAACCTTGTAAAAAGAGTTGGGACCTTTGTGTAACAGTTGTATTATTTTAAAAGCGCGGCTAAAATATTTTTAAATTACAATTATTATTCATCATCATCATCATCATCATCAGCCCACCGCTGCCCACTGCTGGGTATAGGCCTTTTTCCCCTCGCGCCATCTCTTAAATTATTATTAATGTCTGCTATTTGTAAGACTCCTCAGATACACGAGATATCCTTTTGTGTTCGATACTCGATCCAATTTTACACAGTTTTAGAACCGCTACCTACCTACTACACTACTCTAGCTGCATTGGTTTCTTTGAAATGCATAAAAACATGAGCGCCTGCACTGTATGGCCGTTTCCTGGAAGTAATGTATCTCAATGTAGGTGATATCACTTCTTTACGGACATGTTAGTACACTGCAAGACTATTTTTCCTCAATAGGTAGTTCGATGAAAAGAGCTCTTTCCAGGAATGTCGATTTTCACAACACAGAGAATTAGGTAGGTACTTAAAAAAAATACGGAAAATACCGACGCATTTACTCCGTAGCTTAGTGGGCGGGCGCGGGCGCCTGTTCGCTAAAAATCTATTTCCTTTGTAAACTGTCAAACACGTTTTTGCTGGAAAATTATAGGTACAAGGTACCTATTACAAAGGGTTCGAAATCTTTTTAGAGGGTAGTGGCAGCCGGTGATAACATCGGTCACATGATCACATCACAAATATTTTTTGACGTTCCGTTGATTTTAAAATTAATAAAAATGTGATCGATGTGGCGGTAAAAAAGTATTTTTGAAATATAATTTTCATTGAATTCCACAATGTTTCATCGACTTAAAACTATGCAAATGCACCTACCTACGCACACAATCATATTGTGTTCAAATTTTAAAGCCTCATAACTTTTAAACGACAAAAAATGGCTGAACATACTCGTACATGGGGGTGTCAACTATCTACAGGGTGCACTCTAAGTCGATAGCGGAACTTTAAGTAGGCTATCTACTGATCAATACAAACAACTTATACCTACTAGGTGGCGAAAAAAATGGAGTGAAAAAAATATCAGCTGTTCCATACAAAAGATCGACTCAGTACCGCGCCAAATGTATGAAACAGCTGATATTTTTGTCGCTTCATTTTTGTCACCACCTAGTACAAGTTGTTTGTATTTATCAGTAGACAGCCTACTTAAAGTTCCGCTATCGACTTAGAGTGCACCCTGTAGTTTTTTCGCTTGAGGCCTATGTTTGGACCACCCTGTATAATTATTTTTTGCACTAGTGCGTAGCCGGGACGAGTCGCCAGTTTTTTATAAAAACCTCGTCCTTATTTTCAGCCCCATCGACCCGCAAGCTACATCCTACTGCGTCGTAGCCTCCTACAGACGGAATTACACGTCGCTCTGTGCGGCGCAACACGACATCAAGATGACTCGTCTGGAGAACAAACCAACCCACCTTGGTGACTCAGTGGATCGTCTCCGACAGTACAATCGCTACGATAGAAATGAGAGCAAGGAGACTTCTACTGAGGTCGATAATAAAATCGATACAGACTTCTTGAGTGGATATGATGTCACCGATCGCAGGGTTTTCAGAAGGAGCAAGTTCAGTAAGTATCTACTCATTTACCGTTAGAAAAAAACAACCCGCGATGACTCAGTGGATCGTCTCCGACAGTACAATCGCTACGATAGAATACGAGCGAGGAGACCTCTACTGAAGTCGATAATACTCGTAAGAACGAAGTGGAAAAATATTTCTTGAGTGGATACGATGTCAACCATCGCAGGGTTTTCAGAAGAAAGAAGTTCAGTAAGTATCTAGGTACCTATTTACCATCAGAAAAAACCAACCCGCGATGATTCAGTGGATCGTCTCCGACAGTACAATCGTTACGATAAAAATTAGCTCTACTGAAGTCGATAATAAGGTCGATGTGGAAACGGACTTCTTGATTGGATACGATCGCAGAGTTTTCAGAAAAAGGAAGTTTAGTACGTACACAGTAGTTTTGTTAAGATAATGACGCAATGGGTCGTCTGCGACAGTATCTTCTAGATACTGTGTAGGTACATACTTATTAAACTTCCTTTTTCTTAAACAATCGAGTGTCGAGATACAATCGCTAGAAATTAAAGGTAAACTTATTATTTTATTTGTTACTTACATGATTTTATTGTGAATACACTGGGGTCCAATTCTCAGAAATGTCGAACACGGTATAGTGGAAAGAAAATGTTCCTTCTCTCCGAGGTTTTCTTCTACGGCTACGTTTTTTATATTCCCAAGAATTTCCCCCTTTCTGCGCAGTCAAGAAGTCACACCTGTAATGTTTTCATCAATGCTGTTTTTCTTTCAGGTCGTAGCACAAGAGTAACTGAAGAGGACCCGGTGATCGCTTGCGTTGGTGATAGGACTCATCATATGATGGAAAACTTAGATCCTAGCACGGTAAGAGTTACACACCATTTTTTATTAACCTGTTTCAGGTTATTTTTAAAAACTTAGTCGAAGTTTGAAATGAAGTTAGTAGAAGCCAACCAACTCTATTGTTTGATTTATCTTCTGCATTTACCTAGTACGGCCAAATCAAGGCCAAATACAGACCATTTTGAAACAAACATTTTGTTGATACAATAATGATTATTTCAGTTTTTTTCTTCGAACGAGTATTTTTCACTTTCTTTCAGTAGGTACGAAACTACTAAAAGATTTTAGAAATAATAGTTAATTATAAGGAAAGGAAAGGAAACGTGTGGGCGTACTAAGATTGCAAAAGCCAAAAGTTGTCACACAGTCTGGGTAGTTCAAGGACGTTTTCATTCAGCCAAGACTCTCTAATACCTATTTAGGGACTTCTCATAAGGTTGGTGAAAATGAGGATAAATGTGTCTCCTTACTTCCAGACCTACTTCGTAAGCATATTCGGCCTAGGCAGAGACCGGCGCGCGGGCGTGCTGCTTGCATCCGGTAGCGTGCGCCCGCGCACCTCCGTCGCTAAGCGTCTGCGCGACAATACGCCCTTCAAGACTGACCTGAGGGGAAGAATGGTGTTTTATTATAAGGTAACTCATCATCATCAACAGCCCATTAATACCAATTACTCCTGATTAAGGCTGGAAGATAGCAGCATGGCGGGAAATTCAAAATTTTTGCAGTTTTTTTACATTTTGTAGCTAAATTGAGCTATTTTTGTTCTGCGATTTTTCGTTCGCGGCAATAACATAGTATTCTTTTCATTATTGTAAATAACAGGACAACAATAATTCAGCCGATTAATGTGTTCTGGTCTACGATACGTTTTTTGGGCAGTGCCACTGCTTCGTAAAATCGCTGAACAAAAATAGCTCAGTTTAGCTACAAATTATAAAAAAACTGTGAAAATTTTGAATTTCCCACCACGCTGCTATCTTTCAGCCTTAAGTCCTCTCCATGCTCACGACGAAAGAGAGCTCGAGGCAGACCACCCGCTAGATGGACGGATATCATAACCAAAGCCACACAAAAACACCTGCACAAACTGATCCACATCGCGAGTGATAGAGCGCAATGGAGAACTCTTTTCTCTGCCACCTTCAATGATGGTAACGATCCTCAGCATTGAGGGAACGACTGAATGGAATGGATGGATGCTCACGTCACTTCTCACGATCCTGTGCCCCGACTCAACCATGACGGCTTTCCTGCTTTCCGGCTTCCATATCTTCCGACCATGTAGGGGTGGCGTTCCGACTGATATCTTTGCTCCTCCTGAGTTCCGCAATCATTGGACTTCGTTCATGTGAATATAATTTAAAAAAACACCCGATGCCAATACACAATTTTTAGGGTATGAAGGCATCAGGGTTCAAGGGCACAATCAATTTTAGCCCGCTCGTAATAATTTTATATTGGACAGCGTTAGATTTTGGGTTTTTCTCGTACCATAAAGTTCTACCTAATTTCCTTTTAAATTTTGTCTAAGATTTCATTAATGTGTCTTGAAGATTTCAAAGATTAATGCGTAGGTACTCAGGTACTTGTTTTGCTGCAGTCATCATCTTCTGGTTACTTTTTTTTCCTAGGCTACCATTTCGGCGGGTGATGGACTATGGCTGGCAGTTTCCACGTGTGGTGGCTCGGTGGACGTCGAAGTTTTAGTCAGAGGAAAACGTCTCTACGTAGCGAAGAATATTGGTGAGTTTCTATCGCAGATTTTAATATTTTTTACCATGACTGTATAGATTTTATTTATGACGAAAAATATCCCCCTAACAAGTTTGTATGGAACGACGACTTTTTTTCTTTAAAATCACTGGGTTCGATTCCGGCGTAAAATGCATGGGTGAAATGGTTCCATGGAACATAATAATATCTTCCCATCACTTTTAGGCTGGTATTAATAGTCCTCTGAGATCACCTACTTGAGATCGGTCTCAAGTAGGTGAACTCAGAAAACAAAAATCACCGACTTGAGACATTGGCTTATTAATAAACCTATCTTAGGCGCGAACTTGAGTCCTCGATTTGAGTAAAGAATGAACTATTTGAACGAATGATACCATTTAAGGTTCAAAATGTGGTCAAAAAGCTTAAACCCAACTCAAAAGTACTAGGCGCCCATACATTATAAAGAGACTATTCGAAAAGGCACAACCTGAGTTTGGCCTCCTTTTGGTCTATAAAATTGTCCATGGTCCGGTGTTATTCAGTTGGCAACTTGTCATTTCTATAATAGTCCAGGATTCCACAAACATAAAAGTGATGTTACAAGATATAACACGAACTCTACTCCAAATAGGTACTCGATTATAATAACTAGTGGTTCACCCCGAACTGTGAACTCAGGATGACTAACTTTTTGCTAACCCCATATCCACTCTTCGTCCGATTTGGATTTGGATATTAGAATTTTAAAATTCTTTTAATTCCATTAAGCCGCCTTTATATTTTTATGACGACACAATCATTCATACATACAAACATACAAACATACTTCGATCGCTCGTTCAATATGACGACACAATTTTGTAGCGGCACCCTGGTCTAGACAAAAAGGATCAGATCTGACTCGCTTCAGCCATTTTTATTCAGCATTGTTATTCGTTACTTTGGCAACAGAGAGCTTGATCTTGAGTGAGTAACTCAGCATATTAATAAAGCAGCGCTTACTTGAGACCGATCTCAAGTCCTCGACTTGAGTCAAGAATGAACTATTTCAACGCTTGAGTAAAGAATGTACTAGGCTACCATACATTAGAAAGAGGCTAGCCACAACCTCAGTTTGACCTTCAAAGAGGTTCGTAAGGTGAACAACTTTTTTCACGGTTTTCAGAACTGTCGAATAAAAGAAAAAACTTTTTCTACTGTCAAACATCAGTCAAACTACGAAAATAATTATTATAAAAATGTCTCGTAAATTCTTGTGATTTTCAGTATATTGAACGTTTTAGTCGGTTATGGATAATAAGTGGCGCCAGAGAGGTTATTTTCAATATTTTGGCCGAAAAATATCATGCCGGAAACTTCCAACAGAGAGCTTCAGTTCATTCGAGCTTCCGTTATTCGAGCTTCCGTTTTTCGAGCTTCAGTACCTAGCGGACCCAGTTGGATGACCTCTACAAACGAGTTGCTGACAAGACAGGTATTTATTCACTATAATTGTATAAAATATACATAGTTCACGATACAAGTTACAGATATCGTCTAGTTCACGATACAAGTTACAGATATCGTCAGTTAGGTCTTTAAAATACCCCATCATCAACGTTTTTTGCGCATTTAATATAACTTTAGAGGTTATGTTTACGTAGAGAAAGTAGTAATTTGCCAAGCGAATTTATAATAAATTATAGAGCGACTGCAAACCTAACGTTTGATCGTTGCGCACATCATTCTACTACATTAATGTTTTATTTTGATTACAGGAAAATCAGAAAGTACCTACTGTCCGACGCATAATCGACGAAGTTAGGGCGTTATGATAAGAGGGATGAAAACCAAGGCATTTTAGAACACCAGCTTTGGTCCCGAAACCTGAAATAATGTGTGGAGAATGAACACATAAAATAAGGGGAAGAATACTCGACTCAGCGCAAATTCATGTCAGGTGTAGAAATTTTAGATGATGATTAGGAAACAATATTGTATTAATAAATATGTTACAACTCTCGCAGGCTTGTTTATTTTCCAATTAGAAAAAAAAAAGATAATTATGTAAAATTAATGAAGGTCTTCCCTATTCAGATTTATCTTCAAGTATCAATTTACTGAATACCTACTACTCGTATGAATGATACCACACCCTCAAGTTTTCCCTACTATATCCGCTTTATATTTTATGCATGCCTAGTAACCTCTATGGTCCAACTGGGCTTTGAAGCCGGCAAATTGTCTTAAAAAAACTAGGTACGAGTAAAGAGGTTTGAATTGTATGTTGTGCTGCCATCTACATGATATGTATCATACTACATGAAACTTTCTGTCACCAATCGCCATATAAGAGATTCCGGATGTTTATGCACGCCTAATACCTTCAGACCATTGACATGACGTCATTCACGTTACAGCACTCAAATTCTATTGTACACACGACAGCACGTCAAAGTGTACACTTTTGTTGTAAAGTCGCCCGTAACGTAACCGAGTAGAGTACTAGCGTGTAAAGGTCGACGTGTTGTCGTGTGTACGTGCGTTTCACGAAATAATTCCCTTGGATTGTACAAAAATAGTCCCTATTACATCGTAATAAGAGTTTCGTCAAGGGATCTCTTTCGTGAAACGCATTTTGCCCGGATTTTCAGTAAGGAAAGAGTTGAAATATACTTTCTGCCTTTTTATTAGTGTGTGGTGTAGTTTCTTACAAGATTATGGGAGCCTGCAAATAGCCTGACAACACTTCTGTATTTGGCCAAGTACAAGCTCGTAGCTTCTGATTCTACCATGCCTTTATAGGTAGTAGGTATTTGAGTTTTAGATGGTGACGCGGTGGTGGCATAATGGGTAGAACAATGGACTCGGAATCGAGGGATCCTGGTTCGAGTCCCGATGAGGGCATGTACCCTACCCATGACATTAATTTATTTCAAAGTCGCATACATACCACTCCCTGACTGTGAAGGAAAACATCGTGAGGAAACCGGAGCGTCTGAGGCTATATACCAAACTAAACTCAAACTTAGTACCAGCTTTTTTTTTTAAACCTCAGCTCCTCGGAGTTCTTTCTTGGTAATATGACTGTGGGGCTCTGAACTGCTGGAGTTTTGCAGCTCGAAGAACTCGGGCTGGTAGAAACACTTTTCTGGCTAGTCATAGCGATGTGGTAGAGGTGCCGGTCGAATGACGACGACAAATTATTTCACACCACAAGGTCCCTTTCCACGTAACTTCCGATGTCGACGATGGTCCTAAGTATATTGTTAAGCTGCAACTTCTTGCGGTAGGTTCGCTTTGGATGCGCGCTGACTAAACATCATTTTTGTATATTAATTATCAAAGAAAATAACTCCCCTTCTTGCTTTGCGTAGTCGGGTAATGAAAAACACGAACTTGAGTCGGCTATCGCCTGCACTTGGAAATGACAGTCGCAAGTCTGGTCTCAAGTAGGTGAACTCACGTAAGATGTGTCTATTAATATGCCAGCGACTCCGGTCTCAAGTAAGTGATCTTACAGCTTCTTAACATTTTATGCATGCCTAGTACTCTAAACCACGTTGTATTGAAATTGAGACGTCACGGACTGTCAAAAGATGAATGACTCACTCAATTCCGAGCTCAAGTCGGCTCTATTAATATGGCGTCGACTCAAGTAAGTCGACTCACTCAAGCAAGTCGGCTAATGTCAATGTCAATCTCAAGATCGTGTCTATTAATAAGCAAACAGCTACTCAAGTTTGACATTACCCAAGGCTTGACATTTACCTCCTTGAGATCGATCTCAAGTAGGTGAACTCAGACGACTATTAATACCACCCTTAGTTTCCGACTTCCCCATACCATTCACAACTATCAAACAGTTGTTTTGTAGTTTCAACTCTTATTAGATCCGCACCAGAACTTTTTCGTCGGAGCCCCGATCCTGAGGTCTTCAATCCAGGAGACCAGCGACGAAGGCTCCATACAGTTTGACTCCAGCAGCTCTGAGGAGGCGAGGATGCGATATGTCATCAAGGTCACGCCCAGTCGGAGGGACCGGATTGGAGCTATTAGTTTGGAGGTGAGATCAACCTAAGTTATCCATTTATAGTCACGGCCAGCAATACGGTAGGATATTTGGATACCCCATGGTAGCTTTTATCGCACCTTACATAAGTGCATATTGTTGCATCAACATGTATATTTACGTAGTAGACCCAACAAGACATACCTAACCTGGATGGGTCGCTGACTTACATCTACCAGTCGTTAGACAGTTTTGCAGCTGATCTGTGCACATAATAATATTATGACTTTTGGTACTCCATCGGCGAAGCCTGCGATGAATGCTGTATGCTGTATGAAACTCCCTCACTATCAGTAATCAAATGGAATTCATTAAAAGAAAACTAAGGCCTTTTTAGATGGAGTAGGCTTGCCCAGCACCTATACCATTTTGACAGCTTAGTCGGCCTAGCCCACAGTAAAGTAGGTATTGTGATAAAAAACAGTTTGCTAACGCTCTTAACATTTAGAGGACGTCGGGGCGAGCAGTTTAAGGTACATCTTCGCGTCTAGGGCAAAGACAGATATTTCACAAAGCGTTCAGAGGCATCTAGTGGCCAGTGGAGGGGTCCACTCATCTCCATAACAAACATTGTTATTATAAGCACGAAATTTCCCCCTCAGTTGACAGCGTCGACATCCCGCTACGGCGTCACCATCCCAGAGCTGGATCCAGACGACGGCGCGACGGTCCGGGAGCTGCGCCCGCGCCGGTCCTGCCGGTCCGTCGACATCGCCTTCCTGCCGGCCTCGCATCGCGCCAACGACGTCATTAGGTATGTCGAAGGAGGGAAGAGTTGTCAGACGAAGCTTGACGACCCTCCGAGAAGCGAATAACTAACGTTTTACGACCAATCTGTCATTCTAAAGCGGTAAACCAAGCTGGGAACTGGACAAGGAAGCTGGCTCTGCACAACAGCATCTGCATCTCCAGTCTGCAATCTTGTGAGTCTTCAAGACATCTTCATAGTTATTCAACGATGTCGAAAGGTAGGTCTCAACTTCCCGCTACTGCGTCAGCATCCCAGAGCTGTCTCCAGATGACGACGCGACGGTGCGGGTGGAGCGCCCGCGCCGGTCAAAATTCGTTAAAAAAAAATCGCTCGGGACAGGATTTGAACCCGCAACCTAGCACGGGTTAGTGCTTTAGAAAATACTAAAAGTTTTTTTTATATTTTCTAGTGTAAAAGTCTGTGGCCACGGAGAAGCTACTTTGACCAAATTAAAGAGAAGGTGGATGTCGTGACGTACCAGGCTGCAAAGGAACTGGCCTGTGATCTGCAGTGCAGGAAGAATCCTGCACCAACAAGAGGATAAGAGGATAATAGGATAACTCATAAAAAAAATGTGTTCGAGGAGACTGTAAAGCAGATTTTTTTTCCCCAGATACTGCATCACGGCCCGTGAGATGACGCATGAGGGCGGATCCCTGTCCTGCCAGTCCCCCAAGAAGACAGCCAGGAAAGTCTGTGTGAGCCATTCGCAAAGGGCACTGTAAGTAAATATCTAACCCCAGGTCTTCACCAAAACTCGATTTCACATTCCACAAAACTTCGAATCAGTCTGAGGCTCAACCACAAGTTACGTCCGGCAGACCTACGGCACCGCCAAAACCAGCCATATTGAAAATTGCTTTACTGGGGTCGCAGGTCGCCGGACTTAGCTCGTGGTAGAGCCTCTGAAATCCAGCGCCTGGCTGTTTCAAACCTGAGCCTCTACCACAAGGTACGTCCGACAGACTTAGGTCACCGGCAAAACCAGTTTTGGCATAGTGAAACTTGCCTCTGAACACTTTTGCATTCAGAAAAAACTAAAATTCTCCGTGAAATAGTTTTATTAAGACAGAAGTGGACTAGCCGTTCTTAATCGATTGGCAAAGTTAAGCAACAATGGCCGCGGTCAGTCCATGGATGGGTGACCGCTATAACATCTGAGCGCTTCCGTGCTTCGGAAGGCACGCTAAATCGTTGGTCCCGGTTGTTGTTGATTAATAACAATCGTAAAGCCATGTCAGAGGCCCTTTGGGCGGTCTAAAAACTCTGACACCAGGGGTGGCCACTACCCCACACGATTACCTACCCCATTAAGACACAAAGGCCCGGTTTCTGAGTTGAGAATTTTGCTTAGCAAATGGGTAAGTATCGTCCTGTCTCTGCAGATTTCTCACAAAAGAGCGTGACAGAGCGATACGTAAGTATGTGCTTAGTATAATTCTCAACTCAGAAACCGGGCCAAAATTAAGTATCAATTTTGCAAATCAAACTTTGCTTGGCAAAACTAAAATCTCCGCTGGCCTCGGTACTTTGTTGCCGAACTTAATCTCATTGATCAAAGTGTTGGGAAGAGATAGAGGTACCTACCAACTGCCGATTTCTGAATTGAGATCGATTTCTCACCTAAGGAACGTGACATAACGATACTTAAGCATTTACTTAGTAAAATTCTCAATTCAGAAACCGGGCCTTAGGTACGTCTTGAATTGGAAATTGCACTTTTGAATTTTTTTTTCTAAAGTTACCTAGTTACTGCCGGTTTCTGAATTGAGAAATTCGCTAAGCAAATGGGTAAGTATCGTCCTGTCTCTGCAGATTTCTCACAAAAGAGCGTGACAGAACGATAGTAAAGTATTTGCTTGGCAAAATTCTCAATAAGTTTTATTTTCCAATTTCAGTACAAAATTAACCGGAACTTTTTTTCAGGACGAAAGTGATCATCCAGAAAGTGTCCGGGCTAAAACCCGGACGCAAGTTCGCGATCCAAGTGACTGCTGCATCCGGGACCGGCCTGTCCGTACCGTACAAGGTTCTGTACGTGGATACGAATGGATCATGCAGGGGCGAGGAGAGTTTCAGGAAAACGGGATCGCAGTCGGATAGTACGATGTCCCTTGAGTCTATAGAAGTTTAAGTAGGTACTTTGCCATTTTTGACACCCACTTGTTCTCTCCAATGAGGATCATTCATTTTGGACTTTCAAGTATGAGAGCTGATGGAGAACAAACTTTTTAAGGATATTTTGTTGCTTATGACGTCACAATAGAATTCAAACCAGCCGGGCGAGTTTAATTTAGAACCTGTGCACTAAAACTTCGTCATTTCTTATCCGATTTCAATATTTTTTTCACAGAAAATTTTGTTTTTGATGTCTTTATAAAATTGCATACCTACTTAGTTCAAATACGAATGATCCTCATTACGCTAGATACAGTCTGAAATCGCGACATTTGAGCAAGCTTATTACCCTACTTAAAAAAAAAAGGAATCGTTCCCATTTTTACCCGACTCTACTTTCCAAGGGAAGGTTAGATATGTTTTATTTTTATGTGCAGCGCAGGGCCGGTTATTTTAACTTCGTTGTCCAAAATTCTTTACCTATCATTTTGGTCACCCAAATGCCTTCTTTGTGTGTACCTGATCGAGCAGCGATATTCCGTAAATTATTTTCTTGGTAGTAAAAAAAGATCTCTATGTGGTACCTAGGACCTAGGTAGTACATACCTATGTAGGTCAAGGGACTCTCCTGTGCTTTGTGTTTTGTTTGATTTTGGACGGAGACCTGAAAGATGGTATGTATTTTAGGTACTTAGGTACGGTCGGCCACAGTCTAGGATACCCCATTGTAGTTCTTACCGCGGCATTAGGCAGGGCGCCAAGCCAATCGAACAAAAAAAAGTATCCTAGCGTGTGACCGACTATCTGTAGGTAGGTACAGTGGCGGATTTACACATTTGCCGCCAGTAGACTTTTCAAATTTGGCCGCCCTACCGACCGATGAATTCCTAACATTTTCACTCTCGCGTCACCTCTTTGAGCTTCAAGAAAAGCTCACTTTACCCCCCTTCAAAATATTATCCAAGTAAATACAATCATGCAATTACAAATACACTTGTGTGGACCTTATTTACGTATACTTTACGTGCATATTTTTCTTTTTATGTAAGATCTAAATAGATGCCCCCCAAATCTGCCGCCCCTAAAATATGCCGCCCTAGGGTTCAGCCTACTCAGCCTATTGGTAAATCCACCACTGGGTAGGTACTGACTTCCTTTGACTTGGTTCTGTCTGTGTAAATAGAGGCTTTTTAATCAATTTTGTAACAAGTAAACAGTAGCTTATGGGATTAATAATTTTAACGTAACTAGATAAATAGGTAAGTATTTATTGTATTATCATTTATCAGAAATGAGTAGTTTCAGAGAAAACTGGGTAGGGTAGGTATCTAATTGGTACCTATCTGGGGGCACGGCAGTGCCCCGCCAAGTCAAGCGTGAAGCAAACACTGCCGTACTTTACTGGAACCATTTCGCCGCATTTTCAGGCCCCTATTTGAGAACCTCTGGATAAGACCAGAACGCAGACATTTTCGTCATCCAGTAAGCTATGCTTGGTGCAATGGTGTCATGCAGCACCTGGTTTTGTACCCTTGTGTACCCTTCAACGGCCAAGTCACACAACATTAACTATAAAAATAAAGAAATCGCAGTAAGGAACCTTAGACTTGGCACGACTTTGTCTAGATTTCATTACTTTTTAAAGATAAACAAGCAGCTCCATCGAGACTTGGCTAGTTTTTTAAAGAATGTTTTTGGTGGGATGAACAAAATGTCTAAAACCTAGAATATTCGTAGTGTTTGCTAAAATAAAACTAGTGCTTACTTACTTACAAAACTTAGGTATATCGCACACCCAGATCAACACTGCACTAAGTCAAAAAAGCACTTATTTGGGAATCGACTAAAAACCGTTTTCTCATGTTATCATGAAGAGTCATGCTACTGTCTTTGGATTTTATGTTGTGAATCAAGTGCTTATCAGTATCATATAAGCCAATCACTGTTAAAAGTTTACATAAAGCGTAAATACTGACTTTTCAAGTTAATCCAGTGTTGTTAAATTATTTAACTAATAAAAAAAATATTATTTCGATTTACTCGTTTCTTGCTGATTGATTCTGAAATAATGCAGTGTTATCCTATCGTGTAATGGTTTAATGTAAATATTCAAGAAAGAATCATCTGTTTCAATTTCGAGAATATATCTATAAAACTGTAAATAAAACAACAAAGTTTAGTGGTCTTAGGTAATAAGACTCTATTCTTGGGATTGAGTTAATAAAATTGGTCACACTCTCTTCTACTTCAGAGTCTATTCTGTGCTGATTCCCATGCTTCCCACGAGCATCAGCATCTATCATCAACCAAACCATCATCTATTTTCTTT
Source organism: Zelleria hepariella (assembly GCA_949319315.1). NCBI lineage: Eukaryota > Metazoa > Arthropoda > Insecta > Lepidoptera > Yponomeutidae > Zelleria > Zelleria hepariella. The sequence goes on from OX439394.1 coordinate 11,649,058, forward strand.
GAAAGGGCTTTCTTAATATAACTGCCACACACATAAATGCTCAGCGTAGCCTTAAAAAATATTTGCAGTCCTTAGGGTCTGCAAATATTTTTTCACACCATTAATTTCGAAATAATAAGCTGAATTCAAAGCTCTTAATTTTTCAGATGTGATGTAGGTACATACCTATATTTTGGTATGATTTCTTGCGTATGCCTGATGACGACGTATTCTCTTTGCCTCTCTAGGTAGTTCCCCCAGAAGTCAAAATTATTTTAAAATCTCCTTACCTCCTGCCTTGCCATTTTGTTTATTTTAGATTTGATAAAGATATTATTGTCGATAATATTGGTGACCAAGTTGCAAGTCTTAGGTGGAGATGAGCGAGGCACCTGGCGAGCCGGGAAGACGGTAGGTGTACCAGGGCAGTAATGGAGTGGCGGCCGAGAACGGGACGTCGGTCGGTAGGCAGACCAGCAGCCCGGTGGTCAGATGACATCTCTAAGGTGGCAGAGGGCCCGTGGATGTGAGCAGCGAGAGACCGAGAAGGATGGCGCGAAGGGGAAAAGACCTATACCCAACAGTGGGCAAATGTGGGCTGAAAATGATTATTTTTATTGCGCAATGTTTTAGCAATCTTTGATTTCCAGCCAGCTAGGTTTCGCACTCGTTTTTGTCTTAACTTAGGATCACTTTGAGCTGTTGGAGCAGGATCAATGACAGCCAGACGTTGAAGGTTCATGAGTCAGGACAGAATTGAAAACAACTCGGGTATCCGCTGCGGATGGGCCTGGTCTATTGGATTCACCATCAGATGAGCTGCTGGAGCTTCATATCGATGAGCTGGAGTCTGATGAGGTACTCGAGTAGGAAGACGAAGGCACTCGTCTAGGTATTACAGATGGCCGGGTTTGTCTTTAAGACACAGTAAAAGTAGGATCCGCATCGCTTTCATTATCCTAATCAGGAGTTTTTGAAGATGCTATAGGTAATGCTGAGAGATCTGATGCTGCAACAGAGGATACCGTGAAAGATGATGCTGCAACAGGTGAGATACCGCGCGATCTGATGCTGCAACAGGCGATACCGTGAGAGCTGATTCTGAAACAGGTAATACCGCGAGAGCTGATGATGCATATTTTGAATTCTCAACTTCATTTTGAGCACAAATTTCTATTTCCTTTGTTGAGAAGTTGACCCGGCTTCATCTGTGGTTATTTTTATTGCTTTTCTAAGCAACAACAGACCCTGACCCTTCATAGTCTGCCCATTAACCAACAATATCTGAATTAATTCATCAATACTGCATTATCTCAAAAAACATGTTAGATCTTCATGTGAATAAATAAAAAAAACAAAATATAAAAACTTTTCTTTTAGTTTAGAGTATAAGTAATAATTCTGAGTATTAAAAAAATATATATTGCGATATTTACAGAAATTAGAACATTATTTAGATCTACCATCAATAGTGTATTATTTAAGTAATTTTCACCTTTATCAAACAATACTGAACTATTTAGGAATAATTTTAAAAAAATAACATGCCTTCGTCACCAATAGAGTATTATTTCGAAATACTATCGAAACAGCAAAAACAGGAAATTCACCAAAACTGTATTATAACTAAATAATTTTGAGTAATGTTGTAGTCGCACTCAATAATACTGCATTATTCCGAAATGAATCAATGTTGCTAACGTCACTACATATTGTTCTCACAGACGTACAAGTCGCAACTGGAATTAGATTCATATTCGTGGTACGACTCAGCAGTCATTCATTCACTAAAAGAGACTTACTGCGACATCTGTTGGCTGTTTTTGGAAATATAAATATGACTGTCTTTGTGGTATATGCGGATTTTTTTTTCCTATTGAACTACATTAAAAAGTCAATTTTGGGATTTTTCGACTTAATTCAGTGTTGTTCTGGGAGTGCGATATGTATGTAAGTATGTAGGTAAGTACTTAACTTTTAGGTGGGTAAGGATTATGTTGTTCCTCTTCTGTCATAAACTTTTATTTAGGTATAGGTATTTTTAAAAATGTAAATATAGATAATTATGTAACTGTAATACATTTAAATAAGTAGGTAGGTATGTACTATGTAAGTACCTACCTGAATGTCACCTTTTTTCCAAATGTGAACTTTTGCCGTATTAAAATAAAGTTTAATTAAACTGGGTTTTATTTATTGGATTTGGAGAACTTTTTTTGCAATGGTGAACAACAAGTTAAGTTACCTGTGACGTGGATACCGTAGATTTCAAACTGGTAAAACAAATTAAAAAATCCACAAAAAGTGTGAAAACGATTCCTTTTGTTCGGTACTGCAAAAAAAATAGACTAGCAGTTTGTGAACATACCATTAAGTGTGCAAAAGTTGCATTGATGATTATGATGAAAAACAAAAATATGATGAAAATGTTGAAAATACGAATTGTTGGGCTACCGTGGTGGTAATTAATAGAAGTGGACTGTTACAGAATATGGCTGATTTAATAGCGAAATGCACGGAAAATAAATAGGTACACAACGTGGCGGCAAAAAGTTAATTTGGAAGTGTCAAAAAAGAGTTCACTCATTATCTAATCTGTGGCGGCCCACAGAGCAGCCCGCACAACACAAAAAATGTTAATCATCGATGCTCGACGTGGACACGAATAATATATTAAGGAAATTAAATGGTATTGGCGTATTACAAATAAAAACATTTAGATAAGTATAGTATAATATAACCCGTGTCAATAAAGAAAACTTTAGGATGAATAGCTGCAAAATACGCGCCCTCTCGCTCTAATCATATAGTAGGTATGTACACACGACACGACAGCACGTCAGACTGTACACTTTTGTTGTAAAGTCACCCGTAAAGTAACCGAGTAGAGTGCTAGCGTGTAAGGGTCGACGTGCTGTCGTGTGTACCTACAATCAAAGCGAGACAACTTTATCCGATATGGTTTCCTTTATTGACATGGGTTTTAGGTATAGGAAGGCCTCACTCAATTTAATGATTTTTCGGTATTTTTCACTACCACTACCAATCGAAATACATTCACTAACTTTACTAAGCAAAGCAGAAGCTAAAAACGAATAAGTACCTACTTGCGCCTTTGATACGTAAGTAGTAGGTACCTATTAGTCAGTTGTATTTGGGCTGTTGAAGGAATGTGTTGCTAGTTTGTTTTTGCAGGCATTCGTAAGTTTTTGCTTTGATTGAACTCTCAGTACGTTCCTACCTACTTAGGTACTTGAAAATGGCACGCGATATTAATATTTTTTTCATCTCCCACGCTCGGAAAGTTTGCTGTTACTAGTAACTTACGATCGTGTAAAGGCCGGATTTAAACTATCTGAACTTTTGTGCGCTTCGAAATTTGAACGCGACGCCGGGACAGTCTTTCCCGCGCCCTATGGTTTTGAAAAAGAAAAAAACACTGGCCGTTTAAGTAGATGCCAGATCCCGATGGAAAATAAAACCTCATTCATAGTTCGTTTAAACGCGTATTTCAGCGAAAGCGATTGTTCGTGCCCATTCTCTATACAAAACTGTGAATGTAAATGGTGCATAAGCATCTTTTAAAAAGGTAAAGTCACGGAATAGAACATTCAGAAACGCGGTTTCTTCTTATAGTCTTTTCAATATTTTGTACACATATTTATTTTTAAATACCAGTAAATAAAAAAAATGCTGCGCTTCTGTTTTATCAAATAGATAATTATGTTTTGGTTTGTTAAATACATTTTTTCAAACGATATTACTAATTTCATTTTTTATCTCCTACAAATTTTTAATTTATATGGTATAAGTTCAGAATGCACCCGGAAAAAAAAACATTCTTTTATTTACATTATTTTTGTGTCTGGATAAATAAACTTCAGGAAATTATTAATAAAACGAATGGTTTTAATACCAACGAAGCTCAAAACTTTAGTGCGGCAGCCGTAACTACAGTAAAATATGCTTTTAAAAGGAACTTATTTGACTCACCTGTTTTGCCTGTAAGTAGTTGTCTATAGAGTTTGTCCCGCTTGGCTAACAAAGTCATTTCCTCGCTTCTGTGAGATGAAAAGTTTTGTGTTTCGCACGAATGCAATATTATTTGCGTCTCGTGCTTCTGAATACCTCGCTACGCTCAGGTTTCTTTTTTTGAACCACTCGCTACGCTCGTGGCTCAATTTTAGAAACCTTCGCTAGCTCGGTTTTCAATACAAGCACTCGCCGCAAACAATAATTTTGCATTCTTGCATAACAAATAACTATTTCATCTCCCACGCTCGGAAAGTTTGCTGTTACTAGTAACTTACGATCGTGTAAAGGCCGGATTTAAACTATCTGAACTTTTGTGCGTTTCGAAATTTGAACGCGACGCCGGGACAGTCTTTCCCGCGCCCTATGGTTTTGAAAAAGAAAAAAACACTGGCCGTTTAAGTAGATGCCAGATCCCGATGGAAAATAAAACCTCATTCATAGTTCGTTTAAACGCGTATTTCAGCGAAAGCGATTGTTCTTGCCCATTCTCTATACAAAACTGTGAATGTAAATGGTGCATAAGCATCTTTTAAAAAGGTAAAGTCACGGAATAGAACATTCAGAAACGCGGTTTCTTCTTATAGTCTTTTCAATATTTTGTACACATATTTATTTTTAAATACCAGTAAATAAAAAAAAAGCTGCGCTTCTGTTTTATCAAATAGATAATTATGTTTTGGTTTGTTAAATAAATTTTTTCAAACGATATTACTAATTTCATTTTTTATCTCCTAGAAATTTTTAATTTATATGGTAAAAGTTCAGAATGCACCCGGAAAAAAAAAACATTCTTTTATTTACATTATTTTTGTGTCTGGATAAATAAACTTCAGGAAATTATTAATAAAACGAATGGTTTTAATACCAACGAAGCTCAAAACTTTAGTGCGGCAGCCGTAACTACAGTAAAATATGCTTTTAAAAGGAACTTATTTGACTCACCTGTTTTGCCTGTAAGTAGTTGTCTATAGAGTTTGTCCCGCTTGGCTAACAAAGTCATTTCCTCGCTTCTGTGAGATGAAAAGTTTTGTGTTTCGCACGAATGCAATATTATTTGCGTCTCGTGCTTCTGAATACCTCGCTACGCTCAGGTTTCTTTTTTTGAACCACTCGCTACGCTCGTGGCTCAATTTTAGAAACCTTCGCTAGCTCGGTTTTCAATACAAGCATTCGCCGCAAACAATAATTTTGCATTCTTGCATAACAAATAACTATTTCATCTCCCACGCTCGGAAAGTTTGCTGTTACTAGTAACTTACGATCGTGTAAAGGCCGGATTTAAACTATCTGCATTTTAGTGCGCTTCGAAATTTGAACGCGGCGCCGGGAAAGTCTTTCCCGCGCCCTATGGTGTTGAAAAAGAAAAAAACACTGGCCGTTTAAGTAGATGCCAGATCCCGACGGGAAAAAGATCCTCATTCATAGTTCGTTTACACGCGTACTTCAGCGAAAGTGACTGTTCGTGCCCATTCTCTATACAAAACTGTGAATGTAAATGGGGCTACGGATCTTTTAAAAAGGTAAAGTCACGGAATAGAACATTCAGAAACGCGGTTTCTTCTTTCAGGTTTTTTCAATATTTTGTACACTATATTTATTATTAATACCAGTAAATTAAAAAAATGCTTCGCTTCTGTTTTATCAAATAAATAATCATGTTTTGGTTTGTTAAATACATTTTTTCAAACGATATTACTAATTTCATTTTTTATCTCCTAAAAATTTTTAATTTATATATGGTATAAGTTCAGAATGCACCCGGAAAAAAAAACATTCTTTTATTTACATTATTTTTGTGTCTGGATAAGTAAACTTCAGGAAATTATTAATAAAACGAATGGTTTTAATACCAACGAAGCTCAAAATTTTAGTGCGGCAGCCGTAACTACAGTAAAATATGCTTTTAAAAGGAACTTATTTGACTCATCTGTTTCGCCTGTAAGTAGTTGTCTATAGAGTTTTTCCCGCTTGGCTAACAAAATCATTTCCTCGCTTCTGTGAGATGAAAAGTTTTGTGTTTCGCACGAATGCAATATTATTTGCGTCTCGTGCTTCTGAATACCTCGCTACGCTCAGGTTTCTTTTTTGAACCACTCGCTACGCTCGTGGCTCAATTTCAGAAACCTTCGCTAGCTCGGTTTTCAATACAAGCACTCGCCGCAAACAATAATTTTGCATTCTTGCATAACAAATAACTATTTCATCTCCCACGCTCGGAAAGTTTGCTGTTACGATCTTACGATCGTGTAAAGGCCGGATTTAAACTATCTGCATTTTAGTGCGCTTCGAAATTTGAACGCGGCGCCGGGAAAGTCTTTCCCGCGCCCTATGGTGTTGAAAAAGAAAAAAACACTGGCCGTTTAAGTAGATGCCAGATCCCGACGGAAAAAAGATAGTTCATTTACACGCGTACTTCAGCGAAAGTGATTGTTCGTGCCCATTCTCTACAGGGTGTTAAAAGACCGCCAACAGACCCGAAAGCAACGCATACTAGACACCAAAACAAAGTACTTTTTCGATAAATTATTGCTGGGAAATGATTTTGGTTTTTTAGGTTATAATTTTGAAAAATATTTTATCACGTAATGGACATGTAACGCACAGAAGTCATATTGCGCAAGCGTAGGTATAAGTTTATGTTACATAAGCTTGAAGTGCCGATGTTTAGAATACATTGCGGGTTGCAATTTAAACGTCGTTTATTGTAAGAAATATTCATAATTTTGATATGGTTTCTTGGGAACGTATGTTAAGAACTAGATACTGAATACATTTCTGCAAAAAAAAAGTTTTGAAAAGTCCGACTTTGAACCTTATTATCTCGGAAACCGTTGATTTCCCAGGCATAGTTCTTTGGGCAACAATGATCATTATGATGAGGACAATACGTGGTTTCCCGCTTTGTTGGCGGTCTTTTAACACCCTGTATACAAAACTGTGAATGTAAATGGAGCATAAGGATCTTTTAAAAAGGTGAGACTTTACCTTTTTAAAAGATCCTTATGCTCCATTTACATTAGAATAGAACATTCAGAAACGCGGTTTCTTCTTTCAGGCTTTTTCAATATTTTGTACACTATATTTATCATTAATACCAGTAAATAAAAAAAATGATTCGCTTCTGTTTTATGAAGTAAATAATTATGTTTTGTTTTGTTAAATACATTTTTTCAAACGATATTACTAATTTAATTTTTTATCTCCTACAAATTTTTATTTTATATGGTAAAAGTTCAGAATGTACCCGGAAAAGAAAACATTCTTTTATTTACATTATTTTTGTGTCTGGATAAATAAACTTCAGGAAATTATTAATAAAACGAATGGTTTTAATACCAACGAAGCTCAAAACTTTAGTGCGGCAGCCGTAACTACAGTAAAATATGCTTTTAAAAGGAACTTATTTGACTCACCTGTTTTGCCTGTAAGTAGTTGTCTCTAGAGTTTGTCCCGCTTGGCTAACAAAGTCATTTCCTCGCTTCTGTGAGATGAAAAGTTTTATGTTTCGCACGAATGCAATATTATTTGCGTCTCGTGCTTCTGAATACCTCGCTACGCTCAGGTTTCTTTTTTTGAACCACTCGCTACGCTCGTGGCTCAATTTTAGAAACCTTCGCTAGCTCGGTTTTCAATACAAGCACTCGCCGCAAACAATAATTTTGCATTCTTGCATAACAAATAACTATTTTATTGTTCAGCGCGGCGGGCGGGGCAGAAGGCGAAGGCGCGTACAAAATAAAAAAAGGTCAAGGTCTATTTTGCAACTTCTTAGAGTCAAAAACAGCAAAAACTTAGAATTGGCCATTTTGTTTGAATGCCGTTATGCACCGCTAAAAAAGGAAATAGATTTACTTTTTTATTATTTTTTATTTAATAATGCCATTTTCGCAGATTGTTTTCACCGTTTTAGCCAGTCACCTGCAGCTACAGTTTCTCTAAGGAGTTTTCAAAGTTGTTGCCATTAAAGAAACGATATATAAATGGCGTTAAAGAAACGATATATAAATGGCGGACACTCTCGCGCCCTCTCGCTTTAATCATATATCCGTCTATACTCACACGTAACGTTAGCAAAGTCATTTTAGGCAGTCCTGATTAGTCACCTACGCTTGGCTAATAAAACACGCCAAAATACGTTCGCCTTTTATTTATTTTTTAACCGCTCAGGCGGTTTCTGTAACAACGGTTACATGACGACACGGATTCTAAGGGCTGCTTGCAACTTGTGTTACAAAAAGTCACTGTCCCTGACCCACAGGTTGGTAATCCAAATATTTGATTGATCGTGTGACATTGAGCCGTTTCGACTTAGGTTTTATTTTTAGTAATAGCAATACTAGCTAACCAAGAAGAAAAAAAGGGTTGGCTAGAGAAAAACTACTCTGTTTTATCAACAGATGTTTATGCCATCTGTGGTCTTGGCTCGAGAGATTTACAACTACATTTTTGCAGTGAAATCCATGCCGTAAGTGATTTTATTTGCTTAATTATACTAGTGTATACTACGGCAAACAATACTCATAGCTTACTTAAAGAAACTTTAGTATAAAAGTTTGATTTAACTTGATTTGTAATTTCACCCCACCCGTTGAGGTTGCGAAAGCTTTGCCTTGTTGGTTGTTCTACTAATCATTTCGTATGATATTGACCTTGAAGTGATAAATTACATTAGGTTATTTAATAGGTCTAATGTGTATCAAATTTAAACCAGGTGTAATGTTTATTTTATGCAGTATTCGTGAAAAATACCGAACATGGTGAGATTTGTAGGAATTTCGCTAAAGTGCTGTAGGTAACAAGAGTAACATTTCGACGCCATTACTGGAAATTAAGGGTCTTTGCGCACGGGCTTACCATGGCACTAATTTTGTATTGAGTTTTGTTAACATAATAAAATAACAATACTATTATGCCTTAAGTTTTGAACTGATATGATTGGGTGATCGGGTGAAGTGTAAACATAATAATATTGTTTAATTATTTTACAAAAAAAATACTTTCCTTAAGCCTACTTTTTTATTCGTGGGTCAAGTTGGGGGTGGGGAGTTAACGTTTGGGCATATGCATGGGGGCAATAAGAAAGGCCTATCCTTAAAATTTCCACAAATAAAATATTTACCAGAAAAAGTTTTTGTAAAAAAAATATTAAATTTTCAACATCCTTGAACTTTTTTTTTGATGGGATAGGATTGAGTTGGTTTTGAAGCGCAAAAAAGATTACGTAACTTGGTACCGAGAAACGCACAATTTTATTTATGAGTTATGTTATGAGGCCTTAAAAAATATTTTTTTTCTAAATATTCTTTGATTTTCAAATTACCTTGTTCAGTATTTTATTCTAAAATAACCGCGATGTCCGCACACCCTTTAATAATATCCATGTTATTATTTCACCACCATTGTCAGAAAAATACAGTTCTAATCATTCAATTACAATAACTAACATTATTATGTCTATTTCAGAAGTTCCAATTGTCAAGATCGAGAGCGAAGCGGAAAACAGGGAAGCCGTCAGTTTTTAAAACACACGACTGAAGATCATAACTGCTTGTTAATAATGCAAAAACTATATTTTTTTGCATGTAGGTAATATGTAATTTTGACAAATAATTATTTTGAAGTGGATACTTTTTTATATTATCTATGTTAAGTTCACACAGGCAATATTTTTATAATAAAAGGGGATTTTAGTTTAAATTTTTACCACGTGATTTTGTATTTTTTTTATAAATTAGCTGCACATTACATTGTAAAGAAAATAAAACATATTAAAATATGTAAATTTTCCACGCCACCAATCGTCAAATTTAGCCTGTCACCTTACTAGATTTAGGTATGTGACCATTATATCGTTAGATTTCAATATTTTTGTGCTTCATTGTTTTTTACATTTTGTGTAGGTAAGTATTCCGTACCAATAATTGCAATAATCGTAAAATTAAACATGTAAATACAATTTTTCAGTAATTTATGGCTCCAATTCCAACTTCTTGAAACCGGGTACAAGTTTAAGCGAAAATACCCAAAAACAACTTTGTTTCATGTGACATGTAACAAATGTTATTTATGGACTAATGTTAATAAAAACAACTTTTTTTAAGCACACCTAAGTAATAATTTTAGCTGAGCACACCTGTTGCAAAAATTTTACTTGCTTGTTCAGCAACATGAATTTTTAAGTTTTTATTTTATTTCGTAAGTAAATAAAATTATTAAATATATTTTTTACTTCACTTGTATCGTTTAATTTAATTTTCCCCACACAATAGTTACAGTAACCAACAGATCAACCTACCCCGCCTACAACTCTATTCATTTGACGTTTGAAGTTTGACTTCGCAATGATTCAATCTGTTGCTTACTGTACGAGAAAATAGAAAACCCTAGCCATGCCCGCGACTCCATTCGTGAGGGATTCGAATACAACTTATCCTATATGATATTCCAGGGTATTATCTATGTATCCATTGCTATTATCCTAACACACATTTATTAATTCTCACACACAAATACACGCACCCACACACACTCACACATTTACATTTCTACACACTGAGAGGACCCTAAACGTGTACTACACATTTTTCTATTTTGTTTCATAGATTTATAAATTTAATACACTGAACGTAGGTATATTGTAAAATTGCTCATTGTAAGTTACGCATATTTATCTAAAAATATGCTTTATACGGAACACATTTTTTTGTAGCTATGTAGATCTACTTGTATAAATTTTCCGGACGGGGGCGCTGTTAGCTGAAATACAGGTTTACCTACGCCTAAGTTAGCAACAGATGTTACTATTGTTTCCTGAAGAATATACCTAATAAATATTCTTAATTCGTATTTCTTTAATCTTGTAAATATTTTTTTCTGGTGTACAATAAAGTGTTCTCTATCTATCTATCTAGCATTTATTATTGAAATTTAATACCACACATTCGAAGAAGCATGTGAAACCATTAAACATTCGACGTAGGTAAGTAATTGTCTCAGCTATATTGTTTTACAACGTATGAAATTCTGCGTCTGAACGGGGCCCTTAGTTCTCCATTGATCCTTAAGCGCTTATTGTAACAGGTGTAGCATCATATTATCGTGTTTTTGGGAACTTATTTCATTACCTTTTATCAGTTACTAGTTATCATGTGTTACGGTGTTGCAAAGATAATTTAATAAGCTCTCTTGTAAATAAAACATCGCTTGGTTTCATGTAACGTACTAAGTATACTCTTTGTGTTAAGAGAACACTGAGATTTCCGTACTTGTGTTTGGGTATCGGCCTATAAAAATCGTTTTTGTGAAGTGTTTTTATAAACATGGTTGTTGATATAATTTACTAGAAAACGTGATTTGTGTACCTTTTTATCAGTGTAAATATTTTGAGCGCATTATATCTCCTAACCAGTGAAAAAAATAGTTAAATCTCAGCGGCGCGGCGCTACAACTACGCGTAAAATCAAAATGTAACCAGACTTTTCAATGGTATGTATTTCATGTATTTATTACTAAGTGTAACTATTATTTGTATTACAATGTGTTTATATGTTTCCTAGCTTGAATTTATTCCTACAAACGTATACCCTTATATCATTAGATTAGAAAATAATGAGAAAAATATGCAACTGCACAGAAATTTTCAATAATGCATTTTCATGACCTCCTGCAATTTGTTTAACTACATAAATTGATACAATCTTAATAGTAATAGGTACCTACGCTATCTGTGTATTGGAATTAATCATGGCATTAAATCAATAAAGTCTAATGAGAGAGATATGATAGTTTTTCTGAAAACCACGCGCTGCGTTTTTGCAGTTGCGATTTTGCACAAATGCACCAGCGCTCAAGAGCCGTGCGGCCGCGAACGCCAGCGCCTGAACGGTTAATGTTAGTCGAGTTATTTCAATATTGTAGTTTACGTTAAGTGTTGTTATTTGTTGAGGTTTGTATTATTTACTTTCATAAAGATTGTTGTTTAATCACAAACCCAACTTAGAATAATTACCTAATCAATAAAGAAAGCATCGTAAAACAATATTTCCTAACCAAAAATGTAAGAAAGTTTTAGGTATGAACCGAAATCGTATTTTCGTAAACTCTTTTTCAGACCTTACCATAGGTACCCGCCGCCATTTTCATATCGTTTCTTTAATGGCACGGCTTATAGTTTCCTTTTTGTTGACCAACACAATAAAAGAGTAAATAAAAGTTTTGCGTGAGACGGAACGGAATTTGAGTGAGAGCTGTCACTGTCACTTTGACGTTTGGGTTAGCTTTTTTTTCTTTCTGCTTTCTGTGCTAAATATTGATCGTGTGAATTCGTGTGTTTTCATTCCTATTTCTCACTAAAAACCCTTAAAACACCAACAAAAACTCGACAATGAGCGAAGAAAAGTACTTCGGACCACTGACGCTGCAGCAAAAGAGCGATACATCGCCGTTTTTCAAGTGCAGCGACCCAGAGGAATGCCCTTGTGTTATGTGCGATGCCAAATTCACCTTTCCCGAAGAAGAGAAGAAGCTACTGACTCATTTGTTCATGGAACACCGTCTGGTGATAGCCGATGTCCATCTGATCGCTGATTTGAAGGAATACTTGAAGTACTGGAGGCTCAGGTTTGGAGGTTAGTTTTTTTTTTCATTTCAAGCCAAGCATGTTACATCGAAACCCAGCTCCAGAACATTACGCACGTACCACACGCAGCACTAATAAACATTGGCCATAATGCCTTCCAATTGCTAAAAAAGAAAAAAATATATTAAAAAAAGGGCAGTGTACAAAAATATTATACATATTATTATAAACGCGAAAGTTTGTAAGTATGGATGGATGGATAGATGGATGTTTGTTACTCTTTCACGCTGAAACGGTTTGACGGATGTGGATGACATTAGGTATATTTAAGAGTTAGACTCTGGTCGGTGCAGCACTCTCCATGCACTCCGGTCACAGGCCAGTTACTTCACCTCCTGGTACGTCCCAGGATCCACCTTCTCTAATTTGGCCGAAGTAGCTTCTCCGTGGCCTTCCTCATACTTATTTAACTAGTGGTTCGCTCCGAACTATGAACTCGCGACCCCATATCTCAGCAACCCCTCGACCAATTTGGCTCATGTTCGAACTTAAAAATTCTCTTTGCCTCATTTACCCGCCTACCAAATTTCATAACGATCCGACTTAATTTACTCAAGTTATCGTCGAACAAACATTCATGCATACAAACATACATACATACAAACGCCGGATTGTTCAAGTAGACTCGGAGAACTTTGCTCGCTTTGCTCGCTCGTTCAATTAATATTATTATGTAAAATCTGAGATAAGCTGTTGTATTGGCTTGTGGCCTCACGTTGTGACAACATTTTACAAAGCTTAACTGTTATAATAAAAATGTAATATTGAATTAATGTTCTCAATGTTAAATGTTTCATCTTTTCTTCCAACAGATCAAAATCTGCCATACTTCTGCACAACAATGCTACTTGATGACAAACCAGACGGGACCAAGTCAAAGGATGAAGAATACTTCCTACTCAGCGATGTCCTGCCTGAAGACAAGGAGTTAAGGTCCAATTTGCAACAATCGAGGCTAGAGAAGCTCATGACGAGGCATCAGTTTGAAAGAGAAGACAAAAACTATGAAAAGGAATGCCTCTTCTGCCGTTTCACATCGACAGACACCAGAGCAACGTACCTCAACCATTTATTTGAAAAACATAACTTCCATATTGCCAAACCAGAGAATCTTATCTACGTAGATGAATTGATAGATACTGTAGCGTCCAAACTGGATAAATTGCAATGTATTTACTGTGAAAAATACTTCAAAGATCGGACTATTTTAAAAGAACACATGCGAAAGAAAGGGCATAAGCGAATCAATCCCGATAACAAAGAATATGACAAGTTCTTTATAGTTAACTACAACGGCGATACAAAGCAAGAGTTCAAGGCAAAGAATAATCAAAAACCCAAGTATAATAAGCCAAAAGTTACAGAAAGCAGTAGAAAAAAATCAGAGAGAGATCCAGATTCCAACGAAGATAGCGACCCAGATTGGTCCGATTGGACTGAGGACAACAGTCCACAAATAACATGTTTACTTTGTGATCATTCAGAGTCTGAGTATGAAATCATTCTAGATCACATGGAAAAGCTGCACGAATTCTCATTTAGTGAACTGACATCGAACATAGATTTCTACCACAAAATCAAAATAGTGAACTTCATAAGACGTCAGATTCACCTGAAGCAATGTCTTAGTTGTGATACGAAGTTCAATGACTGCAAAAATCTAGAGAAGCACATGAGAGAATCTAAACATTTAGTTTTAAGTAAAGACCGTTGGGATCAACCGGAGTATTTCTTCCCAACGTATGAAGATGATTTGTTCCTTTGCTTCATACATGATGAGGATGAAAGTTGGTGGTCCGGTGATGAAAAGGAAGTTGATAGAAGGAACAGCATGTCAGATAACATATCCAAGGAAATGGCTATGGCTGTTCTTAGTGATTGAGGTCTTTCTAGCACTAATACAGTCGTCAGACATTAAGTCTATAATCGCACGCAATATTGAAATTTTCGCCTTCATATTGGTTGTTCTAAAATAATTATGATTACTATTTATTAAGTACTTAATAAAATATAATTACTTTTGGGTGTCATAAATTACATGTTTTACTTACCAACCAAGTAAATCAAGTTTTAGTAGTCGCCTATTGTCTACGAAAATTTATTTTAGGGCATCTGATCAGCAGATACCCTCAACATTCTGGGATTCAACTAAGTGAGAGTTCAACATTATACAAAATCAACATTTTGAGAATTCAACCTAATGGTCCGGAAGGATATTTTTTAGGGTTCCGTACCCGAAAGGTGCCAAACGGAACCCTATATTATTCTGCCTCCGCTGTTAGGTCTGTCCGTCTTAACTTTAAAGGGTATCTTTGGAACCGTAATAGGTAGCTAGTTGAAATATTCACGGATTATACCTATTTTATGGTATTACTAGTTGTGCCCGCGACTTCGTATGCGTTTTTACACATTTGACATTTAATTTAAATTCGACTGTGGAGGAAAACTCAAAAGGAAGGTTTTTTTTAACCCCCGACCAACAAAGAGGGGTGTCATAAGTTTGATAGCTTTGTGTGTCTGTCTGTTTATGTGTTTATGAGGGTGTGCCTGTCTGTGTGTCTGTCTTTGTGTGCCCTAATCTAAACAATACATTTATGATTAAATATGTTTTGTTTTGATTAGGTATCGCCCGTGTAAGATACCAGGAAGCTTAGCATAAGAATTGCCTGGGAAGTATGGGGGTTTATTATGTATCTCCCTCGACGTAGAGTGGGATAGATAAAGTTATAAGCCCATAGATAAGGTCTTACCCATTCTCATGCCAAGCCAGCAAGCAAAGCATAAGGTTGGGTTAGAGCGTATCTACCGCAAATAACTCTGTCTATCCCGCTCTACGGCAAACAAAATATATTTTTTTAATATCAAGTTGGGCTCAGTAGAGTAAATATTTAAAATAAGGCACAAAAAAAAATTTCAACCTCGCGTGGGTTCAAACCCAGAACATTTCGACCGCGACGCAACAGTACTACATTTCTAACATCGATGAACTTTGTCCGACCTCCACCGAAAACCACTCACAATTCCCTCCAGCAAGCATCATAAGGCTGGGTTAGAGCATATCTATGGCTCTATCCATCCCGCTCTACGTCAAACAAAAGAGTGAGATACCTATTGTTTTAAACCCATAGATACGCTCTAACCCGGCCTTATGCTACGCTTGTAGAACTAACATTTTCCGCCAAAATAAAATAAAAACAAATGCCGATTTTTCATTTACAATATGCGCCCCAAATGCCAAAAGTCGTAGCGTGCTATTATACAGAGTGTTAAAAGACCGCCAACAAAGCAGGAGACCACGTATACGTACGTATACGTATAGTCCTCATCATAACGAACATTTTTGCCCAAGGAACTATGCTTGGGAAATCAACGGTTTCCGAGATAATAAAGTCAGACTTTTTTTTTTTTTTGCCGGAAATGTGTTCAGTATCACGTTCTTAATATACCTTCTTAAGAAGCCATATCAAAATTATGGATATATCTCACAAAAAATCAAGTTAAAAATTGCAACCCGCAATGTAGGTTTTCGAAAGAATGTGGTTCAAAGTCGGACTTTTTTTTTTTGCAGAAATATGTTCAGTATCACGTTCTTAACATACCTTCTCAAGAAGCCATATCAAAATTATGAATATTTCTTACAAAAAACGAAGTTAAAATTGCAACCCGCAATGTATTCAAAACATCGGATAGCTTAAGTTACTCCCAGAAACGTGAGTTACGACCATGTTAAGTTTGGTTGAAAACTATTCAGCGGTGTTCGAGTTTATCGTGTTCATACAGACAGACAGACAGACAGACAGACAGACAGACAGACAGACAGACAGACAGACAGACAGACATAAACCGTTTTTTTTGCATTTTTGGATTCAGTATAGTTTACTTAGTAACTCCTGCTAGTTTTTTTCTAAAAATATTCAATGTACAGAATTGACTTCGCTAGAGTTTTATTATAAGTATAGATAGATGGTGGATTACCCAACTAAAAATAAGGGGTCCCCATACAACCAACATGATAATATACTTTTTGCTCTATCCCAAAAACGGTAAAACATACAAACATCAAACTTGGTGTGATTGGCTTACATTAGTACCTACTAAAGTATAAAAACAAATTATAAAAAAAAGGTCAAGCGCTCACGCACCCAGCGTACCACCAGTAGGACCAGTTTCTTTATTTTTGAACTTTTTTTTTTACGAGCGAGCGAAGTTCTCCAAGTTTTCTGGAACAATCCGGCGTTTGTATGTATGTAGGTATGTATGAATGTTCGTTCGACGATAACTTGAGTAAATTTAGTCGGATCGTCATGAAATTTGGTAGGCTGGTAGATAAATGAGGCAAAGAGAATTTTTAAGTTCGAACATGAGCCAAATCGGTCGAGGGGTTGCTGAGATATGGGGTCGCGAGTTCATAGTTCGGGGCGAACCACTAGTTAAATACTTAGGCATTTGCTTTGTCTGTGGCCTGAAATATTGTACTGACACGTCCCCATTTGGCTAGACTCCACAATTTATCGATACAATTTACTTTAGGAGCCTGCAATAAGCCGTATACTTCGTTAGAAACGATTTCAGATAAACAATAGAATACACCGTGGAATTTTAGTGGTTTTAAAGCCGAAGGTATTTTGTTGCACTGGTGATTCTGAGCCAAATTCCAAAATTTTACTTCAAAACGAGCGAAAAAAAAAAAACACTTCCCAATACAAACGGCTATCGCCAATCGACACCATTTGTATGGAGAAGTGATTTTTTTTTCGCGCGTTTTGGAATGAAATTTTGTAATTTGGCTCAGAATCACCAGTGCAACAAAATACCTTCGGTCTTAAAACCACTAAAATTCCACGGTATATTAACCATTCCAGTGCATATAAGTAGGTACAGTCAGCCACATGCCCATACCTACCACTTTTTGTTCGATGGGCGTCCTTATGCCGCGCGCGGTAAGAGCTGCCATGGGTTATCTTAGACTGTGGCCGACCGTACCTACTTAGTAAGTAGGTACCAAGTACCTACAGATACCACTTAAAACCCCAAATAACTAGGGGATAGGCCATTATAGGTAAGCCTGAATTAGGATCCCCAACCGTAGGCGTTCCGCCAAAACGGCCGATCTAATCGGTGGACGTATCAATTTCGCTTGTCAGCCTTGCCTATCTCTAGGTGCCTTAGAGCTAAGTAGACCTAGACCCTAGAAACGCCTGTGTATATGTGCTTAGCAAAACTAATATTATGTGCTCGACTGCTCGTTGCTTCCTTCGCCAGCCAACCAAAGATAAACTTTGGACCTTTGCAATCTATGTGAAGACCCCTCTACACATTGGGCCAATACAGGCCAACGCCAATGTGTAGAGGGGGATTCGTGTATGTTGGCCGGCGATTTTCCATACTGGGCCCTTAGCCTGTAACGCAATGGCGGGTTAATGGCGTCCCGGCAGAAGAACAAAGCCGGGCTCTCCTCGTTTTTCTCCTACAACCAGAGAACTAATCCTCTAGAATGAAGAATACCATCAACTTTTGATTTCTACCTTACCATACACTCTATTAAAAATGTAAACTTTGGGTGAAAAAATTTTTTTGATACGTCTTATAGTTCCCGAGATATTTAATTTTAAACTAGGTGTGCGACGGGCGCGCGGTCTTCAGCTGCTGTGACGTCACTAAACAGCTGGCACCCGACACATACACCGTAACACTCATTCAAAGGGCTGTATCTTTGGAACCGTACTAGGTAGCCAGTTGATATTTTCAGAGATTATTTTTACTATGGTGGATTACCCAAGAAATAATAAAAATAAAAAAAATATTAAAAAATAAGAAGGGTCCCCATACAAAAAACGTTGTTTTATACTTTTTGCTCTATAGAAAAAACGCTAAGGCATACAAGCATCAAACTTGGTACGATTATAGGGCTTACTCCATAGTATAAAAAAAATATATAAAAAACGGTCAAGCGTGACTTGGACTCACGCGCCGAGGGTCCGTATAACCAGTTTTTTTTAATTGTATGGCGGTACGGAACTCTCAGTGCGCGAGCTATACTCGCACTTGGCCAGTTTTTTTGTGTGTTTAGTCAGTGTTACAGTAGTGTTTTAATTTAATATTACTTATTTATAACGTTAAAAATTCGCTAGGGACAGGTTTTAAAGCCGCAAGCTATTTTATTCCCTAGCACGGGTAAGTTAGTGCTTTAAAAATAACAAAAATATATATTATTACTTAGCTATGTGGATGACGGCTTTGAAAAATGACAATCCTAACTTACCTAAAACAGACGAGCTAATGGTTGCCCACTATTTTTTTATGAGTAAAAATGTACCTATGCCTAGGTTATACTAGTTTTATTACTTATTAATATTAATTTACTTCTATCATAAAGCTATATCGGATTGTCATTTTTCAAAGCCGTCATCCACATCTATAGCTAAGTAATAATATACGTTTTTATTTTTATTTTTATAGCACTAGCTAACCCGTGCTAGGGAATAGCTTGCGGCTTTAAAACCGTCCCTAAAGAATGTTTAACGTTATAAATAAGTAATATTATATTAAAACTACTGTAACACTGACTAAACAGACAAAAAAACTGGCCAAGTGCGAGTAGAGCTCGCGCACTGAGAGTTGTTCCGTACCGCCATACAATAAAAAAACTGGTTATACGGGCCCGCGGAGCGTGAGTCCGAGTCGCGCTTGACCGTTTTTTATATTTTTTTGTTATACTATGGAGTAAGCCCTATAATCATACCAAGTTTGATGCTTGTATGCCATACCGTTTTTTCTATAGAGCTAAAAGTATAAAACAACGTTTTTTGTATGGGGACCCCTCTTATTTTTTAATATTTTTTAAATTTTATTATGTCTTTGGTAATCTACCATAATAAAACATAATCTCTGAAAATTTCAACTGGCTACCTAGTACGGTTCCAAAGATACAGCCCTTTGAATGAGTGTTACGGTGTATGTGTCGAGTGCCAGCTGTTTAGTGACGTCACGCGAGTTTGCCGCGCTCGCGCGAAAAACTCCAAAAGGACGGAAACTAAAACCGTCGTAACTTTAAAACTACTGGCTCGATTTGAATGAAACAAAAACGGGCGTATTTCTAAACTTGTAGGCTACACGGTCATAAAGTTTCAAGTAATTTAACCGACCCACGGACATTCTTCATTAGAATCAAAATATTCTTTGCTGTACTACAAAAACATTAAAAGGACAGACAGCGTTAGCAAATCGTAATTGAAGTCGTCACCTGACAGCCCATTTTGGCACCATTGTGTTACAGGCTAAGGGCCCTGGTATTGGTGCATGGAAAACTGGAATAAGGGATTTTCTGACAGCTAATAAGTTGTAGTTCCAAATTTGTAACTAGATGTCGCTGACGAGACATGTTCTTTTTTTATGCCAGTTCGCGCTCGTTGGCCTACGTACATACGTCCAAACACATTTAGGTATTAGTTGTGGAGCAAAATCAAGTGTTTCAGGATTTACCATTCACTCATACAAGAACATTAACAAAATCGTGCACTTTTTCATGTACTGTAAAATGGAATGACGGCTACGACGATGAAAGATGAAGTCACAGAGCATTGAAGTGAAGAAGTATTTTCGATGTAGTAAGCACTAATTTACTTTGTGATAGAAAACATGTCGTATCAACGCCATCTGTCACAGCTTTTAGAACTATTTTTTTATTTTTTTTAGCTGTCAGAAAATCCCTCATTGGAAGAAATGTAATTTCGATAGGTTTTCTTTTATTTTTGTTGTTTTGGACTAAAAACATTGATAGACTAGTTGTCTGAGACACCGACAAAGAAAAAAAAAATAGTAAAGTTAAGAAAAAAAGTTAAAAAAAACCTTCTATCCTAGACGATGATGTTAGGGTTACTTATAGGTACCTATTGTATGATTTTCTAAATTACATAAGTACCTACAATGTTTTTATTATTAAGGTCCTTGGACATCTGTTTTTATAAAATTAGGTCACAAAAATAAGCTTTAAAGATTACCAAGGGACGCCCAAAAATATACTTAGGTACTTACCTAATAAGTTGACAATAAGGCAAGTTCAAAGACTCGTAGGATGGTATAATGGAGGTCACTGAAAATAATTGGTCTCGGGAGGACGACGTAGCGCTGATGGTAGGGTCAGTGTACGAGTTTTGGCCCTCGGGCCAAATGACACAATTTATTTGACAGGAGGTAGGTACACATAATATTTTACATTGTTACTCACGAATTTTCAAACTAAGTGGAAATTTCACCACTTTGGGATCGGCCTTCGAACACCCTGAAATTCCGGATCTCAAACGTCAAACGAATGCGTTTGACAGGTACGGTCGGCCACAATCTCAGATACCCCATGGCAGCTCTTATCGCGTTCGGCGTAAGGGCGCCAATCGCACAAAAAGTGGTATCTGAGACTGTGGCCGACTGTACCTATAATTTGCTCATGAGCTTGAAAAGTACCTTGATATGTTTTCACTGGACTAAAAGTATATTGACTTATCATTATCACTTATCATACTACAAATTTATACCGTGTATGTACTAGGTCGCTAAAATTTTAAAGTTATCGTTATCGTTAATTATTTTATTTATTTTTACATTTCATCTCGCGAGCTTTTCCGGATTCATGCTACCATACATTATAATAAAAATACTTTGCCTTTAAGTACGGTCAACAAAAAATCTAAAATATTGGAAGAAATACGTAATAGGCGAAGAAGCTTTTGGAACGGATTTTGTTAAGACATTCACGGACACTTACACGAGATATATTAATAAACGAAAACCCGTAATCAATGACTGTATCATTTAAATATCTGCACCTTAATAAATTCCTCAGAAAGCAAAGTTAGGTGAAAATAGTTGAAAATTTTGTTGTTTTTTCCGTTTCACATTCCAAATTACATTTAAACAGAATAAGTTGTACATGTATATTTTTTTAAGCCATAAATAAACCTCTTTATTATGATACCGCATTCTGATACCCCACTCGATAGGTTTTGACGAAAATTATCTTAGATTTTATATGTTTTGGCGCCAAAATCGGTATTTTTTGTCTTTTTAATATTTTCATATACCTAGTGCCACTTGCACAATCAATACAAATCTAACGATACCTCGCAAGCTCAAATCCATCAAGCCGTTTAGGCTACAGAGCGTGCCAAAGAAATATACATACATACAAATAAACATATATACAGTACTCCCAAATTAATAATGCGCATACAGATAGCAAAGATCTGTACGAGAGTGGGCGTAACTCACGTACAAATCTCGCTATCTGTATGCGCATTATTAATTTGGGAGTACTGTACATACATACACTCGAAATACATAACCCTCCTTCTGGGTCAGTCGAGTAAAAATGGGCCTCTGTACAGTATAAATGGGAGCCTGTAAAACGACATAGAAACTAGCGCCCTCTATATTAGTTCCAAACCTCAACTCTAGATGGCGCTGTATGCAGCCTAGAGCCCTCTATATTAGTTCCAAACCTCAACTCTAGGTGGCGCTGTATGCAGCCTAGCGTCCTCTATATTAGTTCCAAATCCCAACTCTAGATGGCGCTGTATAAAGCCTATCTCGTTTTTATTTTTCTTCCAAATAAATGCATAGAATGGTGGTACAGAACCCTCAGTGCGCGAGTCCCACTCGCACTTGGCCGGTTTTTTTTAACATAAACAAAAGTGCCTGCGGGTGCGCGTGCAGGTTTGATTCCTTATCGGAGTGACTGAGGTAGGCACCTAGTACGATTTACCAATCTTAGAATTAAAATTGTCATGCTGACCATACAAAGGTGCCAATATTAAATGGTATTTTATTGGTAGCATGAATACGGAACACGTGTAAAATGAAAACGGAAAATTAAATAGAAAATAATCATGAGTAGGAGTATATACCTCTTACTACGAATCCGGAAAAATATACCTATAGCATGAAAAGTCGAGTCATGAATACGGAACAACCCATGATTAGATAAAAGATAGAAGTAAAAAGAATGCCAGAAAGAAGGAAAATGACATGGCTGTTTAAAGAACGGATCGGTACAAAACCGTGGAACAAATATTCAAGACCGCTATGAACAAATAAAGATGCAGAGCTGACTGCTAACTTCTAATAGGTAATAGAGAAGTTCAAGCAGAATGTTTGTAGTGTGGCCACTTTGCAGTATTCCATCTTTCCGTCATTCATTCCTACGGTTTTTAAAGACAGTGGGACTGCGCAAAGCAAGACGGAGCATTTATAGGTACCTACGTGTAATCCGGGCTTCAAGGGAATCGAATAAAGGAAATCGGAGAGTTCCCACCGAACCGAACAAAATTCAATATCGCGAGTGGAATCAGCAATAAAAGAACCAATCACTGCGATGTCTCCGTAAGTAATCTCTCTAGATAAAACAGGATATTTAATAAAGTATCATTACGAATGCCACATTTATTTCGATGCTTTATTTACTTACCTATCTATGTTGAACTTCTTCCAAACACCTTCCCTTTTACCCTCGACTCTATTGATTGACGATGTTCACATAATATTTCCATTGAAATACAACCATTTCATGAAAAGATCGGCCACATCATGAAGTGATCAATTATTATTCTAAGATCGACGACATACCTATAGGGTGGCATTAATAGTCGTTGACTCAAGATCGAACTCAAGTAGGTGATCTCAGAAAAGTCAAATGCTAATGTCAATCCTTGGCTAATGTCAATGTCAATCTCAAGATAGTGTCTATTAATATGCTGACAGCTACTCAAGTTTAACATTAGCCAAGGCTTTACTTTTCTGAGATCACCTACTTGAGCTCGACCTCAAGTAGGTGATCTCAGACGACTATTAATATCACCCTTAGGTACCTACATTGTAATGTTTATTCAAAAGGCTTTTTTACAATAAAGTATCTACATACCTATACAGGGTGTTAAAAGACGGCCAACAAAGCCGTAAAGCATACATTCCTGACACCAAGTTAAGTTAATTTAACTTTATGATATCGCTGGGAAATGAAATTATTTTTTTAGGTATAAAAAAAAATACTTTCGACTAGCGCGCAATGTACGGCTGCGCAATCCGGGGCGGTCTACGAGTTCTACGACACACAAAACGCTTCGCGGGCCGCTTCTCACATTGTACAGCTCACGCAAGCTCGATCGGAAGATATTGTGGTGTGTGTGACCGTACCGTGTGTGTGGTACACTAAGGCACAGTCAGCCACACGCTGGGATACCCTTTTTGTTCCATTGGCGCCCTCATGCCGCGCGCAGTAAGAGCTAGCGAGTAGGCGACATCTCGGACAAAATATTTTCGGACACTTTGTCCGAAATGTCGCTTTATTATTTTAATATTTTTGAGGCGACATCTCGGACACTAACAAATAAAGCTGTTTTGTACAGTCGGATAAAAAACTCCCTACGATCTAATTTATGAGGAGACTAATAAAAATGTTACATATCTTGTGTACGCATGCAGTCTTCAACATTTGCTCTCCCCTTTTTGATGAAAAAGTACTAGGCTTACATAAGGTGGTAAGAGGGTCACCACCTCAGTTCCCACATCATTACGCGGGGTTAGTTAGGAACAAAGTGATGTGAGAACTGAGGTTATTATCCTCCTAGCACCTTATGTAAGCCTAGTACTTTTTCATCAAAAATGAGCCGAATGCGATCGGAGTGCTTAAATTCAGGCTTTAACTTTCAAGAAAACGGCTCATTTAAGCCGCTTTAGCTATCCTAAAATAGGCAGCTGTGGTAACGCTCTTTCTCTGTGTATTATATTTGAATACTTTAGTATCTGACTGTACGATACAGGTTCGATATTTTGAGAGTGTCCGAGATGTCGCCTCAAGAATATAAAAAATACAAAGCGACATTTCGGACAAAGTGTCCGAAAATTTTTTGTCCGAGATGTCGCCTACTCGAGCTAGCATGGGGTATCCTAGACAGTGGCCGACTGTACTACGTAGTTAAAACCTGCTTGCCGTAGGTACATACACGTGGGATAACAATACTAGATGTGTCTGCATTGATATTGGATAGAGACAATGGCCAACCGAAACCACTACCTTACACTTTCGTTCCCGCTCTCGCGTGTGGTTGGTGGGTCAAGTTGGACTACTTACCTTCTTGCCACCGGTGTTATCGTTCAGCAGAATAGCAGATCTGACGTGCGAGTCGACATGCACTCACGCGCGACCGACCTTGCCGCCAGTCACCAGCGGCGCCGGTGGGCGCACCGACTACGGCGAGCTGGGCGAGGATATTAGCCTTCTACCCTGAATAGCACATACACTGATACACACGGACAGCACAAAGCCAACCCACAAAACCAAACTCCGTACGCCACGGTTTAAAATTTTGCTATCACAGTTTTATTTACAATTCACCCAGCACTACCTACAGTTTATTCACAGAAACATGGGTTGGTGGGTCAATTTAACAAGCAATAAACGATAACATGGTTACTTAGGAACTGAGTAAGTCATTCGCGCGCGTGGTTAGAAGCAGCAGCGTGCGCTTCCGACGAGCGTGCGCTCCGCATGACCGACTAGGTTCAACTGGCAGCCGCGCGGCTCAGACCGCCGCAGACGCACGCAGCCGGGGCGAGAAACGGGGAGTGCGGCGGGCGGGTAGTAAGGGCCGGAGCTAGGGGCCGCCGGGGGCCGGCCGTCGCCGATGATGATCGTATGACGCCCGACTTGCACTTGTTTTCACAAAGGGGTAGGTAGAGATGCGATAATATTTCAGTAGAACACGGTAGCGAGATTGATTGGTGTCGTGGATCTAAGTTTGTGTGTAAAGGTCGTCGTGCTTTTGCCTTTACTTCGCGATTTTTTAATTAGGGACTGATTGCTATTGTTATCGATCTATCAAACAGATTTACAAAATCTCTACCCTCGGTTGTATTAGGTAGGTATGGTCGGCCACAATCACAGACACAGATACCCCATGGTAGCTCTTACTGCGTGTGGCATAAGGGCGCCAATCGGACACAACAAAAAAGGGGTATCCTAGCGTGTGGCCGACTGTACCTTCCTACTGCATGCCGCTTTCTTGCAATTCTCTTTCAATTTTATGGTTTTAGGGTTAAAATGCAATTTTTTTCTGGCTAGTTATTTTAATAACAATTTAAATAAGAGGCTAAAAAAAGGTAATTTACGCGCACGCCCTACGAATTACCTACAAAAAGTCAGGTGGGTTAAACCCGCCCCAAACTAAAATCCTGTATCCGCCACTGGGCGGTCGGCTTGACTTTGCTTCATGATTTCGAAGCTGAACTCAACAGCTGTTTGGCGCGCGATCGTACCTAGCTATGTTTATGTTATGCGGTGTTCGGCGGGCGATGTTTGATTTCCATCGGTGCAGGGAAATTTAAATGTCGTTTTTTGTTGTGAAATGTTAATTTTTCACATAAGGTCTCTTTGGGAAAAATGTTTATGATACGATTCTGGTTTTATTAATGCAAAAAAAATCAAAAATTGTGTCCAACTTTAGACCTCATTATCTCGGAAACCGTTGATTTCCCAGGCATGGTTCCTTGGGCAAAAATGTTCGTTATGATGCAGGCAATCAGTGGGTTCCCGCTTTGTTGGCGGTCTTTTAACACCCTGTATATGTGGATACCACGTGGCGGTCGCCGCAGCCGAGGTCGCCCAAAAAGACGATGGCGGGACGAACTCGACCAATATCTGCCGGAGTGGTTAGAGGTTGCTCAGGACCGAAAGACCTGGTCTGAAAGGGGGGAGGCCTTTGCCCAGCAGTGGGACACCCAACAGGCTACGTAAAAAAAATAAAAAAAATAAACCTATATGCATCAAAATTTCTGAACGACTAATATACTATTATTTTATTACTTAGGTATTAGGTAAATGAACCATGAATAGATGACGATTTGTTCTTTTTAAAATGATTATGATGAATACCAAAATTACCAAATTACTAGTAGAAGTTATGTAGGCGTTAATCACCTAGTACTACTGTAACCTCATTTTGAAATCCACGCGGACGATGTAGCAGTCAGAGCAACTACATTTTAGTGATAGTTTTGGAAAAAAAGCTGACGGGAAAATCAGCCTAGAAAGCTGACGACCAACCCTCGGGGAAATAATGCAATGCTTCGCAAAAAGAAGAATCACAATGTAGGCGATGAGCCTCGGATAATAAGAACAAATGAATTGCGGATTCGGCGTTAGATTCATCAGCCAACTAATCTATCTAGGTTCTATCTAGGTTCTTGCCGCCACAGCATTTTTTAAAATACTACAGAGTGCACTCTAAGGCGGACTTGCGTCACTCAGGGTTAGCAAACTAACTCTGAGTTAACTTGACATTTCCATACAATTTTTGACGTTAACTCAGAGTTAACTGGCTAACCCTGGGTGGCGCAAGCGGACCTAAGTCGATAGCGGAACTTTATGTGGGCTATCTACTGATCAATACAAACAACTTTTACTAGGTGGCAAAAAAAATGGAGTGAATAAAATATCAGCTGTTCCATACAAAAGATCGACTCAGTACTGCGCCAAATGTATGAAACAGCAGATTTTTTTTTTCGATCCGTTTTTGTCGCCACCTAGTATAAGTTGTTTATATTGATCAGTAGACAGCCTACTTAAAGTTCCGCTATCGACTTAGAGTGCACCCTGTAGTTTAATTTATTTCCTTTTTTCACTCAAAAAGTACAAACCTAAGCAGTGGCGGATCCAGGATTTTGGTTTGAAATGTTGAAATGTTAAAATGTTGGTTTGGGGGGCTTGAACCCAATGAGCGCAGGTTTTCAAGATAAAAAAAGTATACATTTATTTTTATAGAGGGTCTCAGATGCTTATGGGCTTGAGCCCCCCCCGCGTGCAAGGGTTACGTGATGTCTTGTGTACTTACTTCTATCTTCAGAGTTATCTCTCGGTGACGTGCCTAGAAAGATTTATGGGGACGGACGGCCTAGCATGTCTGCGGTCATGTCTGCGGTTGAAACTTCGCAGATAACCGAGTAAACCTGCCATCAACTCCGCTGGTTGTCCCAACTTAGTTTGACCGTGTAGGCTACCCTTCAAATCACCGACTTAGTTTGTTACTAGCCGCGTCATGTCTTGAGGTTCTATTTATTCTAAATTATCTGTTTCGTGTAAATAATTCGACTGTTGAAATTAAAGAAGTCAATTTCAGGATTACCTCAACGACTTGGCACCTATTTAGATCTCAATTCTTTTGTCAGTGAAATCGATAACCACGGATAATACCTAATATAGGTACCAGAGGTACCTACTAAATATTGAACTTAGCACCAAAATTTTCACTTTTTTTTTTTTTTACGTAGCCTGTTGGGTGTCCCACTGCTGGGCAAAGGCCTCCCCCCTTTCAGACCAGTTCTTTCGGTCCTGAGCAACTTCTAACCACTCTGGCAGATATTGGTCGAGTTCGTCCCGCCATCGTCTTTTTGGGCGACCTCGGCTGCGGCGACCGCCACGTGGTATCCACTCGGTGGCGAGTTTCACCCACCTATCCGGTTGCATGCGGCGGACATGTCCGGCCCAGCTCCATTTAAGCTTTGCCGTCTGAGCACCTACGTCGGCTATGCGCGTTTTTGAGCGCAAGGTGGTGTTTCGGACACGGTCGATCCTGCGGACACCCAATATGCTGCGCTCCATCGCTCTCTGGCAAACCTTGAGTTTGGTCTTTTGCTGGTTTGTCAATGACCAAGTCTGTGAGCCGTAGGTAAGGACGGGCAGGACACACATATCGACGAGCTTCCGTTTTAAGGAAAGTGGAAGGTTGCCCTTCATGAGATCTTTCATGGACCAGTAGCACTTCCAGGCGTTCTCGATACGGCGATCGATTTCTTTGCCTTGCCTGTTTTCGAAGCTTACTATCTGGCCCAAGTAGATATACTCGTCGACATAATGTATAACCTGCCCGTCCACTTCTATTTTGCGTTAAAATTTTCACATTTAATTTTAAAAATTTTTTGGTGCGATAGGTAGGACCTAGCACTCAGGGCCGGATTTAGAAGTTTGGAGGCCCTGGGGCAATACAGGTGTGGAGGCCCCATTGTCTTATCAGAAAAATTTGATGCTGATGTATGACGAGTTTCACTGCTTATGGAATACCGACTATTTGTGTGCTAGAATGAGTGTTTAACAATACCTGCATTTTTGTTTTTTTACTGTTTTTTTTTATATGTTCAATTATGTGGGGGCCCCTCTCTTGTGGAGGCCCTGGGTGGTTGCCCCCTTTGCCCCACCTTAAATCCGGGCCTGCTACCACTTATGATATACATCCTGTATAAAGTAGTAATAGGATCACACTTTTCTAAACATATATCGAGTCTCAATATGCTGCTAAAACAAAATCCTTCCACTTCAATTTCAAGTAGATACCTAACCACGCACGTTCAATTTACATAATTTTGTTCGTTGATTATACCTATCGGCCAACGTCCCTTCACTCGGAATAGGCTTTCTCTCAAAGAGTATTTTAGATGCAAATGTAAGGTTATTCCAATACCAATACCAACCACCGGCAAAACTAATTTTCTACCAGACTCTACAGGGTGCACTCTTACTGCCGGTTTCTGATTTGAGAAATTCGTTGGGCAGGTACTTAAATATCGTTCTGCCTCTGCGGATTTCTCACAAAAGAACGTGACAGAACGATAGTTAAGACAGTGTTGACAGAGGTAAAATTCTCAATTCAGAAACCGGGCCTTAGTCGATATCGGAACTAAGCAGGCTGTAGATCAATACAAACAAGTTGTACTAGGCGACTAAAAAAATGGAGGGAAAAAAATATCAGCTGTCCATACAAAAGGTCAACTCAGTACTGCGCCAAATGTATGAAACAGCAGATATTTTTTTCGCCACCACGTACCAGGACATACGTTGAAAAACATAGGTATCAACGAAATCAAAGTTCAACGAAATTAACGAAAAAATTGTTCCTTATCCAGTAATGTTTTTTATCAAAGTCTGTGCTTGAAGTAGGTACCTATAGAAGTTCAATTTCCATTTCAAAGCAACAAGTCCGAAGTTGCATTTGCATTGCAATATTCTTCAACAGATAGATCTAAGCTTCCTACAAAAAGCAAAGGAAAACAGGGCAAGGTTACTCTATGCGCTAGTCTTTTCTCGTTATAGAAAAGTTGCATCTATTTTAGACTAGCTTTTACCTGCGACTTCATCCACGCAGGCAGAAATGAAAAGTTTCCTTTATTATTCCCCAATAAACCGATTTTTTTGTAAAAGCTTATAAGTACCGAAGCCGCGCCGCGCCGGGTTTCCTCACAATGTTTTCCTTCACAGTTAGCACTATACAATCTAAAAATTTACAACTGTAACTTTTGAAAGAAACTAGTCATAGATATACAGTTGGCCACACGCTAGGATACCCCTTTTTGTTCGATCCCGGTAAGAGCTACCATGGGGTATTCTAGACTATGGCCTACCGTACATACCCATGCCGGGTTTCCAACCCGAGACCGCTAGTGCACGCTTGTGTGCCCAACGTTCTATGTATAACAAATTAAAGAATGTCAAGGTAATTTCACGGAGCAGCTGAAGTGTCTTAGATCCTCTCGGTCAATCCTGATTAAAATCAGACTGGTTTGGGACAAAATATCAATGGAACTTTTAATCCATAAAGTTTTAATTAGCTTCTACGAGGACCGTGTGATCTGGCTCTGCGGCAGAGTAGAAGGAGGAGAGCAGAATTATGTGTCCACACATACGGTGGAAACCTTAGATGAAAACAAAAAAGGGAAGATACGGCACATTCTTACTAGCAGCCGTGAAAAAATGGACTCGAACGAACTCATGCACATAAACTCACACAGCTTTAACTCGGTGAATAAGCGATACGCTAAACCAAGAAGCCAAAGCGAGACAAGAACAGTGTCCAACCGGCGGCGACTGAATGAAAGTGAGTCCATGAACTCAGTTTTGCAGGACCACGCGTAATGGGTGAGTGCCGTATCTTCCCTTTTTTGTTTTCATCTAAGGTGGAAACGCTCTTTATACCTCGAATTTTAAGCCGTATTGAGGAACTAAAATGCTGTCTTGTAAATGGAAAACCCCACAGAATAAAAAATCTAACTCAGGCGTGGCTTGAAACAATAACGTGTACACACGACAGCACATCGACGCTTTCCTACACGCTAGCACTCTACTTGGTACACTTTTGTTGCAAAGTCGTACGTAACGTAAGTGAGTAGAGTGCACGCATATAAGCGTCTATGTGCTGTCGTGTGTACACGTCAGAGTGTACACTTTTGTTGTAAAGTCGCCCGTAAAGTAACCGAGTAGAGTGCTACTAGCGTGTAAAGCGTCGACATGCTGTCTTGTGTACAATACGCGCCACCCACCACAGAACACATAAAATTATTATGTGCATGTCAAACCAAAGTGGTGTCTCAAGTCTCATCTTTCGTGGCAAGTATTGTAGATATTTCACAAGCGTTTAAAAGACAAATGGACTAAGATAGCAACTCTGTGGAAACTTTCCACAGAGTTGCTATCTTAGGCCTTTCCACTGGAAAGGCCCAACAGGCAAAAGAAGAAAAGGAAGACCTTCCGCTCGTTGGGTGGACGACATAGAAGAGGTGACCAAGAACTGGGTACAAATTGCACAAGATAGAGACAACTGAAAGAAACTGGAGGAGGCCTTATTTCATTATTTTTTACTTTTATTTTAATTTTTAACGACTTTAGGAATACTAAAGGCTTCTTTAAAAATTTATTGTTGATATTTCACAAGCGGGCGTAGGTAAGTTATAATAATTTTAAGGTTACGGCTAGATTCGGTTACTGCTCTTTCCTTTTCTGTGTCTGCAAAGCAAACTTTCCCGCCAGGTTGGTATCTGGAAATTGGTCGATTTCCATCGAACTTTTCTGGTCGTATTGGAGGTAGGTAGGTACACTATTACATATGAGTTGGTTAGCTTTGGTTCGTAGCATTCGATGGCTCTGTTTTGATGTTGTGATCTTTGAATAAGTTTAATTAACGAAAAACAAGTAAAACCGAGCTCCCAAAAGTGGCAGAGGCGATTGAGCTACGTTGTACCTACTTGGGTTTAGTCACAAACACCATACGCAGGCGAAAAAAGTGGCGCGCTGCGTAGATTGTGCTCGTCTCACTCTGGCTTCTGTATTTCGCGTATAATTCTATCTATTTTGCTCGCATCAAATAGGTAATGAGTTGTAAGTCCATTTTTCCATTGCCACCACAAGGAACTTGCCGTCTCTTCATAATAAAATGGTCTACCTCAAGTTATATTATTTTCTTTTAGCTTTCCCTTTGTGTCTCAAGTACCTACGTGAGTGAAGGAAGAAACTTAATACTTACTTAAGGTGGGACGATAGCAACGTGGCGGGAAATTCAAAATTTTCACAGTTTTTTACATTTTGTAGCTAAACTGAGCTATATTTGTTCAGCGATTTTTCGTTCGCGGAAATAACAAAATATTCTTTTCATTATTGTAAACAACAGAGCAACAATAATTCAGCCGATTATGTGTTCTGGTCTACGAAGCAGTGGTACTGCCCAAAAAACTTGTCGTAGTCCAGAACACATAATCGGCTGAATTATTGTTGCTCTGTTGTTTACAATAATGAAAAGAATACTTTGTTATTTCCGCGAACGAAAAATCGCTGAACAAAAATAACTCAGTTTAGCTACAAAATGTAAAAAATTGCGAAAATTTTGAATTCCCCGCCACACTGCTATCTTCCAGCCTTAAAGCGAGCTTACAGTTCCTTCTTCCAATCCGACCACTCCCTCTCCAAGACTGCTATTTTTTTATTATAGTGGCCCTTTTACCGACAGCTTGGGTCATGAAAAGGGCACACTAAATCCAGCCAGCAAACGATCGAAACCGAGTGCTAGGACCAATGTGCGGTAGGTCTTGCCGCATCCGCTTGCGCTTTGGAAATGGCATCATTCAAACAAAATTACTGCATCAAAGAATTTCATTCAAGTTTCCACAACTCGGCCAGGGGGGTTACCCTTGACGCCATTGCGTTCATATTTACAAAGTTTTAAAATTAATTTCCCTTTTACATCGCTTAGATTTTATATACTTCGTAATATTTATGTTCGTTATGTTTACTATTTTGTATAATTATAGTTATAACCCGCGGCTGGGTAAGTTTAAATCTGCAAAAATTCAAAAAGAAAAATTCTTGACGAAACATAAAAACTCCACCCTCCAATTTCTTTCACTCATTTCCCGTGCGGTGATACGCACTCAAGAGTGCTTTCTTTTAATTAAGGTGCTTATTTAGTTCTAATTTGCTAAAGCTACATTAAATTTTATCATGCTGTGTACACATGTTTTGGACGCTAGTCTGGATTCTTAACAATAAGTTACTCATTTATTTAAGAAACTGAATATTTCTAACAACTGTGATTTTATGGCTATCGTCTGATTTGTGTACCTTTTAAAATAAATAAAAATAAATATAATACCAATATAAAATGAGT
The DNA here is from genome assembly GCA_949319315.1 of Zelleria hepariella. Classification (NCBI taxonomy): domain Eukaryota; kingdom Metazoa; phylum Arthropoda; class Insecta; order Lepidoptera; family Yponomeutidae; genus Zelleria; species Zelleria hepariella. The sequence goes on from OX439394.1 coordinate 11,682,181, forward strand.
CTTAATTCGTGAAATATAGAATTTTGTAAATTCCGCCATATTGAAAAGAATGCGTCAAGGGTAGAGGGGCAGGTCTGGTTTGGTAGGTCGGAACGGAAAAAGGGCTCTTTGTACCTCCAGGGAAAGATGACGCAGCACTTCGTTGACCGCTCTAACCTAAACAAATGTTTCTTTAAGGGAAGTGGATGGTCTAGCTAGTCGATACGTTTGACTTTAAAATGCAGTTTATAGGTACAGGGAAATGTTTAAATATCTTTTCATCTCCCATGCTCGGAAAGTACGCTGCACAGTGGTCGATTTCACGGATTTAGGCGGCCAAAAGTCCATTTCTCAAAGTTAACTTATAACAAAACGAATTGATTCACGGAAAAATAGACACCCTGACTGCTCAAACCCCACCCCTCCCCAGTTCCTAGAACTGCGTGCGCGCCCCCACAGATAGTCGGAACTTGATCGTCGCGCAAGCTGAACACGTTCGTTCTCGTCACTGATAGCGCAAACAATTGTACAAAGTGAATATTTCATTTGACACTGTTCAGTTACTCAAGTAAAAGTGTTGGATATCGAAAGTTCAGGTAAGCTCCTTCAATTGTAATATAAATTCAGATTAGGAATATCAATATTTAGTGCAGTTATAACGTATCAAAGATTGCCCTTTTTCATGCATAATATTATCATTTTTTTAATTTTCAATAGTATAAATGTTGTACTTCCGGGACCGTCCGAGTAAAATTCCTTATAGTTTCTGATACTGTAGCTCTTTAAGCAGATAACCACAAAAAAATTAGCCACCACCTTTGACCACTTCGCGAGAAAAAAATCATTTAATCAACTTTGGCAGAATGTGAGAAAAAATACTTTTTTGTTTCTTTTCCGTTAAAATTCCTTTCCGTTGTTCTAGGTTCATCAAGTTACTCAGGCATCGAAGTAGTAACTCGTAGATATCTTTTTACCCGACTGCCCAAAGGTGTATGTGTCTATGTTTATATGTATGTATGTCCGTTCGTATGTTCCCACCTACAGCTTAAACGCCTGAACCGGTTTGAACAAATGAGGTGTCATTGGATTGGTCTTGCCGCTGCAAGTGTCATAGAATATGTGACGTTACCAAAAAAGCAATATGGCGCCCATTAGGCGCCATATTGCTGGGTCGAATTGAAATAATATTTTGTAACCCCTGCAATATGGGTATCAAATTAAAGGTATTTAAATGAAGATTGCGAAAATATAGTTTGTGGTGGAAAAAACAAACTAAAAAGAAAAAAACTGTTATACAGGGTGGATTTTTGAGACGGGGCAGTAAGGGCAGGTACCTTAACCGTTATAGTTACAGGAAAACGTTCTTAGGAGAACTTGCATAACTTTTTGAGATATTATGAAATGCATTCAAACATTTTGTGAAAAATGTACGGCCAGCGAAAAAAATTATAAAATATCAAAATTTTTTTTTAGGCATTCGATCCTCTTTTATGTAGAGATCAAAAGACTCTTAGGAGCCAACTGAGGTTTAAGTACTAGAAATGTCAGGAATTTACAAAAACTTTCCCCATACATTTTCTATGGAAAAAAAACCTTTTTTTAGTTGGCTCCTAAAGACTCATAGGAGCCAACCGAGGTTTGAGTGCTAGAATTGACAGAAATCGGCAAAAACTTTCCCCCGTACAAAATGATAATAATAAATTATTTATTTCAGGCATCATGGACCCATATTTTTAAATTAATTAAATTAATAAATTACATTACAGTTACAACAGAAAATCAGAAGAAATAATTATAAAAACGCTCAATTAAAATGTCGAAAACCTACGTCAAATGTACGTGGAGCATTTTTTCGCGATTTCTAACATTTCTTTTACTCAAACCTAAATTGGCTCCTTAGATTTTTTTTATCCCTACACGAAAGAGGATTGAATAGCATTATAAAAAAAGGTTTTTTCATAGAAAAAAAATCGTATTTTAGCATTTTTTTTGCTGACCGTATTTTTTTTACAAAATCTGTGAATGCAGTTCATAATATCTCAAAAAGTTATGGAAGGTCTCCTAAAAACGTTTTCCTGTAACTATAACGGTTTAGGTACCCGCCCTTACTGCCCCGTCTCAAAAATCCACCCTGTATATAAAAAAAACCCGACTGCATCACAGTCTAAGCAGGCGGGACCAAACCAAATCAGACCCGTTCAAAGGGCTCATGGTAAGCATCACAAATATATATTTTTTTATAATTTTAAATGAATGTTTTTGAGGTTATTTAGGAAAATACGTAAAAATTGTCAGTACGGAACCCATAAAACGCGAACCCGACTCGCATTTGGCCGGTTTTTTTTTTCCATATTGTATTTTCTGTGGAGAATAAAAGCTATTTTTTTATGTATGATCGTCTTTTACTTTACAATTTGTGATAATTGCTAACCCAAATCTCAAAAACTACTAAGAAATTTTTTATAATTCAAATGAACTCAAAATATATCTTTTACACCAAAGGCTCTTAAAGAAAATTTTAAAACTTTGGCGCTATTTACGTAAAATTTTTCACAATCATTGTTTTTTTGTCTAGAAAAAGATATTTCAATGAAACAAATAGATATAAAAATATATATTCAGTCTAAAATACCATATTTGCGTTTGTAGTCGTATTTATTACTGAATAAAAGCATAAAATAATTTTGGCCGCCTAAATCGTACAAATCTACCACTGTGCGCTGTTACTTTAAACATGCGATTGTAGAAGATCCTTTTTTAAACCACTTTGTATTTTTGTGCGCTTCGAAATTTGAACTCGACGCCCTAATAAAAAAAAAATAAGGAACTCCTTCAACTTGAAGCGTTGCCTAGCAACGGGTTGTTGATTTTATGACACTTCAAGAAGACACGATTTGTAATCAACAACCCATTGCTGGGCAACGCCACATACTCCTTTGTGAAGAAACAAAGAAGAAGGAAACTCTTTTCACTAACCTCTATGTAGGTACCTACCTACTTAAGTCTATTGTTTGTCACGCATTCCTGGCTAACAAAATAATTTCCTCGCTTCTGTGAGATGAAAAGTTTTGTGTTTCACACGAATGCAATATTATTTGCGTCTCGAGCTTCTGAATACCTCGCTACGCTCAGGTTTCTTTTTTTGAACCACTCGCTACGCTCGTGGCTCGATTCTACAGGGTGCACTCTAAGTCGATAGCGGAACTTTAAGTAGGCTGTCTACTGATCAATACAAACAACTTTTACTAGGTGGCGACAAAAATGGAGCGAAAAAAATATCAGCTGTTTCATACATTAGGCGCAGTACTAAGTCGACCTTTTGTATGGAACAACTGATATTTTTTTCACTCCATTTTTTTCGCCACATAGTACAAGTTGTATAAATTGATCAGTAGATAGCCTACTTAAAGTTTCGCTATCGACTTAGAGTGCACCCTGTAGAAACCTTCGCTAGCTCGGTATTCAATACAAGCACTCGCCGCAAGCAATAATTTTGCATTCTTGCATAACAAATAACTATTATTCCAGACACACCAACAACTTTTGTTCTACGACTTTGGTGAAAGCGCAATTTTATTTTTCCATAGAAAATTGTTTTTTTTTTTCTTCAATACGTAAATATTGGCTAAATTTGCGGCGCAGGAGAGGCTCGCGAAACGGCCAAGCCACATAAATTATATTTTGACTGAGGTGTAGAGTTTGTGAAGTTAGGCCTTGTAGAGTTAGAAGCTTGGCTCTACATGAGATCTGATAGTTTTTTGACAGTGCGAGGTGTATGCTTTGCAACATTTTACATGACAATGATTTTGGTGGGATACATATTTACTATAGCCGCTTGTCCACCATAGGTACAAAAAATTTACCGAAAAAATCTCGGTGTAGTTGACGACATGGTATGATTTTCTGTAACTATAACGGTTAAGGTACCTACAGTCAGCCACACGAGTACGAAATCTCGGTACAAATATCAGCTGCTCCATACAAATTTGGTGCAGTAAGTATACAGTATTGAATTTCAGTATGGAACAGCTGATATTTTTTTAGCTAGCTACCGAATTGAAAAACCTGTGAAAATTGTGCACTTCTCGCCACGTTACTTTCGTTGAAGTTGAACTATAAGTTTTTTTTAGCAAGGCACCGAGAAGGTCGAGAAATAAAATAGGGGTTGTTAGACAAATATTTACGAGTAGAACCTTTTCAAAAAAATAATAGTGTATCGACTCATTTTGAAGTGAATGCCCAACTTTACTGCTTCGGGATCTCGGCAAATTCCTTTTGAAGACTGTAATCGAATCAGGGATACTTTCACAGAAAATCTTCAGATTAAAGTCTAAGGTCTAAGGTGAAAACTTTGGCGAGAGACGAAAAATAAAATTAGGTGGCGTTTCCCTGGCTCCCTAACTGACGAGGTTCCTGCAAAAATGTATGCCTACGCTAAGATACTATCACGGTCCTGTGCCAGGCGCTAACACTGTTTTCCGACTAGGTACTTGGGCTATGTCGACGGACCATCCGGCTGGTGGTCTGCCCAGTGCTGGATTTACCAATAGGCTGAGTAGGCTGAAGCCTAGGGCGGCAGATTTTAGGGGCGGCAGATTTGGGGCATCTTTTGAGATCTTACATAAAAAAAGCTTGCTTGTCACCCCCTGCCCCTTTTCGGCACCGCCGCTTGCCACGTTTTGGTCCCTTTTTAGGTGTTTAAACTAATATTTTAAAGGATAGTCAGCTTTTCTTGAAGCTCTAAGGCCCGGTTTCTGAGTTGAGAATTTTACTAAGCACATACTTACGTATCGCTCTGTCCCGCTCTTTTGTGAGAAATCTGCAGAGACAGGACGATACTTACCCATTTGCTTAGCAAAATTCTCAACTCAGAAACCGGGCCTAAGGGTGGTATTCTAGAACGCTACTTAAACTCAGTTTAAACAGAGTTCAGAATGTCGATAAAACAGTGCATGTTTTGATATGAAGGGAGGGATATTCAAATCAAAACATGCACTGTTTTATCGACAGTCGACTCTACTTAAACTGAGTTTAAACAGAGTTCAAGGGACGTTCTAGTTTGAACTGAGTTTAAGTAGCGTTCTAGTTTGAACTGAGTTTAAGTAGCGTTCTAGAATACCACCCTAAGAGGCGACTAGAGTGGTTAGGAATTGGTCGAATTGGTCTGTCGGTAGGGGCGGTAAATTTGAAAAGCCTATTGGCGGCAAATGTGTGAATCCGCCACTGGGTCTGCCAACCAATCTTTTCCCCTCTCGGGGTCGCCAGTCCGCAATGCCTTCGGTACATTTAGCCAGGTGTCTGCCTGCCCGCTTTCCGACGTCTGCCACTTTTCGTTCGGTTCGTTCGGCAGCGTTCGGTTTACGATAAGAGATAGCATTTCTAGCAACATCCTAACGTTTTGCCATAAAATTATGCCTCAAGTCACTCCAAAATCCCTTTGCCCTGATAACAGCTTCCATGTGATCTCTCATGAACCTGCAGGTTTTATACTTTTCAATACCTTTTTGAACATCACGTACCTACCGAGAGGTTTGTTTTGTTTGAAATTAAACTATTGTTTATTTTAAGGTCGTATATCAGGAGTTGTATCCACCGATCCCGGGATCAGATAGATGTCTCCACGGATCACGCCAAGTTGTCTCCACCGATCCCGGGATCAGTGGAAACATCAAAATTAAGTTAATGTTTGTATGTATATGGAGCATTTCAATTGATAAGTTATAATTCCCTCACAATCTGTATCAAATAGTAACAAAAGTTGCGATTTTTTTTATTCTGAGTGTTTAATGTTAAATAATTAATGGCAACAGACACCCGCAAAATAAAGCGCCACCCTAAGCTTTTTTACATAAAAACCGCATTAGTGGAGTGAAATCTCACCTTTCCGCGCAGTTAGGACGACGCTATAAGTTGTTAAAATTCGTCCGACTTTCAGAAGGCAAAAAAGCGTTAATCGGACTTTTTGTGGTACAGTTCGCAAGTTCGCAAGTTCGCAAGTGATGATGATGGAGCCCTTCAGAAACACGCTATGAAGTTTGCCTTTGGAGCATAGTGTTTTTAACCCCCTACCCAAAAAGGGGGTGTTATAAGTGTGACCGCTATGTGTGTGTTTGTCTGTCTGTGTGTTAGTCTGTGACACCGTACGGATGAACCGATTTGGATGCGGTTTCTTTATTGGAGCAGGTTTTCCAGCAATCGTTCAAAATATCTGTTTGTAAAAAATCGGTTCAGCCGTATATGAAAGTTTAAAAGTCGGGGGCATATATATTTTTTAATTAAGTAGTTATTATCACAAAGAAGACGTATCCGCTTAATGAATAGGTACTTTTACTACTACTATACTACTATTCACTAGCTAGATAGACGCATAATGTTAATTTCATGTTAAATTTTGACTTTTTATTATAATTTATACCTAAATAAAAACATAAATTAATGCAGTCATATCATGAGTGATTTCAGTGAATACCTAATTATTTTCCATTTACCCATGGACAGAAAAAAAATGTTTGGAAATTGTAGATAATAATAATAGGTATGCTTATTTTTCAGGAGAGCACATTTTGTGTTTAAATCGGGCGGTGAATACGTTGTTACATTTATCGGCAAATGAGCCGTTTTCATTGCTGTCAAATTTCGCTTTTTCTGAAGATTATTATTATCTGTGTAAGCGAATTTTGACAGCCACAACCCGGTTCTTGTACGGTCGGCCACAGTCACAGACACCCCATGGCAGCTCTTACCGCGCGCGGCATAAGGGCCCCAATCGAACAAAAAGGGGTATCCTAGCGTGTGGCAGACTGTACCAAGGGCTTTGAATTCAGCTTTTAACTGTCAGTTGAAAACGGGCCATTAAATTGTATGATATGTGTGTGTCCTGTGTAGGAAGGTCCGTGGCACTGTGAAGTAAAATTGTCAAAGCATTACGCAAATTATTATTCGTCCATCCATCTACCAGAGAGTGACGGGAAAGGGGCAACAATATGACGCGTGGTGTCAGCGTGTCATCATGGCTTAACCCTTATCCTCTTAAACCATCAGCGACGTTTCACACAAACAACATGAAAAAAAAAACCGAATAAGGAGTAGGGCGACAGTGGGGTGAGCGAGATGCGTGGGGTCAGCGGGGATTTAAAAAATCGTGCGTGACATAACGCAACCCCCCCCCCCCCTAACGGGCAGCGTGGCGGGAAATTCAACATTTTCACAGTTTTTTAAATTTTGAAGTTAACCTGAGCTATTTTTGTCGAACGACAAAGCAGTGGCACTGCCCAAAAAACTTGTTGACGACCAGAACCAGAACACTTAATCGACTGAATTATTGTTTTTCTGTTGTTTACAATAATGAAAAGAATATTAAGTTATTGCCGCGAACGAAAAATCGCTGAACTAAAATATAGCTCAGTTTAGCTTCAAAATTTAAAAAACTGTAAACATTTTGAATTTCCCGCCAAGCTGCTATCGTCCAACCTTTACGCTTGGCCAGACTCCCCCCTCCCTCCATTTTGCGTTTTAGAATCAGGAGCATTGTCAGAAATAAAGATCTACCCAATTGGTGGACGACCCCTAATCACTGTACGAACTGGGCTTCAGTGACACGAATTTTTTTTTTGTTCGGGAAACATAATCCAAAGGTTGCGGGTTCAAGTGGGAGCAAAATGTTTCGTCCTATTCGTCTATTCGTCCCACAACAAATCTCGTGTGAAGTGCGGGGAAGTCTATTTTTAGACGAAATTCTGCTATAGCTAGAGAGCTGCCCCTGTATTATCTAAAATATCTACCGTAAAAATAACGGTTATTAAATGTCAAAAAAAGGATTGTTTATTTCAATAAGGGCTATTATCGAGTGTTTTGACGCTCGTAGGTTGAGTGGAATTTTTAGATAATAGAGGCGCTGGTCGACTTATTCAACCATTCCAAAATTTTACACTTTCTTAGTTATGAAAAAAGAACTTTCAACCGCGCTCGGCCAATAATAATGTGATTTCATGATCAGCGGAGTCTAAACAACCAGCCTAAAAGCTCCTAGCCTTGTACGAAAAGAAAGATACTCAACCCAAGCAAATGTAACTTAAAAAAAACTCTAAGTTTCAACCACGACCGGCCAAAAAATTTTTTCTCAGACTCAGCGAAGTCTACTCTATCCTACCATTCCTACCAACTCCCAGCCTTGTACGATAAAATAAATCAAATGGTCACCTGCTCTCCAGCTATAAGATGAGGAAAACAGGAGCATATAGAGACAAGCTTGAAAGCAACATAGAAGGTCCGACATTAATTTCAGATAACTCATAGAAATTCCGTACTTTCATAACATCTTTCACACTTCACATAATAAGCCTACAAATATTTTGGTAGAGGGAGTTTATTTGATAGGAGGTTATTTTATCGCACAAACAAATAGGTTGATGTTAGATCTATACACATCCTACTAGCTGAGTTTCTCAGAGAGAGAGAGAGAGAGAGAGAGAGCCGCTCTGTGAAGGAAAACATCGTGAGAGAACCTTCGTGCCTGAAGTTTGATACTCTAATGCAATTATTACATGCAAGAAAAAGTAGATTACAGTATAACTCGTAGAACAGTCAGAACACTAACAATCACTGGTTCATTGCTACACCAAGTTCCGGCACACGTCCGCTCGCCTCGACTGACTCAACTGTCAAAGTGTTGCCAATTATTTAAACTGTATCCAAGTATTAAATAGGAACAAACACTACAACATGATATTTGATACTGGCTGAAATTATTCCAATTTAGCCAGTTTTAAATAGCTACCTACTACAAGTTGTATGTATTGATCAGTAGACAGCCTACTTAAAGTTCCGCTATTGACTTAGAGTGCACCCTGTAGTAACTTACGATCGTGTAAAGGCCGGATTTAAACTATCTGCATTTTTGTGCGCTTCGAAATTTGAACGCGACGACGCCGGGACAGTCTTTCCCGCGCCCTATGGTGTTGAAAAAGAAAAAAAAAACACTGGCTAAAAAAAACAGCATACTTCAGGAAATCTATATCTATCTATCTTCTATCTATACTTATAATAAAACTCTAGCGAAGTCAATTCTGTACATTGAATATTTTTAGAAAAAAACTAGCAGGGGTTACTAAGTAAACTATACTGAATACAAAAATGCAAAAAAAACGGTTTATGTCTGTCTGTCTGTCTGTCTGTCTGTCTGTCTGTCTGTCTGTCTGTATGAACACGATAAACGCGAACACCGCTGAATAGTTTTCAACCAAACTTAACATGGTCGTAACTCACATTTCTGGGAGTAACTTAGGCTATCCGATGTTTAGAATACATTGCGGGTTGCAATTTTAACTTCGTTTTTTGTAAGAAATATTCATAATTTGGACATGGCTTCTTGAGAAGATATGTTAAGAACGTGATACTGAACATATTTCTGCAAAAAAAAAAAATTAAGTCCGACTTTGAACCACATTCTCTCGAAAACCTACATTGCGGGTTGCAATTTTAACTTGATTTTTTGTAAGAAATATCCATAATTTTGATATGGCTTCTTGAGAAGGTATGTTATGAACGTGATACTGAACACATTTCTGAAAAAAAAAAAAAAGTCCAACTTTATTATCTCGGAAACCGTTGATTTCCCAGGCATAGTTCCTTGGGCAAAAATGTTCGTTATGATGAGGACTATACGTATACGTGGTCTCCCGCTTTGTTGGCGGTCTTTTAATACTAGCACATTTCGACTTCGCTTTTAACACATTTCGACCGCGACGCAACAGTACTACATTTCTAACATCGTTAAACTTTATCCGACCTCCACCGAAAACCACTCACAATTCCCTCCAGCAAGCATCATAAGGCTGGGTTAGAGCGTATCTATGGCTCTGTCCATCCCGCTCTACGTCAAACAAAAGAGTGAGATACCTATTGTTTTAAACCCATAGATACGCTCTAACCCGGCCTTATGCTTTGCTTGCTGGCTTAGCATGAGAATGGGTAAGACCTTATCTATGGGCTTATAACTTTATCTATCCCACTCTACGTCGAGGGAGATACATAATAAACCCCCATACTTCCCAGGCAATTCGTATGCTAAGCTTCCTGGTATCTTACACGGGCGATACCTAATCTAAACAAAACATATTTAATCATAAATGTATTGTTTAGATTAGGGCACACGAAGACAGACACACAGACAGGCACACCCTCATAAACACATAAACAGACACATACACAAAGCTATCAAACTTATGACACCCCTCTTTGTTGGTCGGGGGTTAAAAAAAACCTTCCTTTTGAGTTTTCCTCCACAGTCAAATTTAAATTAAATGTCAAATGTGTAAAAACGCATACGAAGTCGCGGGCACAACTAGTTATTAATAAAACGAATGGTTTTAATACCAACGAAGACCAACACTTTAGTGCGGCAGCCGTAACTACAGTAAAATATGCTTTTAAAAGGAACTTATTTGACTCACCTGTTTTGCCTGTAAGTAGGTAGTTGTCTATAGAGTTTTTCCCGCTTGGCTAACAAAATCATTTCCTCGCTTCTGTGAGATGAAAAGTTTTGTGTTTCGCACGAATGCAATATTATTTGTGTCTCGTGCTTCTGAATACCTCGCTACGCTCAGGTTTCTTTTAGAAACCTTCGCTAGCTCGGTTTTCAATACAAGCACTCGCCGCAAACAATAATTTTGCATTCTTGCATAACAAATAACTATTTTCACAATACGACTAAATATTAGACAATGAACCAAAAAACAATACTCCACCGACCAAAAAAGAGCTTGCAACCTACTGCAAAAAGGTCGCAGGCTCGACCGACATGCTCTTTTCTTTATTTCCTTACGGAACTTCGTCCCATCTATTACCGCTTTTCCCACTTCTTTCCGCGAGCCCAAAAAGACACTTAATACCCATAATAATATGGCTGCGAATGTCCCGCAGTCTGCCAACGACGTCGTGCAATCATCACCAGAACCTCCGGGCACCTAGTGGAAAAGTATAGAAGTACTCCTCACGCTAAGCCTAATCTGTGATATATCTGTCTGAATCGATTTTGATACTTAAAACTTGATAAATCTAAGAACACTCGCTAGAAAACCCTTCTTTAAAATAAAATTAATAAAAACCGCATCCAAAACGGTTTACCCGTTTAACTTGTACATGTATATTGTTTGTTACCAATAAACAAATTTTGATTTTTTGTATATTTTAAGAGCTACGCCACGGTGCCAAAGATCGATTTATAACACACGCAGACAGAAAGACAGAAAGACACACAGACAGACAGACAGACACACATAGCAGTCAAACTTATGACACCCCCCTCTTTTTATGTCTGGGGTTATTAACACATAGATTAACAACTAAAAATAACTTAATTGGTTTCGCGAAAAAGACCATCAAAATACAGATTTTTCATAAAATGATTTTATTATGTTTTGCCAATTTTCTTTGAGAAGGTAGTGAAAGGGATAGAGAGTTTATGAAATAAATTCCTTTTGAGTTTACCCAGTTTGTCCTTCTACCTTTTTGTGGACGAGAGTAATAATTTTCCAGTCCTTTTTGAGACTTTTTGCGGCCAAATACTTACGGCGGGAGCGACTTTGTAAAATTGCATGGAAATGCTTCATTTTCTTTCAGTCCGGGGCAAAATCGTTGACGTTTCGCTTTAGATAACTGAGATTAGTTCTTATAAAAGAGTGGTTTTATAAGCTTTAAGTCGTTGACTATAGATATTATATTATTTTATATATCAGATTAGTTTAAACTTAGAAGTTTATTTTTATTTCCCATTATTTGTTTACTAAACCAGTACCCTGGGGGGCTACAGGATAAAACGAAGCCGATTACCATTGGCGAAAATCGAAGTTCGATTTATGAAAAATTAACTGGGTTGCAGTAAAATGAACTGGGTGGCAGTGCATTTTTCAAAAAGCGAACTTCGATTTTCGCCAATGGTAATCGGCTTCGTCTTAGCCGGAAGACCCCCTGGTGTCTCTAACCATACACTATACCGAAATTCCGCGTCCGAAGTTCGGCGCGATTACGCCTGCAGTATGTTATTTTAATTACTGACCGTTAATAGCGTACGAACTTTAATTTATTCCCTTCAGATCGACTAGGTATTTGAAAAAATCCAATATTATGTAAGTTATGCATACCAATCAGAAACCGCAGTCTGTATAATTCCTTCGGGGATTGAGCTTGTTTATTTGATCCCGCGTCAGGCAATCTTGAGCTGATGCAGATGTTCACAAAGCGACGTCATACCTACTGAAATAAAAAAAAAAATGCGAGTCGGACTCGCGCTCAGTGCGCCAAACAATAATAAAAACAAACCGGCTAAAAATCTACCATACCATAAAATCTACCGGCTAAAACGAAGCCGATTACCATTGGCGAAAATCAAAGTTCTATTTATGAAAAATTGACTGGGTGGCAGTAAAATAAACTGGGTGGAAGTACATTTTTCAAAAATCGAACTTCGATTTACGCCAATGGTAATCGGCTTCGTCTTAGCCGGTAGACCCCCTGGTTGCATCTACGGACCCTCGGTGCATAAGTCAGATTCGAAGTTGGAAGTTTGTTAACCGAGTTCAAAAACGGAATTTGACCCATATTGTTTATGTTCATAACTTTTTTCAAGGTCGACCGATTTTGATGATTCTTTTTTTGTTTGAAAGGTTATACCTATTTACTTTGTGGTCTCATAAAAAGATGAAGATCTGATGAAGAACTTCGGAGATGGAGTACGGAACTCCTCTACGGACGGCAGGAGATCATTTGGAATCAGTGCTGTGTTTTAAGAATCCCCTTCAGCTTTGCAGCCCTCTCGCTCACACTTTTCAACATTTTAATTTATTGTAAGAGAATGATTCAACTTTGGACGATGAAATATAGTTGGAGACACAGATAATCCCACCAAAAACATTCTGTAAAAAACTAGCCAGGTCTCGATGGAGCTGCTTGTTTATCTCTAAAAAGTAATGAAATCTAGACAAAGTCGTGCCAAGTCTAAGGTTCCTTACTGCGATTTCTTTATTATTATAGTTAATGTTGTGTGACTTGGCCGTTGAAGGGTACACAAGCGGTTCTGGCGTCAGATTGGTGCAATGGTGTCATGGAGCACCTGGTTTTGTACCCTTGTATACCCTTCAACGGCCAAGTCACACAACATTAACTATAATAATAATGAAATCGCAGTAAGGAACCTTAGACTTGGCACGACTTTGTCTAGATTTCATTACTTTTTAGAGATAAACAAGCAGCTCCATCGAGACCTGGCTAGTTTTTTACAGAATGTTTTTGGTGGGATTTCACTTCTTTTTGTAGAAACGTGGGCATGTTGATTTATTTCATTAGATTTTCTTATTGGAAACAGTTTTTTAATTTGTGTAATGTTCGAGTAGAATAAAGTTAATCGTTCAACTATTTCTTCTTGTTGAATTGTAAGTATAAGTATAAAAGCCAATCTAGTCTTATCCAGAGTTTCCTTTAATTTTATTTATATGCGTATTATAAGCAGAAGGGGAGGCATTCGCCCAGCAGTAGGACGCTATAGGCTAGATTAAATTAGAAGATGTGTCCCACTACGCTGGATTTCTGCAATGACAGTCGATATTTTTATGTACTAATAGTAGAAGGGGGCTCTAATACAGCTGAGACCAGTTAAGGGTTCTTCATCAGATACTTCAGACCTTCGATTTTTGACATCAAATGAAGCGGTTGAATATTTTTTGTAAGGGCGGTATATGTCGATCTATAATAGTTTGGTTGGGCTCTTGTGTTTTCTAATCAGGGTCACCAGGTACTCCAGATCTTCGATTATCCTAGTTTTTATAGTTTTCCCTTTATGTGGCCATTAAACCCTAACTCTGTACCAAATTTCAGCTCTCTGAGTTTATGGGAAGTACTAGTTCTATTAGGGCTCTTGTGTTTTCTAATCAGGGTCACCAGGTACTCCAGATCTTCGATTATCCTAATTTTTATAGTTTTCCCTTTATGCGGCCATTAAACCCTAAGTCTGTACCAAATTTCAGCTCTCTGAGTTTATAGGAAGTACTAGTTCTATTAGGGCTCTTGTGTTTTCTAATCAGGGTCACCAGGTACTCCAGATCTTCGATTATCCTAGTTTTTATAGTTTTCCCTTTATGTGGCCATTAAACCCTAACTCTGTACCAAATTTCAGCTCTCTGAGTTTATGGGAAGTACTAGTTCTATTAGGGCTCTTGTGTTTTCTAATCAGGGTCACCAGGTACTCCAGATCTTCGATTATCCTAGTTTTTATAGTTTTCCCTTTATATGCCCATTAAACCCTAACTCTGTACCAAATTTCAGCCCTCTGAGTTTATGGGAAGTACTAGTTCTATTAGGGCTCTTGTGTTTTCTAATCAGGGTCACCAGGTACTCCAGATCTTCGATTATCCTAGTTTTTATAGTTTTTCCTTTATGTGGCCATTAAACCCTAACTCTGTACCAAATTTCAGCTCTCTGAGTTTATGGGAAGTACTAGTTCTATTAGGGCTCTTGTGTTTTCTAATCAGGGTCACCAGGTACTCCAGATCTTCGATTATCCTAGTTTTTATAGTTTTCCCTTTATGTGGCCATTAAACCCTAACTCTGTACCAAAATTTCAGCTCTCTGAGTTTATGGGAAGTACTAGTTCTATTAGGGCTCTTGTGTTTTCTAATCAGGGTCACCAGGTACTCCAGATCTTCGATTATCCTAGTTTTTATAGTTTTCCCTTTATGTGCCCATTAAACCCTAACTCTGTACCAAATTTCAGCTCTCTGAGTTTATGGGAAGTACTAGTTCTATTAGGGCTCTTGTGTTTTCTAATCAGGGTCACCAGGTACTCCAGATCTTCGATTATCCTAGTTTTTATAGTTTTCCCTTTATGTGCCCATTAAACCCTAACTTTGTACCAAATTTCAGCTCTCTGAGTTTATGGGAAGTACTAGTTCTATTAGGGCTCTTGTGTTTTCTAATCAGGGTCACCAGGTACTCCAGATCTTCGATTATCCTAGTTTTTATAGTTTTCCCTTTATATGCCCATTAAACCCTAACTCTGTACCAAATTTCAGCCCTCTGAGTTTATGGGAAGTACTAGTTCTATTAGGGCTCTTGTGTTTTCTAATCAGGGTCACCAGGTACTCCAGATCTTCGATTATCCTAGTTTTTATAGTTTTTCCTTTATGTGGCCATTAAACCCTAACTCTGTACCAAATTTCAGCTCTCTGAGTTTATGGGAAGTACTAGTTCTATTAGGGCTCTTGTGTTTTCTAATCAGGGTCACCAGGTACTCCAGATCTTCGATTATCCTAGTTTTTATAGTTTTCCCTTTATGTGGCCATTAAACCCTAACTCTGTACCAAATTTCAGCTCTCTGAGTTTATGGGAAGTACTAGTTCTATTAGGGCTCTTGTGTTTTCTAATCAGGGTCACCAGGTACTCCAGATCTTCGATTATCCTAGTTTTTATAGTTTTCCCTTTATGTGCCCATTAAACCCTAACTCTGTACCAAATTTCAGCTCTCTGAGTTTATGGGAAGTACTAGTTCTATTAGGGCTCTTGTGTTTTCTAATCAGGGTCACCAGGTACTCCAGATCTTCGATTATCCTAGTTTTTATAGTTTTCCCTTTATGTGCCCATTAAACCCTAACTTTGTACCAAATTTCAGCTCTCTGAGTTTATGGGAAGTACTAGTTCTATTAGGGCTCTTGTGTTTTCTAATCAGGGTCACCAGGTACTCCAGATCTTCGATTATCCTAGTTTTTATAGTTTTTCCTTTATGTGGCCATTCAACCCTAACTCTGTACCAAATTTCAGCTCTCTGAGTTAATGGGAAGTACTAGTTCTATTATGATGATCATGAGTGAGTGAGTGAGTGAGTGTGTGTCATAAATGCGAAACTTTGCTTTCGCTTAACTTCGGAACTAAATGACCTACAGACTTGAAATTTTGGATTTTAAGTATGTGATTATAGCTTACTAGATGACGAAAATTTCTGCGTTCTGGTCTTATCCGGAGGTTCTCAAATAGGGGCCTGAAAATGCGGCGAAATGGTTCCAGTAAAGGATGGTACGGCAGTGTTTGCTTCGCGCTCGACCTGGCGGGGGCACTGCCGTGCCCCCAGATTAAGCTATCGACATGTGGACTAAGTTTTGATTTTATATTCCAAGTAATAAAAAAAATATCACGGAACTACTACTTTTGAACGAAGTTCCGTGATATTTTTTTCAAGCCGTTTAGGCTGCAGAGCGTGCCAAAGAATTATACATACATACATAAACCCTAACAGTATGTGTGTACATAGTACATAGAAACATACATACACTCAAAAAACATAATCCTCCTTCTGGGTCAGTCGGGGAATAACTGTCTCTCCTTTGGAAACTTGTACACGGGCCTTCTCAATTTCAATATATTTTCCACTTCGAATAAGCACCAGACTGATAAATATCTACAGTACAATTTTTACAAATGAGCGAGTTTTCTAATTTTGTTACAAGATTTTTATTACAAATTAAATTTTTCGCCTGGTAACTCACTTTTGAAGAGGAAATAATTACTTATTATTTATTTACTTACAAGAAGTTGAAAAGAATATTAGTACTCTTTTTTTGTATGTATGATACCACTATTAAATGGTGTGTTTAATAATGGTCGAGAAAGTTGCGAGTCGCGAGCCATTATCGAAAAAAAAGAAAGAAAAAGAAAAAAAGGAAAAGGTTTATTTTAATATTCACTTGTGATGAAGATATGGGCAACGTTTTCCTAATTCAAGTATCTAACTAATAATAAAAGGCGGCGAAGTGCGACTCGGATTCGCGCACTAAGGGTTCCGTACCCTCAACACAATAAAAAAAATACTCTTTTCATCTCCCACGCTCGGAAAGTTTGCTGTTACTAGTAACTTACGATCGTGTAAAGGCCGGATTTAAACTATCTGAATTTTTGTGCGCTTCGAAATTTGAACGCGACGCCGGGACAGTCTTTCCCGCGCCCTATGGTGTTTAAAAAGAAAAAAACACTGGCCGTTTAAGTAGATGCCAGATCCCGACGGAAAATAAAACCTCATTCATAGTTCGTTTACACGCGTATTTTCAGCGAAAGCGATTGTTCGTGCCCATTCTCTATACAAAACTGTGAATGTAAATGGTGCATAAGCATCTTTTAAAAAGATAAAGTCATGGAATAGAACATTAAGAAACGCGGTTTCTTTTTATAGTCTTTTCAATATTTTGTAGACATATTTATTTTATAATACCAGTAAATAAAAAAAATGCTTCGCTTCTGTTTTATCAAATAGATAATTATGTTTTGGTTTGTTAAATACATTTTTTCAAACGATATTTCTAATTTCATTTTTTATCTCCTAGAAATTTTTAATTTATAAAATAAAAGTTCAGAACGCACCCGGAAAAAAAAAAATCTTTTATTTACATTATTTTTGTGTCTGGATAAATAAACTTCAGGAAATTATTAATAAAACGAATGGTTTTAATTCCAACGAAGCTCAAAACTTTAGTGCGGCAGCCGTAACTTCAGTAAAATATGCTTTTAAAAGGAACTTATTTGACTCACATGTTTTGCCTGTAAGTAGTTGTCTATAGAGTTTTTCCCGCTTGGCTAACAAAATCATTTCCTCGCTTCTGTGAGATGAAAAGTTTTGTGTTTCGCACGAATGCAATATTATTTGCGTCTCGTGCTTCTGAATACCTCGCTACGCTCAGGTTTCTTTTTTTGAACCACTCGCTACGCTCGTGGCTCAATTTTAGAAACCTTCGCTAGCTCGGTTTTCAATACTAAGCACTCGCCGCAAACAATAATTTTGCATTCTTGCATAACAAATAACTATTGTACAGGCCCTCGGTACGTGAGTCTGACTTATGCTTGACCATTTTTTTATTATGTCATTGTGTAAGTAAGTTTGATGCTTGTGTGTTTAACCGTTTTTGCGATGAAGCGAAAAGTATAACAACACGTAGAACCCCCCTTATTTTTTATTATTATTTAATTTGTATGTGTTGAGTAATCCGTCATAATAACACATGCATAATCTGTGAAAAATTCAACTGGCTAACTATTACGGTTCCAAAGATACAGCCCTTTAAAGTTAGCACAGACAGACAGACGGACAGACAGACAGCGTAGGCAGAGTAATAGGGTCCCGTTTGGCACCCTTCGGGTACGGAACCCTAAAAAAACCTGTAGGTATGGGTAAGTGTATATGGCCAACATGGCCATGCCATGTGGGTATGTAGGTAAATTTCTCTACAATCAGTACCTACTAATAATGGTTCTATTGTGCGTGCTAGTGACATGGATGATTTAGGTACATCAATGTACATCCAATCTGACAAACGATGCACTGTAATCACAAGCTTTCTGTGCTAATAGGATTGTCACCGCATGACTGAAATACAGGGTGTTGTTTTGTAAAGAGACACCCGATTCAGGGGTGATTATTTACACGATACTGAAGCAAAAAAATATATATGTCAGTGAAAAATACCCAAAAGTCCTTAAGGCTGGAAGATAGCAGCGTGGCGGGAAATTCAAAATTTTCACAGTTTTTTACATTTTGTAGCCAAACTGAGCTATTTTAGTTCAGCGATTTTTCGTTCGCGGCAATAACATAGTATTCTTTTCATTACTGTAAACAACAGAACAACAATAATTCAGCCGATTATGTGTTCTGGTCTACGACAAGTTTTTTGGGCAGAGCCACTGCTTCGCTTTCAGTTTAGCTACAAAATGTAAAAAACTGTTCTCTTTTTCTCCACTGATGGCGCTCATAATACGGCACTATAACGGCAGTCAGTTGAAATTTCAATCTGTGTTGCTAACGGTACGACAAATTACCGTAAACTGTAATAATCATAACCAGAAACACAATTCATTGCTTGCAAATTTTATCGCATCACGTAGTTAATGTCAGTATCCTACCTACCTATTCTATATTTATCCAAAACCATTTATGTTTTTGCTTTCAAGAATAAAAATTGCAAATATATGACACGGCATTTTTACCGATTGAACATGGCAAGCCTGATTCTTATCTGTGGTGTTTGTGTATCTTTAGTATTAGTACTTTCTAATCTGTGAATCTGTGGAAAAAAGCGTTATTTGACTGCCGTTATGTAGCCGTATTTTCTGCGCCATCTAGCGAGCATTTTAAAATTAGCTTTTAACTGTCAGTTGAAAACGGCTCATTATACTAACGCTTGCGGCCGCACGGGCGCCACATCGCGCTGCGCTTTGGCAAAGCGGGGGTGTCCGCACGTCGCGGTTATTATAGAACAACTTAACAACAGGTAATTTGTCCATGAAAACAATTTTAGAAAAAAAAAAACTTATTTTTAGTTTCAAGCGTTACTCAAAGTATCGTCCCTGAGTCGGGTGTCACTGACTGACCAAAACAACACCCTGTATATGGGGTAATTTTTGACCTTATCTTGGCCGACGAAGCTGAGAGGATGGTAGGTATGAAGGTAGGGGTCTTTTTGCTAACCTACTAAAATGATAACATTTGAAAAAAAAAATTTGAAAGAAACAATTTTTATTCTTTAAACTGAAAATAACTAGTGGTTCGCCCCGAACTATGAACTCGCGGCCCCATATCTCAGTAACCCCTCGACCGATTTGGCTCATGTTCGAACTCTTGGCCTCAATTACCTGCCTACCTAATTTCATCACGATCCGACTAAATTTACTCAAGTTGTCGTCGAACGAACATTCATACATACGTACATACATACATACATACATACATACATACATACATACATACATAAATACATACATACATACATACATACATACATACATACATACATACATACATACATACATACATACATACATACATACATACATACATTTATACATACATACATACATACATACATACATACATACAAACGCCGGATTGTTCCAGTAGACTCGAAGAACTTCGCTCGCTCGTTCAAAAAATTAAAAAATCGTTTGTGTTTTTGGATTTAGGTACCTAGTTCAAACACATGATTGAAAAATATGCTTTTGTGCATTTGTAATTTTTTTTAATTTATTTGCACGCTGACGCTTGACGTGCTTTGCGGCTTCATTTTGAGATTTAAGTCGAGAAAACCAGGTTTGTGATAATAATCACGAAAAATATGCTTATGTCCACAAAACGACTCAAAAAACCGGGTAAAATCTCAAATCTTCAGTTTTTATATCGGTTGGTATGTTGCAGGTCAGCAAGCTATGGGCGAGAAAAAGTTTTTTAAAAAGTTTTGGACGTAGCCACCTAGATTTATCAGTATTTTGGTCTACTGTTTATAAGTTTAATTGTATACCGTTTTTTCAGGCAACAATAACAAAATTAACCTCGTTGCTGCTAGATAGGTACTGAAGTCAGATAATTTTCACCCATAAAGAAAACTTCCTAGAGTTTCCTCTGGTGTAGGAAGGAAATGAATTTATGGATGACCGTGGGTCGTCCATAAATTCATTATTTGGAAGCCCATTTTCATTCATCTCAGCGTTATGCTTACTGCAATGCAAACACTTTTCCGTTTAGCAGCTACTAGCTTTTGCCCGCGACTTCGTCCGCGCAGGCTTTTTTATCTCGTGAGTTTTTCTGTTGTTTTAATGGTTATTCTGCTATTCGAGGCGGAGAGGAATCCAAAAAATCTAAAATCATAAAAATCGGTCCACCCGTTCTCGAGTTATAAATGGTGTAACTAACACGGCTTTGTTTTGTGTGTTGTGTCCTTGGCAGCAAGGAGAAATAAACTTGACATTGTTTTATATATTAAGATTTATAATTAAGATTTTTATTTATATATTAGAGTGCGGCAAATCGAAACTTGTTTGTTGCGTATAACTCGTACCTATATCACGTGCGGCATGCGTAGGTAGCTACTTAGTCGGAAAAATGCGTGGTATTCCGTCGATTTTCTGTTTATTTGTTCAGGGCTGTTTAGTTAGGGCAACTAACCGGCAATATCAAGAGGAGAAGGAAACTATCCGCTACCGGTTCTAGGTAAGTAAATTATAGACTTTCTTGTAGAGCACATTTAGTTCTTTCTAAAGCACTTACCCGTGCTAGGAAAACATTTAAAGATTAATTATGAGGTTCAACAATTTGTTTTTATTTTTTTTTATTTTGAATGTATGTAAATGTGCTAGTCTAGTAGCTATATACCAGCTCGCTTGGCTAAGGCTGGCGTATCCATGGGTTTATAACTCTAGCTATACCGCTCTATGTCAAACAAAAGAGTGAGATGCACATAGTTATAACCTCCTTAAGGGTTGACGATAGCAACGTGGCGGGAAGTTCAAAATTTTTACAGTTTTTTACATTTTGTAGTTAAACTGAGCAATTTTTGTTCAGCGATTTTTCGTTCGCGGCAATAACTATTCTTTTCATTATTGTAAACAAAAGAACAACAATAATTCAGCCGATTATGTGTTCTGGTCTACGACAAGTTTTTTAGGCAGTGCTACTGTTTAGCTACAAAATGTAAAAATCTGTGAAAATTTTGAATTTCCCACCACGTTGCTATCGTCCCACCTTAATTGCTGCCTAACCCAGCCTTATGCTACGCTTGCTTGGTACCATTAACTATAGGTACCTACCGAGATTATTTGGTTTACCTCTTCAATAAACAAAACCAAATCTTAATCGGCTAATCTAAACGTCTGTGCTCTCTCAAGCATCCTCCAGTGACATAGTACCTACGTATGCAACATAATAGGGTTAATAGGGTAATATGTCAAGTCATTTGTAATAGGAAGTGCCTTGATTCCGGGCACTTCCGGCTTGATTAAACTACGGGTGACTTACTCTTATAATAATAATAAAGCCATTTATTTCCAAAGAGCATTACATGTAGACATTTTTAGATTAACTTGCAAGATAATTTGCCATAAAAATAAAAATTATAAAAAACATTTCATGCTATGTAACGTGATATACTGTCTAGATGGAAATAAATCGGGCAAATAAGCTGTTCATTACCGTACATTAGGTTCAACTACTACTACTAAAATGACTGATAGAATATTTTGACCCGGGGGGTTACCCTTGACGCCATTGCGTTCATATTAACATAGTTTTAAAATTAATTTCTCTTTTACATAATCATAGTCATCCTTTGCTTTTATATGTATACTTCGTAATGTTTTTTCGAAGGTTTTGTACAATAACAATATAAAATGAGTCTTAAATCGTGAAATACCCATAGAATTTTGTAAATTCCGCCGTATTGAAAAACATGCGTCAAGGGTAGAGGGGCTGATGTTATTATGGATGCTTCAAAATGGATGGTTCTGCTCCCGCCGGGTTCACGACAACCCGGAAGACCGTCCAGATTCCCAAACATAGAAGATAACCTTTAGGCCGGCCACATACAGACAGAGTGTTTCCGTGACGGAAAAACAAATGGGGATTTCAAATGCAGCAACTCCCTACAAATCTATGAAAATTCCGGACGGAAAAAAACCGTATGTGTGTGGTAGGTCCATAAACTTGTATGCAGTCACTGCGTTCGGAATTCCGACTCGTCATTTTTTCCGTCCGGAATTTCGTCTGTATGTGGCCAGCCTTATTGAAAAGGTAGGCATTAATAGTCGTCGACTCAAGATAGATCTCAAGTAGGTAAACTCAGAAAAGTCAAAAGCTAATTAATGTCAAGCCTTGGCTAATGTCAATTTCAATCTCAAAATAGTGTCTTTTAATATGCTGACAGCTACCTACTCAAGTTTAACATTAGCCAAGGCTTGACATAAGCATTTGACTTTTCTGAATTCACCTACTAAAGTTTAAAATGTTTATTTATTAGAGAAAAATTAAAAGTTACAGACATGTCAAAACAAAACACACACACACACACACACTCAATACAAAACATCAATATAAAATGTCAAACTGCTACAAAAAAAAAAGAAATCCGCCAACAAAGCGGGAAACCACGTATTGTCCTCATCATATCGAATATTTTTGCCCAAGGAACTATGCCCGGGAAATCAACGGTTTCCGAATTAATGAGGTTCAAAGTCGGACTTAAAAACATTTTTTTTTGCAGAAATGTGCGTAGTATCTAGTATTTAACATTTCTTCTCTAGAAGCCATATAAAAATTTTGAGTATTTCTTGCATAAAACGACGTTAAAATTGCAAAGGTCGTATTCTTAAGATCGGCACCTCGAGAGTAAGTAACAAAAGTTTATATCAACGGTTGCGCATTATGAATTCTCTGGGTTACACATCCATTGCGTGATAATTTGTTTTCCTAAATTATATCCTAAAAAACCAAAATCATTTCCCAGCAATAATTTATCGAAAAAGTACTTTGTTTTGGTGTCTAGTATGACCTTTCGGGTCTGTTGGTGGTCTTTTAACACCCTGTATAATAGATCTCCGCGTTCAGTGCATTGATGTGTAATAACGGTGCTACCAATAATTTACACACGTGAGTGCATGCGTGGGTAATTGCTTACTGCATTGGATAGATATAATAATTAATGTCGGTGCCGGTCGGTGTCTCTATCGGTTATTTTTTTAATTTTTTCCCAAAAATTTAAAAATAAAAACAGCAGCGATAGCGACACACTAGCATACCCACATCGAACAAAAAAAGGAATCCTAGCGTGACTGTACTAAAGATGTAGCCTGTACAATTTGTACATAAACAGGCTGTCCAATGTGTCCCACTAAGTAGATACCTATCAATTCAAAACATAAACAATGAAAAAAAATATACAGAAGCCTTTAATCGCCTATAAAATTAAACCAAATTTTATGATATCCTCCTTACATCCAGTTTTAGTTGCATGAGTTTTAATATGCTGAGCGTCGGTAACACATTTTCATACTGACTCAACGCCAATTGCGACAGCGGGACAGAGGTTACATCTCGGTGCAAGGGGGGTGATAAGGCATTGAAACTCAATACAATACAACTTGCACTAGGTGGAAAAAACAATGGAGCGAAAAAAATATCTGCTGTTTCATAAATTTGGCGCAGTAGTACTGAGTCTACCTTTTGTATGGAACAGCAGATTTTTTTTTTTTTGCCACCCAGTACAAGTTGTTTGTATTGATGAGTAGACAGCCTACTTGACGTTCCGCTATCGAATTCGAGTGCATCCTTTAGTTTAAAAAATAATAGAGCGGTCCAATGAAAGCGCTGGTCCAATGATCGCAACCTTCCCCTATTTTTTACGATTTGCGATTTAGAGTCCAGATAATTGGATAATAAAGGAATGCTCTAGGGCTGGTGGTCATGATGATGGCGATTATTACCTCCTATCAGTTTAAAACCGGGGGAATGCGGAATTCAATTCAGGCTCCTAAATACACCTTAATAGAAGATAGCAGCGTGGCGGGAAATTATAAATTTTCACTGAGCTATTTTTGTTCAGCGATTTTTCGTTCGCGGCAATAACATAGTATTCTTTTCATTACTGTAAACAACAGAACATCAATAATTCAGCCGATTATGTGTTCTGGTCTACGACAAGTTTTTTGGGCAGTGCCACTGCTTCGTAGACCAGAACACATAATCGGCTGAATTATTGTTTTTCTGTTGTTTACAATATAATAATGAAAAGAATACTATGTTATTGCCGCGAACGAAAAATCGCTGAACAAAAATACATCAATTTAGCTACAAAATGTAAAAAAACTGTGAAAAATTTGAATTTCCCGCCACGTTGCTATCATCCCACCTTAAATAGCTTTTAAAGAATCACCTAAGTGTAATACGGTCATAATATTTGACCTAGTTTCGTACACCAATTATTATACTATGTTGCGTAATGCAATGCCGTACTTCTTTCTGTTTTAAAGATTTTTATAAGGTTAAAAAATTCGCTCGGGACAGGACTTGAAGCCGCAACCTCTTGCATACCGTGCAGGCGCTCTACCAATGGCAGCGAACTAAATCCCATAGAATCTGCATTACGTATAAAATCACAATAAAAACTTGTCCCTACAGAAACAAAAGATATCAGCAATAGAACAATACGAAACATCATTTCGAACATACGTCTAATATTCGAATGTCAACCTTATTGCATTAGTGTACAGTTTTACTTTAATTGCATGGACTACGAGCAAATAAGCTCCCAAAGGCAATTTGGGCATCTATTTTTCCAGACACATTTCAGAGTTCTATGTTGTATCTAGTTTTATCCTTGATCGAAGACCAATGGCCAGTTTTCAACTGACAGGTTAAAAGCTGAATTCAAAGCCTTTGGTAGATGGCGCTCATAGGCTTGGCCATACGAGAACCGGGATGTGGCTGTCAAATTTCGCTTACACAGGTTAATAATATCTTCAGAAAAAGCGAATTTTGACAGCCGTGAAAATGGCTCATTGAGCTACTATCGATGCTTTCTGTTCTGCTTTTATTTAGGTATTTCTGCTCGAACAAAGGAAATGTAGCTTTTTTTGCCACTGCGACTGAGTGATGCTATCATGAGATCAATATAGCTTTAGTAACAATAGTAATAACTATAACATAAGACGAGGAACAAAACCTTACTTCCGTTTGCTATGCAAATTTGTTGTTGTAAGAACCTATCAATAGAACTTAGCCTTAACTTTAACTTGAATGTTTGTTTACAGTACCCAGTTTGATTGACCCCGGAAAGGCCTTCTGCTCTTTTAGGGTGGTAACCTTGGACCTTTAAATTACAGGTCCAAGGTGGTTCCAACGGGTAGAACTTAACTACCTTACCTCATGTGCGTTCCAGTTTCGATTCCCAGCCGCTTTCTTGGTAAAAACCGCGCTTTTTCGCTGGGATCAGAATTCTGCATTATGCACCACTAGCTTTTTCCCGCAACTTTGTCCACGTAGACCAATTTTTTTTTTATTGTTACTCTGCGATTTGGGGGCGGAAACAAATCATAAAATCGGTCGAACCTTGAGTTACATCTAAATGGTTTAACTAACCCGAATTTGTTTTAAAAATTATGTTTCTTTTGGTAGACTGTGTTTGTCTGGCAAAACGATCCAATATCCAGGATTTTTTTTTTAATTCTTTTGAATCCTACGAATACAGCACGAAAGATCGTCCGCAAAAAAGGAAAACGAGAAACCTCGGTTAGATGTTCTTTCTTTGAATACACTAACTTTGATTTACTTCTGAATGCCTTTTTAGGAACGAGAATGGGACATTAAAATATGGTGAAGTCTTTCTCACTTGACACTGAGTTTGATAAGCTCCGATAACACTTTCTCTTCAGGTTAATTTTAGATTTATTGCCATCAAATATCCACAGATTTAATTTAAGCAGGTTGTAAATTAATAGGGATGTTGACAGGTTAGTCAAATGAGTACTTAACATTTATAAAAATGGTTGTCAGTTTGAAATTTGGCAAAAAAAGCAACTGACAACCGTAACAGCTGATTAACCGCTGTTAATGTAAGCATTTTGTTTAAAATTAAAAGAAATAAACTAGTTATGTCATGGGTAGGTTGTATGCAGGCGTTGACGCACCGATGAATGCTTCACGCCATAAGATAAGACTTATATCTGACCGTGTCATATCATAGCATATCGGAAGAGAATACCTTGCTTGCGTGTACTATAGGAGCGTATGTCTCCCAATACAAACACTGTCAAAGATAAGACGCAAGACGCGTTCAATTTATGCGCATTCGATTTGGAAAGAAAAAATACCTGAAAAAGAAATAGGTCTCATTCACAGGCTTTAAAAGTACCTGAACCCTAAATTCAGTGAGATTTCAATACCAAAACTACTTTATTATTACTCCGCGAATTTGTGGTTTTGTGCCTATGGATGGTCAGTGACACGAAATCTAATGAGATTATTTATTTATGTCACCGTACATACGCAGTATTTCAACCCCACGCAAAACTTGAAAATAATCTCGAGGATTAAAAAATAACCTTACACCTCTGTGCTTATACTTTGGATGAAAGGGTATGCAATCTGTCCCTGCCCTTTTAACCGCTTGAAGGATCACTTCAAAGTTTCCCAAACTTCAAACATGCATAAATCTAAATTAGCCCTAAAATATTCCGCGGTTAGGTTTAAATTGATTTATGTGCGCTTTCGGCACTGGCAAAGAAACTAGAGGTGTGTAGTTCGCGAATGAATGCTTCGATTGAATGCATTCGCTATATGAAACCTTTCATTCATTCATTCACTACCAATCTTTACATATCACATTCACTCTAGTCCACGTAGTTCATTCTTCAAGAAACATTCTTAAATCTACCACACTAAGAACCAAAATTCTGTAAATCTTTATATATCACATTCATTCTAGTCCACGTAGTTCATTCTTCAAGAAACATTCTTAAATCTACAACACTAAGGACCAAAATTCTGTAACTGATGTGTCTCGCCTTTGTCACCTTTGTCATTCGCGGACTACCGTGAGTCAAAAGATACGTGAACGAACTACTGAGCTTTGAACTATGAATGAGCTGTGAACTATGAATGAACTGTGAACTATGAATGAACTGTGAATGAACTATGAATGAACTATGAATGAGCTGTGAACTATGAATGAACTGTGAACTAAAAGAGTGAACTAGTTCAGTGAAGGAAATGAACTATATCATTCTTTTCTTTTCACTGAAGCGTTTCGCGCACCTCTAAAAGAAACGTGTAGAGTTCTGAGGGTGGTATTCTACAGGGTGCACTCTGAGTCGATAGCGAAACTTTAAGTAGGATGTCTACTGATCAATACAAACAACTTGTACTAGGTGGCGACAAAAATGGAGCGAAAAAAATATCAGCTGTTTCATACATTTGGCGCAGTACTGAGGCGACCTTTTGTATGGAACAGCTGATATTTTTTTCACTCCATTTTTTTCGCCACCTAGTACAAGTTGTTTGTATTGATGAGTAGATTGCCTACTTAAAGTTCCGCTATTGACTTAGAGTGCACCCTGTAGTACGATACTTAAACTCAGTTCAAACTAGAACGCTACCTAAACTCTGTTCAAACTCAGTTCAAAGTAGAACGCTACTTGAACTCAGTTTAAACTCTGTTTAAACTTAGTTTAAGAAGAGTTTAGTAGTGTCGACTGTCGATAAAACAGTGCATGTTTTGATTTGAATATCCTTCCCTTCATATCAAAACGTGCACTGTTTTATCGCCATTCTGAACTCTGTTTAAACTGAGTTTAAGGCTGGAAGATAGCAGCGTGGCGGGAAATTCAAAATTTTCACAGTTTCTTACATTTTGTAGCTAAAATGAGCTATTTTTGTTCAGCTATTTTTCGTTCGCGGCAATAACATAGTATTCTTTCCATTATTGTAAACAACAGAACAACAATAGGTAATTCAGCCGATTATGTGTTCTGGTCTACGACAAGTTTTTTGGGCAGTGTCACTGCTTCGTAGACCAGAACACAAAATCAGCTGAATTATTGTTGTCATTTCGTAGCTAAACTGAGCTATTTTTGCAAAGCGATTTTTCGTTCGCGGCAATAACATAGTATTCTTTCCATTATTGTAAACAACAGAACAACAATAATTCAGCCGATTATGTGTTCTGGTCTACGACAAGTTTTTTGGGCAGTGCCACTGCTTCGTAGACCAGAACACAAAATCAGCTGAATTATTGTTGTCATTTCGTAGCTAAACTGAGCTATTTTTGCAAAGCGATTTTTCGTTCGCGGCAATAACATAGTATTCTTTCCATTATTGTAAACAACAGAACAACAATAATTCCGCCGATTATGTGTTCTGGTCTACGACAAGTTTTTTGGGCAGTGCCACTGCTTCGTAGACCAGAACACATAATCGGCTGAATTATTGTTATTTTGTTATTTACAATAATGAAAAGAATACTATGTTATTGCCGCGAATGAAAAATCGCTGAACAAAAATAGCTCAGTTTAGCTACAAAATGTAAAAAACTGTGAAAATTTTAAATTTCCCGCCACGTTGCTAACGCCCAACCTTAAGTAGCATTCTAGAATACCACCCAAAAACTACAGAATATGGAAAAGAGAAACTTTTGAGGTGTAAAAAAAATCATGGGCTAATAAAATTCTGAATCTCCATACTTTGTTGTTTAAGGGTGGCATTAATAATCGTCAGATCAAGCTCGAGCTCAGAAAACAAAATCACCGACTTGAGTCCTTCAAGCTATACTAGTGCACTATTAATATGCTTACAGATACTCAAGCTCGAGCTTCTGTTCGGTGATTTTGTTTTCTGAGATCACCTCCTTGAGCTCGAGCTTGAGCTGACGACTACAAGGTGTTACAAAAGTACCTACCTAACTTTTTTTACAGTGGTCAACAGGATGTCAAATCTGTAAAAAAAGTTGAAAAAAACAATTTTTATTTTGTAACCTCAAAATTGAAAAAATTACATAACTTTTTTGTTTTTGTTATTAGTTAAAATTTAAAAATATGTTTGTGGGTGTAGGTGCATTAACATAGCTTTGAGTTGTTAAAACATTGTTTCTCCCGCCACATCGTTCACAGTTTATCAATTTAAAAATTAAAGAAAGAGCAAAAAAAAATTTTTGTTGTGATCCCTATCACCGGGTGCTCTTACCCTGTAAAAAGAGTTAGGTACTTTTGTAACACCTTGTAATTTATTAATGCCACCCTAAGTTTATGTGTAATTAAAATTAACGGCGATTAATAGCAAGGCTTTGGATGTTTGAATTTTGAGTCCAAGAGTCCAAATTGTCTTTGTATAGTCAGCCACACGCTAGGATACCCCTTTTTGTTCGATTGGCGCCCTTATGCCACGCGCGGTAAAAGCTGCCATGGGTTATCTGTGACTGTGGCCGACCGTAGCATTGAATTTGATCTAACTAACAAAAATTCAAACTTATATTTTGTATTTTTATACAGTACTTTTTACCGCACAGTATTATAAATTCCCAAAATTGTTGTAACTTGCTATTAGGCCCGCTTTATCCTCAAATAATGTGAGTAAAAATAACATAATTCACAATAATTAGCCTTCAGGCACCCATTTAAATGGGGTAAGTGTCATTTAATTCGGAAGGCAAAGTTTTTTGTTCGAAAGTCCGTTATTGGCTTAATCTTATCTTTAGACAATATTGAGAAACTAATTTCAATATTTTTTATTTTACTTCAGTAGTTTTGTTTTTATGCGCTAAAATGTTTTGTTCCTATGACCGCCAAACAGCGCCAACAGTATGCAGACCGTCGCGTGAAGGTCATAAAACCGTATCTTTGAAACGTTGTAAAATCCAAACTACTGAACCAAAATAAAAAATATTGAAATTAGTTTCTCAATATTGTCTAAATATAAGATTAAGCCAATAACGGACTTTCGAACAAAAAACTTTGCCTTCCGAATTGTCGACCTAAATCTGATTAGGATTTAGGTAGGAATTAGTATACATTAAGGTTGGACGTTAGCAACGTGGAGGGAAATTCAAAATTTTCACAGTTTTTTACATTTTGTAGCTTAACTGAGCTATTTTTGTTCAGCGATTTTTCGTTCGCGGCAATAAAACAGTATTCTTTTCATTATTGTAAACATCAGAACAACTACAGGGTGCACTCTAAGTCGATAGCGGAACTTTATGTAGGATGTCTATTGATCAATACAAACAAGTTTTACTGTGGCGACAAAAAATGGAGCGAAAAAAATATCAGCTATTTCATACATTTGGCGCAGTACTGAGTCGACCTTTTGCATGGAATAGCTGATATTTTTTTCACTCCATTTTTTTCGCCACCTAGTACAAGTTGTTTGTATTGATCAGTAGATAGCCGCTTTCGAATTAGAGTGCACCCTGTATAATTCAGCCGATTATGTGTTCTGGTCTACGAAGCAGTGGCACTGCCCAAAAAACTTGTCGTAGACCAGATCGGCTGAATTATTGTTGTTCTGTTGTTTATACTAATGAAAAGAATACTATGTTATTGCCGCGAACGAAAAATCGCGGAACAAAAATAGCTGAGTACAAAATGTAAAAAAGCTGTGAAAATTTTGAATTTCTCGCCACGCTGCTATCTTCCAGCCTTAATGTGGAATGTGTCGCTGAAGAGCTTTTTGTGACTGTAATTAAATTAAGGTGAGGGTGCAGACTCACTAGCACCAATAAAAATCATCATCTTTTCGCCTTTTTCTATTAAATCACGGTTTTACTCACTTGTTTTTATGTCGGTGTAGCCGACTAGTTTCGGTTCTCATTCGGAGACCTTCTTTTTGCATTTTTTAAATATTGTTTTTACCACGATTTTTGGCTGATAACTTGATGGTTTTTTTTTTCATTGGATTAATTGTTAGGGCTGGAATCCACAAAAGCAAGACGTTCGCTTGTTTCTGCTGTTAACAAAGCTTGAATCTGCAATCATGAATTATTGACGGACGGATTGACAAAAGCAATTTCTGTCAATGACATACAAATTGAACGCAAGCTTGATTCCAGAGGGGAGACGGAGCTTGAAATACATTATAATTCGTTTTTTTTTTAACATGATTGATCTTAGGCTTAAAATTTTTTTTGGTGTTAGGTACACACGACATCACGTAGACCGTTACACGCTAGCAATCTATTCGGTTACGTTACGGGCGACTTTACAACAAAAGTGTACAGTCTGACGTGCCGTCGTGTGTACGAATACTGTTTAACTGTCCCTTTTCATTTGTTTTAATTACTATACAATTGATTTTTAGGTAGGTACTAGTCCCTACACCACACTTCTGGTACAGCTTTCATCTGTCCTTTGATTATTTTGTCTTTTGTCTTCACAAAAATAATATTTTTTCTCCGTTTTCCGCTCTAAACTAATGTTTTAGGTATCAATCTGAAAGTCTAGCTGTCGATATTTATTTATACGCGTTTCTTGTACCTACATCAATGTCTTGTATAATCAATCACTGTCTCAGTTAGGCTTCAGTATCGAAAGCAATTCATTGTCATTGTAAGGGGAGTTATAAAATCATTTGACGATTCATACAGTGTC
The DNA here is from genome assembly GCA_949319315.1 of Zelleria hepariella. NCBI lineage: Eukaryota > Metazoa > Arthropoda > Insecta > Lepidoptera > Yponomeutidae > Zelleria > Zelleria hepariella. The sequence continues at coordinate 11,714,083 of OX439394.1, forward strand.
TAATAGCATGTTGTTGAGTTAATTATTATGGTGGGCAAAATTAAATTGAAATTGAAATAAAAATAAAAAAATCGGGCTAAAAACGGTGTTGGCACAGAAAAATAAACAAAATAAAAATAAATTATAACACTTCGTCATTAAAATATTCACAAAACAAACATACTTAATACTTAAACCCTAAAATGGATTTAGCTCAGTGTAATGCCGTCTGAAACGGTCTTCAGTAGGTACTGATTTTCAGCTAACCCCATGCCACTGATTAACTTTTACATTATTATTACATTTTAAAACATATTTTCAAACAGACAGATTTACCCAGGTGGCGCATTAAAATATCAGTTTTTTTTTTTTTTGTAAAAGGAGGAAGTCGTGGCTCAGGAATATCAGAATAGATGGAGGTCGCCAGCTTAAAAGAACTGATCTCTATTTCTTACCAAGCGAAACTTCTTACTTACTTCCTTTGGCGCTACAACCCTTTATGGGTCTTGGTCTCTCCAACGATCTTCTTCCATTTCGCTCTGTCTCTGGCCGCCGTTTTCCAAGATGTTTTCTTGCCTATTCGCCGTAGATCTTCCTCGAAACAGTCCTTCTAACGCTTGCTGGGTCTTCTTAGGGGTCTTTTTTGTTGCGGAGTCCACTTTTTAACGGCCCTGGTGTCTTCTTCTTTTTCTTCTTTTTCTTCAACCTAAAGCCACCCAATGCTGAGTGTAGGTCTCTTCCATTGCACTCCATTCTTTACGGTCTTGGGCCGGTCAGGTTATAGCCCGAAGAAAGTGGAAGTGGGCGGGCCATATATGTCGTAGACAAGACCACAGATGGGGTAAAAGGGTACTGGAGTGGAGACCCAGAACAGGTCGTAGAAATGTGGGCAGGCAACCGATGAGATGGACCGACGACCTGGTCAAAGTGGCAGGAAAAGACTGGATGAGAAAAGCCCTGGTGTCAATTGTCATCAATTCTTTCCTAGTTGCCTATCCATCTAAGTCTTTGTTATTTGCAAAACCTGACTGTCGTTTATTTATGAATCCTTGTAATTCTTGATACCTTGGTAAACATTGCAGAGAATAGAAATATAACGGCTTGGTAACCTCCATTAGTGGAGAAGCACAATAAGAAGATTAAATTAGGATTGATTTTAAAATAATGCCTCCGAAACAGCTGCATCTGAGTGATAATTTTACCCACCTAGTAAGACGTAGTTCCGATAATGAATCATCTACAACAAAATACCTTGGTACAGTCGGCCACAGTCTCAGATACCCCTTTTTGTTCGATTGGCGCCCTTATGCCGCGCGCGGTAAGAGCTGCCATGGGGTATCTGAGATTGTGGCCGACCGTACAACTGCAATACATCCAAGAATGCAAAAAAAATATTTTGAAAATCTCTTCAGGGTTTTAGAACGTATGCATACAGTAGTTTTATTACTCGCCGTACTCCATTTTTCTACTTGAAAGTCGGCTACAGCATCTCGCAAAGAAATTCTCAAAAAGCGCGTCGACTATTAATTAACGTCGTGTGAACGGGCCCTTAGATCAGTGATGTTACGTCACTCAGTGCAGTGTACATTCAGGCGAAAGATCGATAGGCTGTTTCAGTGCCCGCCACAGTGACTGATTGCTTCTGACACTGTTAAAGTAAAGAACCATGTCAAAGAAACTTAAACCTTCAGCCGAATTTCCTTCAGGATCGGCGACACGCTAGGATACCCCTTTTAGTTCAATAGACGCCCTTATGCCGAGCGCTATAAGAGCTACCTTGTGGGATTTTAAGATTTTCGTAGTCTTTTTCTGACGTCATCGCTTACCGTATCGGCTTTGAAACCAATCGTATACTGTGACACGTTCACTTTTTATGATTATTACAAAAAAATTTATTGCAAATGCAATCACAAAAAGCAAAATGCATTTAAATACACAGAAACTGTGACGTTTATTATCTGACATTTCTAAAATAATACTTCTCAAAGTTGGCTTCTTTCATTATTTTACTCCCTTATAAGTTCTTTCTGCATTCCTGCTCCGTGTATATAATAATGTTATTTTCATCTTTCAGGCTCGGAAAGTATGGTGTTACTGTGTACGTAGTATCAGAATACAAAAGTCATTTTTGCGCGCTTCCAAATTTGAACGCCCTAATGGCGAAAGTATAAAAAGAAATAAAGGAGCCCTATTTTGTAAGTATAAAAAAATACATCATTTAACTCATATGATGTCACTAGCAAAGAAGGAAAATCATTTCACTAACCTTTATGTAGATACTTACGTAGCTGTCTATTGTTTTTTGGTGCATCTAACAAAACTATTTACTCGCTCTTTGATATTAAAAGTTGTTTGTTTCGCACGGATGCAAAGTATTTGCGACTCGTGCTTATGAATACCTCGCTACTCTCAGGTTTCTTTTTTTGAAGCACTCGCTATGCTCTTGACCTAGCTCGCTATTAAATACAAGCACTCGCTGCAAACAGTAGTTTTGCATCCTCGCATAACAAATAACCATTATCTCGACTCAATCGGATCCACTGCTTTCGAAAACTTTGGTTCGTAGAAACTAAGTAGCTTATCATTATAATAAAGAAATGATGTGCAGACGACAGATAATAAAACAAGAAACAAGTGTTTACGCGCCCTTCTTGATGTCGTCACTTCCTTTGAGCGTTGAATGAGGAATCGGTCGCATGAGCGAGCGCCCTTATTTTTTATGGAAAAAGTACATTTCCCCCTTTTATGCCCAAACTGTGCCATACACACGTTACTATGCTTGCTTGAGTAATTGACACTTTATTCGTGTCATAATAGCTATGAATAACACAGCGCAAACTGAAGTGATTGTAAATTGAGTGTTGTTACACACAATTTATTAGTAGATATGAAAGCATCCTATTATCCGTGTCACAGAGGAAAAAAAGAATCCGTTTACTAAAGTTTCAGTACAAATATCTACAAATCTCTACCACATCATACAATTTTATTACATACATTCCGAATATTTTTTGGCCTAGTCCTAAATAAAGACATCTTTTCTTTCTTTAAATTAATTGGTTTCAGTGAAAGTCATATTTTACTATACCTAAAAACCTGAAATGTCAACATGAAGCTTAGATTTCGCAAGAAATAATATACTGTTTTTTGCTACACGTACACCATGACCCCGTGAAACCACTGTTATCCTAGGCCACGTCAAGATGTACGAGCTACGCTATTTTAGGAGAGTCCTTTTTGCCAAGTGTCTTTTGAATAGCAGCCAACTTATCCAATAAATTCTGTTTTTGTAACAATTTTTGGGCCTTGGAAGGAATGTGTGAGCGATGTAATGCTTTGCATGGATATTTATTGCACAATTAGGTGGAAAAGGGCAATATTATGCTTTCCTAAAGTCATGTTTGTCTCACATTTTTCATATTTTTGCGTTCCTCTTTCGCCAAACAAAACTATTATTTTGAAGGTGTTTACATGTGTATGTTAGTGTTACATTAACTCTGATGCTAGTGGCAACCATGGACTTTTGTTTTTATAATAATTTAAAATACTTATGTACATTCTTGTAAAACGTCAATGTTAGGGGGGGGGGTCATCGTATGAGGTAGTGGCCACCCCTGGTGTCAGAGTTAAAATGAACGTCAATGTTTATAACCTGATTCATATCTGAACGTAACGTTTTTTTTTTGGTCCAGATTTAACACAAATTGCATAATTTTTCACATTGCATTAAATTGTCGCTGCTTTAACAACAAATTTTACTTTTTTCTGCTCTTATTATCCTGCTCCACGTCCCGATCAAAGTTCGATACGATCTTTCGTGCTAGTCCACCCGATAATAATAAATGACATTTTATTGTACCTACGGACCATTTGGGTGCCCTTCCAATAAATTCAAAGGAAAGCTCAAACCGCGGGCATAAATAACATTTTACCTTCTGACGGGTCCGTCCCAATTGATTTGTTCCCTTGAGCTTGGTGCGCAAAGATAGGCTGTTCCTTTCCACAATATTGCTAGATCTTTAAATACAATATTCTTTGACACGGTACGGTCGGCCACAGTCTACGACACCCCATGAATTTTTTTTTTTTATTGTTTTTGCTTTGTGTACTTAATGCTATGTTTGTGATTTTTTAAATTTTTTTGAACGAGCGAGCGAAGCGAGCGAAGTTCTCCGAGTCTACTGGAACAATCCGGCGTTTGTATGTATGTATGTATGAATGTTCGTTCGACGATAACTTGAGTAAATTTTGTCGGATGGTGATGAAATTTGGTAGGCAGGTAAATGAGGCCGGGGAAAATTTTTAAGTTTGAACATGAGCCAAATCGGTCGAGGGGTTACTGAGATATGGGGTCCCGAGTTCACAGTTCGGGGCGAACCACTAGTTATGACATTTTTAGTAGCATGAATAAATTACTTTTTCAACCTTAATTGTTTCACTAGTGTCTCCATCTAAAGAAAAGCTCCTTGTTAGTTAACTTATGCCCTTTCGGAGGTTTACTCTTATTGTGTTCCAAGTTTTGGCCAAAATTGTGGGCAGATGCTCCTTTTGTTTTCACGCGGAAACTTTCACTGATTTGACTTTGATTTCCTTTTTATTGAAATATCTGGGTCGTGGTTTTGCGGCCATTGGCTTTTGTGTCACAGGTGTCATCGGGCATCGTCGAATCCTATTTTTTATTTTATAAATCGAAAATATAGACAAATAATTTGAATATTTTCTTAATTTTTTATGTAAATATTTTTTTATTAATTATTTAAAATTTCTAAAAGTTTTGTGTATGACGTCACCACTGGCATTATGTACTTAGTTCATTGCATTAAATTATGCTTTTAAAAAATTAAAATATGTTGACGTTTGACAAATGTCAGTGTCAAGTCAACAAGAGTTGTGTGTTTTGACAGTTGTTGTTGTTAACGAATGTATTTTTTTAAATATTAAAATGTGTAGGCAATGGAACTACCGCATTAGAGCCTATGATGACGTCATCGAAAGAAAAATGAAGTAAACATTTTTGGCGGAAATATTAATAATCCGTTTTAATTTTACTTATTTAAACCCCTAATATTATAGTAATCAGTATCCCTATTCCCCGAAATGGTTTTCAATTTACGACAGTCGATGCCTCACTGATCAATGCCCATTGGCAAGGTTCTTGTTAAAACTTTATTTATGATTTTGATTGTGGTTCTGTTTTGCTATTGAATTTGAAACAGTGATCAAATGGACTTCGCCTGTTAGCAGACCTTTCAATCTATCGCAATCCCTTTCAATTTTACGTTTGAAGAGTGATGACAAACTTCACACTGAAAGCAATTCTGCAACACTATGGCCCGGTTTCTGAATTGAGAATTTTGCTAAGCAAATACTTAACTATCGTTCTGTCACGCTCTTTTGTGAGAAATCTGCAGAGACAGGACGATACTTACCCATTTGCTTAGCGAATTTCTCAATTCAGAAACCGGAGTATGGATATTTTAATAAATTTACGCCCCAACAGCTATTAGGTTATTGCTAAACTTTGCGCTAGCAAGTTATCAAGTTTACTTCCTCACAACAAAGCTTTATGGACATCCCTTGAAATCTTGAACCTTTGGCCAACTATTCTTGGCAAAAGTGCCTTGACTTTATGTGAAACCCCAACATTACATCGTCAAGTTTATCTTTCTAAAGTAGCTTCGTAGGAAACGAATTTATTGTGAAGTCAGTGGAAAATTGCCACCCGGTTACTTCGAGCGTTCCTCTACGCCAGGGGTCTCCAAACTACGGCCCGCGAGCCAAATCCGGCCCGCCAGTGCCATCAATCCGGCCCGCGACAGCTTGAGACTAGTGTCATCAATCTGGTCCACGACAGCCAATGTTTTACTGTTAGATAAGATAAGATAAGATAGATAAGATAAACTTTTATTAAATTGCCATAACACAAGTACAGGGTGGCTAAATTAAAAAGATATAAATTAAAAACTAAGTGGTCGTTATGTGTCATGGCAATGAAAAGGTTTCTGAGCTCAGCGTGTGCTACAGATATTGCATAGCAACGACCTGTAGCGCTGGTTTTCAGTCAGAACCTAAGGAGTTCAATGACGAGACGAGCTCCAAACGATAAGTACATTAGAAACTATTTGCACTTTTACCATTACAAATTCCTAAATTAACAAACAAAAATCTGTTAAATTAAACATAAATAAATAACAAATTAAAATAACTACTGTTGTTACTATTGCTGTGATAAGTTGAATGGAAGAAAACACAGAATGATAAATACTCTGTTTTTGCAAGGTAAAACTTTACGACAGATATGATGACGCACAAAACTTAAGTATCTAAGCTTAAGCATATTAATAACTAACAAATAATTTGGAAATTTATCCCACTAATAAAAAAAACACCATTAAATAGTACCTACCTAATCGAAATGCAAAATAACACACAATCAATATACCTAATTGAAATGCAAAAAAGCCTATGTTTGCTTCGGTGCGCAGAAAAGTTAAAATTGTTTTGGCCCTCGGAACATAGCGAAAAAATATTATGGCCCTAAGGCTTCAAAGTTTGGGGACCCCTGCTCTACGATCATAGTGAAGTAATCCAGGCTTAGATATGCCCGCGGCCTTGTACGGTCAGCGACAGTCTAGGATATCCCATGGTAGTAGCTCTTATCGCGTGCGACTTAAGTGTTTTTTTTTTTAAATAAAATTCTATCAAAACTTAGGTTCTTCACACCCTTAAACCGCATGGTTTGTGTGGGTGTTGCACATTGCTCCTTAACGTCTAGATAAACTTAGTTCGAGTTAGCTTAGCTATAAGTAACAATAGTAAAATATTTATTGATAGGTAGTTTTCGCAGTGAGTCAATCGAATAAAATTGGATATCCGGCGTGTCGCTAACCCTACAATTCTACATACTATTGCTTGGCACCCAAAAGTAGCTAAAAGTTATAAGAATCACTGCTTAGATCATGTAAGTTGTTATGGTATAAATATCAAAGTCACTCGAAATATTTGCGGATTCTAGCAAAAGCTCCGAACCGACACTAAATGCTCAACTGTAATTTTTACCTTTATTGAGTCAGAAGGACATTGATTTTTTCAAAGAGGAATATTATAGGGATGTTAACTAAGGCCTTCGCATCTACGTAATGAGATGATTTATACAGCGTCCAGTGGCATCTTCACTCACACTAGATGGGTGAAGAGACCACTCGCCACTGCAGTGCCTGGGATATTGCTTTAGATGGAGTAGGCTTGCCCAGCACCTATACCATCCTGAGTCCACAGCACAGATTACAAAAACTTCACAGGAAAGACAAGTCAATACGTGTGGAGCCAACTAAGCCGCGGGTTTTCTCACGATGTTTTTCCTTGTGGTATTGCTACTATATCTACCGAATATTTTGTTATTTCTGTCCTGTCCGTCCAACGGTTGTCTGGCAGAGATCGCTCTCTTAGCGATAAGACCACCAATTGTATACATTCTAATTAGTTTAAAATAAACAATGTAATTTATATTTGGTGTACAATAAAGCGTATCTATCTATCTACTACAAATTCACAAATGTACGTAACTCACAAATCTATGACTTGTTTAATAGGGGTGTTATAGACTTGACAAGTTTAATTTTCTATTGGTTTTAATTATACCGTGGAAGAAGATTACTACCCATTATAATATAGTTGAATGTATCTGATATATACAAACCACGTATTTATAATGTAGCTCTATTCTTATTATCTCCCTACACAACACTAGAAAAATCGACATTGATTTTCCTTATTTTGCTAAACCCTTAGAGAGTTGTCCCACAAAACGATCCTTCATAATATACAGTTTTTAAGGACCTCGCAAATTACGACTGAATATGAACTGTAAATTTTCACACACAAGGTAGTTTTTCCCTTAGATTCAGCGAGGCAAACCCATACGTTATCGGTTTCCATTTTCCAATTGATTAGCAACATTTTCCCTGTGATTTATTATATTTCAGCGTAGACACAAACTAAAAACGCCGAAAGTATGTTTGTTATCGTTCCTCTTCACTAAAAATCCACTGCCCTTGTCATCTGTCAAAAACAAAATGGGTTTTTGAAAACTAAAGGTTGGAAAATTCACACAAAATGGCGAGACCGACTCGTACTTGCAGTAACGCATGTCAGCAGTAACATTATAGAGGTTCAAACAATCGTAAATCCTAGGGCACTCACTGTTACCGTAGGTACTTCTTAATTTGGTTTGTTTAGCGGCGTAAAAAAGAAAACGGATGGGTTTATTTTTCAATTCGGTTTTCATTGAATGATCGAGAGTTTTAGACAGGCGGTAGCGTGTCAAGCCAGGTTCAAGAAAAAGGAACTGGTGACGCAGCACCCGTGTGCTATATTACAGGAACAGGAACCATTTGGAGCCACTTTTGACCCCCTAATAACTAAAACTCTATTCATCACAAACACATGAAATTTTGTGTATTTAGTCAAACCCCTTAGATTAACTACCACCTAAAATTTTCAGGATTACCTACCGAACTTCGCACCCATTTAGATCTCAATTCTTTTGTCAGCGAAGTAGATAACCACGCGGATATTTTAAATTGTGAACTTGGCTCCCATATTCACATTTATGTTTTTGTTTAATTTCACCTAACCACCTCGGACACCTGGCTAGACGTACCGATGGCAGACGGACAAAGTCTATTGCAGAATAGCGACCCCGAGAGGGAAGATAGGTAGACCACCAGCCAGATGGTCTGACGAACACCCACTGCTGAGTAAAGGCCTCTTCATTGTTTTCGCCGGAAAACAGTGGTTGCACCTGGCACAGGATTGTGGTAGATGGCGTGACAATGAAGAGGCCTTTACTCAGCAGTGGGTGTTAACAAGCTGATGTTGACGATGATGATGATGATGAACCACCTACGGAAGGGCTCAAAATGTCGCTTTGCTACTGTACGGTCGGCCACAATCTCAGATACGCCATGGCAGCTCTTATCGCGCGCGGCATAAGGGCGCCAATATAACAAAAAGGGGTATCTGAGACTGTGGCCGACTGTACCTAGTCATTATTTGCACAACCTCAATAAACACTCTGGGAACCTACTTAATATAAAGCACCATTTCTCTGTGAGAAACATTTTATTGCGATGAAGTTACGGAGTACATTTGTTTATTTGTACAGTCACGAGATTAATGGGCTACGAGGCAGTATCCAAGATTTATATTTTAAGATGACTCTCCTAAATTCCTTTTTTAGTACGCGCATGGAGAAACGAAATGTAGGATACGATAGCACATTATATTATATATTCTTATCTACACATGCACTATAATCATAATTAGCACTATAACAATAAAAGGTGCAAAAATAAATTCCCGAGTTTTCCATGCTTTAGTATTAGTTTGCATGCTTTAGTGTTAGTTTTAGTTGAACGAGCGAGCGAAGCGAGCGAAGTTCTCCGAGTCTACTAGAACAATCCGGCGTTTGTATGTATGTATGTATGTATGTATGTATGTATGTATGTATGTATGTATGTATGTATGTATGTATGTATGTATGTATGTATGTATGAATGTTCGTTCGACGATAACTTGAGTAAATTAAGTCGGATCGTCATGAAATTCGGTAGGCAGGTAAATGAGGCAAAGAGAATTTTTAAGTTCGAACATGAGCCAAATCGGTCGAGGGGTTGCCGAGATATGGGGTTGTTGAGGTTATATGGGATGAGAGAGGGCGCCACTGCTGCCTCTCAGTAACATTAAAATAGTGCTAAAAAGTGATTTTAAAAGTGATAAAAACGCAAATCTAATCAGTAAACAGTGAAACCAGTGATAAAAACTAACAAAAGTGAACTATAAATACAAATTCTGTTTGGAAACAATATTGTGGATATCGGACGTAAAACTCAGTGGAAACAATAAAAATAAACTTTTACGGGTCACGAAATAATCCGTAACAAGAACTCTATTTTAATCCAATAAATCCAAAAATAACCAAAAATTTTGCTAATTGCTAAGGTAGAAAATTCAAAACAGCGCCATCTATTTAAAAAAAATATACATACATATATTGTTATTCTACTTCCTAACAGAGGGCGTGACTAAAGTTTGTTTATCAGAGCCATCTAGTGTTCAAAATTATAAACCAAAAAGTCCTTCTATGCAACAATAGAGGTCGCTTTACTTCAAAACTACAAGAGAATCCTATACATATCCTATATTAAAATGGAAGAAATACTAGATAAACTACAAAAATGTCCAAAATGATCTAGAGGCACAAAAACTTGAAATAAGATAAAGCGGCGAACAAGTTACATTAACAAGAAAACATTCAATGTGAAATGAAACAAAATGAAAAAATAATTTAATTGAACGAGCGAGCGAAGCGAGCGAAGTTCTCCGAGTCTACTTGAACAATCCGGTGTTTGTATGTTTGTATGTATGTATGTACTTATGTATGTTTGTATGTATGTATGAATGTTCGTTCGACGATAACTTGAGTAATTTTGGTCGGATCGTTTTGAAATTTGGAAGGCGGGTAAATGTAATTAAAAAAAATTTTAAGTTCGAACATGAGCCAAATCGGTCGAAGGGTTGCCGAGATATGGGGTTGTTAAGTTTATATGGGGTCGCGAGTTCATAGTTCGGGGCGAACCACTAGTATTAAGTTAATTTTTGTACTACATGTAATTACTCCACAAACGGGAGCCCACGATACAGGTTTTACCTAGTGTGGGGCCCACTAAAAACTGTTATTAGGAATACCTTCTTGCCAATAAATATTTTTTACTTTTACTTTACTAACTTAACTTAATTAACATGTACCTACTAACAAAATATGGCCTAGAGCTGGAATAAAAGAATTTATTATTATTATTATTATTATTATTTACAGATTAAATAATAGTTACACGGTAGTACGATACTTGGAAAACCTCGATTTCTCGTACACTAACAGAAAAAAAGTGACTAATTAAACTGTATCACTACCAGTCTTGTCTCAAAATGTCAAGTTTAGTGTCAAAGATGTTTTTTTAGTGCAATAAAATGCATTTTTTAGGTTTCTGAATATCACACAACACAACCAAACTTTCAATGCTATAAATAAATAAATAAATAATAAAGTTCCATAGCAAGGGTTAGTGCTTTAGAAAATACAAAAAATAAATAATTGCTGGCATTTGCACTTAGACTTGTTGATATTTAATACGATTGGGATAATGTATTTTTATTGAGTAATAGATAATTATTAAATTAAAACTAAACTATGCAAACTAAAATTAAACTAAGCTATAACTAGACAATACATTTAAAGAATACATGTTTAACTAGCCGCGTCATATCTTGAGGTTCTATTTATGTTAAACTAGCTTTTTGCCGGCCACTTCGTCCGCGGTGACAGAGATAAAAGGTTGCACGGATCATTCCTGAGAAAAGCGTTCTTCGCTGAGATCGGTGGCTTTTATTTTTTTTCAAGATAGGTGAAAACTAAAAATACACCGTAAAAGATGGCTTAAAAACTAGTCAATATGTCGATGAGGCACACCTGTAGGCTTTATAGATTAATGAAAAAAAAATCTTCTTTTTTGACGAGCCACCGATCTCAGCAAAAAGGCCACCGATCTCAGACAGTGTCTAAAATTATTATAAACAGTAATTACAGTGAATAATAAACGTTTTTTCTAAATTTAAACGTCACTCATGAACTGACACAGATAAAAGGGGGCTAAATTAAGCAAAACATTTCTATTAAACATCATAAAAATTATCAAAAAAATCATATCTTTATTTTCATAAAATCATTGTAAAAGATCAATTCCTAAGCTAAACATGCAAAATTATAGTCAACAAGCCTTTGCATCTATTTATACAGCGTCCAGTGGCACCTTCACTTACACTAGATGGGTGAAGAGACCAGTCGGCGCTGCAGTGTCTGGGACATTGTTTTAGATGGAGTAGGCTTGCCCATCCTGACAGCTTGGTCGGCCTAGCCCACAAGAGAAGTCATTACGTGTGGAGCCAACTAAGTTGCGGGTTTCATCACGATGTTTTTCCTCACATTAGGGAGGGGTTTAGCTACTTCAAATTTACAAATTTATCTAGCTTTGAAAAGAAACAAAGTCATGTTACATGGCTGCGCTGGGAATCGAACCTGGTTCTCTCGCATCGGCGACCAATGCTCTATTATATGTGTGACTGTAATAATTATACACTAAAATTGTCTGTCTATACGGATTTTGCTTTTTATTTGCGTGAAATTACATTTCCTTGCAAGAAACAGTACCTTAATAGCTTAAATGAAGTCTAAACTTTAGTCCATAGAAACAAACTGATACATTTTGAATTAGTCATAGCATCTTGTTCGGTGTGGTATCTAAAGAATCTGTGAAATTGATACAATATGTTGAAAACTTCTTTGAGATCCTTGGCTAATAACTGAGATCAGTGGCTTAAATCCACCGATCTCAGTGCCACCGATCTCAGAAATAACTAAAATTTAGCTATTTCTCTTAAACTATAGAAGCAATCGTATTTATTTTTACGACAATACCTACTCAGGGATATACGCATTCATGTACTTAGGACAGTTTAGTGTAGTCTTGTTTACTATACTAGCAAAACATGCCACCACTTTCAGCTACCTTACCGAACCAAAGTTTAAAAAAAGTCAAGAACTTACGTAAAAGTTTAGGCATGCAAGATAGCGACACATACGAATCATAATAGTTGACAAGGACCATTTGACGATATTTTGCACCAGTAACTAGAAACTTGCCGCGTATTTAAGCTTGTATAAAAACATACTTTCGTTGCACCATTTAAACTTTGCTCGCCGCGTGACATTTCTAGGAATGTCTACAGACACAAGAGTTTTCATTCTATTACAATGCTGGATATACGATTGGATAGAGGCACTCATTGGGCATTTAGAAAGGTATAAATTAGCAAAGTAGTGGGCACATGAGTAAAACCACAATCAAAAACATACCAGGCCCACACGCGTGTGACATGCAAAATACCCGCAAAATCACCCATTTTTTGGCCTTCAAAGGGATATTTAGGCATTTTCCTCTATAAAATATTGATTTTATTTGATATGCCTCAATGGACCGTTAGTTAAGTAGACGATTAAGTGCTAATATAGTACTGTGTGATGTATAGTTTAGAAGATACTAGGGTGTGACCAAAAAAATCGACCTCTCAAAGAATGACCCTGCAGCTCTATTTTTCCCCCGTCAGTCAGGGAAAAAGCTAGCAATCCACAATAGTTATTTGTTATGCAAGAATGCAAAATTATTGTTTGCGGCGAGTGCTTGTATTGAATACCGAGCTAGCGAAGGTTTCTAAAATTGAGCCACGAGCGTAGCGAGTGGTTCAAAAAAAGAAACCTGAGCGTAGCGAGGTATTCAGAAGCACGAAACGCAAATAATATTGCATTCGTGCGAAACACAAAACTTTTCATCTCACAGAAGCGAGGAAATGATTTTGTTAGCCAAGCGTGACAAACAATAGACATAGGTAGTTAGGTACCTACCATAGAGGTTAGTGAAATGAGTTTCCTTCTTTTTTGCTTCTTCGCAAAGGAGTATGTGGCATTGCCTAGCAACGGGTTGCGAATCGTGTCTTCTTGAATTGTCATAAAATCAACAAACCGTTGCTAGGCAATGCTACAAGTTGAAGGAGTCCCTTATATTTTTTTTATTAGGGCGTCGAGTTCAAATTTCGAAGCGCACAAAAATACAAAGCGGTTTAAAACAGGATCTTCTACGATCGCATGTTTAAAGTAACAGCGTACTTTCTGAGCATGGGAGATGAAATAGTTATTTGTTATGCAAGAATGCAAAATTATTGTTTGCGGCGAGTGCTTGTATTGAAAACCGAGCTAGCGAAGGTTTCTAAAATTGAGCCACGAGCGTAGCGAGTGGTTCAAAAAAAGAAACCTGAGCGTAGCGAGGTATTCAGAAGCACGAGACGCAAATAATATTGCATTCGTGCGAAACACAAAACTTTTCATCTCACAGAAGCGAGGAAATGATTTTGTTAGCCAAGCGGGAAAAACTCTATAGACAACTACTTACAGGCGAAACAGGTGAGTCAAATAAGTTCCTTTTAAAAGCATATTTTACTGTAGTTACGGCTGCCGCACTAAAATTTTAAGCTTCGTTGGTATTAAAACCATTCGTTTTATTAATAATTTTCTGAAGTTTACTTACCCAGACACAAAAATAATGTAAATAAAAGAATGTTTTTTTTTCCGGGTGCATTCTGAACTTTTACCATATTAATTAAAAATGTATAGGAGATAAAAAATGAAATTAGTAATATCGTTTGAAAAAATGTATTTAACAAACCAAAACATAATTATTTATTTGATAAAACAGAAGCGAAGCATTTTTTTTATTTACTAGTATTAATAATAAATACATATAGTGTACAAAATATTGAAAAAACCTGAAAGAAGAAACCGCGTTTCTGAATGTTCTATTCCGTGACTTAACCTTTTTAAAAGATCCTTATGCCCCATTTACATTCACAGTTTTGTATAGAGAATGGGCACGAACAATCACTTTCGCTGAAGTACGCGTGTAAATGAACTATGAATGAGGATCTTTTTTCCGTCGGGATCTGGCATCTACTTAAACGGCCAGTGTTTTTTTCTTTTTCAACACCATAGGGCGCGGGAAAGACTTTCCCGGCGCCGCGTTCAAATTTCGAAGGGCACTAAAATGCAGATAGTTTAAATCCGGCCTTTACACGATCGTAAGTTACTAGTAACAGCAAACTTTCCGAGCGTGGGAGATGAAAAATATATTTTTTTATTTACATTATTTTTGTGTCTGGATAAGTAAACTTCAGGAAATTATTAATAAAACGAATTGTTTTAATACCAACGAAGCTCAAAATTTTAGTGCGGCAGCCGTAACTACAGTAAAATATGCTTTTAAACGGAACTTATTTGACTCACCTGTTTCGCCTGTAAGTAGTTGTCTATAGAGTTTTTCCCGCTTGGCTAACAAAATCATTTCCTTGCTTCTGTGAGATGAAAAGTTTTGCAATATTATTTGCGTCTCGTGCTTCTGAATACCTCGCTACGCTCAGGTTTCTTTTTTTGAACCACTCGCTACGCTTGTGGCTCAATTTTAGAAACCTTCGCTAGCTCGGTTTTCAATACAAGCACTCGCCGCAAACAATAATTTTGCATTCTTGCATAACAAATAACTATTTCCTCTACAAAGTTTGGTAGCCTGTTTTACCATCTTATCTACTCTACATATTTGAACCCGCAACCTCTTGTATAATACATTCTTGTCTGTGAAGCCATGGAAGTACACAGACAAAATTTCAACCTAATCGGTCAAGCCGTTTAGTAGTTGACATACTGACAGCAGCGCCACCTACCGGGTCCAATTGTATTTTTAAATCATCCAGGAAAACATCAAATATACAGGGTGGCCCAAACATAGACGTCAAGCGAGAAAATCTAGATAGCTGACACCGAGGGCTACCCGAATCACCCCCATGTATGTTCAGCCATTTTTTGTCGTTTAGAAGTTATGAGGCTTTTAAGGTTTTTTTGAAAAAAATTACCTAGCATTCGATTTTATTTTGTAACTTTTTTTTCTTTCGTCTTTTCAGCACATTTTTTTATTCTTTAGAGTCTCAGATAAATTATCTATCACCAAAAAAATAATGATCAGCTATGGATTTTTAAAAGATACCGCAATTATGATCCAAAGTCCAAAAATTTTGTTTTCGTGAAAACATCACTGAAATAGTTAGTATGGGGAAAAAAATAAGTAGAGGTCTGAAGGACTTTTTATTGATTTCAAAAACTTTCCCAAAGCCTCATTCTTCAGAATAATACAAAAAACCTGTCACTTTATGGGACTTTTATTTAAGTAATTTGCGATCAAAGTCGAAAAACTGGAGTTGGAAGAAATTTTATTCCAATCGATTTTCATTTATTTTGGTCGATTCGGACAAAATCATTGCGGATCGGCTTAAAATCATCTGTCAGTAGGATCTGCATTAGAAATTCACGAAAAAAATAAAAAATAAAGTCATTTAATTTTCAGACTTTTTTTATTTTTTTTCTTTAAATTTATTTTTTCTTCACGTTTTGTAAGTAAATTCGATAATAAAATAATTTAAAATACAAATAATGAAAAAAAAAGAACAAAAAAAAATAAAATTATTTTATGGTATTTTTTTTATTTTTTTCGTGAATTTCCTATGCAGACCGTGCTGACAGGCAATATTAAGCCTACCTGCAATGTTTTTTGTCCGAATCAACCAAAATAAATGAAAATCGATTGGAATAAAATTTCTTCCAACTCCAGTTTTTCGACTTTGATCGCAAATTACTTGAATAAAAGTCCTATAAAGTGACAGGTTTTTTGTATTATTCTAAAGAATAAGACTTTGGGAAAGTTTTTGAAATCAATAAAAAGTCCTTCAGACCTCTACTTATTTTTTTCCCCATACTAACTATTTCAGTGACAACATTTTTGGACTTTGGATCAAAATTGCGGTATCTTCTAAAAGTCCATAGCTGATCATTATTTTTTGGGTGATAGATAATTTATCTGAGAATCTAAAGAAAAAAAAAATGTGCTGAAAAGACGAAAGAAAAAAAAGTTATAAAATAAAATCGAATGCTAGGTAATTTTTTTCAAAAAAACCTTAGAAGCCTCATAACTTCTAAACGACAAAAAATGGCTGAACATACATGGGGGTGATTCGGGTAGCCCTCGGTGTCAGCTATCTAGATTTTCTCGCTTGACGTCTATGTTTGGGCCACCCTGTATACAACGTGTTACAAAACATCCTAACTCTTTTTACAGGGTGTAACCTACTGGTCAACAGGATATCAATTTTGTAAAAAAAAGTTGAAAAAAACAATTTTTATTTTATAACCTCAAAATTGAAAATTTTTCATAACTTTTTTGTTCTTGGTATTAGCTCAAATTTAAAAATATGTTTGTAAGTGTAGGTGCATTTACATGGGTTTGAGTTGTTAAAACATTGTGAAAGTTAATGAAAACAATATTTTAAAAATAGTTTTCTCCCGCCACAGCGTTCACATTTTATTAATTTAAAAATCAACGGAACGTCATAGAGCAAAAAAAAAAATTTGGTTGTGATCCCTATTACCGGGTGCTATTACCCTGTAAAAAGAGTTAGCATCTTTTGTAACACCTTGTATATCCATATAAAATTTCAACCCAATCGGTCAAGCCGTTTAGTAGTTAACATACTGACAACAGCGCCACCTACCGGGTCCAATTGTATTTTTAACTCATTCAGGAAACCATCGAAATATCCATATAAAATTTCCACCCAATCGGTTCAGCCGTTTAGAAGTTATGAGAAAAAGATAAGTACGGAAGAATAATTTTCTTACTACCCGTTGTCCTATTTCCCGTTTTCCCGTAGGAACGAAGCATTTTCCCGCGGTAAAAAGTAGCCTATGTTCATCAGGGATAATGTCAGCTTCTAATGGTAAAAGAATTTTTCAAATCGGTCAAGTAGTTTCGGAGCCTATTCAATACAAACAAACAAACAAACAAACAATAAAAATAAATCTTTATAAAGTTCTCTAGCACGGGTTAGTGCTTTAGAAAATACAAAAAACAATCAAATCTTTCCTCTTTATAATATTAGTGTAGATGTAGATTACCTGGTTTGTGAAAATAATTCGACATTTCAAATTTAACAAATTAGTTTCAGGATTACGTAAAGAATTTGACACCCATTTACATCTCAATTCTTTTGTTGGTGAAATCGATACACACAAATATAAATAATATTGAACTTGGCTCCAACATTTTCACATTTATATTAATTATCTCAATAACCGTTTCATCTGTATTTATAAAATTTAACGCTGTAGTTAAGGGGTCTCAATCAATGAGCCAAATTTCATGTGTTTATATAAAATAGATAAAGAGTTATGAAGGGGTAAAAAGTTAGTCCAAATGGTTCGTGTAACGGTGCGTTCGCCAGTTTTCCTTGAACCTTTCTTGACAGATATTCTTCAGATCTAGTCTATTCAGATCTAGATATTATCTTATCTTTTATCAGACTGCAAATATGCTTTAGTACACAAAAATAAATACAGCTAAAGACTGTCGATGTCCTGTCACCAAAATGGCGCATTTTTGCTAAAGCTTTGGTAACTTTAACAGTCTTGAGAAACCTTGTGGGGATGGATGACACTTTAAACCAGAAAAGGTAAAAATGTCAAAGCCTTCGGTATTTACATAAGCAATGTCCAGAGTTTATTCAGAAATCCCTTTGTACTCCCTTGAGCATCTAAGATCGTATCACTAAGGCATACATAATGACTGCACACTATACTGTAAACTACAGGGTCATTGAACTTTCCTATGTCGTTGACCGAACCGTAGAATATGCTATTTGAAAATGTCCTGTTGATAACTTTATTACATACCTTTCACCCGTCTCCGTAAAGGCGTTATCAAAATGTACATAAATTAGACAGTAATATTTACAGAAAATAATATATTAGCATAATTTACTTATGTTATACCGGTACCGTTACAATGTTTCGTTACGTTACGGTTCCTAGAGATACATAATTTAATGAGGAGAATCAGGTTCTTTAACAATCGTTCCATCACAACTTCAACTTTTGTAAGGCACATCTAATGTTAAATCAATGCAATATGTCCATCAATATTTTTTTTTCTACACGCGAGTACACCCTAAGCGAAACGTATACAGAGCAATTTATAATTGCTTTTCTCCTCAAACACCACAATTCGTAAATTTGATTTCGAACAACTTTTGTTCTAAGACATTGGTGAAAACACATAGGTACTTTTTTCCATTAAAAAAAGGTTTTTTTTTGCGCAGTAACACATAGGTCCGGAGAGGATGGAAAGGCGGTAAAGAGTAGCGCTGAAATGGCACAAACTCCAACTTTTTAAGCATAAGAAACGTTCATTAATAATTATGTGAGTTGAAGCGACACCTTAAGCAACAAGGCGCCTAGCATGACTCAGAAACGATACAGACAGTAAACACCCAGCTCTTGGAAATTGCGAGAAGGTAAACAAGCCGTGGGTTAAAGGAGCGTTTTATCGGTCGATAATATCGCATGCATTATTGCGATATCTGTTATCAGTACATTTTGTATTAGAACGTCCTACTTCCATTGCGGCATTATTATCGCAGCAGTGTGTAACTCCATGGCCATCCTAATACAAAATGTACTGAAAACAGATTTCTCAGTAACGCATCGACCGATAAAAACGCGCCTCCGCGTTAGTGGATTGCAGCCCTTATTGTGAGCCTTTACCCCTTGACAAGCGATACGTGGTTCTTTGTTGCAACTCAGTGAACCCCCAGAGTCACTGTCATTTATCATTTCCTATTAAATTCCAGGGAGATAGCGTAGGACGAGATAGAAGCTTCTCTTAGGGTGGTATTCTAGAACGCTACTTAAACTCAGTTTAGACAGAGTTCAGAATGTCGATAAAACAGTGCATGTTTTGATATGAAGGGAAACATGCACTGTTTTATCGACAGTCGACACTACTAAACTCTACTTAAACTGAGTTTAAACAGACTTCAAGGAGCGTTCTAGTTTGAACTGAGTTTAAACAGAGTTTAAGTAGCGTTCTAGTTTGATTTGAGTTTAAGTAGCGTTCTAGAATACCACCCTTAGGGTGGTATTAATAGTCGTCGTCTCAAGCTCGAGCTCCAGTAGGTGAACTCAGAAAAAACAAATCACTGACTTGAGACCTTGGCTAATGTCAATGTCAAGATCAAGCTAGTGTCTATTAATATGCTGACAGCGTGTGGCTGACTTTACCAAAATCTTTACTTTTACTTACCCTTCATTTTAATCCACCGACCAAAAAATAGGGGTGTTATAAGTTTGACCGCTTTGTGTGTGTGTCTGTCTGTCTGTCTGTTGCACCATAACCTCTAAAACGGCTGAAACGATTTGGATGCGGTACTTTTTTTTATTTGAAAGCAGATTTGCTAGCTATTGTTCTTAGATATGTTTTATCAAAATCAGTTCAGGGGTTTATGAGATTTATGCTTATTTGAAGCTTAAATGTCGGTGGTATCGTAAATAATAATTTAGTAGTTCTATACATATATTTTTCCCAGTACCGTTATGACCTGCCCTTCACCCAGTTCCCGCTTGACGTTGAATTAAGGGACACCCTGTATATGTCTAGTTCTAGTTTAGTTTAATTTTAGTTTTAGTTTGCATATTTATTTTATAGTTGTTCTATAATATGTAGACATATTGCATTGGATTCTGAAGTGCCATTTCTGTTTTCATCTGTCTTGACCTTTTGGTAACGATTTAGCCGATTTTTCCGACCAACCTTAACGATGGAATGACAATCAAATTATACGCTATTTAGCAATCAACGCGTTGACAAGAAGATTGTTTTAAGTTATTAATTAATTTACAAAGGAAAAGAAAATTGTCGCTTCAGAAAAAAGAAACGACGTATTTAATGGTTTGATGGTTTGTTCCGTAGTCGCTGAAATGGCTTTGATGAAACTGGTACTTAGAATAATAAATTATTTTCATCGATTTATTTCAGATGTATAGGTTACTAGTAAAAAAAAAAGAAAGCTTAAGCCTTTGCATCTATTGTAATTCATGTAGGTACCTATAGGATTAGTGGCACCTCCACTCACACGAGATTTGTGGTTGGGACAAATAATTTAACCTGTTAGAGAAAGGGGTAAGGCAGGGGCACTAAAATCTCTGCTACCAGGGTTTTACAAATGGGCACGAGGGAGGTTCCTTAAGGGAAGCCAAATACGAGGGGGTTCTTCAAAATGAGGTTTAGGTATGGAAGTAGCTAGGTACTTACCGCGTGTCCAGGTTCACCAACGCGCATAAGCGCAAATCCAAGGGGCACCAGATTATCCAAAGGGCACCAGATTCACAGGCACAATACGGGCACACACACACAGTGGAAGCGTTTGTAGGCTGGTAAGGGTCCAGGAAAGCTCAGGGAAAGCTTTATGGTTATTTAGCACAAAATATACGTGCGCGTTCGGGCGCAGGGTGTGGGGGGCCCCGCGAATCTCCCTCGCAGAGCCAATGCGGTGCTATATGTAGGTACCTAGCTGTCAGTCAGTCTAGTTGTCATGGGGGAGGGCTGGACAATATTCTAAGGGATGAAAAGGGGCAAATCTACACAAACTATGGGATAGGCAAAAAAAGGGACTTTTAATTAACATAACCCCCGCCCTAAACATCACAAATGTTTACGACGAAGGGATAGAGGGGGTGGTGTCTACGGGTAGGCGAACGAGCTTGGTGAGAGAGCGCTTCTTAACACCGGAGGGCGTCTGCACATCGACAACGCGAACGACACTATCCTGGCCGGGGTAAATATGAAGGATGCGACCACGTCGCCACTGTAATGGAGGGGTATTATCTTCCTTGAGAAGGACGAGTTCACCAACAAAGGGAGGATCCGAGGAAGTCGTCCACTTATGCCTACTCTGCAAGGTTGATAAATATTCCGCGTGCCAACGGGACCAAAAATGTTGGGTCACCTGTTGTATCAACTGAAACCGGGTGAGACGACTAACTTTAACTTCGTTGAAGGGGTATTCAGGCACAGCAACTAAGGGTTGCCCAATCAAGAAATGGCCCGGTGTTAGGACCTCAAGGTCTGGACTGGAAGCTAATGGGCACAGGGGACGTGAATTGAGGACGGCTTCGATCCTTGCGAACACTGTAGTCAACTCCTCGAATGTTAGGGTGGTCTATCCAATCACACGTTTGAGGTGGGTTTTTGCAGATTTAACAGCCGCTTCAAATAGGCCGCCCCAATGAGGGCACAGGGGGGGATCAAACACCCAGTTGATACCTCTTTTAGAGGACTCGGAGGCTAATTCCGACTGATGCTCTACAAGGAAGGTGTGCAAGTCACCGAGGTAATTGTTGGCACCAACATAGTTCCTGCCGTTATCGGAACGAATAAGGGAAGGTAAGCCGCGACGGGAAACAAAACGGGTTAAGGCCGCAATAAAAGCTTCCGTGGTCAAGTCTGAGACAACCTCTAAATGTACCGCTTTAGTGGACAAACAAACAAATACACAAAGGTATGATTTTACCACCCTTTTATTTCGATAAGCTTGGATCTTGGTATAAAAGGGGCCGGCAAAGTCTGTACCGACTCCATCAAAGGGTCTCGTAGAGACTACTCTATCTCTAGGTAAGTCACCCATGGGAGGCTGGGTAACCGCTGCCTTTAGACGATAGCATGAAAGGCATTTAAATATCACGTGATTGACTAACCGGCGGGCTGATACAATCCAAAATTCACGGGACAGTAGGGCCAATAAGGCATTAGGGCCGGCGTGGGAATTACTCACATGATAATGGGACGCTAAAAGCTGCACAAAACTACCAAACTTGGGTAGGAGGAGAGGGTGGCGGGCGTCATAAGGGAGGTCCGAATTTTTAAGGCGACCGCCCACACGAATCAAACCACTATCGTCGAGGAAGGGGCAGAGTCGTCGGAGTGAAGACTTGAGTAAGGCACCGCGATGTAGAGTATCTAACTCCTCACGAAAGGATGTAAGTTGAACTTGCTTCACAATATAGAGCAAGGCTTCTCTACGTTCATCCGCATCAAGGTAGGAATGAGTAACAGAAAACTCAGGATTTCTCGTCCTCTTCACAAAGCGTAGCATGTACCCGACTACACCTACGAGTTTAGGCAAGGAACTATACCTATCCAACAAAAAGGACGGGTCTGGAGAGGGAATAGGGGTGGTTGCGAGCAAACAACGTATTCCAGGTAGGTCACCAGGCGACGGAGTTTTCGGCGTAGGCCATTCAGACAAAGGTTGCTTTAGCCATGTGGGTGACCACCATAAAGAGTGCTGTAGCAGGGAGGAAACGGACACACCGCGTGAGGCACAATCGGCAGGATTCATATCACCAGGGACATGTCGCCATTGGGAAGCAGTGGGCGAATTTTTTATTTGTGAAACACCATTGGCTTCAAAGGTTTGTAGGTGGTGAATAGGGGTATCTATCCAGGCAAGGACCACACGACTATCTGACCAACTATAGATAGCATCTAACACTATAGACTTTTGTAAGCAAAAGGCTACGTGGTGGAGTATCTTGGACAGTAGAGTTGCACCAAGCAGCTCTAATTTAGGAATCGTACAGCGAGTCCTAACTGGAGCGACTTTACTCTTAGCCAAGAGAAGATGGACCTTACAGTCGCCAGAGGGGCTTTCCGTACGTAAGTACACCACTCCTGAAAATCCAGCCTCAGAGGCGTCACAAAACCCATGAAGGGAAAATGTATTCACAATATCACACATGATGGGGCGTTGGAGGACAACGTGGTTCACGTTCGAAAGGTCTTGGGAAAAGGAACACCACTCCGCTGCTAGAGTAGGAGTCAGGGGTTCGTCCCAGGTAAGGCCAGACAGCCAAAGCTTTTGCATAAAAGCTTTAGCTTTAAAAATTACCGGTGTGATCCAGCCACACGGATCATAGGTACGGGCAATGAGGGACAAAACTTTGCGTTTTGTTGCATGAGTCACAGGGTCGGAGGAAAAACGATAGGTAAAGGCGTCAGCCGCGGGATCGTATTGGACGCCAAGTACCGCAATAGTTTGGGGATTTTCGGGATCTTGAAAAGAGTGGGGCAACTGCAAATGTTCTGGGGGTAGGTCACACAGGAGTTCAGGACAGTTTGAGATCCACTTTCTCAATTCGTAGCCACCGGAAGTCATAATGCTATTCATCTCATTCATAAGGACGCGAGCTTCATCCAGGGAGGCAGCTCCAGTAAGGCAGTCATCAACATATACATCACTCTCTAGGACTGAAGCTGCTAGGGGAAACCTTGAACGTTCTTGTTCAGCTAGTTCTAACAAGGCTCGGATGGCAATAAAGGGGCTTGACCTGAGGCCGTAGGTATTTGTGTTAAGCTCATACGTACACAGAGGGAAGTTGGGGGCTTCACGCCAAAGTATGAGCTGATATTTTCTATCTTCAGGGTGGACCCATGTCATTCTAAACATCATCCGGATATCCGTCACAAAAACAACATTATGGCGCCTAAAATTAAGGAGGATGCACGTAATATCACGCTGTAATTTGGGACCTGAGTGGAGGCACTGATTTAGGGACACGCCTGAGGATGTAGGGGAGCTTCCGTCAAACACTACACGGATTTTAGCTTCATCACCACTTTTAAATACGCCGTGATGGGGAATAAATAATGTTCTGCTG